>CAMZMU010000063.1:17687524-18287524 GCA_947311845.1 Poa pratensis
CATTCTTAATATTCTTAGGGTCATGACCCATTGATACGTCTCCAACGTATCCATAATTTCTGCTGTTCCATGCTTATATTATACCATTTGCTACATGTTTTATATACACTTCGTATCACTTTTATGCATTTTCTGGGACTAACCTATTAACAAGATGCCACAGTGCCAGTTCCCTGTTTTCTGCTGTTTTTGGTTTCAGAAAGTTACTTCTGGAAATATTCTCGGAATTGCACGAAACAAAAGGCCAGTCCCTATTTTTCCAGCACGTACACGGAGTCCGAAGGAGAGACGAAGGAGCCACGAGGTGGCCAAACCACCAGGCGCGGGTGGGCCCCCGCCGCGCCATGTGGTTTGGGCCCCTCGGGGGTCCGCCGACATCGCCCCTTCGCCTATTTATTCCCCGAGACGCGAAAACCCTAAAACACCGAGCCTTTCATCCAGAACATATTCGCTGCCGCCGCCGTCGTCAACCCTAACTCGGGGGGTTCTGAAGCTCTTCCCGGCACCCTGCCGGAGAGGGGAATCATCACCGGAGGGCTCTACATCGCCATGCCCGCCTCCGGAGTGATGCGTGAGTAGTTCATCCTTGGACTATGGGTCCATAGCAGTAGCTAGATGGTTGTCTTCTCCACTTGTGCCATCATGTTTAGATCTTGTGAGCTGCCTATCATGATCAAGATCATCTTATTGTAATGCTACATGTTGTGTTTGCTGGGATCTGACTTATATTGATACCTATGTGGAGCTGAATATTATATTATCATGTCTATGTCATTTGTGATCTTGCATGCTCTCCGTTACTTGTTGAAGCCTTGGCCAAGTGAATACTTGTAACTCCAAGAGGGGGTATTTATGCATGATAGTTGGGTTCAACCTCTATTTAACCTGGGATAGTGACAGCAAGTTCTAAGGTTGTAGATGTGTTGTTGCCACTAGGGGTAAAACAGCAATGCTTTATTCAAGGATGAATGTATTGTTTACATTACGCACATTACTTAATGCAATTGTCTGTTGCTTGCAACTTAATACTGGAAGGGGTACGGATGTTAACCGGAAAGTGGACTATTTAGGCATAGATGCATGCTGGATAGCGGTCTATGTACTTTGTCGTAATGCCCAAATGAATCTCATAGTAGACACCACAGCTCACACATGCATGTTATATGCACTTATCAATTGTCAATTGCCCAGCTGTAATTTGTTTACCCAGCATGTTAGTTATCTTATTGGAGAGACACCACTAGTGAACTGTGGACCCCGGTCCATTCTTTTACATCTGAAATACAATCTACTGCAATCATTGTTCTCTACTGTTTTATGCAAACAAACATCATTTCCATTCGATACGTTTAACCCTTTGTTTTCAGCAAGCCGGTGAGATTGACAACCTCACTGTTAAGTTGGGGCAAAGTAATTTGTTGTGTTGTGCAGGTTCCACGTTGGCACCGGAATCCCTGGTGTTGCGCCGCACTACACTCCTTCACCAACACCTTCGAAGCAAACCTCGTTTTCCTACTGGTTCGATTAAACCTTGGTTTCATACTGAGGGAAAACTTACTGCTGCACTCATCATACCTTCCTCTTGGGGTTCCCAACTGACGTGTGACGTACAAGCATTGTTTCTGGCACTATTGCCGGGGAATACCTCGTCAACTTAGAGCCACCAACACGTTTTCTGGCGCCGTTGCCGGGGAAAACCGAATTGCTTCTGCAAGGGGAGTCTCTCACACCCAATCTCTTTACTTTGTTATTTGTCTTGCTTAGTTTATTTTTATTTAGTCTTGTTTGCTCTCTTTATCAAAAACACAAAAAAATTAGTTACTTGTTTAATTCGTTTGATTTGTTTTTCAAAATGAGTACTCCTGAGAACACTAAGTTGTGTGACTTCACTAGCACAAACAACAATGATTTCATATGCACTCCTATTGCTCCACCTGCTTCTAAGCAGAATTTTATGAAATTAAACCTGCTCTATTAAATCTTGTTATGAAAGAGCAATTTTCTGGTGTTAGTACTGATGATGCTGCTGCCCATCTTAATAACTTTGTTGAACTTTGTGAAATGCAAAAGTATAAGGATATGGATGGGGATATTATAAAACTGAAACTTTTTCCTTTCTCCTTGAGAGGAAGAGCTAAAGAATGGTTGCTTTCTTTGCCTAGAAATAGTATTATTCTTGGACAAAATGCAAAGATGCTTTCATAGGGAAATATTATCCTCCTGCTAAGATTATATCCTTGAGAAGTAGCATTATGAATTTTAAACAACTTGATAATGAACATGTTGCTCAAGCTTGGGAAAGAATGAAATCTTTGGTGAAGAATTGTCCCACTCATGGACTGACTACTTGGATGATCATCCAAACCTTTTATGCAGGATTAAATTTTTCCTCAAGGAACTTATTGGATTCAGCCTCTGGAGGAACCTTTATGTCCATCACTTTAGGTGCAGCAACAAAGCTACTTGATGATATGATGATCAACTATTCCGAATGGCACACCGAAAGAGCTCCTCAAGGTAAGAAGGTAAATTCTGTTGAAGAAACCTCCTCTTTGAGTGATAAGATTGATGCTATTATGTCTATGCTTGTGAATGGTAGATCTCATGTTGATCCTAATAATGTTCCTTTAGCTTCATTGGTTGCTCAAGAAGAGCATGTTGATGTAAACTTCATTAAAAACAACAACTTCAACAACAATGCTTATAGGAATAATTTTGGTAGCAACAATATAAGCCTTATCCTTCAAATGGTTATGGCAATTCTTATGGTAATTCCTACAGCAACAATAGAAGTGTGTCCTCTGATCTTGAAGCTATGCTTAAAGAATTTATTAGCACACAAAAAGCTTTCAATAAAACTGTTGAGGAAAAGTTTGAAAAAATTGATGATCTTGTCTCTAAAGTTGATAGTCTTGCTCATGATGTTGAAATTCTAAAACTGAAAGTTATGCCTAATGAAGTTAAAGATATAAGTCATTTGCTACAGCAAATGCCATCCAAGTTCGAATTGATAATAATATTAGGATGTTGGCTGAATTGCATGCTAGGTGGGAAAAAGAGGAAGAACTTGAAAAAGAGAATAGTATAGTTAGAGTTTGTACTATCACCACCACTAGTAATGCTAATGTTTCACATGCTAGTAAACCTCCTACTATTGATGGTAATGTTATTGGTGTTGGTAATGTCTCTACTACTTCTGCAAAGCGTTTGAAATTGCCTAAAACTGCTGAAACTTTTTCTGATAAAAGTGCTGAAATTTTTCAAACTATTGGAGACAATGGTTCCACCACCATTGACAATAATGATTTTGATTTTGATGATTGTAACATCTCTGAAGTTATTATGTTCTTGCAAAAATTAGCTAGAAGTCCCAATGCTAGCACTATTAATTTGGCTTTTACAAAGCATATTACAAATGCTCTTTTGCAAGCTAGGGAGGAGAAGTTGAAACTTAAAGCTTCTATTCCTAGGAAATTAGAAGATGGTTGGGAACCCATCATTAAGGTAAAGGTGAATGATTTTTATTGCAATGCCTTGTGTGATCTTGGTGCAAGTATTTCGTTTTGCCCAAGAAGCTTTATGATATTCTTGATTTGCCACCTTTGGAACATTGTTATTTGGATGTTTTTCTCGCTGATAATGCTATGAAGAAACCTTTGGGGCGAGTTAATGATGTTTTTATTACAGTAAACAATAACCTTGTCCCCGTTGATTTTATTGTTATGGATATTGAATGCAATGCATCTTGTCCTATTGTTTTGGGAAGACCTTTTCTTCGAACTGTTGGTGCCATCATTGATATGAAAGAAGGTAATATAAGGTACCAATTTCCTCTCAAGAAAGGTATGGAACACTTCCCTAGGAAGAGAATGAAGTTACCTTTTGACTCTATTGTTAGAGCAAGTTATGATGTTGATGCTTCTTCTCTTGACAACACTTGATTTTCACTTTCTGCGCCTAGCTGAAAGGCGTTAAAGAAAAGCGCTTATGGGAGACAACCCATCGTTTTATTTGCTGTTATTTTTGTTTTCTTTGAGTCAAGGAGTTTTGTTACTTCTGTAGCAACTCCTTTGTATCTTTATTTTATCGCAATGTTGTGCCAAGTAAAGTTCTATATTGAAAGTTGATGCAAGATTTGGATTTCTGCGCAGTGACAGATTTTTAGCTGTCACGGATTTGAGCTTATCTCCCTGTAGAAAATTCAAAAATTCTGAGAAAAATCACGCATATTCCTGAGATATGTACGCAACTTTCATTATTTTAGGCCAGATCCATCTGAGCAACTTAAGTGCCTCGAAAAAATTCGTCATTCCAGACTGTTCTGTTTTTGACAGATTCTGCCTTTTGTTTTGCATTCGCTCTTTTACTGTGTTTGTGTGGATTTCTTTGCTCCACAAAGCATTTGGCTGTAGCTAATGTCCAGAAGCTTTGGGATTGATTGTATCATTACAGAATATGAGAATTTTTGATTATGCACTAACCCTCTAATGAGAACTGTCTTGAGTTTGGTGTGAAGGAAGTTTTCAAGGATCAAGCGAGAAGGGTGATATTATGTGATCAAGAAGAGTGAAAAGCCTAAGCTTGGGGATGCCCCCGTGGTTCATCCCAACCATATTCAGAGAGACTCAAGCGTCTAAGCTTGGGGATGCCCAAGGCATCCCCTTCTTCATCAACAAACTTATCAGGTCATCTCTAGTGAAACTATATTTTAATTCTTTCACATCTTATGCGCTTTACTTGGAGCGTCTGTGTGTTTTTATTTTTGTTTTTGTTTGAATAAATTCGGATCCTAGCAATCCTTGTGTGGGAGAGAGACACGCTCCGCTTTTTCATGTGAATACTCATGTTCTTCACTTATATTTGTTGAGTATTCTTAACTAGCTACTGCAGTGCTTTTAGCTCCTGTTTTTCATGCATCTCTTCGAGCTGTTAGCACTTGTTTATAAATACTCTCTTGCTGCATTATATTATCATTTGGAGAGTTTATGTTTAAATAAATTGATTGGTGTTTGTTTGGAAGAAAGAAAATGCTACATGTAGTAGTTGGTATTGGAAAAGACATATGCATTCTTGTAGATCATTGTCTTGTTTTGATTTGATGCTTTGCAATTGTTTTGAGCTCTCAAGTAGATCATGTTTAAGCTCTTGCATCATGTAGTTAAAGCCTAGTAGTGGAGAACTACCGTAGAGCTTGTTGAGACTTGGGATGCATATTTGTTCTCTCTAAGGTCTAGATATTTTCTGGTAAAATGTTTGAGCAACAAGGAAGACAGTGTAGAGTCTTATAATACTTGCAATATGTTTTTATGTGATTCTTGCTGTACCGGTTTATACTTGTGTTTGCTTCAAACAACCTTGCTAGCCTAAACTCTGTACTGAGAGGGAATGCTTCTCGTGCATCCAAAACTTGAGCCAAAACCCATGCCATTTGTGTCCACCATACCTACCTACTATGTGGTATTTCCTGCCATTCCAAGTAAATATTTCATGTGCTACCTTTAAACTATTCAAAACTTTATTACTCCTTATTTGTGTCAATGTTTTATAGCTCATGAGGAAGTATGTGGTGTTTTATCTTTCAATCTTGTCATTTACTTCTGACAGACTTTCACCTGGACTAGTGGCATATACATCCGCTTATCCAATAATTTGCAAAAAGAGCTGGCAACGGGGTGCCCAGCCCCAATTAATTACAACTTTCATTAATAATTCTCTTCACATGTTTTGCCCTGATTTATCAGTAAGCAACTTAATTTTGCAATAGACACTCCTCCATGGTATGTGAATGTTGGAAGGCACCCGAGGATTCGGTTAGCCATGGCTTGTGTAAGCAAAAGGTTGGGAGGAGTGTCATCTATAAAGAAACTAAAATACATGTGTAAACAAAAGAGAAGAGGGATGATCTACCTTGCTGGTAGAGATAACGTCCTTCATGGGAGCCGCTCTTTGAAAGTCTGGTTGACAAGGGGGTTAGAGTGCCCACTACCATTCGTTGACAACAACAAACACCTCTCAAATACTTATTTTGTGCTCTCTATATGCTTTCGAAAACTTAAAAAGCTCTAGCACATGATTTAATCCCTGCTTCCCTCTGCGAAGGGCCTATCTTTTACTTTATGTTGAGTCAGTTTACCTACTCCTTTCTATCTTAGAAGCAAACACTTGTGTCAACTTTGTGTGCATTGATTCTTACATATTTACTTATTGCACTTGTTATATTGCTTTATGTTGACAACTATCCATGAGATATACATGTTACAAGTTGAAAGCAAATGCTGAAACTTAATCATCCTTTGTGTTGCTTCAATGCCTTTTACTTTGAATCTATTGCTTTATGAGTTACCTCTTATGCAAAACTTTTTGATGCTTGTCTTGAAAGTACTATTCATGAAAAGTTTTTGCTTATATGATTCATTGTTTACTCTTTATCTATTTGTTAGCAAACTATAGATCATTGCTTTGAGTCACTTCATTCATGACATGAGCCTTGCAATATATTGATCAAGATTGTGTGAAAGCATGTCTCCTCAGAAATTATTTGTTGTTATCGTTTTACCTACTCGAGGACGAGTAGAACTAAGCTTGGGGATGCTTGATACGTCTCCAACGTATCCATAATTTCTGCTGTTCCATGCTTATATTATACCATTTGCTACATGTTTTATATACACTTCGTATCACTTTTATGCATTTTCTGGGACTAACCTATTAACAAGATGCCACAGTGCCAGTTCCCTGTTTTCTGCTGTTTTTGGTTTCAGAAAGTTACTTCTGGAAATATTCTCGGAATTGCACGAAACAAAAGGCCAGTCCCTATTTTTCCAGCACGTACACGGAGTCCGAAGGAGAGACGAAGAGCCCGAGGTGGCCAAACCACACGGCGCGGGTGGGCCCCCGCCGCGCCACCTGGTGGTTTGGGCCCCTCGGGGGTCCGCCGACATCGCCCCTTCGCCTATTTATTCCCCGAGACGCGAAAACCCTAAAACACCGAGCCTTTCATCCAGAACATATTCGCTGCCGCCGTCGTCAACCCTAACTCGGGGGGTTCTGAAGCTCTTCCCGGCACCCTGCCGGAGAGGGGAATCATCACCGGAGGGCTCTACATCGCCATGCCCGCCTCCGGAGTGATGCGTGAGTAGTTCATCCTTGGACTATGGGTCCATAGCAGTAGCTAGATGGTTGTCTTCTCCACTTGTGCCATCATGTTTAGATCTTGTGAGCTGCCTATCATGATCAAGATCATCTTATTGTAATGCTACATGTTGTGTTTGCTGGGATCTGACTTATATTGATACCTATGTGGAGCTGAATATTATATTATCATGTCTATGTCATTTGTGATCTTGCATGCTCTCCGTTACTTGTTGAAGCCTTGGCCAAGTGAATACTTGTAACTCCAAGAGGGGGTATTTATGCATGATAGTTGGGTTCAACCTCTATTTAACCTGGGATAGTGACAGCAAGTTCTAAGGTTGTAGATGTGTTGTTGCCACTAGGGGTAAAACAGCAATGCTTTATTCAAGGATGAATGTATTGTTTACATTACGCACATTACTTAATGCAATTGTCTGTTGCTTGCAACTTAATACTGGAAGGGGTACGGATGTTAACCGGAAAGTGGACTATTTAGGCATAGATGCATGCTGGATAGCGGTCTATGTACTTTGTCGTAATGCCCAAATGAATCTCATAGTAGACACCACAGCTCACACATGCATGTTATATGCACTTATCAATTGTCAATTGCCCAGCTGTAATTTGTTTACCCAGCATGTTAGTTATCTTATTGGAGAGACACCACTAGTGAACTGTGGACCCCGGTCCATTCTTTTACATCTGAAATACAATCTACTGCAATCATTGTTCTCTACTGTTTTATGCAAACAAACATCATTTTCCATTCGATACGTTTAACCCTTTGTTTTCAGCAAGCCGGTGAGATTGACAACCTCACTGTTAAGTTGGGGCAAAGTAATTTGATTGTGTTGTGCAGGTTCCACGTTGGCACCGGAATCCCTGGTGTTGCGCCGCACTACACTCCTTCACCAACACCTTCGAAGCAAACCTCGTTTTCCTACTGGTCGATTAAACCTTGGTTTCATACTGAGGGAAAACTTACTGCTGCACTCATCATACCTTCCTCTTGGGGTTCCCAACTGACGTGTGACGTACAAGCATTGTTTCTGGCACTATTGCCGGGGAGATATTCCCTCGTCAACTTAGAGCCACACCACCATACATAGAGCGAATTCTAGATAGGGGTTATTCTCCTCCAAGGAATCACAAAAGATTATCTTTGTTGGATGAGAATAATTCCTATCTAAATGCTCAAGCTTCTAATGTGATTTTCAATGCTTTAAGCGATGTAGTCATTATGTCGGTCTCTCCTTTTCGGAATGCTCGTGAGCTTTGGACCAAGCTTCAAGATAAATATGATGTGTCCAAGAATTGTGGAGATGATTGTTGTCCTCCACTTCCGGCCGTGATGAGTTCTCAACTTCTTCTACTTCACCTACATGTGGCAAGCCACAAAGTAATGCAATGGTGAGTAGTGATAGATATTGCAATAATGATAGTAAGCTTATTGTTGATGATACTTCACCTCTATCTTATTGCAATGATTTATCTTTGGACTTAAACGCATCTAGAACCAAAAATGATCTACATGCTTGTTTGATCGTCCTTGCATATCATGTACAAATTGCTTGACTAATCCTCTTGAGATATGCTCTCTATGTCTTATTCCCTTGATAAAAATACTTCTATTTCCTCTAGTATTTGTTTGGCTAACAATGTAGAGGAAACCGAACACTCCATGGACGAAGACATGGACTTGAATGGTGCTTCAAGTTTTGCTTCATCATCATCAACCACTTCACACTTTTGCCTTATGGCAAGGGGATCAACGGTAATTTCTACCTTGACTCCCAATATATCTCAAAATGAGAATGATGTTAATAATGATGTTGATAATGAAGAAGATGATAATGATGCTTCCCTTATTGAGAAGGGTAAAATGGTTCTTCATGCTATTGCTAAGAATAAAGATGCTCATGCTAAATTCATAGAAATCTTGACTATTGCCATTGAGAGCAATAAACTTATGATGAGCATGAAGACACAATTGAGAAAATGCAAAGCCGCGAATATAAATACCAGAAGAGATCGCCGATCTCAATGAAGCTCTTGAAGAAGAACAAACCACCAAGGAGTCTCTTGAGAAACTTATGCTCTCGAACTTTCTAGAGTAAAGGGATCCTATGATAGTTCTCTTAAAGTAGCTAATGACTTCAAAGTAACAAATGGTAAGCTTATAGATGCACATGCCAAACTCCTTGAGAATTTTGAGCACCTAGAAAATGGCTCTAGGGTCGTTAAGGGTGAGTTCATCAAACTCACCGAGTCTCATGCGCAACTTAAAGCTTCTCACTCAAAAAGCTTGCTAAGTTACCTTCTCCTATTGCCATTAATAATGATGCTTGTGCTACTAACTCTATCTCTTGCTGGCTAAGGACTCAACTTTAGTTGCTATCTAGCAAATATGGGAAATTGGACGAAAGTCATGAAAAGCTCTCGAGCTCTCATGAGGATCTTTTAGTCTCCCATGATAAGCTAAAGTTAGCTCATGAGGCTATTATGTTAAAGGTAACATCTTGTGAGCCCCATGTGGACAATGGTACAACTTATACTCAAAATGCTTTATTGCCATGTGCTAGTCCTAGTAATTCATCCACTCATAATATTGCTACACCTTGTGATGAATTACTTTCCATGCCTTGTTGCTCTAACAATGAAGCTTCAACTTCCTCTAGTGTTTTTGTTGATACTTACCATGTAGAGGAATTAAAAGAGCTCAAGGCCCAAGTCACTTCTTTGAAGAAAGACTTGGAAAAGCGTCATGATGGGAAGCCCACACTTGACAACATGTTGAGTGTGCAAAGACGCCCCAATGACAAGAGTGGACTTGGATTCAACTCCAATAATAAGAACAAGTCCAAGTATAACAAGAAAAACAAGGGCCATGAACAAGTCAAGAATTCGGCCAAGATTGTTTGCTTCAAGTGCAAAGTTGAAGGGCACCATGTTAGATCTTGCCCTTTGAAGAAGAAGAAGTCTCTTAGTGAGAAGCAACAAGGGAAGATGCCTCAAATTCAAACTAAAGTTCCCCATGTTGAAAAACGGCCACTTCCAAGAAGAATCAAGCTATTCCTTCTCAAGTTGAGATTTCAACAAAGAAGAAAGGAGGAAGCAAATGTTGCTACTTATGCCGTGAGAAGGGTCACTTTGCTTCTTCATGCACTAGTGGTACCTTATCCAACCCTATCATAATTGATAATGCTTACTCTCTTATGAAGGATAAGGTTGGCAATGTGTTTGCCAAATATGTTGGTACTCAAAGTGGTGTCAAGAAAAGAACCATTTGGGTTGCCAAGCCTATTGTGACTAACCTCTTAGGACCCAACTTGGTTGGGGACCGACAAGCTAAAACTTGATCAATAGGTGTTGGTGGAGGGCATTGGAGACTTGGCTACATCATGAAGAATTAAGGGATCTTCATCAATTTTATTCTCTCAAGCCAAGTCATTTGGATTATATTGTTCTATCTCATATCCAATGTTCCTCCTTGCGGTAACTTGTGTTTAAATCATACTATACATTGAAAGTTGCTTGCACCCTCGCATGTGTTTGGTTTTGTACCTTGCTAATGTTTGCATGTGTTGTGCTCTCTACTTACTTTTCTTGAGCAATCAAGTATGTGTATGTTGGTTTGCACACCATGTATGTGTGAGTTTGTGTTGAGCCATTTGTATCAATTGCTTATATCTTAATTGGCTCTTTTTGAGAGATTAATGGACTATCCCATTTTGGGGGAGTGATATGTTTGCACACTTCACAATCCTAAAAATGTGTATACATGAGTACTACCACTTAGTGTTGATATATCAATTTTATCTAGTCTCTATATGGTATGTCATTCTCATGAGAAATTCAAATTCTATAATGTCCATTAATTATCTCGAGTTGAGTTCTATTTGCCTCTTGTGGAGAATGGATGCTTTATCACATTATGGGGAGTAATAAGCTATGTGCATATTACAAGCCCAGAAAATGTGAACATGTGAGGTATTGCCACGTAGAATTGATATTCTAAATTATCTTGCTCCTATGCGGCGTGATGCTCAAACAAGTTCCACTTTGCTTAAATGATTTTGTTTGCTCATAGTTTGGATCTTGTTTGAAAGAAATGTTCTTGGTATGGTTCTCCTCCAACATGATATTATATATATCCATTTGGGAACCGATTGCTTCAAGCAACTCTTTATAGTTGCTTTGCTTGTTCGCGTGAATACTGAAAGCTATCAAGAACATATATCTACCTAAGCATTGCTCTTAAATCTTATCCTTTGCCTTATGCTTATGTGTTTGATATGATCTTGAATTTCACTCCAATATACCACCGAGAAATATCTCCATATACTCCTTGTCCTTGACAAGTGATACTCATAATTGTGGTGAAATTTGTAGATCGTCTTCATGTTGGCTCTTGATTTTATTGCCTTATTCCTTGCCAAAAATTAATGTGATTTAACTCCTTTTGTCTTCCTTACCTCTTGTGGATCATTTTGCTTTACTCAAACTTTCCTAGTGTTTTATTTGGTGTAGGAGAGGCATTAATCCCATCAGTGTGCACCTTGCATTCAAAGGCTACTTATAGATAATGCACTATTCTTGGGTGAGCTATCCTATGTTGAGTACAACTTATATTTTCATTAGTATTGGATCTCATTGCTTTTTCTTGATATATGACTAGTGTTTGAATAGATATTTGAGAGCGATGATTCCATGTGTGTGCATTGTGTATTCAAATACAAGATCATAAAATAATGCACTTTTGTTGGGAGAGCTATCATGTATCTTTTTAAACACTATTTATTCTATTTGTATTTGATCCTTTCCATTGGTATTTGATCCCGGTGACATGTCTCATGGAAGACAAACCTTTTTGGCTTGGTACTTTGTACCATCATTAAAAGTGTAGAGGGTGTGGTTTATTTGTTGGAACCCCGCTCTTTCTTTTCGAGAGTTTGTCCCAATTGGCATCTCTCTTTGGGAGTGGGTTATATCATTCGTTGATTAACTCTCTCTCTTTTGGTATCTCTTTTGGAAATTTGATATCTAGTCCTTTTATTATTGATTAATTGGTATCTTATTTTCTTTTTGATATTTTTATCCAATCGGTATCTTATCAATTATGTGTTGATTTGCTTTTAGTTTCAATTGGCTTCTCTAAATCAATTTTTGACTTGGATCTTTGATATAATTTGGACCCTCCTTGATCTCTTAATATTTGTCCAAATTGTATCTCCCTTTGGTTATTGAAGGTCATAGGCATGCATATCTACTACATGTTTATTTTATGGCATGTTTTCCTTCTTTGTGCCAATATATAGGGGAAACTCCACGGAATCCTAAATCGGCTAGATGTGCATGAAATTCAATTTCATATCTATATGCACATATTTATGTGGAGTTCCTTCTATGTATTGTAGTTTGACTAACTACTTGGACCCAATTAGTTTGGGAACAATTTTACTTGAATGTGTTTTAGGTACATGGAGATGCATTGGATGCTTGTCTCATTTACAATGAAAGTATCTTCACCACATGCTTATTGGAGCCAAGCGAGGATGGTTGATGAAATTTTATCTACTACATCAACCCAATGTCATCTCGTAACAAGTATTCACCCTCATGCATACTTTTCTAGCATCCAACCTTGGGTAGGTTGCATCATGCATGAAAAGTATTTATTTGCTTTTGTTGTAGCTATTGCAAATTCAATATAGCTCTTATGATACTTGTTGCTTTCCTCAACGCGTCCCAACTATCTCCTTTCCCTTAGTGATATTTGTGATGCTTGTGTTGAGGTTGAATTTGAAGTTCATTATTATACAATATGAGAATATTGAGCTATGGGCCATGATCCTAAACAAACATCATATGTGTATATGTTATGACTTCCCTTTGGATATCGTGTTTCTTTTCCTTAGTAACTAATTTTATGTGTACATGTTTCTTTGTGGACACTTAGAAACTTATATACATGAGAGAAATTACATCTTTACTCGATATCCTAATTCTTCGGTGTCACCTCTTTTACTCCGTTTTTATTCTTTGGCGTGACTCCGAAAAGAATTTGATTTATGAGTGCATATCCTATTTTGTCACATCTTGGTGCTCTCATCTTGGTAAATATCTTGCTTGTCTTACAAGCCAATAATCTTCACCAGGGATATGTCACAAGCTTTGTTTTTCATTTGCATCTTATTGAGCTTGTGAATTCGTTTGTTTTTGTGTTTTAGAGGATACCGGAGGAGTGAGGATTCCATGTTTGGACACCTTGTATTCAAATACAATATTCTAAATTGTGTACAAATATTGGGGAGCTCCTCTATTTTCTTTAAAACACTCTTTTGCCCAAATCATAATATCTTGTGTTTATTTGGTTAGTCGGATCTTTTTGATTGCTTACTTTTTATTTGGAGAATTGTAAAAAGTTTTCCATATCATTCTTTTGCAATCTTTGGATCCTCAATATAGTTTGTGCTCTCCCAACTATTCGTCATTGGATATGTGTATTTGATTTCACTCATATTTTGAGAAATGCACACGTTTTAGGGAGCTCATACTATATTGACCTTCTAAGATTTCTCGCCCATTTTGGAAATGGATGCCAATGGGGAGAAGTTTTATAGGTTTAAGGGAATTTGGTGTTATGCTTTTGTTTTGGACATAAGCATTTACCTTTCATGCTCATGCATCCATGCTTGTTGATTTGCATGGTTGCTTAATTCATTATATAAACCCTTGTAAAAGAGATTGTCATCAATTACCAAAATGGGGGAGATTGAAAGGGCATGGCGCCCCAATGTGTGGTTTTGGTAATTAATGACAATACCTATGGACTAATGGTTGCATTGAGTTATACTTGTAGTGTTTGTCCATAGACCATGCTTGAACTCCATATGTTGGATTCAAGGTTGATACCATGAATATATTGATATAATGAAGTATTTGGCATCAAGATCAAGAAGAAGAGTATGTGATGACCAAGTTATTATTCAAGGAGTTATCCGATGATTGGTCATATGTGAGTTGAGCATATTGCAAGTATGTCTTGAAGAAAAGGATTAGTGATCATTCATGATTATCTTCAAGACATCATCTATTGAAAAGAGAAGAAAAGATACAAGGTTGATCAAGATTTTGATCAACTCACAAAGCTAAAAGATGTACCAAGTGGGATCATGTATCTATTGGTATGGTAAGCAATTGTCCATATAGCTTTGTGAACTAACCCATGATATGTGGGTTGCATTTCTATGTGTGGTTAGGTATCTTTCTATGGGCTTGCATCAAATGAAGATTTCATATAGCCCATGAACGATGACGTCAAGTGGTGATCGTCATCAATGTTGAGAAGCGCAAGTTCAAGAGAAGTATCTCGAAGATATCATGTGCTTGATGCTTGCCACCCTCTTGGAGATAATGGTTAAGTGAAGATGTGCCTATGGGTGTCTCTCCCATAGTGGAGCATGGGGGAGCAATATTTGAGTCTTCACCAAGCGAAGCGCAATCAAGAAAGGTGGTCCACTTGAGAAGATCAAGATCGCCATCATCTAGTCAAGTGGAATGCGCAAGGCAAAGCTATGATCTTGATAGGGCTTCTATTTTACCGGTCTCATGTTGTTAGTCGGAGACCGGGTTATTGGATAGACACCGTACTATCAAGAGGGGCTCTCGATTGAGATTTAGCGTATCAGTTGGAGAGAGCTCAAACCTTTGCATACTTGCCTTCATCACCTTTCTTGGTTCTTATTTGGCTTTTCTCTGTGTGGGGTGTTAGAGCTTGTCTTGATCTTCATGACAAGCTTAAGTTCACCGAAAACGGATTTCGCATGAAAAACTTGTTGCGTTTTCGGATTTGGAGATTCTGCCGGTTCATTTTTTATAGAGAGGTTTCACCTTTCTACATTTGGTTTTATCCTCCCATATTGGACTATGATGTTTCTCTGCATAATCTTGAAGGGCTCTTCGTTGCGATTCCAACGAGCCCAAGATCATCGAAATCGGAGTCCGGATGAAAAAGTTATTGCAGTTTTCGTTTTGTTGTTTCTGTCAGTTTTCGGTCAATCGGATAATCCGATTAACTTTCGGAATATCCGAGTTGAAATATCCGATTCACACCAGTAGGTTTCGCGCCCTGGTCAATTTCAGACCCGGATTTTCCAGTCCGAAAAAGACCCGATTATCCGATTTTAGCGGATTTTCCGGTCCGAAAATGTCCCGGATTATCCGATTTTTCCTGCCTTTAACGACTCTATTTCGTGGGGACCTATAAAAGGCCCCTTCTTCCCCAATGAGTCCAGCTTGGCTTGAGCACGAAATTGCCCTCCATTGTTGACCTTCTTGAGCCTTGCTAACTCTCTATCCCTCCATGATTCTTGCCTCCATTTAGTGGAAAAGAGAGAGGAGATCTAGATCCATTGTTCCACCAATCAATCTCTCCTCTAAGTGAGGGGAACCTTGTTGGATCTAGATCTTGGAGGAATTTGGTGTTCCTCTTTGTTCTTCCTCTCTTCTCCCCCAATAGCATTAGTTGCTTTGGTGGGATTTGAGAGTGAAGGATTTTGAGCACTTCTTGTGTTCTTGCCCATTGCATCGGTTGCATCGGTTTGAGTTCTCCATGGTGATACGTGGAAATCGAAGTTGAGAAGCTTGTTACTATTAGGTACTTGGGGTGCCCTAGAGCTTGTCCTCTTGGGTACTTGGAGTGCCCTAGACGGTCCTTGTTGATCTCGGAGTTTTGGTGGCTCGCGGGATAGTTGGGAGACTCCAATTAAGTTGTGGAGTCGCGCCCCAACCTTGTGTTTCTTGTGACTTTGGGAGCCGCGGGAATTCGGTGAGAGCCTCCAATTAAGTTGTGGAGTGTGCCTCATCCTTGTACGGGTTTGGTGACCACCCTCGCGTGTCCCATAGTGGTTCGTGGCACTCTACATTGGTAGAGGCACGAAGGAGATTACGGTGTGCCATTTGACGGCTATTCGGGGATCACTTTGTGACTCCGCACCGCTCCAACGGAGACGTAGCTTCCATTGGGAAGTGAACTTCGGGATAAATCATCGTCTCCAAGTGCCTCGGTATTTCTACACCCGAGCTTCTTACTTATGCAATTTACTTTGTGATAGCCATCGAGCTTGAAGTAATATATCTTGCTATCACATAGTTGTATATCTTGTTTAGCATAAGTTGTTGGTGCACATAAGTAAACCTAGCCTTGTTTAGATTTTGTGCTTGATAAATTAAACGCTAGTTTTATTCCGCATTTATTCAAGCCTAAACCATAAAGAATTTTAAATCGCCTATTCACCCCCCCCCCCTCTAGGCGACATCCGTGTCCTTTCAAAAGCCACGTTTTTGCCTCCCCCATGGACCTCATCTCCATGGGGGAGGGCTCCCAAGAAGCCATGGAGGAAGGGGCTAAGGGGCGGCGCATCCCCTTGATGCCGGCGCGGGAGGAGTTCCCCGCGCCACCGCCGGCGCCGCCCTGCGCTCCTCGTTGTCCCCTTCACCGTCTTCACCGCCATCTCCATCGCCAATTCCTCCTTGTATATAGTGGTGCATCCTCCCGCAAACCTCTGTACCGCTCTATGTAAACATGGTGTTTGATGCTATAATATTTATCCTATGATCTATGTCATGTTTCCGTAGCTTATTTGTTCTTAGATTGAATGTTGAATGTCTTTGGTTCATTAGAGTTGTATGTTGATATGGTACTGTCCTTTGGTGTCCATTATATTTGTGCGCGCATGGATCAACACCCTAGGGTTAGTAGATTTGTAAACGAAGGGTAGTCCTGCCGGAGCGACAGAAACCTGAGGACTCGAACCGGTTAGTTGCACGTATGGGAGTAAGAGGATCATAAACTTAAGGCTATGGTTAGGGAAACCTTAATGCATGTTAGTTTATACGGATGTTTGCTAACAATCCAATCATATAGTACTTGTAATCCCAAGTAGTGGAGTGCATGTATATTTAGCCTCTCCCACATAGAAAACTGCATCGAAGACAATGAACCCGATATCTTCACTAATTAATCTTGGACAAAGCCATCACACTTACCACCACTTTTCCACACTCATGGTACTGTTAGTTTATGGTTACTTAGTGTACTTTATTGCTGCAGCACTAACATTTACTTTCTTGCTATTTATTATCTCGCAAAGCTATCTCTCATACCCGTATTGTAGTCTAGTTTTATTTCCTAGATAAAGTAAACGTTTAGTGTGCGTAGAGTTGTATCAGTGGTTGATAGAACTTGAGAGAATACTTGTCCTACCTTTAGCTCCTCGTTGGGTTCGACACTCTAACTTATCGAAAAGGCTACACGCGATCCCCTATACTTGTGGGTTATCAAGGGGGAGTGCCGGAGGGGGTATTGGGTGCCCTAGGGCTGCGTCACGCATGTGGTGCAGTCGCATGGGCCCCGGGGCCCCTATGGATGGCGCACCACCTCCCACCATCTTTCCTTTTATTTAAATGGTGGGATTTAATTTATCCCAAAATTAAAGGAAGAGATTAAAGGAAAAGGCAGGTTTAAAAGGAAAAGACTCCTAGTTGCACTAGGAGTCCAATCCGAGTTGGGGGGAGGGATCCGGTGGATCCCTAGGGCCAGCACACCACTAGGAGGGGATTCCCCCCCCCCCCCCCTCAATCCTATACCCCCCCCCCCCCCCACACACACACCCACCCATGGGGTTTTACACATCAATTGCTCCCGGTTTTCGAGGTTTCCTCTACCGGGGCTTTTCTCTCTAGATCTCATGTGTTGAGAGACCTCTCTACTATCTCATATATATCTAATCTAGTTGATTGGATCTACCACTATTTCTACGCCGAAAGGTTGTCTCTCTTTGTTGGCGCCGAGTACTAGATGACAGAGCGCTGACGGGTTGGTGCAAGTGGATGCGTGGATACTAGAAGAGGGATTGCACATGTAATCCTTAGCGAGAGAGTCGGCAACATTATCACCTCCAGGCTTGGACGTGAGAATCTTCATCAAGCTTAACCGACAACGTCATCGACAAACGCCATCTTCCGCAACGGTGTTTGTAAGTACTAGATCTAGCATTCTTGTGTGCATCATATCTTCATAGTAGATCTTGGCGGTTATGTAAGACGGATTTTTTTTCAATTCATGCACGTAATCCTACAATATTTCCCCACATTTGATAAAAACAAAAACAAACGGATATGGCAGACAAGATGGGCCGCCCGTTGGGTGTAGTGGCCAGGAAAGGACGGATAGAGGCCGGACGCATGTCCGCCTTGCGGCCCAAACAGAAGAAAAGCGGACACATTTGGTGTTTGTGTGTGTCAATGCATTGGAGTTGCCCTAACGGTCCGGATGTGTTTTTTTTCTGAATGCTCTTTATCCGCCCTCAACGTTTAGGGCCAGCAGGTAGGGTTGTGTGGGCGGACAAGCCCACCACATCGGTCGGAGGCTCACCTGTTAGTGGTGCGCCTTGCCTGACAGTGAGACACACACAATAGAAAACCTAGTCTAATGTTGGATACCACACACCGGTCACTATCGTTGATGCCGCTTCCTCACACGTCACATTAGAGTCGGCGATCTATGCTCCATCTTCTGTCACCAACCATGCCACGCGAAGAGGGTGAGGTCACCTAGAGCCGTGCCGGGCAGCTGGGGTCGGCCAAGCCTCACCATCGACATGGCATGTGGGTTTACCACCATGGGCATCACCGTGCCGCTAAACTGCCAGCTACCGAGCAGTTGCCTACTAAGCCGCGGCGGGTCCCCTTGACCGAGTCCTCATCCGAGGCGACCGCGTCATCGAAATTGCCTGACGCTCGAAGCTGCTGTGACAGGAAGACATGGGAACCCTAGGTATGTGGCGGTGTCGAGATAATAGGATGCACGACATGTCTACAAGGCCACCATCCGTTGGCCAAGTGGGGCAGTCCGGCGGACCGACGCCTGTTTCGAACGTGCCCGCTCGATCGGCTGAAAATTGGTCCATTTGCAGCGATGACACGCCACCGCATGCCATGCCCGAGATCAAGCACGAGCCCGGTGACCCAGAGTACACGCTAGGTTACATGGCCGCCGTGCATGCGTCATTATTAGAGGAACCATCATCGTCGACCTCGACTCCGATTAGGGTCAGTGTTAAATTAAATTTAGTTTTTTTAGTTTAAATTATGCTTTTTGGGCTCTTAACGAGCATGCAGCCGCGGATTAATGTCCACTCGTTGTGTAGCTGTCTGGCGGACTAGACAAAACCTTAGGTGAGTGCCCGCATATTTGGGTGGCTAGATATTGTTGGAAGATAGAAACCTTTAAATTTTCCTCGCCGACTGAGGTGATTTCTAGTGTGTAGAAAAAAAGGACTAAGGGGATGGGTGTGCAGTCCTAAAACTGTTTCCCAATGCAGCTCCATCTCCTGAAATTACAATGATGACTGAAATCCTTCAAACCATTGTATTTTCTCATCTGTTCAGAGGGACATCCACATGGTTCGTTTTTTCCGCTGAAAATCTATCTGTTTCAGTGAAGAAAGACAACAGAATAACTTATGTTCTCATAGGCTAACAGTAAATACAGTTACCTCGCAAATAAGCCTAAACTTAACTGAATATATGTTATAAACTATAGCAAGAAAACGATGAAGAAAGCGGAAGATCAACCAACGGGCACACGAGATTTAACGTGGAAAACCCCTCCAACAATGGAGGAGAAAAAACCACGGGCGCCAGCCAGCAATACTTCACTATATCGGGTGAGGTTACAAACGCCGGGGATTTACAACGTGCGACTTGGCTTATCCCAACCGGCGGCTTACAAGAGGTATTTATAATGGTGGTGCAAAACCCTAAGTTGGCTGCAGTACAACTCGGTAACGATCCAACAAACCAGGTCGGTAACGATCCAAAAACTTCCGATTGATCCACTCTTGGGATTCGGTGTGCATCCATTGGTATGGCCTCTGTGTGGCCATCCATGTCCCGATCGATCCACTCATGGGATCCAATGGAATGACTCCAGGTGTGGCCCTCTATGTGGCCTATGAATTTGGAATACAATAAGACAACACTCCACCTTGAGACAAATTCCATCTTGTAGCATGAACGAGCACCTTCACCCTGAAACAACAAAAAAAACACTTTCGGCGCCAAATAGCCTCTTGGGCTAGACAGTGATACCAACTAAGCCCGAGCAAAGCTCGAACTTAGTAACAGGAACTGGCTTTGTCATCATATCAGCAGGATTATCATGAGTACTTATCTTGCATACCTTCATTACCTTTTGCAACAACATCACGCACATAATGGTATTTGACGTCAATGTGCTTTGTTCTCTCATGGAACATCTGATCCTTAGTAAGGTAAATAGCACTTGACTGTCACAAAACAGGTTAATGCAAGTATCATCTCCACAAAGCTCAGCAAACAAACCTTTCAGCCAAACCGATTCTTTACATGCTTCAGCAATAGCCATGTACTCTGCTTCAGTGGTAGACTGGGCAACAACGGATTGCAACGTTGCCCTCCAACTCACGGCACAACCACCAAGCGTGAACACATAACCTGTGAGGGATCTCCTCTTATCCAAATCGGCAGCAAAATCTGAATCCACATAGCCTACGAGTCCCTCATCAGTCTTGCCGAACTTGAGGCAAGCATTGGATGTGCCACGAAGGTACCTGAAAATCCACTGAACAGCCTTCCAATGTTCTTTACCAGGATTAGCCATATATCTACTAACCAAACTCATAGCATATGATAAATCTGGACGTGAGCAAACCATGGCATACATTAAAGAACCAACAGCACTAGAATATGGAACTCTAGACATGTACTCAAAATCCTCATCCGTACTAGGACATTGTTCAGCTGACAATTTAAAGTGAGGAGCAATAGGAGTACTAACAGACTTTGCATCATGCATGTTAAAACGATGAAGAACTTTCTTAATGTAATTTTGCTGACTAAGAAACAACAAACCAGAATTTCTGTCACGGGTAATCTCCATACCTAGAATTTTCTTAGCAGCACCAAGATCCTTCATCTCAAACTCGCTACTCAACTGTGACTTGAGAGCAGCGATATCTTTCTTGCTCTTGGCAGCAATCAACATATCATCAACATATAATAACAGGTATATAGGTGATCCATTAACAAACTTAATGTACACACAGCTATCAAATTCAGACCTCTTAAAGCCATGTGACAACATAAAAGAATCAAACCTTTTATACCACTGACGAGGAGATTGTTTCAAACCGTATAAGGACCTTTTCAACTTACACACAAGATCCTCCTTACCAGGCACTATGAACCCTTCTGGCTGGTCCATGTATATCTCCTCCTCCAACTCTCCATGCAGAAACGCAGTCTTTACATCTAACTGCTCAAGCTCAAGATCACGCATAGCAACAATACCGAAAAATGTACGAATTGAACTATGCTTAACAACTGGAGAGAAAACATCATTATAATCAAACCTGGAATTTGACTGAAGCCTTTTGCAACTAACCTTGCCTTAAACCTCGGAGGCTCGCTAGGAGATAAACCCTCCTTTCTCTTGAAGATCCACTTACAGCGGACTTCTTTTTCTTAGGCAAGCGCACAACATCCCATGTGCCATTTTTCTCGAGTGACTGCATCTCTTCTTGCATAGCAGCAATCCACTTCTCGCGGTCACCGAACCAACAGCTTCAGTATACGTGGACGGCTCATGTCCATGCTCCACCTGTTCTGCACAACTCAGAGCATAATCAACAATGTTACACTCTTCAATTAAACGTGGTCGAGGACCACAATTCCTCCTGTTCCTACGAGCAGCAATAGACTGTTGTGGCTGCAAAACAGGGGGTGAGTTCTGAACATTATTATTATCAGAATCGTCAGAATCATCAGAATCAGGATCAGAATCATCTGTAGTACCACCATCATTGTCAACAGTGACATTTTCCTTTTCAACAGAGTGCTCCACCTCGACACGAACCTGCTCCTCAGAAAAATCTGGCAAAACATCTGAGGACAACTTATCAAAGTACATAACAGATTCATTGAAAACAACACTCCTGCTCATAAATGCCTTGTAGTTTCGGGATTCCATAACTTGTATCCTTTTACACCCGAACCATAACCAATGAACACACACTTAATAGCTCTCGGCTCTAACTTTCCATTATCAACATGAGCATAAGCAGTGCAACCGAAAACTTTAACTGTGAATAATCAGCAGGAGTACCTGACCATACCTCGATGGGTTTTCTTGTCGAGGGGAATAGATGGTGACCTGTTTATCAAGTAGCAGGCGGTGGCAGCCGCCTCAGCCCAAAAACGCTTACTCATGCGAGCGTTGGAGATCATGCAGCGAGCCTTGGAGATGATGGTCCTGTTCATCCGCTCCGCTACACCATTCTGCTGAGGCGTGTACGGGATGGTGAGGTGCCTGACAATGCCTTCTTTCCTGCAATAATCATTAAAGGCATTCGAACAAAATTCGCCACCATTGTCAGTACGAAGTAATTTCACCTTCCTTTCTGTTTGCCTTTCAATCATAGCTTTCCACTCTTTAAAAGCAGCAAACGTATCATCCTTATTTTTCATGAAATAAGGCCAAACTCTTCTAGAGTAATCATCAATAATGGTAAGCATATAACGAGCACCACCATAAGAGGGCTTACGAGATGGCCCCCAAACATCAGCATGTACATAATCAAGTGTACCTTTGGTGGTGTGAACGGAAGCATTAAACTTAACTCTTGTGTGCTTACCGAAAATGCAATGTTCACAGAATTGCATCTTACCCAAACTGCAGCCTTGCAGCAAGTCTCTCTTGATCAATTCTGCCATACCAAGTTCACTCATGTGTCCAAGTTGCTTATGTCAAAGGTTAGTTTTACTTATCATTAGAAACAGCAGCAACAATGCCAGCGAAGTGCTACCTCTAAGAACATATAACGTAGCAGAATTCATATCACCAACCATAATAATGAGAGAACCTTTTGATACCTTCAGGAGTCTATTCCCGCCAGCATACTTGTATCCGTCACAATCAAGGGTATTGAGCGAGATCAAATTTCTCGCCATGGTTGGTATGTGTTTCACTCCCGTCAACGTGCATGTCATATCGTTATGTGTCTTGATCTGAACAGACCCAACGCCAACGATGTGACATGGGTTGTCATTACCCACACGCACAAAATCTCCTGTCTGCACAGACTCATAAGAACTGAACCAATGTTTGTTATAGCAAATATGAAATGAACATGCAGTATCAAGAATCCATTCATCCTGACGAGAAACACATGCAGCAAAAACAGCTAGGCATTCACCATCAGAACTACCTTCAACAACAGAAGCCTCACCGGTATCATTACCTTCATCTTTATTTTTTGGTTGGTAAGTACCTTTTCTTTTCTCCTTGTTCAGCAACTTCCAACAACCATCATTAACATGATTAGATTTCTTACAATACCTGCAGAACTTATCTCGTCCTTTAGACTTTGAGCGACCTCTGTCACCCTTGCTCTTATCTCTGTTGTTTTTGTAGTGGTTATCTCGCTGCTCAGGCCTCCCTCTGACCTGCAAAGCATCGCCCTTGGAGGACGACTCCTCTTTCTATACCATACCTTTCATCTTTTCCCTCGTTAGCAGGGCATCATAAACTTCCGCAGTGGTTAGTTCATCACGGCTTAACAGTATGGTATCACGGAAATTCGTAAAGGAATTTGGCAGCGAGCAAAGGAGTAAAAGTGCTAGATCTTCATCATCATACTTTACCTCCATCGACACTAGGTCTGAAACGATCTCCTTAAAGATCAATATGCGGTTCAGTACCAAACCACCTTCTTGCAACTTGTGCGTGAACAACTTCATCTTCACGTGCATCTTGCTGGTTAGATCTTTGGACATGCAGATCGCCTCCAGCTTGGCCCACATCTTTGCTGCGGTTTTCTCCTACAGTATTTCTTACAGAATATCATTAGGTAGATGAAGTTGAATCAAGGACAAAGCCTTACGGTATTTCCGCTTCTCATCAGCGGTCCACTTGTCCTGCTCCTTGTCCCCGAATTTATCCAGCGCGTCGTCAAGATCATTGGACTGTGCGAGGATCGCACGCATCTTGACCTGTCACAACGAAAATCTCGTCTTATAGTCCAGCAACGGTAGATCAAACTTCATCGATGTCATCGCGAAACAGGGCTCTGATACCACTTGTTATAAACGATAGCAAGAAAACGATGAAGAAAGCGGAAGATCAACCAACGGGGACACAAGATTTAACGTGGAAAACCTCTCCAACAATGAAGGAGAAAAAACCACGGGCTCCAGCCAGCAATAGTTCACTATATTGGGTGAGGTTACAAACGCCTGAGGTTTACAACGTGCGACTTGGCTTATCCCAATCGGCAGTTTACAAGAGGTATTTATAATGGTGGTGCAAAACCCTAAGTTGATCCAACTCCGTAACGATCCATCCAACAATCCAAAAACTTCAGATTGATCCACTCTTGGGATTCGGTGTGCAGCCATTGGTGTGGCCCTCTGTGTGGCCATCCATGTCCCGATCCACTCATGGGATCCAATGTAATGACTCCTAGTGTGGCCCTCTATGTGGCCTATGAATTTGGAACACAATAAAACAACAATATAGCCCATAGAAAAGGCTCAAATAAGATGTCTCATGCAAGTTTTCCTTTTCTTCTGAAATGAGAGATACTCCAATAAGTAATAACCCAAAGAAAAAATTCGAAGATAAAATGACTAAAGTTGTTCGTAAAATGCATAAACATGAATACAATTTGTGTACAGCAACAAAAAAAAGTCAAAAAATGGCAACCTCACTCCTTTGCTGTCAATCTTTAAAATGACTAGCATATTTGCAATATAACATCTGATAGTACGATATATAAGATATTCCTGCCATTGTTTCAACAGTTAAGTATCAAATAGTATAACTGCAGTGCGCATATAGAGTACTGAAAAATTTAAAAGCTTTGCAACTTGTTTTTATGGGAAATCCTATCGATGGGTCTCATTGCTAGGAGTCTGGCCACGGAAACCAAGCACCATTAAAAATACCACATAATAATATAACAAACAGAAGGAAATTACAAAACCTTAAATGTTCAAAAAGTTGCTGCATGTGATTAGAGTGGCTAGCTACGATGCTGATCTACAGGTAACAGTTGCATATTTCCTTTCACCAAATGCGACCTCATAGCAGAAAAGAAATGATCAGCGGTCAATATGAGAAGCGCATATAATATAGTATCATTTACTTAGCACGACCTATAACAACTGCACTGTTAGCTCACTACTTTAGATTGCCATCAGGTGCTAGTGCCTGTTATGGTCCTGTTTTTTTTTAAAGATGGTTTAGTTCAGCCATTGTAACGAGAAATCGCTGAGAACTAACCCTTGAGCATTCAGGTCCAAAATCAACGAATCTGCCATAAACAACTAGTAAAATCTCATGTCTATTAGTACACCGCATCTCAGTTAATGTATTCTCAGAGAGCGCAATTATACACCCCCATGACTGAAATCCAAATCACCTAATATGGAATCAGAAAGCTAAATGTCCTTTTTTAGATAAAGGGAAATATATTAATATCAAAGATACTGAATACACCCAGCCTCTGCACCAATTCAATATCAAGAGCAAGTCAATGATATCGAAGATGCACACAGCCAAATTATTGAAAAAGTAAAAAAAGAAACAAAAGTGGATCCAAGTGACATGCCGAAGCGACATAAACCACCACCCAGAACAATACAGAGTCGAGTAACGTCCTCCAACAACAACGCCTTCTGAAAGGGAACGACACATATGTATCGCCGTTGCCGGATCCAGTCAGCAAAGACCAGATCTTGGTTTTCACCCTGGAGAGAAAGTCTGAGCAAATTCCATGCAACGCCTTCAAGAAGGTAACGATGAATAAACACCGTCATTGCCTGATACCACCAATAAAGGTTAGACCCAGGGTTTTCGCCCCGGAACTCAAGGAGCACCACCAAATCTCAACCACTCTGTGTTGCCATCAAGCCGCCATCTTCAAACCTTCAAACCTTGACAAAGCCGAACAACAATCGAGCGCCCTAGTGCCTGCCGCGTCTTGAGGGTTCGCTGTCGTCTGAATGTTCGACCATCCATCCAAGACCAGACAAGCACAAGCCATGGCCCCAAAATATGGAACATCTATGGCATGGGGTACTTTGGCGAGTAATGAGAAGGGCATCAGTTGCCATCAACAAACTCATTTACCTCGCCGCACGAGCAGCGCTGCCATGGACTAACGGGAGAGGATGAAGCAGACATAGCCTGACAAATATCGTCCCGTCAATCTATCATGGAGCCATTGCAGCACTTCGTCATCACCTGCTGTGGCTGCAGGCCACAACCTCGACGCTAGAAGCCTCCGGGGCCAATTTCTGGGCGTGGTGCTATCTGCAGTCTTCACATTCGGATTGTAAGGAGAACTCCCAGTAGGCAACACTGCAACAGCCGTAGCACATCAGCCCAACTAGGAGACCCATCTGAACGTGGGCAAAATCATCCGCCTAAGCCATGCTTCTGCCGATTGGAACCAGCTAGCAAGTGCTCAAGAGGACTACGCCCCGCCTAGCAACAGCATCAACATGTTCAGCGCAGCCACCATCTCGCACCTCCACCTGCCGCACGTCTCCTTCGCTTCCCTCTTTGCCGCTGTCCGCCACTGCCCCTCCCGTCGGCACCGGGAACCACACGGAGGCCTGCCGCCGCCGTCGAACGCACGGGAAAATCCCGGCGCCGTCATCCAGCGGCGCGGGATGAGGCAGATCGAGGGAGGGTGGTCTCGGTGTCTAGATTTCTCGGTCGCCGCCCGTGTCGCCCGTCCGGACGACGCGGGGGCATTTATCCAAGCCGAAGCCTCGAAAGCTAAATGTCCTGACCATCAGTACACCAATTCCTTTGACTCCATATTCTGCTGAGATGTTCACGAGTACGCAATCGATGGGAAACAAGTAGCGACAACATTCTCACTAGATAATGGAGATTATCATGCCCATTAGTACAAATTATCAATACAATAGTGAGTTTGCCTAAAAGAAAAAGGCTTCTCAGAGGAGAGACGGGGAACAGGGTTTGAGAAGAGAGAAGAAGAGCAAAATATCTTGTAATAATCTGTATAGTGGATTAGTGGTGATCGATCGGAAACCATGGACATGAAGGGCATCGAGGACACAGATTGGCTGTGCAGTGTGGAAGCTAGGGCATGTGCAGGTGCTTAAGGAAACCAGAAAGCTAGTGAGGCTCTCACTTTCCCCTTTTCCTCCTCTCTCCTCCCTCCCTTTGCTTGAGAGTCTCCTCTGCTGCCCCGGGCCGATCCAAAACTATCCCCGGCGGCGAGGTGCGGAGATGGTGGAGGAGAGGTGCCGGCTTCCGTTCTGTGCATAGTAGGCTTAGATTTTGTCCCGTTGTGGCGTCTTGGAGTAGGTTGCTGGATTTCATCGGCTGGATCCGGTGCGCCCTCCGCTTGCTTTCTGCTGCTCTGCTTCGGTGGATGCAGGGGAATCTCGAGCGAGGCATCTCCTCATATAAATCCGTCCTCCCCTTCTATTGTCTGTTGTGGTTGCTGACGAGCGGCGGCTGTAGCACGGCGACTTGCGCCGGTGGTATGCTCCCATGGAGGGAGATGCTTCCTATGCTGGAAGCCGAAGGCAATCTTTCCAATAAGCTCGTGGTTATCTGCAGGTCAATTGGTGGAAGTGGGGAATCAAGGTTCCTCTCCTCTGCTCGTCTTGGTGGCGAGAGGGGAACGGATTTTGAAGCTCTGCTAAGCTGTTGGTGGGATCTGCGCCAGGGGAGAGCTGGTGCTTTTCCTGGGAGTTTTCCCACGGCGGCGTTGTCCTTGCCGTCGTTCTTCAGGGTCGAATGGCGACCACTCCCGCCTCGGACGTCGACGTCGGTTCTCCGGTCGATGTCGGATGGTTCTACTCAACCTCCAGGCCATGGTGCTGTTTCGGAGGCCCTTCGATTCGTGGGCAGCTCGCTCCCGCCTCCTCCTCCCAAGTGGTGCGTCCCCGGCGAGGTTCAGGTTGGCTGTGCCGCGATTCAGATCATCTGCGCTGGTGAAGGAGCTGGACTTGATCGCTTTTTCTCTTGTTTCTCTGAGGTCCTTGGTGCAAAATGTAAGGCCCTGTGTGTAATTTCCTTGTTCTTTGGTGCCTTATCTATAAAATGTAACCTAGCGTTGACTTAATGAAGCTTTCGGTCCTTCGGGACCGATCCCCTGTTCAAAAAAAAGAAACCAGAAAAAAACCGGCGTTAGCGCCTTCGGCTGCAGCGCTAATGACAAGGGCAGGCGCTTGTACAGCAAGCTTTTGAGACTGAGCGTGGAAGAAAAAAGGAGTAGCGGCCGGCGCTAAATCTCTCTAAATACTAAACTCCTAGGATTTGTGCCTTCTCCTTCTCCCACATGTTGAAAGGATCGGTATGGCCACCTAGAGGGGGGTGAATAGGTGCTACTCAATTTTTAGCTCTTTTTCGAGTTTAGGCTTGACACAAAGGTAAATTCTCTAGATATGCAACTACGGTGAATTTACCTATATGACAAGTTAATACTAGACTAGGCACGATACAAGTAAGAGCTAGCGAGAAAGGAGTAACCGAACGGGAAGCACGCGGAGACAAGGATGTATTCCCGAGTTTCTCCTTTTTAGGGGAGTACATCTCGTTGGAGGGGTGTGAGTTTCAAACTCGAATGCCACAAATGGCCTCACCCTATTCTCCGATGAACCTTGCCCAAAAGCTCGGTTCACCTTCCACTATCGGAATCCTTCAAGGCGGAATCTGGAGGCCTTACAATAACTTGAGGCTCAACCCACATAAGGATTGGGGGCTCCCAAGCACCACAACACCTGCTACACAAAAGTAACAAGCAAGTAAGTACAACAAGATGCCTAGGTTTTCCTAGTGGAAACCCTAGGCTCGAATCCCTCAAGTGAATGAGGGGGAAATGAAGAACGCTTTGGTGAAGTAGTAGATCCGGGCCTTCTCCTTCAATCCTCCAAAGATCAACGAGTTTGGGTGGAGGGATTGGAGATCTAGTGATTCTTGAGCTTCCAATAATGGTGGACTTCAATTCTGGATGAGCTACTTGGCTAGAGGTAGGTGGAGGGGTATTTATACCCCTCCCAGAAAATTAGCCGTTGCAGTCCACTTAGACCGGAGTTTCCGGTTTGGGAGGCCGGAAACTCCGGCCTGGGCGGAAACTCCGGACTGACTGGGGGCGGAAACTCCGGCCTTCATCCGGAAACTCCGGGGAAACTCCGGGGTCACTCCGGGGTAATGGTGGACTTCAATTCTGGATGAGCTACTTGGCTGGAGGTAGGTGGAGGGATATTTACACCCCTCCCAGAAAATTAGCCGTTGCAGTCAAGTTAGACCGGAGTTTCCGGTCTGGGAGGCCGGAAACTCCGGCCTGGGCGGAAACTCCAGACTGACTGGGGGCGGAAACTCTGGCCTTCATCCGGAAACTCCGGGGTAACTCCGGGGTCACTCCGGCCTCAATACAGCGACTGCCGCCGCGTTGCTCTCTTCGCAGCAAATCTAGATGGGCTGGAAACTCCGGCCCCTGAGGGCGGAAACTCCGGCCTCGGCCGGAAACTCCGGGGAAACTCCGAACCTACTCTGGCCTCGATGCAGCGACTGCCGCCGTGTGGAGCTCTTTGCTCCAAAACTCGATGGGCCGGAAACTCCGGCCCCTGAGCACCCTCAGGCCGGAAACTCTGGCCTGGCCAGACACACTGCAAACTCCCTTTTTCTTCGATAATTGTTTCGATGCAAAGTGTAATTATATCTTTTCATTCCTGCACCACTTAACATCATATTAAATAATTCCTAGTGTTGTTGCCTAACACACAAAACATGGGGACATAAAATATGCCCTTTCACATGTCAACATCATGGTAGACCCCACTTAGCTCACTTTATTTATTAATTTATAGTTATATTTTTAAATTGAGTTTAAAAAAAATCTATTGGATATATATCCTCTCCTTCCCACATGTCCACATCATGGTAGAACCCCACTTAACTCATTTTATTTATTAATTTATAGTTAATAGTTTTAAATTGAGTTTGAAAATATCCTTCTAATAACTAAGCTCTCTAAAAAATAGAGCTTATTGGTTGCTCCACGTGGCAACTTTCTATTGGTTACATCAGATCCAGCTAGAAATAATATTATTTGTCCATTTAACTGAATACAAAATTTACTTTTCTATCTACTGCACACAACAGTGTCGCCCCTCTCTTATACTTCAATAGCTGCTCTATTTTACAAGATAGATCATTTAGAGCAAAAAAATATTGCTCTAATAGGTACTGCCCTGCATTTGATGTAAATTTAGCAACAAAAAAATTGTCAAACAAAAACACGAAGTGCGGCAAATATAAAAAACTTGGGCTCCTGCTATATAACAGAAAGGCCAAAACACGCGCGCTAACTGCCAATCGGAATTTTCATGTCGCTCTCACGCCTCTTCTCCGGTGACCATTGTCGCCTCTTCTCCCATCGATGGCCTCAGATCGGTAGTTCCGCCACAACTCTAACCGATTAGGCAACAAATTCAATACCATTGGTGCACTGCTCAAGGGTAGCACATATCGGGTGCCGGCCGTCGCTTTCCTCCCGCGCGCGGCCACCATCGACTCCCGTCCGTATTAAGTCATTTGGGGCAAAAAAAAATGTAGCTCGAACAACTAACCGGTCTTGACGAAAATTCTGTAAAAAAAATTGTCAAAAAGAAAAAGGCAAGTGCTGCAAAAATAAAACACTTGGGTTGTTGCTATAAAACAGAAAGGCCAACACCTGCACGACAACTAAAAATCGAAATTTTCATGTCGGCCACATGCCTCTCCTCCGGTGACCACTACCGCCTCTTCTCTCATCGATTCAGTTTCGAATCCGGCAGCTCCGCCAAAACTCTAACCGATTCGGCCGCGAATCTACCATCACATCTCAAGGACACCATGGATCGAGAGAGATTTGGCCTTGAATAATGTCATCTCTCTCCTCCCGTGCGCGGCCACCAATGAATCCCATTTGTACCTCCGGCTGACAAGCCACCCGAAAGGCCCTCTCGCTTCCCCTTCCTCGGTGCCTCCTCCTTCCCTGGAAGCACGCGCAAGGGCGACATACGACAGCTCTGCCTCTGGCTGCACCTCGACTAGCACCAGTTGTCAGGCTCGCCTCGTTAAGAGATTAACAAATTTAAATTTGTTACTTTTATATTATATAGTTTATACCGCAGTTTGCTAGATGAATACATGCAATATTTTTCTGAATATGGTATGAATTTGTACCTGATGATGTATCAGACACTAATCTTTACTCAGATCATCATGTCATGTATTGATAACCGCAATAATAACATCGGGCCCAGCAAAGCACGCCAACCTCTTCTAGTCTTGCGTCGACGCCAGACCGATTCCTGGGCTCGGCCAGGATTAGAAGGACTTCCGGGGCTTTAACGCTAGCGCCTGGGCTAAGCACCCCCATTATAAATGTAAAAGGAGAAATAATTTAAGCAACATCCGCCTCTTGAGTCTTGAAGAAATGAAAGATCTGCACGTAGTGGACCAACATTTCTCAACTAGTAGTAGAGACTATTGAGTAAGGGTGTGTTTGGTTGGGTGGCTAGCCACCAAGGGTGTGTTTGGTTGGGTGGCTAGCCACCAAGTGGTTAGTGGTTGCCACTTTTTATGTGGTTAGCCCCTGTTTTGTTTGTGGTGTTGGGTGTGTGGGGGTAACCAGTTTTTGGGTATATTCCCTCCAAAACATGGTTGAACTCAACCACCAAAAAAATGGTGGTTGAGGCCAACCACCCACGGCGGGCTCGCTAAAATCACCCGTGAAACAGTTTTCGGTCACTGACCTTCTCGAAAAGCCCACGAACGACGACCTTATCTGTTTCTCTTGTTGCTTTTACAGTCGTGGCACATATGTTTAATTTTTACATCAGTGGGTTTCTAGATATGTGTTAAAAACATTTCCTGAAACTACTGATCTTAGAGCTAGAGATGATGATGAGTGATTTCTTTATGCCATGTTTGACTTGGGCTTTCGATGCTAACCAAAGCATTGAACTAATATTTCTACGCACTTGTGCTTTTGATGTGAACCATTAAAATATGGGATTATCACTTTAATTATATTTGAAATAGTATTGTATATTGATATGGCATTATGACATGTTTTACTTGGAAATTGTCTGCCTTACTGAAGCATGGTTCTGAAATTTTTGTTTCTTCGTGTCTAAATGGAACGTGATGTTAAAATATATTATAGTTTCAAAATTCATATTATTCATACCATACTTTAATCGATTATGTAGCCAAAAGCTCATGTTATGAGGGTATTCTCACCATCATATCAAATAACTTACCATATCACCCACACCTCAAACCATGCCTATCCATAACCACTTTTTATCACTTCAACCAAACACAAAACTTGCCTAACCAACTGTAACAGCCACACTTTTGGTACTGTAAAATTTGAACCAAATTTTCACTTTTCTGTTCATGCATGCATCATGGCATCATTGGTTTAAGTTCCCAAGTTAAAACCAAGTGTTGAAAACAAATTCAAACAACTGGAAACAAGGGCACCAATTAAATTCAATCCTTGCAATTCCAAATGTGCTTGTTTCTGGCAAACACAAATACAAATGCTAATCCATATTTGTCAAGGAAGTTCCAAGAGTTCAAAATAAATATTTTTCACTTGCTTTAAAAATTCTAAAGTAAATTCATTTTGGTTTTAACCAAAATGCCATACCCAAACCTTATGAACAAAAGTTATGCAAAACTTTTTATTTGGTAACCCCAATTTTTGTGGTGCTACTACCTGTTGTTGGGAGGCTACATGAATTTTCTCAGATTTTTATAAAATGTTTAAAAGCCTCAATTAAATTCTGGAAATGCTACTGGTTTTTTTTAAAGAAACAGAAAAGGGAAGAAAACAGAGAAGCTCGGGGGGCTTTTTGCAAAATGGTCATCGTCTTCTGTAGCGACCGCGCGCGCCGAGCTGCTCGAGCCGCGCCCGCTCGCCGCCGTGCCTCCCCTGCTCGTCGCTGGACAGCGCGAGGAGATAAGACCACCACGAGGCCACTCGCTCTCTCTCTCTCCCCGATATTTTCCTCGCTCGCTCTCTCTCTCTCTTCTCTGCCATGGCCGAGCCCTAGCGAGCTCGCCGTCGCACATCGCCGTCGATTGAGGCCGCCTGGAACAGATCGAAGACCATCGAGAGCTCCGCTGCGTCGTCCTCTCCCTCCTAGTCTAAGGAATCGAAGAGGGGAGCCCGGGATCGCCGCTGCATTGCCGTCTTCTTCCTCTCCGGCCGCCGGCGCTTCGAGGAAGCTCACCGCCGTCTCCGTCCTTCTCCGACCTCGCCGTCCACTCCTGCGTGTTCTGGGTGAGCTCCTGGTTCCGAGGGACAACCCCGTTCGTTTTCTCTCGCCTTGGTTCGTCGATTCGCCGTAGACCGTGCGCAACCGCCGCCGTAGCTCGCCGTGGTCGCCGTCTCCGGTGACCATTTGGTCTGTGGCGCCGCCAGTAGCTAGCCCGCATCCCGGCGTGTCGAATGCCCCAGTAGTAGATCCCCAAGCGCCGTAGAACGACGCGTCCGTGCTCGACGCCGCCGGTGATCACCGCGGCCCGCGCGACGTCGCCGTGTTCCAGTCAAGCAAGGTCGTGGGCCCCCCGCGTCGACGTGGATGCCTACGTGGCCACGGGCCCCACCAATCAGTGGCACGGGCTAGTGCAGCCCGTGTGTAAAACGTTCCGTGCTGTTTTTCTGAGAAATAAAATAAAAGGCAGATTCAATTATAATCTTGTAAAATCCACAACTTTTAAAATACTTGTCCAAAAATTGTAAACAATATACCAAATTGTTCAGAAAAAGACAACCTGTCTATTGGTAAAACTTACACATCCAAATAAATTAAGTTATTCGATGTTTTATTAGAATAAGAAAAATTGCAGAAAAGAAATGCATTTTGGGAAATTCATATCTTTTTAGTTATAGATCAGAAAAATGCAAACTTGGTCTCTAAATGACCAGGGGAAGAAACTTTACATTTTTCATGTCAATTTCATGTTGAAATAAATACTGGAAATAAATGTTTCTTGCATTTCAGAAAAAGGGCAGAAATGAAGATGAATTTAGAAAATTCATAACTTTAATAATATTGCTCCAAAATTTAAGTTTAAACTACCAAAATGTTCAGAAACTAATATACTTCATGTTTCACCTTATTTCCCATCTTGGATAATTAGTTTTAGTGTTGTTTAAATGAATTGCTAAAATGGCAGATTTAATTGGAATATTAAAAATGCAATAGCTTTTTATTGGTTAATCAGAAAAATGTGTTTAATATGTCAAAATGCTCACAAAATTATGAGGTATCCAGTAACATCAACTGCATTCATTCAGTACTGTACTTTTTCAAGAATGGCTAATCCCATTAAGATTAAATATGGGGATGATTCCAAATAATGCAATAAATATAATTGGGACCCCATTTAACTTGTTGGTCATGTTCAATGCTTTTATGATGCATTTAAAATGTCATATCATCATGTGCTTGCGCATTGCACTTGTTTTATATGGTGTGGTATTTGATTGTGCTCTCCGGTGTTCTTATACATCGATAGATCAAGGAGTCGGGGTTTCTCCACAATACCCTGACGACCCGTATTACCAGCCCGTTGAACAAGGCAAGCGTAATCCCCCCTCTGAGCATGTCTCCTCCTATGTTTTCCGCAAATATTTTCTCCACTATAATATTGCATGCGGTTCCAAATGTCACTTTGGTTGGATTAGAGTATCCTATTAGTTGCATTATGTTTCCGATGCCATTACCTGTTCCCCCTAATATCCATAGGATTGCTTTGTTGGCCTGAGTTACTTAACTATGTTATGTATATGCTTAGCCATGCTTAGTTAAATGCTTATTTGTCCGGTGGATATTTCATTGTGGAACTGTTGATGGAATGTCCGGAGATGGTGGAAAAATGTGGATACCGATAAATAAACATGCTTAAAGGTGGGGATGAGAGGCCACATGGAATGTGGTGGGTTGTCTCGTTCTCGCCGCCTAATTGCGAGTTCTCCCCTTCGAGCCAAGAATGAGCGTGCTTCCATCGGTGGGGTATATGGAGCCCACGTCGACCGACTAACTTGTGAAGGGCTAGCCGAGGGTCCTCTAGTTTGAACTTCCATTTGCGCTGCGTGAAGATGGTGGTCTGGACTGGGATGAGGATGGTGGTGTTTAGGAAAATGAGTGGCGCGGGGCAGGGTGTTGGAGGCACTGAACCTGTCCTACCGCCACTGATGATCCTGGGTTAGTCTCGAGCAAGGTAAAGGTTGTAACCGTTCCCACTCAGCCGGCTTTCCCCGGAAGAGAGCTAAGCGTAGGCAATGAGCCGGGCGGTACCGGTGGTTAAAAACAGTACACCCCTGCAGGGTAAATCTTTTCGAAAAGCCGTGTCCACGGTTAAGGACGACTTGGTGACGATTCAGAGACCATAGAAAACTTGAACGGAATGATTAAAACCTGAGTACTAAAGGTACTACCAAGAATGCAAGGTTGACTTCCTCGAGGGTGATTCGGGGAGGTGCCTTAGTAGATAGGTGCAGTGTTTGATGTTGGTGGTTGTTGAAGATGATCAGAAGAAAAGAGTTTACTTCTTACCCCTTTGAAAATATTCTGATTAGTCGATGCCATGGAGTTATGTCTTTTCTAAAGAAAACTAGCTTTATGCAAAACAGCCATAAAACCTTTGTAAGCCAATCATCGAGCTAGTAGCTCTAATAATCTTGCAGAGTTCGTCGAACTCAACGTTGCTTTGTTGATTCTTTCAGAGGAGGACTTCATCGACCTTGAAGGTGGGTTCTTTGTGGACGTCGACGAGTAGTCTGGGGTTCCCAGGTGGCAGCTTGGGACATCTCCGGGACAGCTGGCGTGGGAATGTTTATCTGTAGGCCTCTTAGGCCATAATTTGGATCTTGTTGTTAGAACAACTTAATTTGCTTCCGCTTGATGTACTGTTGGGTCTGTGACCTCTGGTTGTAATATTTGCTATCTTTCTCTATTATAAGAGTTGAACTATAATGCTTTGAGTCGTAGAGTCTGTAATGTGCCAGTTGTTCCACAAGTCTTGATCTCTCTATTATGCATTGATAGTTGTGCCTGCGTTAAGGCATCAATCGGGGTGTTGCGTTGCCGATGATCCATTCCGAGCAACGCCTGCCAAAGGTTTTGGCCGGGGATTGGTAAACCCGTAACCTCCGTTTGTATCGCTTAACCGGTGACACACAGCATCACTGTATAGTTCCGCGGTCGGGGCGCCACAAGTTGGTATCAGAGCATGACTGCCTGTAGGAAACCCTTCTACTGGTCGATGTTGAGTCTAGTGTTGTGAAAATTATTTATAACCTAAAAATGAGTTGTGAAAACCATCTTAGGATTCTTTTTACTCCTTACCTGGTTACACTCTAATCTTGGAGCCATCTTACCTCTATTTGATTTACCGAGGTGTCTTGGCCGTTGTTTCAAATTAGGGTCACGGGGTTGGGTTCCTATCCGTTCTGTGTTACCTCGTCAGTTGATTTACTTGAGTAAATCTAACCTTTGAACTTCTCCTGTTACAGATGGTTCGTTCCGGCTTGGTGGTTCGTTTGACTCGCTGCGAGGACACCCGCGGGTTTCCCTCCCTGCTCGCCGCCGCGTGCACGGCCAGCATTGCCTGTGGTATCCCGAGTACGTGGTGTACCAGGAGTACCTTCCCCACCACCAGGGTCAGTACTTCTGCGAGTGCCGCCTCCTGGATGATGAGGGGACTGAAGTGGAGTACCTTGCAGGAGGAGTGGGCCTCACCGTGACACAAGCTGTGCATGAGGCTGCACACACCGCCCTTTCCACCTACCGTGGTTACTGCCCTTACCTTGCTAGTGATGAGTCGGATTTCCGTCACTTTCCTGCTTCAGCACAGGGTGCAGAGGGTATCTATCACGCTGTGTACTCTGAGGGTGAGGGTGAGGAGGATAGTGCGCACCGCGCACTGATTGAGCTAGTCCGGGCCCTGGACCTCCGCGCCCGTCAGTGGTACACGTACGCGATTGCTTCACGCGAGAGTCACCGGGCCACTATGAGGGATTGGAGCCGTACTTCCTCAGCGGGGCGCTTCCTCGCGCAGCCCTTCGGCCCCGTCCGTTGGTGCTACCTGACGATATGCGCAGCAACCGAGTTGGGGGTACCGTGCCGTCTCCTGGACCCCTCCGTCAGCCTCGGGGTAGCCTCAACCTGCCGCCGTATGGCAATCAGCCTCAGAGTTCTCGCGAGTTCGACACCCCACCCGTTCGCTTCCCGGCGAACTTCTGGGGAGGCTACTAGTTTCTTCCGCTGAGTATCGAGGAGAGTACCTTGCCTTCCTGCGTGATGTGCAAGATACTCAGTATCAGTATCTAGTTGTTGCTTTATTTCTAAGGGAACTTTGTCATGTATCAGACTTGGTGACTTGTATCATCCGTGCTTCCATTCAGTGTAATAGATACTAAAGCTTGTATGCTGGTACTCTTAAATATCACGTATGGTTTGTATTACAGCTGGTGTATGTGTATGCGTGTTTGTGTCCAAATATGCTGTCGCTAGTTGTTGGATGATACGTGAATGTCATTGAATGTATGGCTGGTATTCCAAATAAGTTACTGCTCCTATCTCAACCATTTTTCGGAGGTAGATACTAATTGTGTCCTTGTCAAATCTCCAGAATGGCTCGAGGAGGCCGCGGTAACCACAACAATGATGAGGAACCGCCGCCACCACCCACAATGGCTCAGGTCTTGATGGCCATTGAGGAGAACCGCGGGCGCAATGAGCGACTGCTCGAGCAGATAGTGCAGCAGAATGCACAGGAGGAACGATGGCTGCAGCACTCTCACTGAGTTCCTGCGCTCGCAGCCACCTACCTTCGCTGATGCTAAGGAGCCACTGGAAGCTGATGACTGGCTTCGCGCTCTGGAGCGCAAGTTCTCCGCGCTGCATGTCCCAGTGGCCGAGCAAGTCAACTTCGCCACCTACCTCCTGGTTGGAGCGGCTGGCTGCTGGTGGGAGAGTCATGTGGCGCTATTCCGGCAGGCCATGCCTTCACTTGGGCGGACTTCCGCACAGCCTTTCGTGCGGCTTACATACCTCAGCCGATAATGGACCTAAAGAGGAGGGAGTTCCTGGATCTGCACCAGGGTCGTATGGACCTCCGAGCTTATGGTTGTCAGTTCAACCATCTCTCTCGTTACGCCCCTCGGGACGTGACCAATGATGCCGACAAGCAGGAGTTGTTCCGCAAGGGCTTGCGCCGAGGCTCCGCTATGAGTTGCTGCCCTTCAGGTTCCAGAACTACCAGGAGTTGTTCAACCAGGCTCTTACTCTTGAGCAGGGAAGGAAGGAGTTCGAGGCTTCCAAGAGGCCCGCACAGGGGACCACCCGAGTTCCTCGGTTCTGGGAACAAGAAGCGCAAGGTCTTCGTTCCCTATAGCGCTGTGCCGCGTGCTCCATTCATGCCGAGGGCCGCGGGATACAGGCCACCACCGCCGCGCCCCACTACTCCGACACTTGGGGCGAGCGGAAGTGGGTATCGCCCACCTGGACTTACCTGCTACACCTGTGGCCAGGCGGGCCACTACTCCAGGGAGTGCCCCCAGAAGACACCTATTTCGGGGACACCTGCACGAGCCCCGCCACTCCAGCTGGCAAGGCTGGCCCTAACGTGCGTGGTCGCCTGAACCACGTCTCTGCAGAAGAAGCTGAGGAGGACCCCGGCGTCCTCATGGGTGAGCTACGAATCAACGACAATCCCGCTACAGTTTTGTTTGACTCTGGAGCATCGCATTCATTCATTTCTATAGCATTTGCAAAAGATCACAACATACCGTTCGTGAAGATGAGCGTCCCTTGGTGATCTCCACTCCTGGCTCCAAATGGCAAACCGATGGGGTTACTCCTGAGGTCCAGATTACATAGGTTACTACTCTTTTCCTTTCGCTTTGGTAGCTCTGAGTCAAGTGGCATTGATGTCATACTGGGCATGAACTGGCTAGCCAAATACCGGGCTAATCTCGACTGTGCTGCCAAGACCATCACCGTGACCACTCTTCCGGCGACAGTGTTAAGTATTGGTCTGCACTATCAAGACCTCCATCTTCAGTCATACCCAACTCACCCGAGATCCTCCTTTGCTTTATGGAAGGCGAATCCCCTCCTGAAATACATGAAATACACGTGGTGTGTGACTTCCCGGATGTGTTCCCGGAAGATTTGCCTGGCATGCCCCCTGATCGATGTGTGGAGTTTGTCATAGAGTTGATGCCGGGTACTGCTCCGATTTCCAAGAAACCCTACCGTATGCCGGTGGAAGAGTTGGCTCTGTTGAAGGAGCACATTGATGAGCTGTTAGCGAAGGAGTTCATTCAGCCTAGCAGTTCACCTTGGGGTTGTCCGGTACTCTTTGTCAAGAAGAGGGATTCAACCGTTCCTCGTTGGTCTCTGATTATAGGCCGTTGAATGCGGTGACAATCAAGAACAAGTATCCTATTCCCCGGATCAATGATCTGTTAGATCAGTTAGCTGGTGCAACGGTATTCTCCAAGATGGATCTGAGGTCAGGGTACCATCAGATAAAGATCAGAAAGGAGGATATCCCAAAGACGGCATTCGTTACTCGCTATGGCCTATATGAGTATACTGTCATGTCCTTCGGTCTCACCAATGCTCCAGCTACCTTCATGAGGCTCATGAACTCTGTCTTCATGGATTATCTCGACAAGTTCGTCGTCGTCTACATCGATGACATCCTCGTTTATTCTAAAACCGACGAAGAGCATGATGAACACCTTCGGTTGGTTCTGACACGACTTCGTGAACACCGTCTTTATGCCAAGTTCTCCAAGTGTGAGTTCTGGTTGGACAAACTTGTCTTCCTTGGCCATGTGATATCCGCTAATGGTGTGGCGGTCATTCCCGACAAGATTCAATCTATTCTGGACTGGAAAACTCCAATGTCAGTCAAGGACATTCGTAGCTTTCTCGGATTGGCGGGTTACTATCGCCGATTCATCGAAGGTTTCTCCAAGATAGCCAAGGCCCTGACTGACCTTCTCAAGAAGGGTACAAAGTTCGTATGGACGGACAAAGCTGAAGAGAGCTTCAAAACACTGAAAGCCAAACTCACGTCTGCTCCTGTGCTCGTCCTGCCGGACACCAGCAAGGATTTCGTCGTCTTCTGTGACGCCTCCCTGCAAGGCTTGGGCTGTGTACTAATGCAAGAGGGCCATGTGGTGGCGTATGCTTCCCGCCAACTGAAGCCGCATGAGCACAATTACCCTACTCATGATCTGGAACTTGCCGCTGTTGTTTATGCTCTGAAGCAGTGGAGACCATACCTGTTTGGTAACCGTTGCGAGATTTTCTCGGATCATAAGAGTCTGAAGTACCTCTTCACACAGCCAGATTTAAATCTCAGGCAGAGGCGTTGGTTAGAGTTAATCAAGGACTATGATGTGAGTCTGAACTATCAACCCGGCAAAGCCAACGTCGTGGCTGACGCGCTAAGTCGGAAGTCCTATTGCAACAATCTGATGATTGAAAAGGCTCAACCTGCTCTCTGTAAAGAGTTCGCCCGTTTGAACCTGGAAATTGTTCCCTCTGGCTACCTTGCCAATCTGGAGATCAAGTCTACTCTTGAAGACCAGATTAAGGATGCTCAAAAGCAGGATGAGGGTATCCTTCATATCAAGGAGAACATCGCTAGCGGGAAGGCCAAATGTTTCTCAAGATGAATCCGGAGCCGTTTACTTTGGTGACCGTCTGGTAGTGCCAAAGAACCGGAATTTGAGGGAGCTGATCCTCCAAGAAGCTCATGAATCACCTCTCTCATTCATCCCGGTAGTACCAAAATGTACCAAGACCTCCGACAACGATTCTGGTGGACTCGTATGAAACGGGAAGTCGCCAAGTATGTTGCTGAATGCGACACCTGTCGTAGGGTAAAGGCTGAACATCAAAGGCCTGCCGGCACTCTTCGCCCTATTGCAGTCCCTGAGTGGAAATGGGATGAAATTGGTATGGATTTCATTACTGGACTGCCGAAGTCTCCTAAGGGAAATGATGCCATCTGGGTAATCATTGATCGGTTATCAAAAGTGGCTCACTTCCTCCCTGTTCGTGTTAACATCACAGCTGCTAAGTTGGCAGATCTATATGCTTCTAGGATCGTCGTACTTCACGGCGTTCCCAAGAAGATAATCTCTGATCGTGGAAGTCTGTTCACCTCCAGGTTCTGGACTAGTTTCCAACAAGCCATGGGAACCCGTCTCAACTTCAGCACCGCTTTCCACCCTCAAACTGACGGTCAGACCGAAAGGGTGAACCAAGTTCTGGAGGACATGCTTAGGGCATGTGTAATCTCTTTGGCAAAGATTGGGAGAAGTACCTCCCCTTCGCAGAGTTCTCCTACAACAATAGCTTTCAAGCTAGTCTGGGTATGGCCCCATTCGAGGTTCTGTATGGAAGACAATGCCGAACTCCGCTAAATTGGTCCGAGACCGGAGAGAGGGCACTCTTTGGTCCAGATGTTATCAATGAAGCTGAGAGAAGGTGAGAATCATACGAGAGAATCTGAAGATTGCCCAGTCTCGACAGAAGAGTTACTATGACAAGCATCACCAGGAGATCCATTATGAAATTGGTGATAAAGCGTATCTCCGCGTCTCTCCACTTCGTGGCATTCGCCGCTTCGGGATCAAGGGAAAATTGGCCCCTCGCTACGTTGGCCCTTTCACCATTCTGGCCAAGCGAGGAGATCTTTCTTATCAGTTGGAGTTACCGGTCATATTCCCAAATGTGCATGATGTGTTTCATGTATCCCAACTTCGCCGTTGTTTCAAAGATCCTATTCATGGAGTCAATTATGAGGAGCTGGATATCCAGGAAGATCTCACTTATCGCGAGCATCCTATTCGTATCCTGGATGAAGCAGAAAGGAAGACTCGTAACAAGTCCACCAAGTTCCTCAAGATCCAGTGGTCTAACCATTCCGAAGAAGAAGCAACCTGGGAAAGGGAGTCTAGTCTTCGTGAGGAGTATCCCGACTTCCTTCCGCAATCTTAGAATCTCGGGACGAGATTCCTGTAAGGGGGGTAGACTTGTAACAGCCACACTTTTGGTACTGTAAAATTTGAACCAAATTTTCACTTTTCTGTTCATGCATGCATCATGGCATCATTGGTTTAAGTTCCCAAGTTAAAACCAAGTGTTGAAAACAAATTCAAACAACTGGAAACAAGGGCACCAATTAAATTCAATCCTTGCAATTCCAAATGTGCTTGTTTCTGGCAAACACAAATACAAATGCTAATCCCTATTTGTCAAGGAAGTTCCAAGAGTTCAAAATAAATATTTTTCACTTGCTTTAAAAATTCTAAAGTAAATTCATTTTGGTTTTAACCAAAATGCCATACCCAAACCTTATGAACAAAAGTTATGCAAAACTTTTTATTTGGCAACCCCAATTTTTGTGGTGCTACTACCTATTGTTGGGAGGCTACATGAATTTTCTCAGATTTTTATAAAATGTTTAAAAGCCTCAATTAAATTCTGGAAATGCTACTGGTTTTTTTTAAGAAACAGAAAAGGGAAGAAAACAGAGAAGCTCGGGGGGCTTTTTGCAAAATGGTCATCGTCTTCTGTAGCGACCGCGCGCGCCGAGCTGCTCGAGCCACGCTCGCTCGCCGCCGTGCCTCCCCTACTCGTCGCTGGACAGCGCGAGGAGATAAGACCACCACGAGGCCACTCGCTCTCTCTCTCCCCCCGATATTTTCCTCGCTCGCTCTCTCTCTCTTCTCTGCCATGGCCGAGCCCTAGCGAGCTCGCCGTCGCACATCGCCATCGATTGAGGCCGCCTGGAACAGATCAAAGACCACCGGGAGCTCCGCTGCGTCGTCCTCTCCCTCCTAGTCTAAGGAATCGAAGAGGGGAGCCCGGGATCACCGCCGCATTGCCGTCTTCTTCCTCTCCGGCCGCCGCGCTTCGAGGAAGCTCACCGCCGTCTCCGTCCTTCTCCGACCTCGCCGTCCACTCCTGCGTGTTCTGGGTGAGCTCCTGGTTCCGAGGGACAACCCCGTTCGTTTTTTTCTCGCCTTGGTTCGTCGATTCGCCGTAGACCGTGCGCAACCGCCGCCGTAGCTCGCCGTGGTCGCCGTCTCCGGTGACCATTTGGTCTGTGGCGCCGCCAGTAGCTAGCCCGCATCCCGGCGTGTCGAATGCCCCAGTAGTAGATCCCCAAGCGCCGTAGAACGACGCGTCCGTGCTCGACGCCGCCGGTGATCACCGCGGCCCGCGCGACGTCGCCGTGTTCCAGTCAAGCAAGGTCGTGGGCCCCCCGCGTCGACGTGGATGCCTACGTGGCCACGGGCCCCACCAGTCAGTGGCACGGGCTAGCCCAGCCCGTGTGTAAAACGTTCCGTGCTATTTTTCTGAGAAATAAAATAAAAGGCAGATTCAATTATAATCTTGTAAAATCCACAACTTTTAAAATACTTGTCCAAAAATTGTAAACAATATACCAAATTGTTCAGAAAAAGACAACCTGTCTATTGGTAAAACTTACACATCCAAATAAATTAAGTTATTCGATGTTTTATTAGAATAAGAAAAATGGCAGAAAAGAAATGCATTTTGGGAAATTCATATCTTTTTAGTTATAGATCAGAAAAATGCAAACTTGGTCTCTAAATGACCAGGGGAAGAAACTTTACATTTTTCATGTCAATTTCATGTTGAAATAAATACTGGAAATAAATGTTTCTTGCATTTCAGAAAAAGGGCAGAAATGAAGATGAATTTAGAAAATTCATAACTTTAATAATATTGCTCCAAAATTTAAGTTTAAACTACCAAAATGTTCAGAAACTAATATACTTCATGTTTCACCTTATTTCCCATCTTGGATAATTAGTTTTAGTGTTGTTCGAAATGAATTGCTAAAATGGCAGATTTAATTGGAATATTAAAAATGCAATAGCTTTTTATTGGTTAATCAGAAAAATGTGTTTAATATGTCGAAATGCTCACAAAATTATGAGGTATCCAGTAATATCAATTGCATTCATTTTTGTGCAATATTTCAGTACTGTACTTTTTCAAGAATGGCTAATTCCATTAAGATTAAATATGGGGATGATTCCAAATAATGCAATAAATATAATTGGGACCCCATTTAACTTGTTGGTCATGTTCAATGCTTTATGATGCATTTAAAATGTCATATCATCATGTGCTTGCGCATTGCACTTGTTTTATATGGTGTGGTATTTGATTGTGCTCTCCGGTGTTCTTATACATCGATAGATCAAGGAGTCGGGGTTTCTCCACAATACCCTAACGACCCGTATTACCAGCCCGTTGAACAAGGCAAGCGTAATCCCCCCTCTGAGCATGTCTCCTCCTATGTTTTCCGCAAATATTTTCTCCACTATAATATTGCATGCGGTTCCAAATGTCACTTTGGTTGGATTAGAGTATCCTATTAGTTGCATTATGTTTCCGATGCCATTACCTGTTCCCTCATAATATCCATAGGATTGCTTTGTTGGCCTGAGTTCCTTAACTATGTTATATATATGCTTAGCCATGCATAGTTAAATGCTTATTTGTCCGGTGGATATTTCATTGTGGAACTGTTGATGGAATGTCCGGAGGATGGTGGAAAAATGTGGATACCGATAAATAAACATGCTTAAAGGTGGGGATGAGAGGCCACATGGAATGTGGTGGGTTGTCTCGTTCTCACCGCCTAATTGCGAGTTCTCCCCTTCGAGCCAAGAATGAGCGTGCTTCCATCGGTGGGGTATATGAAGCCCACGTCGAGCGACTAACTTGTGAAGGGCTAGCCGAGGGTCCTCTAGTTTGAACTTCCATTTGCGCGTGCGTGAAGATGGTGGTCTGGACTGGGATGAGGATGGTGGTGTTTAGGAAAATGAGTGGCCGCGGGGCAGGGTGTTGGAGGCACTGAACCTGTCCTACCGCCACTGATGATCCTGGGTTAGTCTCGAGCAAGGTAAAGGTTGTAAACGTTCCCACTCAGCCGGCTTTCCCGAAAGAGAGCTAAGCGTAGGCAATGAGCCGGGCGGTACCGTGGTGGTTAAAAACAGTACACCCCTGCAGGGTAAATCTTTTCGAAAAGCCGTGTCCACGGTTAAGGACGACTTGGTGACGGATTCAGAGACCATAGAAAACTTGAACGGAATTATTAAAACATGAGTACTAAATGTACTACCAAGAATGCAAGGTTGACTTCCTCGATGGTGATTCGGGGAGGTGCCTTAGTAAATAGGTGCAGTGTTTGATGTTGGTGGTTGTTGAAGATGATCAGAAGAAAAGAGTTTACTTCTTACCCCTTTGAAAATATTCTGATTAGTCGATGCCATGGAGTTATGTCTTTTCTAAAGAAAATTAGCTTTATGCAAAACAGCCATAAAACCTTTGTAAGCCAATCATCGAGCTAGTAGCTCTAATAATCTTGCAGAGTTCATTGAACTCAACGTTGCTTTGTTGATTCTTTCAGAGGAGGACTTCATCGACCTTGAAGGTGGGTTCTTTGTGGACGTCGACGAGTAGTCTGGGGTTCCCAGGTGGCAGCTTGGGACATCTCCGGGACAGCTGGCGTTGGGATGTTTATCTGTAGGCCTCTCAGGCCATAATTTGGATCTTGTTGTTAGAACAACTTAATTTGCTTCCGCTTGATGTACTGTTGGGTCTGTGACCTCTGGTTGTAATATTTGCTATCTTTCTCTATTATAAGAGTTGAACTATAATGCTTTGAGTCGTAGAGTCTGTAATGTGCCAGTTGTTCCACAAGTCTTGATCTCTCTATTATGCATTGATAGTTGTGCCTGCGTTAAGGCATCAATCGGGGTGTTGCGTTGCCGATGATCCATCCCGAGCAACGCCTGCCAAAGGTTTTGGCCGGGGATTGGTAAACCCGTAACCTCCGTTTGTATCGCTTAACCGTGACACACAGCATCACTGTATAGTCCCGCGGTCGGGGCGCCACACCAACCCACACAACCAAACATGAAAAGTGGTTACCACCAACCAGGTGGTTGGGGGTACCCCCAACCACTTTTTCCTAGCCACTGAACCAAACACACCCTAAGAGACTCTTCGCGTGAAGCCCCTTCAGATTCCACCCAAACCATTTAATTCTGTTGTTACCAATGGCACACAACGCAACGAAGCAACGACGCTATGGAGGATATATTTACAGGATCCATATGCAACTCCTGAACAAATCCTTCACACCGGTAACGTACACCCACGAGAAATACTTCAGCGACCACACTACACCACGGTAGACATTTAGGGGCACTTTGGCTGGGCACTTTTCATAGTGCCCCAAAAGGTTCCAATTAGGGGCAGTTTGTGAAAGTGCCCCAATATATACGTTCTTTTGGAGCACTTTAACAAAGTGCCTCTAAATGTCATACCTTTTGGGGCACTTTGGTAAAGTGCCTCTAAATGTCATATCTTTTGGGGCGGTTTGGCAAACTGCCCCAATAGGTCACTAGCTTTGAGGCACTTTAACAAAGTGCCCCTAAATGTCATAGCTGAACAGTTTTTAGAAACCAAATTTTGCAGAAATTTCCAATTTCTTAAAGAATTGTCTGTAAAAAATTAAATGAAAATGAGAAATACTCCCTTCGTCTGGAAATAACTGTCGCGAGCGACAGTTTTGCGAAAACCACCCTGAAGTCTTTCGACGCTCAACCCGCAGTCCATCATATCGTTCTCGTCGTCGCTCAACACTACTTGTTCAGAAATCTGAGGTGCTTGTTCTTGTCTTCTGGTGCACTTGAGCTGCTCGTTCTTGTTCTTCAGGTGCACGACCTTCTGGAACTGCCGGCGAGGAGTTGCTGCAGAGCAAGATCACGAGCCTGCCGGCTGGAACAGAGCAGGGTCTCCACCGGTGGCAGGGGAGCAGGAGCAGCCTGGCGGCAGCGGGAGTAGCCGGGCGGCGGTGGACCTGGAGCACGATCTCCACCGTCCTGGAGCAGGAGCGGGAGCAGCCCAGCGGCGGCGGACCTGGAGCACGAGCTCCACCGCCTGGAGCTGGAGCGGGAGTAGCCCGGCGGCGGAGGACCTGGAGCACGAGCTCCACCGGCCTGGAGCTGGAGCGGGAGCAGCCCGGCGGCGGAGGACCTGGAGCACGAGCTCCACCGGCCTGGAGCTAGAGCGGGACTAGCCGGCATCGGGGCCTAGAGCATGAGCTTGACGCGGCCTTGACCTAGAGATCTGCGGGGCCGGCGGTGGGAGATGAAGGGGACGCGCGGTGGAGGGGAGGCGCGATCAGGGATGGGATGCGCGGAGGACCGATCAGGGAGAGGAGCTCGCGGCCATGATTGCAGCTCGATCTCGGGATCGCGTGAGGAACAGATCGGGGTGGTTGCGTGTAATGATTCGAGTTGCCGAGGACTGATGTGCAAAACGTACCGTAGTTCAAAAAAAATCTCCCCGCGACAGTTATTTCTGGACGGAGGGGAAAAAAGTTAATTAAATTATTTGGAATGGGCCAGTTGGACATATATGGGCCGAGCCGATCAAAATGGTCCAAACCCACTCTCTCTCTCTCTCTCTCTCTCTCTCTCGCACGCACGAGCACGACCTCCTCGTTCCCCTTCTCTTCTCACGCGCGCGGACGCCGCCGTCGTCGCCACCCTCGGCTCCGGCTGACTACAGCATCATCTGCCGCCGCCGCGCCCTGGAACAGCTCCGCAGACGACCCCACTTCCGATTCCCCACCTTCGGAACCTCCATCCGTGCCTCCTCGTCTGCTCGGGACGAACCCTAACCCTAGCTCGCCGGGCTCAGCTCGTCGGCGCCTCTTCTCCCCCCAATAGCTTGCCGCTGCCGGTGCGGACCGCCACGCGCCACTCGGGGCTCATCGGCCGCTACTCCGTGCTCCTGGCCGCGGACTCCGAGGACGAGGAGGAGAGCTTGGCGTCGTGGGGGCTCACCGAGGACTGCGGCTACGGCAACTTCTCCGACAACACGGCCGAGGAGGACGGGGTGTGCTCCAGCGACTCCAGCCTGTTCCGCAGGGCGTGGAACCTCTACGGCAGCGGTGTCGACGACGAGGTGACGTCGCAGTTGAGCCGGAGGGGCGGTGGGCTCGTGCGGGACCACTCCAAGGAGAACCTCCGCGTCGAGGTGCGAGCCGCGGCCGCGATTGCCGGGAAATGCTCCCACGCTCAGGATCCCCTCGGCTACGGCTCGCATGTAAGACGCTTCTCTCGTTTGCTGCATATTTTTGAACTGAAAATTAGTGATGACTGAATTCTGTTGGTTAATGTTTCCATGTTTATACATTCTTCGTGATTAGACGTTTGCGTAGATGCGTAGTTGTGCTGGCAAAAGTAGATGTTTCCATGTTTATAAAAAATTGCAATTCAGATCAAACGTTCAGGAGGATGGTGTTCAGATGCCATACATCGAGAAGAATTTACTAGCTTAGATGCCAAGCTTCACAACTAAGTGCGTTTTGATTTGCTTGGTACCCATCTGTAGAAGTTCTTATTTGTTTCCTATTCTTATGGACCACTCTTTTACTTGGCAGTGTACAAAATGCATGGCAATCATTTGTTGCATACGATGCTTGCTTTCGGCTTTGCCTGAATGCATGGGCAAAAAATTGAATGGAGGCTCCAGAATTTCTTCGCGACGAGTGCATGGTACTGCGAAGCGCCTTTGGGTATGCAACAACTGATGCATAAATTAATTTTATGGGTAATCTAGCTTATGTTCCATAATTTTCCTTTGAGTACACAGCTGATGAACTCTTTATGATGAATAGAATACATAATTTTTTGCTTCATCCAAGGTATAAGAATCAAGATGATGGAAAACACACCTATGATAAGGATGAAACTTGTAGCATAAAGGCTAGGAAAGTTGTTAAGCAGATTGAGATCGAAGGTATGTAACAGCAACCACTGGAATATCCTTTATCTAAATTAGTCCTTAACTGTCCTTTCACTGAAATTAAAGCATTGGCCAAATTCTTTTTGGAAATGCAAAGCTAACAATCAGCACCTTGCAAAATTCAAGTTTATAGATTAGTTAGGGTATGCTTTCAATATTTTAGTGGTTTTCTCTCATATTATGATTGTTCGCCAACAGTAAAAAAGAAACGCATTGTACCGCAAAGACCAAAGGCGTGTTCTTCTCTTTTCATACTCATACAATGATGAATGTACAACAGTTCAGCATCCATCTTGACATTACATGGTATTGTAAAAACATATGCTACAAGGTGCTCTAGCTGTGGATACAAGCTATCTCAATTTAAATTTATTTTTTCATGCCAATGTACGTCTTACAATAGCATATTAACGAGTTCCTTATATAGCAGCAGTCTCTTATAAGTGGGTATTAAGTTATATGGCCAGATATTTCCTGTTCTCGATTTATGTATGGAAAATCTCCTAGAAACAATGATTTGACTATTCAAAAAGTCCTAATTTCTAGTACTGTAAGAGGGAGAATTAGAGGGAGCAGAAGGAAAATATAGTGCTCTTGGTCTAGCGCTAATTTGTTTTACTGAAAATTCTCCTAGCTAAATTTGCTCACTATTCAAGAAGTATTCATTAGTTCCTCTCTTTTTTCCTTAGATAACTGAAGATTAAACTCCTAGTCTCTCATTTGGTTCTGTGCTTACTGCTTAGTTAAACTTGGAGTAGTTCTATCAGTTGTGGACTGCCATATGTTGAATAAATTCAAAAATAAATATTTTCAGTATAGTTATCGCTTTGGAACAAGTGGTTGATCCTTTGGGGTTTATAGGTGGCTGCAATGGCGGCAGTAGGTGATGTGAGGCCGCTTGGCGACCATCATCTACAAGTGCCGGGAGCTCTCCGAGCAGCTCTTCTTCATGACCAAATGTAATCTGGTGCTAGGGTAATTTAGTGTAGACTGTAGACTGAATTTCAATCTCAGTTTTAGAACAAAACATAGGAGTATTTGCTTGAAATGTGCGTGTTTAATATTCCCAGCTTGAACAATTACTGAAATCTTGGACAGAAATCTTAACAATTATTGAACTAGAGTAAACTGTAACTGGTTGCTTGCTCTGTACTTGCAGTGTCAGTAGCTTGCTTGCTGCTGGGCGTGGCGCTGCAGACTGCAGTATCTTGCTTGCTGCCAACTTAAATAAATTACTTGTGCCCTCTTATGCTTCTCCATGGCTGCAGTAGCAACAAGAAACTGCAGTAGCTTTTACTGTCAGTAGTTCTTTCTTGCTTGAGCAACTACTCCTCTGCTTGTGCATTTAACTGAATTTCTTGTGCACTGAAAATTCACTTGTGCTTTTACTGTCAGTAGTGTTGCTTGTGCTTGTAGTGTTGCTTGTGCTTGTCGTGTTGCTTGCTTGCAAAAAATAACTGAAACTTTTCCATTTAATTAAAGTTAACTGAAACACTTCTTGTACTCCTGGTGAAATTCAGGTCAAGAAGAACCATGTTGGTCACCAACTCTTGCAGGTGCCGTGCCGGACTGTAGTAGTGTCGTGCTGCAGCCATGCCGTCCGGAAGCCGTGCCGAGTGGGATCTTGGCGGGAAGATCTGCTGCTTCTGAGATACTGAACTTGATCTGATGTTTAGCTCGAACTGATGATCTGGAGCTGGTTCATTTGCAACAGGTACTCCAGATCCAGATGACTCTGTAGTTGAAACAGGTACTCCAAACTTGCAACTCCACACTTTCTTTTCATGGACTGGAATTCGCATTTCATGGACTGGAATTTGCATTTCAGTCAAGTAAACCAAACTTGCTTTTCCCTGTCAAATGCAGATTTATCATCACTTGTTGAGGTGCTCAGGTGACGTTTTCAGTCTTGTGGAGGTGCTCAGGTGTTGAGGCTTGTTTCATAGACTTGTTTGAGTGATGTTTTCAGTCTTGTGGAGGTGCTCAGGTGTTGTTTGTGTGATGTTTCATTAACATATCATTTCTATAACAGATTTGTAATTGTTTGAGTGATGTTTACATCTTGTCTCGGATGTAAATGTGATTTGTAAGGATCTATGGAATTGGATATATGGAATTGAATACAATATGTGATTTCTATAACAGATTATAGGTTACTTTCAGTACGCATTTTGTCAAGAATTAATTTGAGGCAATTTTTGAATTTACCCATAATTCAATTAGAGGCAATTCCTCAATATGCCCATAAATGTATTTGGGGCAGTTCCTCAAAGTAACTCATAATGTATTTGGGGCATTTTGAGAAAGTGCCCCAATAGGTATTAGGGGCAAAATCCAAAGTGCATCTAATTGTTACATTTAGGGGCACTTTTTGTGGCAAATTTGAAAGTGCCCTAATATCCTTTGCCGCCATAAGCATCCGATGCACTTATACAAAATGCCCCAAAAACAATTTGAGTCACAAAATTAACATTTAGGGGCACTTTGAAGTGCCCCAAAATGCCAACCGTGATGTAGTGCCATGTCGAGCGATGGCGAACCAACAGTCGCTGTGAAGCTGTTCATCGACAAGGAGAAGAAGAGCGTGTTGTTCACAGAAGCTGACAAGGAGTTAGTCGACGTCCTCTTCAGTTTCCTCACGCTGCCTCTCGGCTCGATTGTCCACATTCTCGCACTACTAGGAAACTAGCTATAGGTGGAATCACATTTTGCGGCGCACGAAATAGCCATGCGCCACAGAAAAAAATTCTGTGGCGCATTGTTTTGTATGCGCCACAGAAATTTGGAATTCTGTGGCGCACGAAAACCAAATGCGCCACAGAAATGTGGCTTTCTGTGGCGCATCTGTGGCGCACATGCAACATGCGCCACATAAATGTGCCTTTCTGTAGCGCATGTAGGATGTGCGCCACAGAAATGTGGCTTTCTGTGGCGCATGTTATATATGCACCACAAAAGTTTCAAAAAAGTCAAAAAAATTCAAAAAAAACTCAAAAAATCCAAAAAATCCCAAAAAAATCAACAATTCCAAAAAAAATCTAAAAAAATATTTTTTTGAATTTTTTGAAAATTTTGAACTTCTAAATATTTTTGATTTTTTTTGATTTTGTAGAAAAAATCTTCTTTTTTAAATAACTTTTTTTCCTTTTAGAATTTTGAGAATCTGGGGGGGGGGGGGGGTAGGCATGCATGAGAGGGAAAAAACCTCAAATTTTTTATTTTTTTTCATTTAAAAAATTACATTTTTCTTAATTTTTCGAATTTTTTGGATTTGTTGATTTTTTTTGGATTTTTTGAATTTTTTCGAAGTTTTCGGGATTTTTTGAAGTTTTTTGGTTTTTTTTTTACTTTTTAAGTTTTTGATTTTTTTGAAATTTAAAAACACACATATATATACATACCACACATAAACTACACACATATATATACACATACAAGGCTTAAGAGGGTTGATATGATACTTATATCAATAAGAACTGAGTAGCATAGCGGTAGTTGAACTGAATATAACTTAGAAGTTAAGCGTGCTTGGGTTAGAGAAATTTGAGGATGTGACCTAGCGGGAAGTCATCATTTGAGATAGGTTAAAAAATTCAAATATTTAGATTTTTCCAAATTATTTCATTTTTTGTTTTTTCCTAATTTTTTAGAATTTTTTTGAATTTTTTGAGAATTCTGTGACGCATATCTTGAGGGTGCGCCACAGAAATACAAGAATTATGTGGCGCATGTAGATATGCGCCACAGAAATAAATTTTAGTGGCGTGACTTCTGTGGCACACCAACCCATGCGCCATAGAAGTCTTTTTTGGTGCGCCACATATAGGGTATTTCCTACTAGTGTCCGTAGGCAGCCTCAGATAGGATTGCTTGATGAGCTGTACAAAAGTGTGGCAAGTCTCAGCGAAGATCACTTCCAAACCAAGGCTTGCAAGACCATGCTCCTTAGTCATGTCAATGCTGCAGCATTTCACTTGGATCGACTGAAGGTTAAAGTTGACGGTACCAATCTGTCATGAGCCCACCTGCTCATGGGCCGCGGGCTGGGCCAGCCCCGCATCCACGCCGTACCCGCAAGGACCCAGGACATTTTCCGACCAAGGACTAGACGCGCTGACGCTGTCTGAAGGCGAGACGCAACCTCGGGATCGGCATCGATGATCATTCACCAGAACACGGCTCTCCCTTGTATCCCCTTTTGCTGAACCTCTCTCCCACCTTGGCTCTCGATCCCCTTCCCCTTCTTGCTGATCTTGTATCCAGATTCCTGTAAACCAGACTATATTGTGTGAGTGGATCGTATCAGAGAGTAACGGTATAACACAATCAAAGTGGATTTTACACGTGCGCTTCGTGTAGGCAGTTTAGCTCTACATATTGTATTTGCAATTGCAAAACTTTTGTCTACAAGACAAGGTTTTGGAATTGTCCACCGAATCTTTTTGTTACTGATGGTGACAATGAAGATGGGGTGTTCGTCAAAAATGGTCTGAAGTTCATCGTCACTGATGATCTCCAAGTGGCTCCTACTTCTACAAGTCTCGTGTTTCAGTTGCTCGACAATTTTGGGTTACAAGACCAAACCAAGCTTGAGGAGAAGATTCTTGAACTCAACTCTAAAGATGTTCGTCTCTCTAACTGCAATATCGTTTCAGTTTATTTTTCTACGGAATGCAAGAATTACCTGTTATGTAATCATTTTCTTGCAGATATCTAGCCTGCTTAAGAATGCACTTAGGTCCAAGCAACCTTTAACTAGACTATGTTTTGATGTTGCTATCTCACTGGATCAGCTCGCTGAGGATCTGTTAACCAAAGAATCCAGTGACACTAAGCCCGTGTTCAGTGAAGTAAAGATAAAGCTCGTTCACACGAAGGATAACTCCTCGGTGTTGTATGCTGAAGTCGGAGGGGATTTTTTTGATATTTTGTTCGGGTTGCTTTGTGTTCCACTTGGATCCATAGTCATGTCATACGGTCAGTGGTCATCAAATGGGTCTACTGATATTATTTATAGAAGTATTCATGGAACCGCAAGAACATGCATGAAACATCAGAGCCAAAGCTTACTTCTAACACCAAAGCTGGCGCCCTTCTTTGGTTGCAGCAGAAATGTACTGCAAACTGAAGAATTAAATCCAAGATCTCTGACCTTCAAATGCTTTAGTTGTCGTAAAGTCCAAGGTGCAACCAAATGCAGTTGCCTTTGCCCTGTCAACACATATGTGATCGAAACCAACCCGAAGTCCCCAAGCACAGGAAGTAGCAACACCTATAAAGCATATGTGAAGGGAGGGCTCAGAAACTTCCTGGTGACCAATGATCTGCGTGTGCTCCATTTCACCCTGACCAACACTCTCGAAGTCTTACGGGCAGCCAAGATTCCAAAGGAGAAGCTTGTGGAGAAAGAGCTCACTCTCGACAAAACCCAGGTAATCCCCACAAAGGTTGAACAGATCATGCCTGAAATGTAGTTGACCTGCATGACACATTTTCTTGGAAAAGCATCTTCTAATTATTTCAGTTTATATGTTCATAGTGGTTGATGTTCGCTTCCTGGTCAACAGGTGTTGAAGCTGCTGAGGGCCATAATGGTGACACGCGATGCACTCACCAGCTTGCTCCTGCCTCCTAAGAAGTAGCGGCATCACCTGTACTACAGGGCAGTGCCTCTTGAACTGAAGCCAGAAGATGCGAAGAAGATATCACCGTATTAGTTTACTACTGTTCCGCCTATGGGTATTCTTGTTGGAATTAACCAAGATACTCTGGATTACATTGAACATGAAATCGGAACTTATTTTGTTAGAATGTTGGTGTTTGATAAACTGGCGGATTTTAGATGGAACCTTATTGTTGTTTATGGGGATGCTCAACCCCAAGGCAAAGCGGCCTTTTTAACTGAATTGGCTAGAGTTTGTCATGATAATGCTTACCCCTGTCTAATAGGTGGGGATTTTAGTCTAATTCGAAACCCAAGTGAAAAGAATAAACCTAGGAGAATGTCTCGCTGGAGTGTGGTCTTTAATGTTATTATTGAAAATAATGGTTTGATTGATTTACCAATTAATGGGAGGAATTATACCCAGAGTAATAACCATGCAGACCCCACCTTTGAGAGGCTGGATAGGGTTTTGATTTGCCCAGATTGGGAAAGTAAATACCCTCTTACAATTGTTTCCCCTCTTGAGAGAGAAATCTCAGACCACACGCCGTTGATTGTAGATACCGGAACCCCAAATCGAAATCCTCCTATTTTCATATTCGAAAATGCTTGGTTGGTGAGAGAGGGGTTTCGAGAGAATATACAGAAAATTTGGATGACCCGAAAATTGTGGGGAAAAGTATTGACAAATGGCAGCAGAAATTTCGTCTTTTGAGGAAATTTTGCAAAGGATGGAATAGGAATAAAGATGTTGAATACAAAAAAAAAATGAAAAAAGCAATCCTTCTCAGACTTGATGAGTTGGATAAGATTAGTGAGAATATTGGCATTACTGCTGACATGCGGTCAGAACACAAAAAATGGAGAGAACAAGTAGACATCCTCCTTAGACAGGAGGAATTGAAGTGGAAACAAAGATGTAAAGAGAATGAAATTAAGGAGGGTGACTCTAATACTAGGTTCTTCCATGCAAAAGCTAACGGAAGACATTGGAAAAATAGAATTATTTCTCTTGAACAAGATGAAGGCCTGATTGAAGGAGAAAATGATCTCAAGTAATACATCACCAAGTTTTATAAAAATCTTTTTGGCAGACCTGAAGTCTCCACCATTAACTTAGAAATTAATAATGCCAACACAATTAGTGTGGCTGATTGTGAGATGCTAATAAAGCCTTTTACCATGGAAGAACTAAAGGAAGTGGTTTTTTCCATGAAACATAATAAAGCTCCGGGACCTGACGGTTTTAATGTGGAGTTTTATCAATATTTTTTGGGATTTAATTAAATGGGATCTCAAGGATATGCTTGATGATTTCCATAAAGGAAATTTGAATTTGGCAAGATTAAACTATGGGATAGTCACTCTTGTCCCGAAATGTGAAGATGCTAAACAAATTCAGAAATTTCGTCCCATTTGTTTGTTGAATGTAAGCTTCAAAATCTTCACCAAAATTCTTATGAAAAGATTGGAGAAAACAGTTGACAAGATAATCTCTCCTGTACAAACTGCCTTCATTAAAGGCCGCAATATCATGGAAGAGGTGCTTATCCTTCATGATGCACTTAATAGTATTCATACTAATAAAATGAATGTTGTGGTTTTCAAGGTGGATTTCGAGAAAGCCTATGACAAGATTAAATGGCCTTTTGTCTGTCAGATGCTGAAATTGAAGGGATATCCAGATAAATGGATTGACTGGACCATGAACTCAATGAGAAATGGACATGTTGCGATTAGGGTAAATGATTCGATAGGGAAATATTTTGTTACACATAAAGGGCTTAGGCAGGGACATTCACTATCTCCCCTACTGTTTGACCTAGCGGCCGATGCTCTAGCCATTGTTTTGGAAAATGCCAAAAATAGTAGTTTTATTAAAGGGATTTTAGATGAGGAAAGCGAGGGGGGATTAACATGCTTCAGTACGCGGGCGACACGATCTTCATGATTCATGATGATAGCGAAAGTGCAAAAAATCTGAAATTTATTTTATGCGCTTTTGAACAGATGTCAGGACTGAAAATCAATTTTCATAAAAGTGAGCTGTTCCTTTTTGGGGAGGCTTTCAATAAAATGGATCAATACAAAACTATCTTTTACCTGCCGCATGGTTCTCTGCCTATGAAATATCTGGGGATTCCGGTGAATAAGATAGTATCAGAAATAGGGACTAGAATCATGTGGAAAAAAAGACTGCAGGCAAATGTGCTGGTTGGCAGGGACGGCTTTTAAATATTGTCGTAAGAACTACTTTGGTTCAAACTTGTTTATCTAATATGTCTCTGCATATGATTTCCTTTTACAAATTCCGATTGGAGTTAGGAAAAGGTTAGATTATTATCGTGCAAGACTTGTGTGGCAGGAAGACAAAGTTAAGAAAAAGTACCACCTAGTTAGATGGTCGGTGGTTTGTCAGCCTAAAGAGCAGGGTGGACTAGGTATTTTAGACATTGATATTATGAATAAGGCTTTACTTGCTAAATGGTTATGGAAACTAGAGAAAGAATCCGGTCTCTGGCAAAAAATTATTAGGAATAAGTATGTTAAGGGCAATTGTATTGCTAGTGTGAAGCGCAAAGCTGGGGATTCCCAATTCTGGCCCAGGATTATGGATGTGAAAGACATATTTTATAAGTTTTGCAACAAAACTGTAGGGAATGGTGAGAACACCAGGTTCTGGGAGGACTGGTGGGTTAACGATAAACCGCTTAGCGTGAGCTGCCCCAGGTTATATGGGTTGTGTAGAAAGAGGACTGTCACGGTGGCTTCTGTTCTAAAACATGGGTGGGATAGTATAACTTTCAGAAGAACTTTGTATGGGGCCACCCTAAATCTCTGGAATGAGATTAAACATGCTTGTAATGAGACAATCTTGTGTCATGGTGATGATCAGATTTCCTGGTCTCTAAACAAAAATGGTATCTTCTCTGTTAAATCTTTATACAGAGAGTTAATTGCAAATTCCGTTGGTTTCCCTCATAAATTTATGTGGAAAGCCAAAATTCCTCACAAAATTAAGATTTTCCTGTGGCTGATTTTGAAAAACAGTATTTTAACCAAAGATAACTTATTGAGAAGAGGGTGGCAAGGAGATTCCCGATGTCATTTATGTGGTGTTTCCGAGACTGTGGAACATCTTTTTATTTCTTGTTCGACAGCTAAGCTTATCTAGAGTATCCTGAGATGCACTTATGGTTTTACCAAAACTCCTACGTCTATTAGTGAGGTGTTTGGTAGATGGATAAAAAGCTTCGGTAAAGAGAAGAAACATATGATTTTGGCCAGTGTAGTGGCGGTTTTCTGGACTATATGGAATGTCAGGAACTCAATTTGTTTTGAAAACAAAAAGTTCCATGACCCTGCTGTCCTGATACACATGATTGTTAACTGGATTAATTCGTGGTCGATCCTGCAGACAAAACAGGAAAACGGAGAGGAAATGACCTGGGGAGCAAGACTACTCGAGCGGGTAGCAAATGAAGCTTTCAATGCCGTGAGAGGATGGAGGCTAGGAGTACTACGCATCGATGTTTAAGAAGACCCTAAGAAGAAGAGGTGCTTCCCCCGTGAGGACTTTAGCCGCTGAATATCGCTCTTGCGCTCCGGTGGCTTCGACCGTTTTTACTTGTACCTGGATGTTATGTAATAAGCCACCTTTTGGCAAAGTTTCCGATTTAGAACGCTTGCCGCTGTCCCTGTTCACCTGGATGCGGGTGTGGGCTGCTGCGGCGCATCATTTATTTTACTGCTTTTTATTTTCTTGTAACACCAGACATCGGGCTGTTTCTATTAATAGAAATCGGAGAGGGACTCTCTTTTTTCCAAAAAAAAATACTGTTCCGCCTATGCATGTTGGAATTTCTCCGTATCTCTCGCTCCTACTATTATACTTTCGAATGAATTGAACTACTTAGGATGTGTTTGGTAGGCAGTATGACCCTAGCATGGCTATCTCACGAGTCACGACTCACCTCATACAGGCTGCCACGGCGCTTTGTTTGGTAGCTTATTATATGAGGTGAACCAGGCAGAGTAGAGATCTTGTCTGGTACCCTGTACGACCAGAGACATGCTGACTTCTGGTTACCTCCTCTTTGAAATGGTGAGGATACCACCACAATATGTGCACAATTCTATGAAAAATTCAATACTGTAAGAAATTTTTGACAGTACGTAGAGATGAAAACACAATTTCAAATTCTACATCTCAAAAATAATAAAATTTCTATGAACAATACATAGTACATAGTTTGTGACCTTAACCAAGTTTGAAGATAAAAGTATGCACAATCACAAAATAATATGTTTCACCAATTTGCACAAGAAGAATAAAATCGTATGTGTTTACTTAAGCAATATACGATCATAAAACAATCAGAAAATAGATACTAGGAAAACAGCATGTATTAATCCAATAATGTCATTAACCATTTAAATATCATCAATTCATCCATCGATATACTACTAAACATTGAAGAAATCAGAGAGAAGGCGTGTCACGCGAGCTAGCAGCTCTCTTGTGCGGCCCACTTCGACCTGGTAGGAAGAGGTGGCGGGGATGCCATCTCCTCTCCAGCCTCCCACCGTCCCACTCCTCTGGCAAATGACGGAGCACTGGCGCTGCTACAGCCGCTAGGGGTTGCTGCCACGACCATCTCCGTGACGGCGAAGAGAGGGAGGTTGGCCCCTTGGCGACACATCGAGGCTGGTAGGGGAGAGGATGTTGGCGCCTTGATCTGGACCGGATCGGGGCCTGACTGGCGGTGGAGAACGGTGGTTCTCCTCCTATTGGCTACTGCGCGTTTTGCCGCCCACACGCACTTGGATCTGTCACCGAACTTTCTCGACCAACACGTTGGGCTCACGGTGCACTTTTGACGCTCACGGGGCTCGAGTTCGGGATGCCGGGGCGGCGGCCCTGGAAGATGGACTGCGTGGGTGTCTCTACGGGGAGCGACGTGGCGGTGGTGATGGCCTCTTTCCTTGGCCATGTGGATGGCGAGGAGCAGGCGGCGGGGGGTCCTGGCGTGGTGGCGTCAACTCCCAGATCATGGTATGGAGGCCATTCTCAGGCTTAGCGGACGTTGTGCGAAGGTTTTTCCGAGCGAAAGCTCTGTGCTCCGACGCCGATGGCTGCGATGCCTGCGGGTATCATTAATCTCTTGGGGGCGTTGTTATGGGTACATTCGCCGTGTTAGGGCTCTGGGTGAAAACGCTTAGCCATCTCGGTCTCGACGACGGCGAGCGACGTGGCGGTGGTGATGGCCTCTTTCCTTGGCCATGTGGATGGCGAGGAGCGGGCGGCGGGGGGTCCTGGCGTGGTGGCGGCAACTCCCAGATCATGGTATGGAGGCCATTCTCAGGGTTAGCGGACGTTGTGCGAAGGTTTTTTCGAGCGAAAGCTCTGTGCTCCGACGCCGATGGCTGCGATGCCTGCGGGTATCGTTAATCACTTGGGGGCGTTGTTATGGGTACATTCGCCGTGTTAGGGCTCTAGGTGAAAACGCTTAGCCATCTCGGTCTCGACGACGGCGACGTAACAGTTACCCTCTTGGTGGCATCGTCGTGGAGCCTCGTCCCTCGGGCTCGTTTCGGTATCTTCGGTAGCAAGTTTGGTTCTCCTTGTTTTTTTCTATCTAATTGTGCGAAGGTTTTTCCGAGCGAAAGCTCTGTGCTCCGACACCGATGGCTGCGATGCCTGCGGGTATCGTTAATCTCTTGGGGGCGTTGTTATGGGTACATTCGCCGTGTTAGGGCTCTGGGTGAAAACGCTTAGCCATCTCGGTCTCGACGACGGCGAGCGACGTGGCGGTGGTGATGGCCTCTTTCCTTGGCCATGTGGATGGCGAGGAGCGGGCGGCGGGGGGTCCTGGCGTGGTGGCGGCAACTCCCAGATCATGGTATGGAGGCCATTCTCAGGCTTAGCGGACGTTGTGCGAAGGTTTTTCCGAGCGAAAGCTCTGTGCTCCGACGCCGATGCCTGCGGGTATCGTTAATCTCTTGGGGGCGTTGTTATGGGTACATTCGCCGTGTTAGGGCTCTGGGTGAAAACGCTTAGCCATCTCGGTCTCGACGACGGCGACGTAACAGTTACCCTCTTGGAGGCATCGTCGTGGAGCCTCGTCCCTCGGGCTCGTTTCGGTATCTTCGGTAGCAAGTTTGGTTCTCCTTGTTTTTTTCTATCTAATCTGCTTTGTAAGAGGACCCATCACTTCATATCGGTTCGGCCGTTGGATTTTATTCATAAAGCGCGACGCATCCATTCGCGTCGCCGGGAACAGATGGTTAGGCACTCGCAGTATTCCGCCATCACTCCGCCGCCGTGGTCTTCAGAGTGAGAGTGAGCCGAACAGTCAAGCGCCAAGAGCCCAAGAGAGAGAATGTTGGGCTGGATTTACCGACAGAACCTGTGCAAAAGGCCCCACAAATGACAGAAGGACCCGATTCAAGAGAATACGTTCAGGTCCATCATTGGAGCAGCAGCCCACGAATTTGGGCCGTTCAGGACGCGTGATATGGCGGGTGAAAGCCTGAAAGGGTTTTGCAGAGTGAGACGACGGAGAGCCAAATTGTTTTCTCAATATCGATTTAAAATTTTGAGTAATGTTAAAATATGAGTATTAAGTATGTCCAAACTTTTTTTTGGATATTTTAAATACATTATAGGTGGTCAACTAGAGTTGGCTGCACCAGGTGCACACGATACATTTCCTATTGTAGTATCATTGTAACATTTTCTTCCGAGATGGGTCAAAACTGTAAAAAAATAAATGATTTTTTTGAAAACACACTAGTCGTAGAAAATACACATCCCTCGCAGCAAAAACGAAAAGAAAGTCAACACATGTGCGTACCATGGAAGCACAACACTTGCGACTTCACACAAAGATATTTACAGAATGAAGCAATATTTGCATCAGAATGGTCGCAACATTTTGGTCGTTATTTCGCAGCAACACGCACACAAGTTTGAAGCATTTAAAAACAATCATGTAGCACTAAAAATTTCACAAAAACTAAATTTGTCCAGGAGCAACGACTTCAGCGGATTGGGCTCGCCGGCAACAAATCTGGCTTCGCGGAGCCTCGTCGACACGGGACTAACCAGTCGAGACCCATCCCCTTAGTTAGTCGCCTTACACGGAGCTCGCCGGCGTTGAAGAATACGTATGGACCTTCCATCCGTTGCTAGGGTCTTCCCTGATTTAGATTTTAAGGGGAGCCATGAAAGTTACCAGAGAGAAAACCAGGGAGGATGAACGATGGAGGAGCACAAACTGAGGAGCGGAAGCTGGCCGGCTCCATGTGTACAGGCGCGCCAGCTGGCAGGGAGCATCGGTGAGCAATGCGAATGTAGCATTCAGTAGTGCAGGAGCAGCAGCATATGCGGTGTATATGCTTGGGACCGTAGTATTTTCTTTTAATTATGTTTTATTATATAATGAAGAGTATTCTAATATTTATGGCCACAATTCTGATATGCGACAAAGAGCTTTGTGTTCGAAACTGAAGAAATTCAATGGTCAATTATATGCATCTAGTGCGGCTCGAGGGGAACCCCAACCGTCATCCCCGCCGGCCCATCCTCTCCCCCCCCACCCCCCCCCCCCCCCCCCCCAACCCCCCAATGGCCATATTTGCATAAGAATAGTCGCAACATTTTGGTCGTTATTTCGCAGCAACACGCACGCGAGTTTGAAGCATTTTAAAAACAATCATGTAGCATTGACAATTTCACGAAAACTAAATTTGTCCACGAGTAGCGATTTCAGCGAATTGGGCTTGCCGGCAACAAATCTGGCTTCACGGAGCCTCGTCGGCACCGGGACTAACCAGTCGAGACCCATCTCCTTAGTTAGTCGCCTTACACGGAGCTCGTCGGCGTTGAAGAATACCTATGGACCTTCCATCCATTGTTAGGGTCTTCCCTGATTTAGATTTGAAGGAGGAGGCACGGAAGTTACCAGAGAGAAAACCAGGGAGGATAAACGATGAAGGAGCACAAACTGAGGAGCAGAAGCTGACCGGATTCATGTGTGTAGGCGCGCCAGCTGGAAGGGAGCATCGGTGAGCATAGCATTGAGTAGTGCATGAGCAGCATCATATGCAGTGTATATGCTGAAGGGAATCGAAGGCAGAAAACAAAAAAATTCCTAGCAACGATAACCATAACCTAGCCAAGATCTATTACTATGCAGATATACCGTAACGGAGGAGATCGATGTACATACCCTTGTAGACCGATAGCGGGATTACGCTCCCGCAACAAGCGTTGTCGAAGTAGACGACGTAGCCGACCTCGAGGTCGTGAAGAACTTGGTGCGACGAAGACGAAGGCGGCGCCGACCTCAAGGTGGTGAAGAGGAAGAAGACAACTTCCAGTGCCACCCGTGTAGCACCTCGTAGTTCCACACACGTACGGTGTAGGTGACGACCTCCGGGCTCCAGATCCAGCAGAGCAGCGGAAGCGGAAGATTGGATCTAGTAGCATGGCGGTGTGCGTATAGTGGAGAGACTTCCCTTCTCGTACGCAGCTCTAGAAACGGAACCACGCTCAAGGTAGGAGAGAAGAAGAAAGAGAAGGATGGATTTTCAAGGCATGGGGGCATGTAGCGCCCCGACCCGACTGCTATACACAGATGATGTGTGTCACCGGTTAGGCGATACAACCGGAGGTTACGGGCTGACCACTCCTCGGACAAAACCTTTGGCAGGCGTTGCTCGGAATTGATCATCGGCAACGCAACACCCCGATTGATGCCCTAACACAGGCACAACTATCAATGCATAATAGAAAGATCAAGACTTGTGGAACAACTGGCACATCACAGACTCTACGACTCAAAGCATTATAGTTCAACACTTATAATAGAGAAAGATAGCAAATATTACACCCAGAGGTCACAGACCCAACAGTACATCATGCGGAAGCGAAATAAGTTGTTCAAAACAACAAGAACCAAATTATGGCCTAAGAGGCCTACAAATAAACATTCCTGCGCCAGCTGTTCCGGGATGCCCCAAGCTGCCACCTGGGAACCCCAGACTACTCGTCGACATCCACAAAGAACCCACCTTCGAGGTCGGTGAAGTCCTCCTCTGAAACAAAGCAAACGATGTTGAGTTCGACGAACTCGCAAGATTAAATATAGAGCTTTAGCTCGATGATTGGCTTTCAAAGTTTTATGACTGTTTTGCGTAAAGCTGATTTTACTCAACAAAACATAACTCCATGGCATCGACTAATCAGAATATTTTCAAAAGGGGGTAAGAAGTACTCTTTTCTCTTAATCCTTTCTCATCATCAACCACCATCATCACTGTACCTGTTCTACAAAGGCACCTCCCCGAATCACCCTCGAGGAAGCTAACCTTGCATTCTTGAGTAGTACCTTTAGTACTCAGGTTTTAATCATTCCGTTCAAATTTTCTATGATCTTATCGTCGTTTTCCAAGTCGTCCATAACCGTGGACACGGCTTTTCGAAAAGATTTAACCCTGCAGGGGTGCACTGTGTTTAACCTTCGGTACCGCCCGGCTCATTGCCTACGCTTAGCTCTCTTCCGGGGAAAGCCGGCTGAGTGGGAACGGTTACAACCTTTACCTTGCTTGAGACTAACCCAGGATCATCAGTGAGGACGGGACAGGTTCAGTGCCTCCAACACCCTGCCCCGTGGCCACTCATTTTCCTAAACACCACCATCCTCATCTCAGTCTTGGCCACCATCTCAACGCACGCGCAAATGGAAGCCCGAACTAGAGGACCCTGTCTAGCCCCGCCCAAGTTAGTCGGTCGACGAGGGCTCCATATACCCCGCCGAATGGAAGCGCGCTCATTCTTGGTTCAAGAGGTAAAGAACTCGCACCTAGGCGGCGAGAGTGAGACAAAGCACCACCATACCAAAGTGGCCTCTCATCCCCACCTTTAATCAGTTTATTACCTGTCACCACAATTCCTCCACCATCATCCGAACATTTCAACATCTGTTTCCAACATGAAATATCCATCGGACGACTAAGCATTTAACTAAGCATGGCTAAGCAACAACATAGCATAGTTAAGTATCTCAGGCCAACAATACAATTCTATGGATAATAGGAGGGAAACAGGTAATGGCATCGGAAACTTAATGCAACTATAGGATACTCTAATCCAAGCAAATTGACATTTGGAACCGCATGCAATATTGTAGTGGAGAAAATACTTGCGGAAAATAGGGTAAGACATGCTCAGAGGGGGGGGGGGTTACGCTTGCCTTGTTCAACGTGCTGGTAGTACGGATCGTCGGGGTATTGCGGTGTAACCCCGGCTGCTTGATCTATCGAAGCATAACATAGGAAGAAACAATCAATCACCACACATGCTTCACAAATGCAATGCACAAACACATGATGGCATGACAGGTTAATCCTCGAGATGAGGATGATTCAAGCTATTCAACTTAAACGGAGTTCGGATGCTTAAAGGGGCGCATCTCGAATATACCGTGGAGTTAGGTAATGTAGCAACTTTGCTTGTTGATTTGAATAGATGGAACCCTAATGTTAACTTGCATATGAATGACATGATCAGGTGATAAAATGCAGAGTTTAGGTGATTAAACATTCTTGCATCAAATTAAAAAGGGAACTGAAAGGATTTGTATTACAGCTGAAGAAGGTTAATCGGATTATCCGATGAAGTTGGAATCGGATTATCCGATCCATCTGGCTCGAAGAAACGGCTAAGGACCTTAAATTGAACAGTGGTCTGGAGTACTGATGATTTTCAGATTATCCGATTTTGGGCTAACTCGGAATATCCGATCGCCACAGATGTCTTGAAATTCCACTAAGGACTGAGAGCAGCTACGTACTGGAGGTCTCCGGATTATCCGATTGTGCTCGAGTCGGAATATCCGAGCGGAGGACACGGCGGCGAGCTACGGCGAACTACGGCCACGGAACGCGCGCGAGAAAAACGAGGGCACGGGGAGGTTCGCATTCTCACCCTGGATGCGTGGGAAGGCTCGGCGAAGACGGGGAAGCCGGGAATCGACGGCAATCGTGCCCGGAGTGCGGCGGACGGCGTGGACGGAGAGCTCGTTTCCCGGAGCTGCACGGCGTCCTGGCTCGATTCCTTCGGCGAGGACGGAGAAGAGGACCCGGCGGAGCTTCCTGTGGTCCTCGATTTGCTCGGAGACGCTTCAATCAACGGCGACGAGCTCAGCTACGGCGGGCTCGGTCTCGGTCATGCCATGGTGGGGAAAACGAGAGAGAGAGAGAGAGAGAGAGGAAAATATCTGGGGAGGGAGTGGGAGCAGGTGAGGCTCGGGGTGCTTGTTCTCCTTGCAGGGGAAGGGCAGAGAAGGGGGCCCCGGTGAGGGCGTCGCGCGGCACGGCGCCAGTGGAGCGCGTGGCTACAGGAAGGAGAAGGGCATTTTGCGGAAAGCCCCTGTTCTTAATTTCCCATTTACAAATGGGTCTGTTTCTGTTTCTTTTTACAAACAGTGGCTTTTAGGGATTTAATTGGGGCATTTAACTCACTCCAAAACTTATGAAATTATTTGGGGAGGCTCCCCTTAACATTTAGTTGCTCCACAAACATTGGTGTCTCAAACTAAAATGTTTGAACCACTTTTGTTTTCGGAGGTATGTTTAGGGATTTCTAGTAATTTGAAAAATACCCTAGAGATTTTAAAGCAAGAGCAAAAATATTAATGTTGAACTCTTGTAACCTCCTTGACCATAATGTTAACTTGTCAACATTTTAGCTTCCAGGTTGAAGTAAACTAAGGGGAGAAACAATATGCAGGTATGCCATGATGCAATGAAGCAAAAAGTGGAAATTTTACGCGGGTTTTTTGGTTCACAACTTCGGACTGTTACAATTCTACCCCCCTTACAGGAATCTCGTCCCGAGATTCTAAGATTGCGGAAAGAAGTCGGGATACTCCTCACGTAGACTAGCCTCTCTTTCCCAAGTTGCTTCTCTCGGAATGGTGAGACCACTGAATTTGAGGAACTTGGTAGTCTTGTTACGGGTCTTCCTTTCGGCTTCATCCAGGACACGGATAGGATGCTCGCGATAAGTGAGATCTTCCTGGATATCCAGCTCCTCATGATTGACTCCATGGATAGGATCTTTGAAACAACGGCGAAGTTGGGAGACATGAAACACATCATGTACATTTGGGAAGATGACCGGTAACTCCAATTATAAGAAAGATCTCCTCGCTTGGCCAGAACGGTGAAAGGGCCAACGTAGCGAGGGGCCAATTTCCCTTTGATACCGAAGCGGCGAACGCCACGAAGGGGGAGACGCGGAGATAAGCTTTATCACCAATTTCATAGTGAATCTCCTGATGGTGCTTATCATAGTAGCTCTTCTGCCTAGACTGAGCAATCTTCAGATTCTCTCGTATGATTCTAACCTTCTCCTCAGCTTCATTGATCACATCTGGACCAAAGAGTGCCCTCTCTCCGGTCTCGGACCAATTTAGCGGAGTGCGGCATTTTCTTCCATATAGAACCTCGAATGGAGCCATGCCCAGACTAGCTTGATAGCTATTGTTGTAGGAGAACTCCGCGAAAGGGAGATACTTTTCCCAACCCTTGCCAAAAGAGATTACACATGCCCTAAGCATGTCTTCCAAACTTGGTTCACTCTTTCGGTCTGACCATCAGTTTGAGGATGGTAGGCGGTACTGAAATTGAGACGGGACCCCATAGCAGTTTGGAAACTCTGCCAAAACTTGGATACAAAGATACTTCCACGGTCCGATATGATCCTCAGAGGGACCCCATGCAATGGAACAATACGAGCCATATATAAGTCAGCAAGTTGACTCGCCGTATATCATCACGGACTGGTAGGAAGTGAGCAACCTTGGACAGTCGATCAATGATTACCCAGATTGCATTGTTGCCCTTGAGATGGGAAACCCGGTGATGAAGTCCATACCGATTTCATCCCATTTCCACTCGGGGACTGCAATAGGGCGAGAGTGCCGGCAGGCCTTTGATGTTCAGCTTTACCCGACGACAGGTGTCGCATTCAGCAACATACTTGGCGATTTCCCGTTTCATCCGGTCCACCAGAATTGTGGTCGAAGGTCTTGGTACATTTTGGTACTACCGGGATGAATAGAGAGAGGTGATTCATGAGCTTCTTGTAGGATCAGCTCCCTCAAATTCGGTTCTTTGGCACTACCAGACGGTCACCAAAGTAAACAACTCCGGATTCATCTTCCGAGAAACATTTGGCCTTTCCGCTAGCAATGTTCTTCTTGATATTCAGGATACCCTCATCCAGCTTCTGAGCATCCTTAATCTGGTCTACAAGAGTAGATTTGATCTCCAGATTTGCAAGGTAGCCAGAGGGAACAATTTCCAGGTTCAAACGGCGAACTCTTCATGAAGAGCAGGTTGAGCCTTCTCAACCATCAGGTTGTTGCAATAAGACTTCCGACTCAGCGCGTCAGCCACGACGTTTGCTTTGCCGGGTTGATAGTTCAGGCTCACATCATAGTCCTTGATTAACTCCAACCAACGCCTTTGCCTGAGATTTAAATCCGGCTGGGTGAAGAGGTACTTCAGACTCTTGTGATCCGAGAAAATCTCGCAACGGTTACCAAACAGGTATGGTCTCCATTGCTTCAGAGCATAAACCACAGCGGCAAGCTCTAGATCATGAGTAGGGTAATTGTGCTCATGCGGCTTCAATTGGCGGAAGCATACGCCACCACATGGCCATCTTGCATTAGTACACAACCCAAGCCTTGCAGGAGGCGTCACAGAAGACGACGAAATCCTTGCTGTGTCCGGCAGGACAAGCACAGGAGCGGACGTGAGTTTGGCTTTCAGTGTTTTGAAGCTCTCTTCAGCTTCGTCCGTCCATGCAAACTTTTATCCTTCTTGAGAAGGTCAGTCAGAGCCTTGGCTATCTTGGAGAAACCTTCGATGAATCGGCGGTAGTAACCTGCCAATCCGAGAAAGCTACGAATGTCCTTGACTGACATTGGAGTTTTCCAATCCAAATGGACTGAATCTTGTCGGGAATGACAGCCACACCATTAGCGGATATCACATGACCAAGGAAGACAAGATTATCCAACCAGAACTCACACTTGGAGAACTTGGCATAGAGGCGGTGTTCTCGAAGTCGTGTCAGAACCAACCGAAGATGTTCGGCATGCTCTTCATCGGTTTTGGAATAAACGAGGATGTCATCGATGTAAATGACGACAAACTTGTCGAGATAATCCATGAAGATGGAGTTCATGAGCCTCATGAAAGTAGCTGGAGCATTGGTGAGACCAAAGGACATGACGGTATACTCATATGAGCCATAGCGAGTAACAAATGCCGTCTTTGGGATATCCTCCTTTCTGATCTTGATCTGATGGTATCCTGACCTCAGATCCATCTTGGAGAATACTGTTGCACCAGCTAACTGATCCAACAGATCATTGATCCGGGGAATAGGATACTTGTTCTTGATTGTCACCGCATTCAACGGCTATAGTCAGAGACACGAGGCACGGTAGAATCCCTCTTCTTGACAAAGAGTACCGGACAACCCCAAGGTGAACTGCTAGGCTGAATGAAATCCTTCGCTAACAGCTGATCAATTTGCTCTTTCAACAGAGCCAACTCTTCCACCGGCATACGGTAGGGCTTCTTGGAAATCGGAGCGGTACCGGGATCAGATCTATGACAAACTCCACACTTCGATCAGGGGCATGCCAGGCAATTCTTCCGGGAACACATCCGGGAAGTCACACACCACGTGTATTCATGTATTTCGGAGGGGATTCGCCTTCCATAAAGCAAAGGATCTCTGGTGAGAGGGGAATGACTGAAGATGGAGGTCTTGATAGTGCAGACCAATACTCTACAATGTCCCGGAAGAGGTGGTCACGGTAATGGTCTTGGCAGCACAGTCGAGATTAGCCCGGTATTTTACTAACCAGTCCATGCCCAGTATGACATCAATGCCACTTGACTCAGAGCTACCAAAGCAAAAGGAAAAGACGAGTAACCTATGGTAATCTGGACTTCAGGAGTAACCCCATCGGTTTGCCATTTGGAGCCAGGAGTGGAGATCACCAAGGGACGTCTCATTTTCTCGAACGGTATTTTGTGGTCTTTTGCAAAAGCTATGGATATGAATGAATGCGATGCTCCAGAGTCAAACAAAACTGTAGCTGAATTGCCGTTGATTCGTAACTCACCCATGAGGACGCCGGGGTCCTCTTCAGCTTGCTCAGCAGAGACGTGGTTCAGGCGACCACGCACAATAGGTCCAGCCTTGCCAGCTGGTGTGGCGGGGGCTCGTGCAGGTGTCCCGATAGGTGCCTTCTGGGGGCACTCCCTGGAGTAGTGGCCAGCCTGGCCACAGGTGTAGCAGGTGAGTCCAGGTGGAGCAGGTAGCTGAGGACGATACCCACTCCCGCTTGCCCAAGTGTCGAAGTAGTGGGGCGCGGAGGTGGTGGCCTGTATCCCGCGGCCCTCGGCATAAATGGAGCACGCGGCACAGCGCTGTAGGGAACAAACACCCTGCGCTTCTTGCTCTCAGAACCCGAGGAACTCTGGTGGTCCCCGTGTGCTGGCCTCTTGGAAGCCTCGAGTTCCTTCCTTCCCTGCTCAAGAGTAAGAGCCTGGTTGAACAGCTCCTGGTAGGTCTGGAACTTGAAGGGCAGTAACTCATAGCGGAGCTGCGGCGCAAGACCCTTGCGGAACAGCTCTTGCTTGTCAGCATCAGTGGTCACGTCCCTTGGGGCGTAACGAGAGAGATGGTTGAATTCACAACCATAAGTGCGGAGGTCCATACGTCCCTGTTGCAAATCCAGGAACTCCCTCCTCTTCAAATCCATGATCGGCTGAGGGATGTAAGCCGCACGGAAGGCAGTGCGGAAATCTGCCCAAGTGAAGACATGGTTGGCCGGGAACAATGCCACATGGCTCCCACCAACAGCCAGCCGCACCCCAGAAGGTAGGTGGCGAAGTTGACTTGCTCGGCCACTGGGACATGCAGCGCGGAGAACTTGCGCTCCAGAGCGCGAAGCCAATCATCAGCTTCCAGTGGCTCTTAGCATCAGCAAAGGTGGGTGGCTGCGAGCGCAGGAACTCAGTGAGAGTGTTGCAGCCATTCCTCTGTGCATTCTGCTGCACCAACTGCTCAGCAGCGCTCATTGCGCCCGCGGTTCTCCTCAATGGCCATCAAGACCTGAGCCATCGAGGGGGTGGCGGCGGTTCCTCATCATTGTGGTTACCACGGCCTCCTCGAGCCATTCTGGAGAATTTACAATGACACAGTTAGTATCTTCCTCCGAATGGTTGAGACAATAGCATTAGCGTCTACTCAAGTACACAGACTAGGGACGATAATACTTTGTGTAACAACTAACAAGGGACCAACAAGATAGAACTTGGGTCAAAGATCAGCATCATGTACTACTAGCGTGGGATTCAAATAGTTAAGAAACCACGTGATTCAACACACTCTAGTTGGCACAATCCGGGACCTTCTGTTCAAGTCCTTGGGTTAAAACCCAACGAAGGAATAAGTGAGTCTCGTAGGAATAACAGTGTTCAAACATCTGAGTTGATTTGGATTGCAACGCAGCGGGAGCAACCGGACACATAACACTAAAGGTAGAACCCAACCTCGTGATCCTAAGTTTTGAAGTAACAGATGAGAAGTAAAACTTTAACTCAAATCGAGGTAAGATTGCTCCGAGATTAGAGTAACCAGATAAGGAGTAAAAAGAATCCTAAGATGGTTTTCACAACTCATTTTTAGGTTAAAAATATTTTCACAAACACTAGACTCAACGTCGACCAGTAGAAGGGTTTCCTACAGGCAGTCCTGCTCTGATACCAACTTGTGGCGCCCCGACCCGACTGCTATACAGTGATGCTGTGTGTCACCGGTTAAGCGATACAACCGGAGGTTACGGGTTTACCAATCCCCGGCCAAAACCTTTGGCAGGCGTTGCTCGGAATTGATCATCGGCAACGCAACACCCCGATTGATGCCTTAACACAGGCACAACTATCAATGCATAATAGAGAGATCAAGACTTGTGGAACAACTGGCACATCACAGACTCTACGACTCAAAGCATTATAGTTCAACTCTTATAATAGAGAAAGATAGCAAATTACAACCAGAGGTCACAGACCCAACATACAACATGCGGAAGCGAATTAAGTTGTTCTAAACAACAAGATCCAAATTATGGCCTAAGAGGCCTACAATAAACATTCCAGCGCCAGCTGTTCCGGGATGTCCCAAGCTGCCACCTGGGAACCCCAGACTACTCGTCGACGTCCACAAAGAACCCACCTTCGAGGTCGGTGAAGTCCTCCTCTGAAACAAAACAAACGACGTTGAGTTCGACGAACTCGCAAGATTAAATATAGAGCTTTAGCTCGATGAGGCTTTCAAAGTTTTATGGCTGTTTTGCATAAAGCTGATTTTATTTAAAAACATAACTCCATGGCATCGACTAATCAGAATATTTTTAAAAGGGGTAAGAAGTAACTCTTTTCTTTGATCCTTTCTCATCATCAACCACCATCATCACTGTACCTGTTCTACAAAGGCACCTCCCCGAATCACCCTCGAGGAAGCTAACCTTGCATTCTTGAGTAGTACCTTTAGTACTCAGGTTTTAATCATTCCGTTCAAGTTTTCTATGATCTTATCGTCCTTTCCCAAGTCGTCCATAACCGTGGACACGGCTTTTCGAAAAGATTTAACCCTGCAGGGGTGCACTGTGTTTACCTTCGGTACCGCCCGGCTCATTGCCTACGCTTAGCTCTCTTCCGGGGAAAGCCGGCTGAGTGGGAACGGTTACAACCTTTACCTTGCTTGAGACTAACCCAGGATCATCAGTGAGGACGGGACAGGTTCAGTGCCTCCAACACCCTGCCCCGTGGCCACTCATTTTCCTAAACACCACCATCCTCATCTCAGTCTTGGCCACCATCTCAACGCACGCGCAAATGGAAGCTCAAACTAGAGGACCCTGGCTAGCCCCGCCAAGTTAGTCGGTCGACGAGGGCTCCATATACCCCACCGAATGGAAGCGCGCTCATTCTTGGTTCAAGAGGTAAAGAACTCGCACCTAGGCGGCGAGAGTGAGACAAAGCACCACCATACCAAGTGGCCTCTCATCCCCACCTTTAAGCATTTATTACCTGTCACCACAATTCCTCCACCATCATCCGAACATTTCAACATCTGTTTCCAACATGAAATATCCATCGGACGACTAAGCATTTAACTAAGCATGGCTAAGCAACAACATAGCATAGTTAAGTATCTCAGGCCAACAATACAATCCTATGGATAATAGGAGGGAAACAGGTAATGGCATCGGAAACTTAATGCAACTATAGGATACTCTAATCCAAACAAATTGACATTTGGAACCGCATGCAATATTATAGTGGAGAAAATATTTGCGGAAAATAGGGTAAGACATGCTCAGAGGGGGATTACGCTTGCCTTGTTCAACGTGCTGGTAGTACGGATCGTCGGGGTATTGCGGTGTAACCCCGGCTGCTTGATCTATCGAAGCATAACATAGGAAGAAACAATCAATCACCACACATGCTTCACAAATGCAATGCACAAACACATGATGGCATGACAGGTTAATCCTCGAGATGAGGATGATTCAAGTTATTCAACATAAACGGAGTTCGGATGCTTAAAGGGGCGCATCTCGAATATACCGTGGAGTTAGGTAATGTAGCAACTTTGCTTGCTGATTTGAATAGATGGAACCCTAATGTTAACTTGCATATGAATGACATGATCAGGTGATAAAATGCAGAGTTTAGGTGATTAAACATTCTTGCATCAAATTAAAAAGGGAACTGAAAGGATTTGTATTACAGTTGAAGAAGGTTAATCGGATTATCCGATGAAGTTGGAATCGGATTATCCGATCCATCTGGCTCGAAGAAACGGCTAAGGACCTTAATTGAACAGTGGTCTGGAGTACTGATGATTTTCGGATTATCCGATTTTGGGCTAACTCGGAATATCCGATCGCCACAGATGTCTTGAAATTCCACTAAGGACTGAGAGCAGCTATGTACTGGAGGTCTCCGGATTATCCGATTGTGCTCGAGTCGGAATATCCGAGCGGAGGACACGGCGGCGAGCTACGGCGAACTACGGCCACGGAACGCGCGCGAGACAAACGAGGGCACGGGAGGTTCGCATTCTCACCCTGGATGCGTGGGAAGGCTCGGCGAAGACGGGGGAGCCGGGAATCGACGGCAATCGTGCCCGGAGTGCGGCGGACGGCGTGGACGGAGAGCTCGTTTCCCGGAGCTGCACGGCGTCCTGGCTCGATTCCTTCGGCGAGGACGGAGAAGAGGACCCGGCGGAGCTTCCTGTGGTCCTCGATTTGCTCGGAGACGCTTCAATCAACGGCGACGAGCTCGGCTACGGCGGGCTCGGTTTCGGCCGTGCCATGGTGGGGAAAACGAGAGAGAGAGAGAGAGGAAAATATCTAGGGAGGGAGTGGGAGCAGGTGAGGCTCGGGTGCTTGTTCTCCTTGCAGGGGAAGGGCAGAGAAGGGCGCCCCGGCGAGGGCGTCGCGCGGCACGGCGCCAGTGGAGCGCGTGGCTACAGGAAGGAGAAGGGCATTTTGCGAAAAGCCCCTGTTTTTAATTTCCCATTTACAAATAGGTCCGTTTCTGTTTCTTTTTACAAACAGTGGCTTTTAGGGATTTAATTGGGGCATTTAACTCACTCCAAAACTTATGAAATTATTTGGGGAGGCTCCCCTTAACATTTAGTTGCTCCACAAACATTGGTGTCTCAAACTAAAATGTTTGAACCACTTTTGATTAGGAAGGTATGTTTAGGGATTTCTAGTAATTTGAAAAATACCCTAGAGATTTTAAAGCAAGTGCAAAAATATTAATGTTGAACTCTTGTAACCTCCTTGACCATAATGTTAACTTGTCAACATTTTAGCTTCCAGGTTGAAGTAAACTAAGGGAGAAACAATATGCAAGTATGCCATGATGCAATGAAGAAAAAAGTGGAAATTTTACTCGGGTTTTTAGGTTCACAACTTCGGGCTGTTACAGGGCACCCATATATATAGGTGGAGGGAGGATGCCCATCTTGGTGGCTTGGCCATGTGGGACTAAACCACATGGCCAGCCACACCATGGGGGGCTGCGCCGGCCCTAGGTGGGCCCCATGTGGCCCACCTAGGCCGGCTGGCCCTCCTCCCCTTTTTCCCTTTAGGGTTTTCCCCCTAATGGGCCTCTAAGCCCCATTTAGGTTTAATGCCTTTAAAAATTCGAAATTAATTAAATAAAAATATATTTAATCACTAATAACACTTATTAATATTAAATACATATTGTTTAATTCATTCCAACTCCGAAACATATTTCGTTGCCTCCGATCAACATCGGACATGTCCGGAACGCTTTCGGAGTCTCCGGTTTCTTCTCTCTTATATCTAATCCAATCATCACCTACCCTTAAGTGTGTTACCCTACGGTTCGGGATCACACAGACATGAACGAGACATGTTCTCCGATCAATGACTAATAGCAGGATCTGGATACCCATGATAGCCCCTGTGCGTCCACGAAAGTCTTTTATCGTGCGAACCTTTAGACGTCCAGTCTCAACCTTTTGCCTGGCGATACTTAGATTGTCCGAGCATCGTTCTCTGGTATCACGATTACCGAGCATGATCTCGTCATTGACAAATCTATCTTTACTCGTCTGTGATATTACATACCCGTGACCTAGTCACATGCTTGCAAGCTCTTTGATGTAATCTCACCGAGTGGCCCAGAGTATCTATCCTGCTATGTGGATTGGCAAATCCCGCTCTTGATCACTCGCCTCCACTGCTTCCTTCGATACTCGAAAGTGTCACCTTTATTGTCACGCTATATAAGACATGTCGTTTGATACAATCAAAGCACTTTCCAGAAGCAGCGATTTGATATGACCTCACAGTCGAAGGTATGAGCACTACGTTTCTATATCTTTTGGGTATGTCCATCACATCGTTCACCTAACGACATGACTCCGTTGTCAACCGACGTAATTATCCATGATCAGGAAACCTTGATCATCTGTTGCCCAACGGACTAGTTAAATAGAGGCCACTAGGGACCTGGTTATTTATATACCACACGTGTATTAATGTTTCCACGTAATACAGTTATAGCATGGTACAAAAAACATATTATGAACAATTGAGATATGACAAATAAAATCACTTTATTAATTGCCTCTAGGGCATATCTCCTTCATATGCTTGGGGCCGTAGTATTTTTTTAATTATGTTTTCTTAGATAATGAAGAGTTATTTGTTCTAATATTTGTGGCCACAATCCGGATATGCGACAAAGAGCTTTGTGTTCAAAACTGAAGAAAGGCAATGGTCAATTATATGCATCTAGTGCGGCTTGAGGGAAACCCCAACCGTCATCCCCGCCGGCCCATCCTCTCCCCCCACCCCCCCACCCCCCAATGGCCATATTTGCATCAGAATCGTCGCAACATTTTGGTCGTTATTTCGCAGCAACACACACGCGAGTTTGAAGCATTTAAAAAACAATCATGTAGCATTAAAAATTTCACAAAACTAAATTTGTCAAGGAGCAGCGACTTCAGCGGATTGGGTTCGTCGGCAACAAATCTGGCTTCGCGGTGGTTAGTCGCCTTACATGAAGTTCGTCGGTGTTGAAGAATACGTATGGACCTCCATCCATTGTTAGGGTCTTCCCTGATTTAGATTTGAAGGAGGAGCCACGGAAGTTACCAAAGAGAAAACCAGGGAGGATGAACGATGGAGGAGCACAAACTGAGGAGAAGAAGCTGACCGGCTCCATGTGTGCAAGCGCGCCAGCTGGCAGGGAGCATCAGTGAGAAATGTGAGGGTAGCAAGGAGTAGTGCAGGAGCAGCAGCATATGCGGTGTATATGCTTGGGCGCGTAGTATTTTCTTTTAATTATGTTTTCTTAGATAATAACGAGTTATTTGTTCTAATATTTGTGGCCACAATTCTGATATGCGACAAATAGCTTTGTGTTCAAAACTTAAGAAAGGCAATGGTCAATTATATGCATCTAGTGCGGCTTGAGGGAAACCCTAACCATCATCCCCGCTAGCCCATCCTCCTCCTCCCCCTCCCCCCCCCCCCTCCCCACCCCGACGCTACACAAAATGAAGAAGAGGAAGAAATCATGGTCAATGAAGTTCAGACCAGGAAGAAAATCAAAACCGAGAGAAAAAGCTCTAGAGGGGCGAAGTGGAAGACCTTGGAGGACAAGTGCTTACGTAAAACTTAGAAGGTCGTGAGTCTTGACCGTTTTACCGGTGCCCAACAAACTTTTGGCCTGTATTGGTCGAGAATCAAAGACCAGTTCGATGAACGGAAAAATATGGTGGGTTCGATCGCCAATATGAAACGGCGTTGGTATTTCGTATAGGTGAAAAAACATACAATTCATTGCACCAAATTCCATGGAGATCTTGACCAAATCCATGCAAAAAATGAGAGTGGCAAGACTATGAAGGAATGTAATTTCTCTAAACTTTGTTCAATTTGGTATACTCAGCTTCTCATCTATTTGATGTGTCTCTTTTTGTGCTTAGTCGAGGGATGCGCTAAATTTTTATCGAGGCAATAACAACGACAAAGACTTCAACACGATGCATTGTTCCACAAGGATCCAAAGTTGCGGAAAATGGGAAGCCATCAGGAGGGATCTCAAGGGCGCAAACAATGTTGATTTAGATGGTCGGCGCCCCCACATGATGGCTTCGTAGGGACGCCCAACCGGGAACAACAAGGCAAAGGCCAAAAAGAATGCGACATCCTCATCGACTTCGGTGCAAGCATCAAGTGACAAGTGCGTCGCCGAGGTTTCTTCGCTCTCAAGACAAAAATGGAGCAATAGAAATGTCAGGTGGACGGCCATGGTAGAGAAGCAAAAGGAGAAGCACGAGTTTGAGAGAGAGAACGTTGAATTCGCCGAGCTCAAAGCCAAAGCGGCGATGATGAGAGCCCACATGTCAATAAGCAAGGCACTTTCGAATGTGTCGCAACTTGTTGTCAAGAAAAGGAAGGAGGATGTGAAGATCTTGATGTCTCCGCCGGTGAGGGGTTGGCATGTGCTCATGCAACAACACATTTTGCATGAAATAGGCCTTACAACAGAGGAGCTAACAATGGCGACAACAACTACGATGGAGGAGCCAACAGCGGCTACAATGACACCGAGGAAAGAGCCAACAACGGAGTCAACAGAGGAGGCAACATCTTCCATTTGATTTCTATGCATTTGATATTGTAATATGTGACCGGACTTGACGGCATTTTGGTAACTTGGACTTTAAATTCGAGAATGCCGTTTTGGCTCCCGGGAGCATATGCTCCCGGTATTTTCAAAAAAAAATCAAAATTTGAAAACTTATCAAAAAAATCTAAAAAAAATCATGCACGTACCTGAGCATGGTACGCATCGCCGTGAATAATTTCGCACCGAAATGTCACCGTATGCGCCCTGGGCAAAAATGACAAATTTCTGACAGGAAATGAGATCCCCAAATTTGAATTTCTTGTCAGAAATTTGTCATTTTTTCCCAGCGCGCATACGGTGACATTTCGGTGCGAAATTATTCACGGCGGTGCGTACCATGCTCAGGTACGTGCATGATTTTTTTCAGATTTTTTTGATAAGTTTTCAAATTTTGATTTTTTTTTTTAAATACCGGGAGCATATGCTCCGGGTGCCAATGCGAATTTCCGTTTAAATTCAGACTATACCTGTGAAAATAGGGTAAAAAAATCTAATTGGATGGGAGGCATAGAGTATTAGTCAGGCTCAATAGGGCGGCAACATGTCCCGACGCTTCGTCCGGCACAGTTGACAAGCGCCTGCTCTACTGTTTTCCCGAGAACTCGGACTCGGTCACGTAGCACGGGTACATAATGATCGATGAGTCCGTTTAAGCGACATAGGTTGTGAACAACACTACAGTGGTCGCCGCCCAATTCACGGGTCACTTCACGAGCGCCGGTCTGCTTGTTGACAAGAGGAGAAAGCCGAATGATTTCTGCTGCGCGTGCTCCAGTCCAGGGCTGGGTCGGGAAAACAGGGGAAAGAAGAACAGTGCGGCAAGCCGATTTGCTTGGCATCTATCGTGTTTTCCTTATGATCCAAATCCAACAGATATGCTGCGACCAAAAAATGTAAAAAAAGCCGTGGCCTTTTCCATGTGCAAACTGTCAAACTGGGTGACAGCAGCACGACCCATCGCTATCGACGTAACAGTCTGACTACCCCACACCGCAGGCCGGAACGGAGTAAATGATCCCATGCGGCCGTAGCATCGTGTAGTGGCTCCCCGGAGTTTATTTCTCCTTGGCAGTTGGCACCAGACTGCAGTGTTTTACTGGCGTTCACAGAACCCGTCTGTTAGCACTGTGGTCTTTTCATGATCACTCTTTTGTGATCATAATTGTAGCCAGGTATACAATGACCATTTTACACAAACTAGCAGGGTGGCCCTCGCAAATGCGAGGGCAGTTTTACTGTGTTTATAGGATTAAGTATTTACCTTTACCTTATGCATTCTTCGTTATATGTAACCACGTACCAGTTGAATCCAAATACACTTTATTACACTGGTACATTCTTAAATGTCTAACCTTTACCTTTATGTGTATAAGACTATGTTGATAACGAATAATATAATATCATGAAAGGATAAAAAAATAATGATATGAATTATTTTGCTTAATAATGTGTTTATACAGTGAGGAGCGGATTTTGGATTATACCAAATAAACTAATCCACAATCCGCATGCCCTCTAGAGATCTTATCACACGTTTGCTTGAGTAGTGCTTCTCTCGTGTTCTAGAATAAAGAGAAATCAGGCATGTCAATTTATAGCCTCCTCTCTAATATATACAGCATGTTCTCACTGAGATTATTACTTGCACTTAAAACTGGAACCATTTTAATTTTACAGTGAATTACCAACATGCATTGAGCCTTTAGTTTTACCAATTCAATTTTATTTGTCTACTCCTTTAATGATGCTCATATTGTTGCGTAATCCCACCTTGGCCATTTTTTCTATCTTATGTCCCTTCGGAATTTTGTACATTAATGGTAATACTAATTTTAGTGAAGCATTATATGGTAGAATAAAACTATCCCTTGTCTTCGTCTTTATAGGGTACCAGTCTTGTTTCTATCCATTAGATTAGCATCTGTGTAGATGTGAGGTCTCCCATGTATAAATTAGACTTCACATGTAATTGTCATTTATAGTCAGTGTGTGACCCTCGTACACAAATAGATTTCCTTGTATTTCTACATATGGTATTTTAAGTATTATAATAATCCCTATGTTAGCCTTATATGAGTTCCTATGAAAATCATTTTTATTCCCTAATTGTTATTAAGAATTCATATTAGCTTATTATCTATTATCTCATACTGTAAACAAATATAGTTATTTGAGAATATATCGATTTTGTACCCAAAATAGGAAACAATAAATCAATTTAACTTTGATTCTATTTTAAGTTCGTACAAAGTTTCATTTCGTTCTGCCATTCAATCCTAACATAATCAAGACTTGTTGGCTCTATATGGATTACGACAACTAACTCATTTCCTTTTGTTTGTTTTTAAAAGCATCACAAATAAAAGAGTTGGCACCTAGATTTATTTTGATATGGGTATTATGAATTTAACTACCAAGCACTCTGTATTACATATGGTGCTTGTTCATAGACCATATTGCCAAACAATTTCTCGACAATTTAATTACGTACATTGGTGAGATCATTCTATTATATTTATTGCATTGCTGGTAATAACCATCATATGTAGCAACAAAATACTGAGAGGGGTCGATTGTTGTCTCGCCCTTCCCATACAAAACTGTAAGGTTTCATGAAAAATTAACATTTTATTACCATTGGTGGTTTTTGGTGTGTATTTCTTATTAATTATTACTGCATTTTTGTAAAATAAAATTAGATCTAAACTATCATAGTTGCTATTTCAGTCTTGTGTTTCTTTGTAACATGCGTCCCATTCTTTTACGCACCATGGTTGTGTTTTTATTTCTGTAATGACATACTGAAATATATTTCCACACCATTTGCTTCTTACTCTATTTTTTTTGCTTCGCCGATTAGGCCAATATAATTATCGTATATTTGGAATGACTCATGATGACATACTGAAATATATTTCCACACCATTTGCTTCTTACTCTATTTTTTGTTGCTTCGCCGATTAGGCCAATATAATTATCGTATATTTGGAATGACTCATGATTTCACGATAGTCATCACGGAGGTCACGCTACATGTAGCCCTATATTTCACGGAATTCAAAAATCATATTTGAAAGTTTCACAATTTTTTTACGAAAATCGCGGACGTAGACAGTAGTATATCCTACCAACATGCACAATTTCAATTCAAAATGTTCGGGGCTGCCCAAAAAAACTGACAGATTTTGGAGAGTTCAAATTGATGACTATTCTCTACTCTTAGATTTACATTTGGTCATTTTTACACAGCCTAAAGTACAACATATTTATGTTGATATTTGACGCGTTGGTAGAAGAAAGCATTATCTACATCCATAAATGATTTTCAGATTTATTGAAACTCCCAAATATGGTTTGCAAAAATAAGAGTTACATGTAGCTCGGTCTCCAAAATGCTTCACGCCAAGATGGAGATTGTCGAAAACAATTAATCTTTGTCCTAATTTAAAAAATCTTAGGAGCTGAATAGGAAGGCATATTTGCTGTACTATGAAAAGTGGAGTCTGAGTCGGCATACGTAAAGGTTCAAATGGACATGCTTCTCAATTTGTTCACGCATAAACTTGAAGCTACTGTACATCTGATTTTCTAGGGAAGTTACAACTTGATTATCTACATGTCCTTGTATAGCACCTGGAGTCATTCATCTGGTTTAACCAACTCACGATGGAAAGGTATAGCTGGGTTAACTACATGTACACATACGTGTATAGCACCGGAACTCTTTTGTCCGGTTCTACCAGCTTACGGTGGTGCAAGTTGAATGATCACGTGTTTGCCTGCCAACACATATTTCGCAAGTTCTATTTCTAAAAAATCTCTGCCGTTAGAGCTTACCGGCCAATTGGGCTGGGTCTTTTTGACATGACGGATCGGACGTTTTGCACATGCAGCTAAATACGTGACAACATAATCTTGTTGGACAATGATAATTAAAAGTCTGTCACGCATCTTTTATTAAATCTTAACCGTATATTTTAGATCCAACTATCAAAATTAATTTAGATGATGTGGCTTAATATGGTGGCTCCATTAGCTAACTCATTTTGCTTTTAGTATATAATAGATACAGGCTACTGCAAACAGCACAGCGCATCAAAATTCAGAACTTTTGCTAGCTATTGATTGCAAAATAAATCTCGGTTGATCCGCAGCAATGCCAGACATTATTTGGCTGATAGCATTCATTGAGGACAGCTGATAGATTTCAAACATCGACGTTTGACCCTAGACCTCTACAAAAACCTATGGACGAAATGTACGTAGTGTTAGGAAACCAACGTACGCATCACGTGTGGGTCCCACCCTTTCTTGGGATAGGGGTTTCCTCTAGATTGGTCCTCAACCCTAGCCCCTCTCCCTCCTATATATATCCATGTATTGTATTGAGAGAGATAGACCATTGATAATAAAGATCAGTCCCACCTATATCTCTGTGTCTTTTTACTTTTCGCATCTGTGATTGTGCCGCGTGTACGACTCCTTCGACTACGCTCTCGCTGCACGCCCTTGGACCGGACTCGCCGGCAAAGGTTGTGCAACACGTTATCAGCACGAACTGCTCCGCCAACTGATCTGCATCGAGCCTTCATCAAGCAGGCTCTCGTCGTTCATCGTGGAGGTACAATCCAGATCCGATCGCAACAACGGTTTTGCATCTATTTATGTTTTCGTTCTTGCAATACGTTTTATATTACCTACGGTGTCGATTTCCCTCCCGAGAGTCGAGCTGACGAATACGTCGCCAACCAATGTCGATACTCTTGGATTCATGGGGGATTTGATGACGCCACCGTAGGGAGTCGGTACGGAAGTGATCCTGATGATCACGGTACCGCCGCGGCGCACCGGCTGTGCGACGCGCCGTCTCGATTCCAGATGAACGGACGATGAAAATTGACATCCGAAGTGTTTTTCGTGTCGGTGTAAAAGACGTCGTCGGCTGACTGCCGTAGAGCCGTTCGTCGTGTGTTGCATAGGTCGGCAAGCCGCCACGCAACACACCGAGCCTCGCACTATGTGGCGCCGCCGTGGCTCTTCCGCGCGAGAAGGTCCAGATTTGCTGGCCGTCCGCGTTCATCGCCGGCGTCATGGACGTCGTCGGCGTCCTGCGCGCTCGTCGGCCCAGCTGGCCGTGCCGTCTGAGATGTGCGCGTCGTCGCATATACGCGCTCGTCGGCGCCGCGCCATGCCCGTGGACCTGCTGGCCGAGCTCCGCGTGATGCCGCGCATGGCCGCCAGCCGCGAGCCGAGCTCGCCGCGCCCGTGCGTGCGGCTGGCACGCGCGCACTGCCGCCCGACCTTGCTGGTCGCCGGCGCCGCTGCGGCGGCCACCACCACCTCCCGCGAGTAGACGGCCCTGCTGGCCACGCAAACACGCCCGAGGCGCTGCCGAACGCCACGAGCCCTGCTGGCCCGTTTTGCCTTAATTAATGGCATTGATGGAGAATAAATTTGAGCTGACACGTTTTGTATTAAGTGCTCTTAATTATGGCCGTTTCCAATCTCTTAATTCTCCCCTTGATTACGCCTAATTATATAGGAAATTTACATTTTAGCACCTGTACTTTTCCAATTTTACGAATATTTTTATTCCTGCTAAATAATTTATCCGTAAGTCCCTGGAATAGTCTGTTTTTGCTGAAATTGTTTATCTGGGCATACAATAGCTTTGGAAAGTCAATTTTAGGGCCAATGTTTCACGTTAGTGATGCGCTTAACATGTTTCCGTCATTATCATGCTTGTATTATATATTTTCATTGCTAGAATTAATTGTTTAATTACTTTTAATCGCTTTGAAATCATTGTTAGCATGTTTTTAAATATTAGAACGTCATGTTAATGAACAATTGAATTTTCATCACATTTATGCAATGGATTACCTGCTGTAATCCAGATTACCTGTTGTAATCTAATATGATTTGCATAAATTGTAAATGGCCGGAATCGTCAACCGTGAATTCACCGAGCTAACCCAAAATGGGTTGCACTGCCTGCCGTGGGCATCGTACGTTGAGATCTTCCTCACGTCGAGGGAGCTGACCAACGCGATTGGCATGGGGACCCAGGCGGCCACCAACGCTGTCATCCCTTCTCAGAATGCCCAGGCTCTGCATTTTCTGCGTCACCACCTCTGCAGTACTCTAAAAAATGAGTACATGGTTGAGCGGAGTGCTTTGGACCTCTGGAATGCTCTTAAACAGCATTTCGAGCGACTGAAGTACACTGTTCGCCCGCAGGCAGAGGCTGAGTGGATGCGTCTGAGGTTTTAGGACTTCAAGACGGTGGGAGACTATAATTCGGCTTTGCGCTGGATTTGCATCTGTCTTCGGATGTGTGGTGTCACTGTCACCGACACTTAGAAGATTGAGAAGATTCTCTCTACTTTCCACCCCGATGGTGTACAGTCCTCGCGGAATTACCGCCAGGGGAAGTGCACGCAATATGCAGAGCTTCTGGACATACTCCAAGTGGAGGAGGCGTAGGATGAGCTCTTGCGAAAGAACTCTCTCGCGCAGTCACTTGGAGCGAGTTCCCGTCAGGAGGCCCATGTGCCTCTCAAGAAGAAGAGAGGTAGGAAGGGCAAGAAGGCACCTCACCCCCCTCGCCAGGCTCATCAGCATTAGTCAGGCAAGGGGGAGCAGAAGCCCCAGGAATGCTACTGGTGCAACTCTACAGAACAATTCTCACGCCAGTGCCATGCACCTAAGGACGTTGTGGCAACGTACAAGGCTAGTAAGAAGGTGCATGTATCGCACCTCGCCTCAGTACAGGGGGAGGTACCTCCGGTACCCATGGTGGCGCCCGAGATCCTCCCGTCGCCTCCACCTCTGCCTATGGTTGCACCTGTAGTTGCGCCCACGGAGATAGCCCCTACGGTCTCAACGGACGTCGGTGTCTCTATGGAGGTCGATCACTTGGTGCTCCCTTTTGCACCTCGTGTAGGCACTGATGATGATCCTATACTCAGTGAGGAGCAATTCACTCAGTTGGACATTGAGTGTGAAGTGAACAGCGCGTTCTCTATGCCTGTCTAAGCTTCCACTGTTTAACTTATCATGATTCCTTAGGCTATATGAGATACATTTGTGAAAGGACATATCCTTCCCCAAAGTGTTTTGATGTTTGTTGACAACACACTTAGATGTCTAATGTGTGCTAAAAGTGTGCAGGATTGTATCAATTAATATTGCACAGGTTTTGTCTCATGAAAAGGAAGAGAAGCAGTCTTCATTGCGTCAGCCGGTACTACCGGGTTCACCCCGGTACTACCGGGTGTTCTGCCATGCGGAACTACCGGGCCCAGTACCGGGCCCAGTACCGGATCTCCAAATACTCTCTGGACTCGCTCGTTTTAATCCGGTAGTAGCCCCGGTAGTAGCGCGGTACTACCGGGTGGGGAGCACTACCGGACCAGGCGGTCCGGTACTACCGATGCGCGCATGGAGGAGGCGTTGACCAGTCTGTCGCCAGGCCGTCCGTTCCCTGTCAGCCGGTACTACCGGGCGAGGCCCGGTACTACCGCTGCGGGCTGTTTACAGCTCCAACGGCCAGATTTCTGGGAGGGGTATTTATACCCCTCCACCTACCTCCGGCTCAACGAGCTTGATTCCTCACTCTCTCTCCACCATTGTTGCAAGCTTCAATCTACTAGTGCTCCCACTCCAACCACTCAAACTCGTTGATACTTTGAGGAGTGATAGAGGAGCCCTAGATTCACCTCTCCACCGAGCCGATTTGTCTACATCGACCTAGTCACTTGTAGATCTTGTGTAACTTGATACATTGGATACCTAGAAGATACTTGTGATTCTTATGGCTTTGGTAGCCACAAGGATTAGCCGGGAGCCTCCAATTAAGTTGTGGAGACGCGACCCAGCCTTGTGATTCTTGTGGCTTTGGGAGCCGCGGGAATTTGGTGAGAGCCTCCAATTCGGTTGTGGAGTGTGCCTCATCCTTGTAAAGGTTTGTTGCCGACCTCGAGGGCATCATATAGTGGCTCGTGGATCTCCTCATCGGAGGATAACACGAGGGAGATACGGTGTGCCATATCAAGGCTATTCGGGGCTCACTTGTGACCCCGCACCGCTCCAACGGAGACATAGCTTCCATTGGGAAGTGAACTTGGTAGAACATCTCCGCGTCACCGTGTGGTTATCTCTTAACCTTCCTTTACTTGTATTGCTAGCTTATCTTGTTTAGAATATCTTGCTAGCTTGTTTATTGCTCATCATATAGGATTGTTCACCTAGTTGCATATCTAGAGAACTTATATTTGAGCAATTCCCGAATTTGTATTAAAAGAAAAAGAAAATTTGTAGTTGCCTATTCAACCCCCCCCCCCCCCCCTCTAGTCAACCTACTCGATCCTTTCAATTGGTATCAGAACAAGGTCTCTTTATTAAGGGCTTAATCGACTAAAGAGGAGGATGGCTAGTGCGGAGGATGTACAACGTGCTAAAGATGAGGAGTTAAGACTTGCTAAGGAACAAGAAAAATTGATCCTCAACCCTATCCCCTCTCCCTCCTATATATACCCATGTATTGTATTGAGAGAGATAGACCATTAATAATAAAGATCAGTCCCGCCTATATCTCTGTGTCTTTTTACTTTTCGCATCTGTGATTGTGCCGCGTGTACGACTCCTTCGACTACGCTCTCGCTGCACGCCCTTGGACCAGACTCGCCGGCAAAGGTTGTGCAACACGTAGCACCTCACCCAGTATATGTGACTTGCACACCAGCTCGTTCTTACAAAAGAAAGAGACAGTAGTACAAAGGCAACGAGCCATCCGAAAGTACACGGATCGACTCCCTAAAACGATGGAAAACTAAAAGCATATCGTTCAAGAAATGTCTAAAATGCATGGTACCGGGAACAATAGCCAGACGGAAGAGGCCGAGTCAATACCCGAACCACCACCATTGCTTTGTGCTAAGGACCTTTCAAGTCAAGATCCTTATCACCTAGCAAAGGATTCTTTTTTTCCATTGCGCGGTTCGTTCTTGACTCAGACTCATCGACGCCGGTCATCCCCAAAGGCAAAATCCATTCTAACACTCGGGCGTTGCACACTGCAGCGCCGTCTTGATCTTCTTGATGGTGCAGGAGATAAGATTGTTCACAGTCTCGACCGACTCCACGGTGAGTTTCGCGGTGGGCTGGCTGTTCACAAGAATCTGGAATGCTACGGTCAACAGGGAGCCACCCGTCTTTTGCTCGTTGCCGACAAATGGACCATCAGGTAGAATGGCGAATCCGGATGGCAGCAGAGCAACATAGGTGGAATCCCCGCCGTTCATAACAAGCTGCATTGCCGGGATGTCCACTGGAGCATATACAACAATCGAGCCCGATGCATCAGTGCAGGTTTCCTGAAGGATCAGCATGCTGCTTTGGTTGGCACTCACGGCCTACAGCAGAAGGTACAAATGATCAGAGATTTTTTTTGCAGAGGATTAGGTAGTATAAATAATGCAACTCAAAATGCCCTGGAAAAAATGAAGAAGTTTTGATAGAGCAGAGCCAATAGTTCATTTCTTTTTTTCAAAAAGGAATATCCCAGCCTCTGCATCAAGCCAATATAGTTCCTATCTTTTTCAATAAAGGGCGCGCTTTACTAAACTGAAATGTTCGCATCAAGGTGATACATGCAGTAGGTATAAATGATCAGAGATTTCTTTGCAGAATACTAGGTAGTATAAATAATTTTAATCAAAATGTCCTGAAAAAAAATGAAGAAGTTTTAATACAGCACAGCCAATAGTTCATTTGTTTTTCAAAAGGGTATATACCTAGCCACTGCTTCAAGCCAATGGTTCCTATCTTTTTCAATAATAAGGGGCGCTTTTTATTAAACTCAAGTGTTCGCATCAAAATGATACATGCATTAGTTCATATATGGAATATGGTGATCAAACAGTTAAAATTTTGAGAGTCCATCGTCTCCAATCTGTATGTGCTAGTTACTTTCAGAAACAGTGGGGTTTCTTGTTTTCCCTAAATTTTATTTTGTTATAGTCCTTGGAATCAAGATCAACACGTGCTGCACAAAAGATCCGGACCAGCTTTGGGTTTGGCTGCTAACACTTTGTACGCATTACGCAGTAATAAAAGTTGTCAACCTGACACCTTTTCAAGCAGATCTGCAACCCCTTCCCCAGTTAGGTCCCCATTTTGTACCTTTCCACAGACCTTGTGTGAAGTGTGGTGCGAGTCATTCTAGACTTTCTAGCGGCTTTAGCTTTTGGTCCATGATTACGACATTTTTTTCATCTACCCTAGACTCCCAACAGTACTATGAGAAACTTGCCAGACTTTTGTTTGTGCTCTTCTCCTTGTCATCATCCGTACACAATATAATAGGAGTACTTATTACTGGATATGGTGTTATTATTCTATGTGAGAACTCCCAGGGTACTGTCAGCTAGGATAAATATGCGGCCTTCAGAAACTTTTTGCAGGTAGTTTCATAAAACGTCTCTAGAGTTCAGTAATCCCCATGTGACGTTCAGTGACCAGTCTTGAAAGTGAGGTCCAGTGTAGTACTAAATCTTCTTAAAAGACATTTTCAGAACTTATGCACGGTCGTATACAAATTTATGGGCAAGCACGTGGAACACACAACAAAGTTGCAGGTTCATTCATATCTACTATGGACTATGGTGTGAGACTCACCCTAGACATATCATTTCATTGTGTGCTTGGAAACCTCATTATAGCCAGTCAACAATCAAAGTAACATAAGAGAAGCAGATAATACTCACACTGGCTCTCAGAAGGGATACTGAGTTTCCATGCTGATTCCCCTTTGCGATTCTAGTCATCTCCTGCATGGGTCCTCCATTGCTGAGGATGTCCCATTCAGCCCGCAGCTGTTCATCGCGCAGAAAGTCGAATAGCTTCTCAGGAGCGACAGGCACCCATACAGATGTGGCGGCACTCAGCACCACCCCCGGTGGCTCCCCGGGCTCGCTCACACTCTTTCGTGCCATGACACGCACGTCCTCACCGATGCTACCGGTTGCACCATCCAGCTTGCTCCATTCACGTGCGGATGATGCACTCACCCCTGCACAGAAGTTCTCCGTCATCCGGCGTGCGAGCTTCAGCATGCTCCGTTTACCCTCTTGTGATATAGCTGGCACCGAATGCAACACGTTATAGATCAGTTACATATCAAAGTAAAGGTAGCACTTAACCTAATCCACACATCGTTTTAACAGAATAGCAACATTTCAGAATACTCACAACATCTCCAAGCCATCTTAATTTTAACACAGTAAGATGCTTGAGAAAATGTGTTTTCTTAACTATACAAATTTAGCTAGCGCGTGTAAATTGACATGGGAACTCCGCCTATGTCTTCTAGGCATAGCCGGTCCCAAGCCCGGATAAAGGAGGAGGGTTGTGATAGGCTTGGCGAGCCAACGTAAAAACTAGCCAGTCCCATGGATATGAAACCCACGAGAGTAGTACTAGGGTGGGTGACCTCCTGGAAAGTCCTCATGAAAGGTTTCATATCTAAGGGTTGTGATAGGCTTGGCGAGCCAACGTAAAAACTAGCCAGTCCCATGGATATGAAACCCATTTGGGCGAGAGTAGTACCAGGATGGGTGACCTCCTGAGAAGTCCTCGTGACAGGGTTTCATATCTAGCCTACCCCAACTTGTTTGGGACAAAAGGCTTTGTTAAGGTTAAGGTAAGGTGTAAATTGACATGGGAGCAGTCAGCTTTACAGGGTGTATACGGAAAATGGCAAAGGTTCAGAAATTTCTGTACCTGTTGGTTGGTTTGGTGACACTGTAGCAGAGGACATAAGGATGGCCAGGCATTCACACTGGCGCTGCAGCGTCGCAAGCCACCGGCTGGCGCCAAAGGCTAGACCAGATCGGAGAAGTGGTCTGTAGAACTGGTGGACAGATGCCTCATCGTATTCCGTATGCTCAACCCATGTGACCTACAGGGTAAATGCATCTGTTAGCCATAAATGCACGCCCACATGCAATTGTCTTGATGTAATACATACACCAACCGAGTTCTGAGCGCAATACAACACAACTGTGGCTACACAGTGCAGATATCAGATAACATCCTTTCATTTTACCTTATGATGCATCACTTCTGCTAGGGTAAGAACGTAAAAACTACACATTGGGCCGTTTGCCAGTTAACCAGTCCCAAGATGTGAACCTACTGAAGGACCACCGGGTGCCACCTTAGCTTATAGTATTGTACAATTGTCGAACCAGGCATGCCATTTTACTAGTACAGTAGTGAGACTTGGTAAGGATCCGTAAGAGATTTAGTAACATGGAAGGAAGGGATCCACAATAAGAAATGGAAACGGCATGAATAAATCGCATCTCGAGCGAGATGAGAGCATATCTCTGGTTTAATAATTTAAGAACAGATACTTCTGCACATGGATTTGCCAGCATATTTTGACATCTGATGCTACATTGTTGATCTTTTGCCTGCAAACTCCTAAATGATGCATATACTTTATCCAGAATATTTCTCGCTTTAAGATCTTACAATAAGATTTTACTAGAAGTGATAAGTTCACCATGCATTATAAGACAGCAATGTGATTAAGGTGTTAAAGAAATGGATGAATCGATTTATTTTCCAAATCTAGTGAAACAGGAATCATTGCTACTGAAGTTAAATCTCATAACTTACAGAACTATTGTTTACTTCAACAAATAGAATGAGTTCTTTCTCACTTGCCCACAACAGGTTTTTAAAACAAATCAATTTCCTTCAACAGTTGAACAGATTGAGAACGTCTTAAGATCCGTGCAAATCTAAAATACGCAAAGACAGTTTTCTTAACAAAAATATGAGCAAGTGGCCCAGATTTCAACATGTCAGGGACACATTGATAAAAGTGCGGGCAATAAGTTACCCAAGGTGCTCCATCCAAGGGTAGAAGCATCTAATCCCCTAGAAAAAGTTGATGCTACAATTAAATAAATATATAAACATGCTTGGGTAATGGTGTTGGATCCACAAACGTTTAACAATTCCTGCATAACTAGTTTAACCCATCTCCTCGTTGACCAATCTATTTTTCTATGAGAGTGGTGGGTTCATGAGCCTAACTAATCAATTAGCCCTTGACTTGTGATCACTAGGTTGCATGGGCATCATCAAATTAAATTATAAACTGATTAGTAATATTAAACAAGCAAATTGGAAACTATGACACTGTTCCCGAGTTCTGAGAGAGAGCACAGTGGTAGTGGAGAAGTGGTGGAAGTGACATGGTTTCTTCTAATGCTCCAGGGCAAGCTTTGACCAGTAACTTTCATGTAAAAGTAGCAATTCCAAACTACAGTGATCATTTCCAACATTTCTTTGCACTAAGGTGGCAGATATATCACTATTTTACAGCCCCGACAATTTATTTGCAATGGCAAACGTATGTGAATTTAAGAGAACCATTTGACAAAGAAAATATGTAGCTGGGTCCTGGTTAGTACCTTGCAGTAGCCATTGGGAGTGTCTTGCATCACACAACCGGAAGGTAGCCTCCTGCACTTCAAATTTGCAGCTACGGAAGTCGTAGCAGAATTTTGATTACCCACCAATCCATCAATGGAAACATCTGCCACTGCCCATGCACCCTCAGCCAGCTGCTTGCAAAACCTGAGAAATATGACCTCCCTGATAGGGACCAGAGGAGAGAGCACCTGTAGCTCAGCCTTCATCTGTTGCAAGAAAACACAAGCAAACATTAACAACTCAGATGTCACATGTGGTTACACTCATTGTATATGATGAACAGTGGGAAGTGTTATGTTAGGCACTCACTAGCAGCAATGCGCCATTTCTGCTTCCGCCAATGCCGCTAGACAGCTCCTCAAGGATTGTGGCCTTAGCAATCATGCACGAGAACATGTCGCACCACCGTCTCTGTGAGAAATGAACGGAGCACCATCAGCATAATATATAACTGCCTTTGATTTGAAATAGGAACAAATGCATGAGCACAACAAACCTCGTCCATAAGGGTTTCTACAAGGGCAACACTGTTGTCGATGATGACCAGCCCGGACTCCCTAGAGGCCTCAGACACGAATCCAACAGGCTTGATGCCAATACACGGCATGAAGGAGTCGAGATACTCCTCAAAGTTGAGTGCCTCCTTGTTGGGAGAACCAGGCAATCCCGTAACCCACAAAGGATCGCCCATCTGTGCCATCTTGACAAGTTCATCCATTGCAGTGATAGCGAGCTCCAAGAAAATGGATCTGTCGATGTCTAGCATCGGTCCTAGAGAAGACCCAGTGCCCGTGCAGGGGTGATCACAGTGCCCATCGAGCTCGAGGCACCCCCACCATACTCACTCATCGAACCGTGCAGTGAAGGCTGCATGGACCCTATGCCGCCGATTCCCCCGACTGCTAGCTCCAGCGATGAGTTCGGCAAGGGCATCGACAGGTGTGGCTGCAGCTGGAGCGGCGACATGAGGGAGACGGGCTTGCCGAGGAACTTGGTGGCGAGGGTACAGACTCGGCTGAGCTCATCCTTGAGGCGTGCGTTCTCGATGCGCAGGTGCTGCTCCTCCAGGGACACCTCCCCAGCATGGCGGGGCTCCCGCAGCCGCCGCACATTGGGCTGCGCATGGCCTCCCTGATGGTCATGTTCTCCGTGCGCAGCTTGTCGTTCTCCTGCTTCAGCAGCGCGTTCTCGTGCCGCTCGAGTTGCGTCTGGAGAAATTAAGTCGTGTTAGTCAGGAATTCGCACGGACGGGAAACGAGATGGTGCGCTTCATAGGTGATATGAACAGCTGATTGATCTACCTTCATCTGCGTCCGACGGTTCTGGAACCAGAACTTGACCTGGCGCGCATCGAGGGAGAGCCTCTTGCTGAGCTCGGCGCGCTGCTTCTCGTCCGGGTGGGGGCACTCCTTGAACAGCCTGCAGCACACGAATCCATCCATGCATGAGAGGACAAGAGGGAAAAGGCGGAAAAGAGAAGATGCAAATAGTAGTACTGCTAGTAGTGAGAGGAGCTTTGAGGCGGGCGGGCGGGCTATTACGCTTCGAGCTCCTGGATCTGCTGCGGCGTGTGGCGGTGGTAGCGCTTCTTGCGCTTTCGCGGGTTGCTGGGCTCGGCGTCGTCGTCGTCCTCGCCGACGCCGGAGATGGCGTCCAGGTGGTCGCTCCCGGACCGGCTGTCGTTCTGCGCCTCCGCCGCCATCGCGCCGCCGCCGTCGGGAAACATGCGCCCGCCGTCCGGCCGCCGCCGGCGTTGTCCTGCGAGCGACCACGGGAAACAATTAAGGAAAACCTCTTACTCCGAATCAATCACCCACCACAAGAGCGTCCCGTCCGGCCGAAACGAAACGACGTACCAGGCCGAGGGAGAGCGCGGGCGAGGAGGAGAAGGCGCCGGCGTACGGGAACTGCATGCCGCCGCCGCCGCCGTCAAAGAGGCCCCCAAAGCTCATGCCTCGCCCCGGGAAGACGCGAACACTAGTGTCTCTATCTATCCTGTGTCCGAAAAAGACCTACGCCTGGATCTGCACAGCCTTTCCGCACACCTCACCCCGAATCCTGGAAGAGAGAGAGAGAGTCGACCCGCCTCGCCTCCGCCACCCTCCTCTTTCTACTGCTGCAGCGAGCGAGATTAGGGCGCTCTCAAAACCCTAACCCTCGCCGAGGATTAAATTAAGGAAGGCGAGGGAGGGCGGGCGAGCAGCAGCTGATTGATTAAAGAAAGCCTTATGCACGGGCGGGGGGCGGGGAGATGGGAAGGAGAGGGAGGTCAAAATGGCAAGACGACGACGACGACGACGACGATGGGACTATGGGAGGGTGTGGACACATGGAAACGGGTGTGGGGAGAAACGCGAGGCGCTGACGCTGATGCAGCGCAGTCAAACGGGCGGTGCGGTGCGGTGCGGTGCCTGTCTTTTGTCTGTTGCCTTCCCCGCCGCTGCTGCATATACTTTTTTCTGTGCACGGAGGTGAGCGGCGGAGCAGCCCTACGCCACGGGCCGTTTCGTCTCCGCCTCCGTGGCGTCATGCTCTGGCCCGACCGGCGCAGCGTCTACCCTGTCTCGTCTTTGGGCTCACTAACCGTGTCGCTTGAACCATTTTTTCTTTAATAACACGCTGATTTTCGGGTGTTATAATATTTGTTCCCCTCTTTTGACAGCCAATCTCGGTGATCTTGACTGTATCAAAATTTATTGAGCGTGTGTAATCGGTATCTTCCTGATTTCCGTTCTGATTTTTTTTACAGATTATCGTGTTTTTTCACGAAACACATAGACTCGGCCAAACACTCACATAGACGCGCATACACTCACCCATATGAACACACGCACACACAACCTGCCCCATGAGCACCGATCTGAAAGGACTGGGCCCCTCGTTATCAACGGGTACGTCGCATCCCACTGAAGAATAATCCGCTTTTAATGAGAAACATCAGTGACAAATGTAGGATTGAATTATGTTGGATTGGGGGTACAAACACCCTCCTAACAAATCAATTACATGTGTTGATTCTCAAATTATTGTTCTCCAGTATCATGTACAAGAACGCGATAATAATATAAACTTATCATGCGAGACATTGAGTTGAAAATCAGCCAGTTTTGCAAGTTAACCAGAAAAGGGAGAAGTGGTCTGATTGCTAAGCACGAGAAAGACATTGGGCAAACTCTTCTTCCTTGCTCCTGAATGCGCTTCCTCTCTCTCTTGTCTTCTTCATGTTTCCTATCCCCGTGACATGTACATACTACCTTCGTCTTAAAATATAAGATGTTTTACTAGACTTGTCTAACCTACCAAACGTCTTATATTTTGGGACAGAGAAAGTATTTCGCAACCCTTGTTTAGATGCTCCATTTTTATTCTCTCCTCCCACTCAATCACACGCATGAACACAATTTCCATCGTAAACGACCACACTGGTTGAGTCTTCGAGACCCGTCTTCATCCGTCTGCCACGACAAATCCGAACTATACAATGAAGTTAGGCATCGGTCCTTGGCCTACGGAAGTGTCGAGCAATTCTACTCACAACAAATAATAGGGGATGCGTCGGGAAGATCCCGCTAAAGCATTCGGGCACATATTTATACCGGTGCAGGCCCCAAAAATGGTCATGTGGTAAATATTGTACTCCTGTTTGTAGATGGATATTTATGCTCTATTATGATCTCGTGAAGGGGTTTCTCGGTCTCCCTACGGTGGTTATGTGATGTATTGAAGCAAAGGCTTCTATACGACTCGGAGGCTCCCTCTCCCTCCCATCTTGTATGTCCACTAAAAGAAGTCGTCAGTATTAAGAACTGGTTGAACAACCGTGAAATGTGTAAACATAATAACCAAGTTCTCAACTGGCACATGATTGGCATCCGTCTACAGCGGTCGTGAAGGTGTTTGGACTCTATCTGACACCAAATGCAACATACACATTTCGGCTCATGGCACAAGGTGAAGCAAGAGAATTTCATGCGTTGCATAGGAGCACATGTTGGACCGTCCAGTGCCGTATTTGAAGTTGTTGGACTCTTTTTCGGCATGACCGCTTCTCACAATGATATCAACTGCAACGCTCTACGGGGTTAGTGAGACTTGCTGAAGACCAAACTCCGGAGTGTAACTATGGGATCAATGGCCACCCTTTTGGTCTAAATTTTTTTCACTTAATTTGCCTCGAGACAAGAGAATGTTAAGAAATATGTGGACGGGCATTTGGTGTGCTCCAAGACCGTTTTATTATTGTCTGGTACCCTTCTCTATCATGGTCGCTAAATTGGATGTGGAAAATCATAAATATTTGTTTTTATCACACACAATATGATTGTGGAGGGTGAGCGGGATGTTGGTATGGTGTTTGAATAGCAGTTTGAGTACCAGATTCCTTTTGTCGAACCACACCGGGCGTCCCGGACGGGTTTTCTGAATTTCTCGCCGTGAATCAAAAAAATTGTGATGAAATAACTCATCACCAACTACAACATGATCGAGTGGATCAACTGTGAGCGCTCAGAGGAAACGAGTAATTCGAGTGTCATTTTGTTTAGTAGGACTTATCGAATTGAAAATGTCAAAAAAATCGAACAAAAATTTCGGATATATATCCGAACATTCTACTTTCGCACGTAAAGTTTCGTGGGAAAAAGATAATTTTTGTACCCCGTGTAAAAAAGAAAAATCTCAGTGTTTCAAAATGACTTTGTACGTGATATTTTTTTGTCTTTCTTACACAGTCGAAAAAAATGTCTTTGTTCACGAAATTTTGTGTACAAACATAAAATGTATTTATCCGATTTTTTAGTTCTTTTAACATTTAAATAAAATATATTTAAAAATATTTTAGCATCTGTTCAGTAGTAGACGGAGAAGAGAAAATGACACAAAACTACCACATTTGAGGCTGAGTTCAAGGATAACTACCACATTTGCGTTTTTTGCCACATAAATACCAACTTTGGGGCTGGGGTGTGACGCTGAGCACTGATTTTTGCCTGTTAGCGTTTTAACCATGTTTCTGCCAGGTGGGACCCGTTGTCAGGCGTGACGTGGCAAAAAAGAAAATAAAAAAAGAGCAGGTCAACACCCGCCGCCGTGCACAGCCTCCTCGCCGACGCCCGCCTCCATCCGCGCCATTGCCGCGCTCGAGGACGCCGCCCGCGCCCGCACTTGCCTCCTCGCGGTGCTCGTTCTGTCGTCCAGCAGCTCCAGCCGCTACGCGGTGCTCGTTCTGTCGACGACGACGGCGCGCGCCCGTCCAGCACCCTGCCTAGCTCGCGCACCCGTCCAGCACCTTGCCCAGCTCGCGCACCCGTCCAGCACCTTGCCCAGCTCGCGCGCCCGTCACCACCGCGGATGACGCTGACAGCAGCGACGGGGGATGTCGCACAGCGTCACCACCGCGTCCGCTCGGCCACTCCCCTCCCCCTCCCTCCACCACTAACAGCAGCGCTCCGCCACCGCGGTCCGCGTCCACCCGGGCGGGGCAGGAGCGACGCCAGCGTGCGCCACCCGGGCGCGCAGCCGTCGACGGCGTCGGAGGTCACCAGGATGCGGATCCCAGCGGCGCCGCGGATCTCCTGCAGGAACTGCCGGCAGTGGCCGCAGGGCATGTGGGAGACCGCGATGGCGCGGAGCGCGGGCTCCCCGGCAGCAGCGGCGTTGGTGTCGTGCCTCGGCGAGCGTCCGGCGAGTCGCGGGCAAGGGACGGCGAGGGCGCGGGCACCGGCGAGTGGCGGGCGCGTGCGAGCGCCGGCGCGGGCAAGGGAGGGCTCCGGCGTGGGCAAGGTCGTGCGCCGGCCACGGCGCAGGCGTGACCGCCGGCCACGCGCGGGAGAGCTCGGCCTCCGGCCCGGCGCTCGTCCCCTCCGCCGCCGCGCTCCGTGCCCTTCCCCTGCATCTCGGCTTCCGGCCCGACGACCGAGCTTGCAGACGCTGCCGCCGCCGCTGCCCGAGATGCGCCTCCCCGCCGCCGCCGGCCGCGCGCGCGAGGTGTTCGAGGAGTGGAGGTCGGGACGGACGGCGGCACGCTCCTGGTGCTGGGCTCGCCCGGAGCAGCAGGCAGGAGGCGAGGGCGTTGACTTCATCTATTTTCTTTTCTTTTTTTGCCACGTATATCCGACAAGTGGGTCCCACCTGTCAGGAAAAATGGTTAGAACGCTAACAACGATGAATCAGTGCTCAGCGTCACACACTAGCCCCAAAAGTGGTATTTATGTGGCAAAAAACGCAAATGTGGTAGTTATCCTTGAACTCAGCCTCAAATGTGGTAGTTTTGTGTCATTTTCTCGACGGAGAAGGAAACGCGAGTGCCGAACCGGTGGCCGAGGCGTGGGCGGCGGGGCCGTTGGCTGGCTCCAGTGAACGGTTCGGCGCGGCGGGCCTAAGGTGATCCGACGGTGGAGAGGATGTTGATGCGCTTCAATGGCTTAGTGGGTGGAGCGGAACTGTCCTGGCTGGCCGTGCCCCGTGCCCGGCTGGGGCTGCGTTCTACGTACTACACTGGGTCTGTCTTACAACCAGCTAAGGGCCTGCGACCAGCTGAGCATATTAAATAGCCTCCCTTCTCGTACTACCACGTTCCATCTTTGGAGAATCATCAATCTTTCATCATTTTTGGCTTTGCCCTCAGTACGTGTTGAAACTTGAAAATGACGTGGGAAGGTCCAGTTCCTAAGAGCATCTTCAATCAGAATCAACAACTTTAATTCGCTATTTATCCACAAACATATCCGACGAACATATCCGCGGACAGAGTTCAGACAACCTCAAATGTGTGCTTCTCCCATCATAACTTATTTCAATACTTAAATCCATGCAACTACTACTGAGGGCCAAGCCTCGTCCTCGTTGGTGTCCGAGAAAACCACGGAGCGGCGGGGAATCAGGCTGGGAGAGCTACCTCCGGGCAGAAAATTGGGCGGGGAATCGGCCGGGCAGAGTTGCGAGTCAAAGGAACTCGGGGAAGACGTTGTACAGCGTCGGCGGGCCGCAGAAGGAGCTCTCCTCCGGCCGAAATCTGGTCGGGAAAGGTGAGCCGGTAGTGTGGACGGCGGCGGGGTGCGGGCGAGCGGTGGGGAGACCGAAACGGCGGCAAAGCTAGGAGGAGAGAGCAGGAGTGTGAGAAATATCCATATCGGGCGCTGGTTCAGTGGGTGTGACGTGACGGGCACGTTCGGGCGTGTCCCACATATGCGCTGAGTATGAGAATTGTCGAACAGTCCGAACGTTTGAGCTGACTATAGTGTGTCCGGTTGAGTGGGTGTTTTCTGTCCTGACCCTGTATCTGATGTGTGGACGTTTGGGACGGGGGAACATTATCTACGAACTGCATTACAGTAGACTCGTTTGACTGGAGCTGTTAAACAGCTCAAAGAACGTTGAATTCCTGTGCCGTGCCGTGAAGCAAGCGACATGTATCTCCGTCAATGTGTACAGGTATGCAGGTGCGCAGCACAAGTCCGATGGCGAGGAGAAAACGCGCTTGAGCTTCAATATGAAGCGGACATGTGGTGGTTTAGCGGGTGTGCTGCATGGGCCTGGTGTGGACCGGTTGCAAACTTCCAAGTCATTGATGAACTAGATGGATCATCCGAAAGCGAAGGCTGGCTACGGATTTTCCACAGGACAAATTAAGCGACGAGCTTAGCCAGCGAGGATAACGGTTCTTCTCCACCGTGCCACTCTTGCTGTGGGGAAACTGGTGATGTTCATCTCTCCGTCGCATGATCACTTTTTACTGCTGCTATTGCCGTTCGTTTTTTTACAGTATGTCAGTTGTTCGGAGATACTCCGCATTGCACAATGCAATGTTTAGTGGGTACTGTGCATGGTTAGATGACGACAACTGAAGTTGGTACGCGTACCGTACAGCTTATCACTGGAAGTCCGACCAAAATATCACATTACCACCGGAGTAGTGTGGATTGCAAGTTGAAATTTTGACCTAATTCAGTACCAGATATAATCTCCGTTTCAAAAAGGTATTTAGTTATAATCGTGCTTTCGATTGGTAAATAAATCTGTTAGTTTGGCTAGGAATAACCATTTTTCGCTGTGCTAATCTACAACCAACAAAAAGATCGATTTTTTTGATACAGACAAAAAAGATTGACTTGACATGTGAACCCTGGTGTTGATCTTCGCAGCTTTTCAGAGGAACATACCTTTCTGAGTTTTGACATCAGCGCATCGCCCTTGAGAGTTGCCGGCAAATCCTATTTGCCGCCTTAGCGGCAAAAGGATGTCGCGCCGCATACCCCCACCATCGCGCGGAGCAGGAGGATGACGACCACCACGCCCACGCGCAGCACTCGCCGCCGGACCGCGGCGTCGCCGGCGGAGGCGAGGAAGAACCTTATCGAAGGGGGGGGAGGGGGTGCAGGTGCGCGTGGGGAGCTTGCCGGCGACTACGTCGTTGCCGGTGACCGGAGTTAGGTTAGGGGGTGCAGGGGTTCGGGTTTAGAGGGATGCTGGCCGGGGGGCGGCGGACCGGCAGAGGTGGCGGCTTGGGCAGGGCGGGGCGGCGAGGGGTCGCGGTAGCGACTCCGGCCACGGGTGGTGGGAGACGACGGTTAGGCCGGCGGCGGCGGGCGAGTCGACGAGAAGATGGAAGGTGGAAGAAGAAGAAGGAAGAAGATGGACCTGGCCCAGATTAGTTTTCTTCAGGCGACACGGGCGTGGAGCGCCGCTAAAGGCGGCAAACAGGAGGCCCCAAAGTTGCCCGGATGGAAGCCCAATCACGCACCGTCCTTGCCCACGTCTTCATAGATGGGGACAATCATGGCCCAACTCGAGGAGAGGTAGCCACGGCCCACGAGCACGAGTAGCCGAATCAACGCACGACCAGAACGAGCAAGGGGTCAGCGGCCGCCGCGTCGTCCTGCCGCAGACCAACTCGAATTGATTTTCCACCACGGAGTCCTGGCAAAATATCAAGACTTTTTTTTTTGAACTCTAAAAAAGATTGACTTGACATGTGAACCCCGTTGATCTTCTGACCTGCGAGTCCTGGCAAACCTTTTTTTTTTCAACGAACACTAGCCTTGATATTTTTCAGAGGAAAACACCTTTCTGAGTTTTTACATCAGTGCTGGAAGCCCAATCACGCACTGTCCTTGTCCACGTTTTCATATACGGACAATCATAGCCCAACTCGAGGAGAGGTAAGCCACGGCCCACGAGCACGAGAAGCTGAATCAACGCGCGACCAAAACGAGCGACCCTGTGCAACAGTGCGGCGGCCGCCGCCGCGTCCTGCCGCTGTGCCGCAGACCAACTCGAATTGATTTTCCGCCATGGAGAACGGAGAGGCCGTGAAGTGGATATCGCGACTGAGCCGTGTTTAGATATCCGATCAGCAGCGCCGCCACCAAGCGGCTGGTAGTCAGGATGTACATGGCGCTTCCGCTGGACAGTTTACACACGCCACTTCGGCCATATAATAGTTTCACAGATTTTGTGGCTGCCACTTTTTTAGTTTGGCGGCTACATGTGGCTATGTGGCGTCGCGAAATCCGCCAAGCTGCTCTGCACTCTCTCGCGCGGTCGCGCCTGATGCGGATGTAAAACATGGCCTCACTACAGGATGCACAGTAGGAGCGCACATGAACTAGCATGTGCCCGGGGCTATGGCCGTAGAAGTGAGCAGATGAGGCGGACGGACTTCGCACGGAGATTGTATTGGCAGGACCAAGCGGCCATGAAGACCGGCGCCCCATCTACGGCCGACGACCCGTGTCCGCCCGAGAGCTGCGCCGCATCTAGGCCTGGATGAGCACCTCCCGTGCCCTGAACAAGGAGAACGCGATCGGCGTCCAGAGCGCGCCGCCGTCGGCATGAATGTTATCCCCTTCGCTTTTGACCACGCCAAGGCTCTAAACCTTGTCCGTTATATCCGCCTCACCGAGTATACCTTCCCCACTCAGGGAATCACCGAGTATTTTGGCCACCTAAAATTAGCGAGTGTCAATGTACGTCGTTTGAGGTTTTTTTCGCGGGCGGCGTATACGGGCCCGTTGGATGCCGCTGCCACTTACATCCCTAGCTGGAAGCCAGCTCGCACCACGGCGGAACACGCGCCATGCGCGTCGTGGCGGCCTCCTACTCCATGTGCGCGTCTTCTTGGTCTCCCTGCCGCGCCCAGCTCATGGCGGTCCAACTCCATGTCCCCGTGGGACGAACAGCTCGTGCTCTGGGACTGCGGAAGCGGGGCCCGTCGTGCGTCGGGCAAGCTCCACCGTTGCCGGAGGGTGCCGCCACGCTCTGACCATGCTGCTACACAGTGTCGTCAAGACTCGGCTGGCGCGGCCGACGCTAGGGTCTGGGGAGCACCATGTGCGGGCTGCTCAAGGAAGGTGGCTGGGCAAGTGCTACCGTGGGCTCTGACGCCCTGACGGAGGTGGGATTCCACTTCCATGACCATGAGTCCATGACGCTCTCCGTATACCTGAGCAGCTAGCCACGACGTGGTTGTGATAATTCTCCCGGACGTGGGCTCGTGAGACAAAAACTACTGCAGTTGCACGAGGGGCTTTTTTGCTATATGACCGCACATGCATTGAAAATGTTGACCAGCCCACAACATGCCACGCAGGAGAATACAGCCCTTCACAACTATCAGTGACCGTAGATATATCTTCGTGCGTCTTTGGTGACCGTAAAACTGTATTCTCAAAGTACGGTGACCCAAGTGAACCCCGCCTACAAGTTGGAGTACCAACCATGTATTTTACTCTTTCCCTAACTCGCCGGTTGCCGAGCGCAGCGGGCCAGCGGCGGATGCGGACGCCTCTGATCTAGCGCCACAGCCGACGGTAGTATGTAACGGGGAGGCGGTGGCAGAGGGTGGAACAGTTTTTGGCGTGTTCATTAGGGTTAATTAAGGGGCACTAGCTTGTTCTAGGAGTGTCCTATTGGAAGGAGATATCTGCGTGCTGGCCAGACGGTGGGGAATTTCAACAGAGAAATGATGGGAGCCGGTCAGATGTAGTATTTGAATGTACTTAGAGCATCTCTAGCAGAGCCTGCAAAACGCGGAACCGCAAAACTGTTTTGCGGGTCGCGGAACGCGTGTTTTTTTGACTCAAAACGACGCCGCGTAGAACAGAAACCTCAAAACAAAACTGTAAAACAGAATATGACGTAGAATATTCGCTCGTCTTCTACCTTCGTCTTTTTTCCCCCAATCTGGAACAGCAAAATCAGCATAGACACAGCCCAAATTGGCGCGGCAAACCAGCATCGCGTACGCGGCCACCGCGCCACGGGGCGTGCCCGCCCGCGCGCGGCTTGCAGCCACAGTTTGGAGATAATCATCATGCCGCCTCCTATCTCCCCGCTGCCGCTCATGGCCTCCAGCCCAATCCCGTCGCCGCCGGCCGCCAGGCCCTGCGGCCGCGCGCTCTCCTCCGCGTCGCCGTCCACGTCGGCGCCTTCGAGTACTATGGCGGCCGGCGGTAGCAGGAGGGGGATGCTCGCGCTGGGCGCGGCGTTCCTGGCGTCGGCCGCGCTGCTGGGCCCGGCCGGGGACGCCGGCGCGACGCGCATCGAGTACTTCGCGACGCGACTGGAGCCCCCGCCGGCGAGGACGGCGAGCGTGCCGTCGCGGGTCCCGGCGTCGCCGCCGGAGACGGGGGGCGTCGACAGCTTGGGGAGGAGCTCGCGCACCAGGGAGGACGTCGCCGGGTAGGAGCTCCGCGAGCGCGCCCGTGGCCGCGTTCAGGACGACGGCGCGCACGTCGCCGGGGTTGCCGACCATGGTGAAGACCACGTCGGCGGCTGCGAGAGACGCCACGAGGCGCGCGCCGGCGGCGGCCCCGGTCGAGGACGCGCGTGACTCCGACGAATTTGGTGGAGGACGGCAGGATTCCGGCGACTTTCATGGCAGAAGTTCATCGGCGTGAGCTGAATATTCCCTCCCGCCAACTGCTTTCGGGTATACAGGCCACCTTATATTTGGCCACGAAATTTTTGACTTTCCAGTTTTGAGGGCTAGATTCACGGGCCTCTGCAAAATCTTTTACGGGTCAGGTAATTTTGCGGGTTCTGTTCTCCGTCTTTTTGCGGTTTTCAATCCGCATTGGGCGATTATTATGCGGGTTTGCCCCTTTTGCGGGTTCTGCTAGAGATGCTCTTATTAGATGCAAATCATGAGGACCGAATATAGTTCAGTTTGCAATGCGTGTATGAGTTGTATCTTTTTTTTATGGAAAACAGCGAGGGCTGCTTCAATTTCATTAAGGGGAAAACCGGGACAAATGCCGGCGAAGTAGTACCGATTACAGAGAAAGGAAAAATCTAGCAGGAAGCCAGCAGCACCCTACAAAAGCGGTACCATTTACAAGGGTCTCGACCATTTACAAGGGTCTCAATGCTTTGCGAGGAAGACCAAATAGGGGGCCAGCGATTATTCTCTAGCCGGCCACACCTTGAGTAGAGGGATCAACATTGGTGGAGTTCCAGCAAGATCAGGTCTGCCACTTCCATTGCAGGTCGGCTCTTGGCATCGAATATCCTATTGTCGCGCTCCTTCCACAATTGCCACCATGTGAGCACGGCAGGGACCGCCACAAGTTCTTAGGGAGCGTGGCAGTGATCTTCATCCATCAGGTATGTAGACAGTCAGTGGTGTTAGAAGGCAGGAATTGCGAAGGCAGCCGGAGCTTGGAGACGAATTTAGTCCAGACACTGACAGCAAAGGGGCAGGAGGTCGAGAAGTGGGCACAGATTCAGGTAGGAGCTTGCAGAACTGAACACAGAGGATCATATGGCCAACCTCTCTTTGCAAAATTATCTGCCGTTAAGCACTTGTTATGGAAAAGTAGCCAAGCATGGAGGCGACACTCCGGGATCGCTTTGGTTTGCCAAACCTGGGACAAGGATGCAGAGGGGATGCGACAAACAAGGTGGGCGTGGTAAGCAGATGCAGTCTAGGAGGTTGTCAAAGGTAGCAGGGCCAACGTGGTCGAGCAGCTCCCAGAGATGCAAATATTCAGTGAGAACTTGAAGGGGAGGTGCCGACTTGATAAACGCAACCCAGCCTCTATTATGTAGATCCTGACGAACATTTATGTTTCTTCAACGGGAGTGACGGAAGATAGCAGGGAAACGATCGCATAGAGGCCAACCCTGCAACCAGTGACTTGTCCAGAACGGAGTGGTTTTGCCATCGTGAATGTGAATAGTGGAGGAGGCTCGGAAGATTGCCTTCATCGTGAACCTGAGAGTCTGATGGCCAATAGATGGCAGCAGGAGGTCGGTTTGAGCCTTGTCGATGATCCTTCCACGATAATCCATAACCAAGATTAAGATAAGAGGGGACAGAGGGTAACTTTGCCGGAGGCCACGACAATCATGAAAAGGATTGGATAGCTCACCATTAACAAGGATTTTAGTAGTGCTGGTAGCAAGGAGATCAACAATCCAATCATATGAAACCACATAGCAGCTTCAACAAGAATTCCCATGAAATTGAATCGAATGCTTTGGAGGTATCCAACTTCATCATTAGGGCAGGGTTTTGTTTTCTCTTTAGAGCACGAACAACACCTTGGACAATATACAAAGTTATCATCGATCACATTTGGCATGGGGCAACCAAAGAGGACATGAGAGGCTACAGCTAATAACCGGTATTTTAATGAAAATTAAGCGCACAAGACTTATATGGGTCTGAAGTAAGAGGGGGAGGCAGCTGCATGAGTTTTTGGTAGGAGAATTAACAGTGCACTGTTTAGCAGCTGCAGGCTTGCGGTCGAGCCCGTTCCATAGCGCTGATTGCCTTCATTATATCTCCCTTAATATCTCAGGCCACGGTAAAACAGGCCACAAAACCCATCAGGGCCCGACGTCTTTTCAGGGTGCATTTGGAGAATCGCAGCTTTGACCTCAGCTTCGGTGATAGGCATGTTAAGAGAGTTAAGGTCAATATCACGGAAGCCGAGTGCTTGAAAGTTGATCGAGGAGGTGGTAGGGATGTACCTTGCACCTTGCCAGCTTGGTCGACCGTGGTGGTGTTATCGACAGTGATAGAGGAAATAAAATTATTTCTTCGCTGGCAGAAGCTTTGATGAAGCCAGAGAAAAAGTAGGAGATGTCCTCCTTGTTCGACAAAGAAACTGCCATGGTGTGGAAGTGACATGAGGGGAGAGCCTTGCGCGCCGTCTTGATAGTGAAGGCCTAAGGAGGAAGGCCTTCGATGAAGACGCGCACCTTGTAGCGCGGCGTGACATGATCCATCATAAACAACCGTGGCCAAGGTCGAACATGCAGGGCGTACCTCGGTGATGGAAGACGGCCCTGTCAGCAAGCAGGTCGCGCCACCGCCGGTCATTGCAGCGGACGATAAAAGTGTCGTTGAGGTAGAGGCTGATGTTGATGGCATGGGTTGGGATGTCGGCGAACTCGTCGAGGATGGCCTCGTGGACCTTAGCAGGTCAGAATCAACACGATTGCCAACGACGGTGATGATCACCGCTTTTTTGAGGAGGTCGATCTCGTCGTGGAGGCGCTCCAAGGTGAGCTCCAACAAGCAACAATGAAGTCACAACCTATCTACAAGGAGTTCATGCGAGTTTGGTGAATGATCTAGGACGCTGACATCAAGACTAAATTCAGGACTCAATTTCCTTGAAGCTGATGGCCAATGGTGTCGAAGGTCAACCTATTGTGTGTACTTCGAAGGCCCATTTATGCAGATTTCGTGCCGGCATTTTGGTACGTCAGAGCTAGTTGCAAATTCTTTGCCTGGGTGTTGTTTCAACATAGCCTCTGGTGCGGGCGGAGGTTCAACTAGAATTAACAGCGGCTAAATGTGCCTTGAACATTCTTGAGGAGGCTAATTAATGATATTATGTCAAATTTGGACCAAATGGTGTTAAATATGAGTCGGTAATCTAAATAAATCTTTTTAGCTGGGGCCGTGACCCTTGTTGGACGTAACCAAGCTCCACTGGTGACCGCGAAAAAGACCCTTCCTGTTTGGGTCACCATTGGGGGGCATTTAGTTTGAGCAAATACATTACCACTCATGGGTCAAAAATGAGATTTCACCACTGCCAGACCGTACTATCGATATGCCTAATTTTGGCCTCAAATCCAAATACAACTTAGCCTCCAAATGCACCAAATTGATACAAAATAAAACATGAATAAACATGATGAAACTAGTGCACATGCAGCTACCACATGTGCTCAACGAGGTCATCGCGAAGAGGCTCATGTGATGCCCTGTTTTCTATTCTTTGGTGGAGTTGAAGAAATAATTCGAGTCGGTCAATACTCCTCTCGCGGGATCACATTTGTTCCCATATATTCATACTCAAAGTTTTCGTCTTGGAAAAGTTCATCCTCTATTATGACGTTATGCATGATACACACGATGTCATGATCTGCTAGAGTGTTCTTTGATCTCACAATGGATCTGGTCACACAATTGCAAACCAAGCTTGCTATACGACAAATGCTCCCTCGTCCTTCCTCACTGCTTGAGCCTTGGTGAAGTGGACTCTGTTGTTACTTTGAGGGTTCAACATTATCATGAGAAAGGTGGACTAAGCGGGATAGCTTCCATCTGCAAGGAAGTAGTCAATATCGTAGTCATGACCATTGACTTTGAAGTTGGGCGATGGATCTTCCCCTAAGATAGCCTTGGTAAAAGGATATCTTTGCAAAACATATGTCATTCTGTGAGTCAAGCATGGGATGCCAATGCTTTGAGTATCACGGTTGGATCATGCAAATGCCCTGTCAATTGCCCATGCCATGCCACATGACAATTCTTCTATCTCCAATGCATGCAATCGGTACATCCAAGCATCGTACAAAACCCTCTTTCTTCACCCATCACCATAAGCCTTGTGGTGTCCTTTCCATTGGGGGCTTCAAGTAGAGTCCACCTGAATCACAATATTGGAAATCACCTCACACTCCTCATGGTGGTGTATTATTTATTAGTTGAGTCAGATGAGACACCATACGTGATCGCACACATTGTCGGTATGACCTTATGCAGATTCCTAAACTCAAGTTCCTCTGCTTCTTGCTCTCCCCCACAACATCAAGCAAAAGAGCCATGGTCATACTCAAGAAACACAACGCCCTCCTCTTGCAATGATGAATCCTCAAAATATTCATCCAAAAGTGATATCATTTACACCTATTATCAATTTTATCTCTCCTTAAACGCCATCAATTTGAAGAAAAAGGAAGCACCTTGGCAATTGATAGAACACGTTGTAGGTGTAAATGGTGCCGGCCAACTAGAGCAATGTCGTCACAAGGATTCGCCACAATGACTTTCTGGTTGGGAGTAGCACACGGGGAGGAGGGAATCACAAAAGGTGGTCCGTGGTCGTGTCAAGCTCGACCCGCTTGGATCATGTATGGCACACAGTGGAGAGGGGCCAGAGGACGAGGACGACATCCGTGACCGGTTTCTAGTAGGCAGGAGGGATCTCATGCGGCTGGCGGCGAGCTTCTAGCAACGACGACCTGGCGGCGAGCTTCTAGACAACAATGACCGGCATGAGGATGGAGGCACGACGGGCCCATGGGCACACCGACCATGAGGAACACGAAGGCGTGGTATGGCGGAGGTGATAGGAGCACGACAGGGGTGGCGCGGCCGACAGCGATGGACCACAAGTAGCAAACTAGCGACCGGAGAATCTCAGGAACGAAGTTTGCTCGTACCAAAAGTGGGGAATTGTAGGGGCATTTTGTTGTTGACCCCAAATGTTGGGTGAGGCAGGGGTATTTTTAGGTTGCACCCCAAAGAATTTAGGGATATGGGCTACTATAGGAGTGTATTTTCAGGTCTACCGCCACCATGCTAGTGACGCGTTTGTCCATGTATAAACACATATAGCTAACCACTTTCTTTAATTTGCAATATGCATTTGAACAATAAGAGATATACAACATATGAGTTGACCCGCACACCATGTGGACGACTAATTAATTGCCATCATGGAAAGCAATCAGCAAATGCCTCCTGTTTGGACTAGAGGCCCAAAAAATTCTGTCATGTGACTATAACACTACTGACAGAGTAACAACGTGCAAAAGAGGTGCCCTAAAACGACCTGAAGTGTACATACAGACTAGAGAGTACTTCATCACCACCTAGATGTGCCGTCTTTACACATAATTATTTCTTGTACTTTTATTTGCTAGCAGCGAGATGGAGCTGACAGATGGATGATATCAGTTCTTAGGGAAGAGCTGAAGGTGGAAACCATCTGGGAAGCTCAGTCCTGGGGTACGCACTATGTTCCTCCTTTTACCGCCCTCCACCTGAAACGCAAACATTCATGCTTAGAGAAGGTCGATTTCATCTTGTTAGAGAGAAACAGTGCACATATATGTACATCAGTACATGAGACAAACTGCACCTGTATTTTGTCACCAGGCAGTGGATGAAGGTTGCCATCAGGACCTTGGTGAGGTCTGTTCCGACGCAGAACCGGAGACCTCCACCAAAGGCCATGAAATGCTTCGTTCCTCCGGTGATTTCCATCTTGTCCTGCTCAAGAGAATGCTAGAACTGTTATTTCTTGAGAAATAGGTGTGTCGAGACTCGAAACAGAACACATTACTGACGTGTGCAGCTTCCTCACGAAAGCCATGCATGCATGGAGGCATCGAGAAGCAGATACTACTCTATTAATCTACTACTCCATTTGCTTCATAGCAACTGCTTCTACTGCTACAACACAAGTGAGTCCGCTTCCTTTCTTTGTTCCTACGTGTTCCTTATCAGCAGAACAGTGAGTATTAAGTATCATTTGACTATATGCCTCTCTAGAAGTTGACTTGACCGCACTCATGCATGTAGACTAATCACGTATTAGCACAAAAAAGAGAACTGAGCTTCTTGTTACCGAACTTCCAGGTTCATCCCTGGATACACTACTAGAAAAACTCGGATTTGTATTTGTGGGAAATTGCACAATATTTTATAAGAATTACACCGATCCTTTAACTGCTTGTTGCCATTTTTAGTAAATTGCAAGTGCAAATAGTTTCTAGTTTTCTTAAAAAAGGATGGCTTATTTTGGTCAGAGCGGTCAAACTTCAGAGTTTCATTTGGTGGCTATAGTCGTTTGCTTGGAACTGGGAAGCTTAGGAGTCTAAGCTTGGAACTGGGAAGCTTAGGAGTCTAAGCAAACAAAACCCTGAAGGCTGAAGATACCACGTAAAGTTAGAGTCTGTCGTATTTAAGTAGCACACTGAAATCCTAAGATTCTCATCCAAAATGAAATATATAGAGATGATGCCAACTTGCACAAACATCAGAAGTGCACAAACCTGCCATCTCCATGGGTTAAAAGCCAATGGATCTTCGTAAATTTTGGGATTCAAGTGCACTGCAGGAGGACACACCATTACTGCCCAGCCTGCTGGAATAGTGTAGCCTGCACCCAAAGGAGAAAATGCACGCAGAGAAAGATCAGATTTCTTAAACTCACCCAAGAACCAAAAAGTGATACGCCATGATATTTACATGCTCAATTACCTTTGAATTCAATGTCTTGCAATGCCTTCCGAAAGATCCCTGGCACGATATTGGCTAGCCTTGCTATCTCCAAAGTGACCTTAATGCACAACGTGGAGAGGTAGTGCGTCAGTTTCATCAATTTTTCAGAGGCTGAATTTAAAGGGGTTTCAGTTTCTTCTCGTTTCCTTTTACTGTTTTTTTTTGCCGGGACTTTTACTGTGTTATCTGTTAAGATGATAACTAGTACTATATGTCTTCTCCCCCTAGTGTACTGTGCATTTGGTCACACAAGCAAGGAACACAAGGCAAGCACTTGCGTAATCGCATCAGTCTATCAGGGTACCAGAGCTTAATTCGCCACTATCATAATCCCCTAATTGCCGTTCTTTAGTCAATGTTACATGCATGGTGTGAATTTCTTAAATGTGCAATTTGCGTCATAGCTTTGCTATTCGTGGTTAAGCTCACCTGAGAGGTGAAGGTCATGGACTTGTACTCTGCCCACGTGAGGCCGGCATCCGGGTCCTTCCTGTTCCTGATAATCCCTCATGCTCCTCCTGGCCACACAAAGAGCATTATCTAGTTAGTTGTTTTTCGGCGCAAGTAGGTCGCCTAGTTGCAGGCATTTCCGAGGCACACAACGTCCATCGAGAAATCGCACGCAGTTTATACAACTAACCGTTAACGCCTCAAGCACTCTTGGGTTGTCAGTCAGTAGCTTGATGCCTAGCGTGAGGGCCAAGGCCGTCGTCTCGAAGCTCGCGAAGAGGAGCACGAACATGAGGTCCAGTGCCACGGTCTCTGTAAGGACGGGGTTCTCCTTCCTCAGCTCAACGATCATGACGTCGAGGAAGTCCTCAGGCTGCCTCCCCGCGTCCGCCATCCTCTCCCTCACCATCCCCTTGAGCACCTTCATGGCGTTCCTCCTTCCCTACACACACACATGTAATTTCAGCTGCCTCAGGTGTTCAAAACTTTTAGGCCTTGTTTACCTCAAAGGTTTTTTAGGGGATGGGAAGTGTGGGGATGGGAGGGGATTTGGTGAACACCCAATCCCCACAAATACTCTTCCCCTAAAATACACTAGCATGAACTAGAGTTTTTGTCTTAGGCAAAAATGAGAGGGATGGTAGGGGATATTTGGGGATTATCCCCTCCCATCCCCTAAAATACACTAGAAGTAAACAAACTAGTGGGGATTTTCCGGGATCCGGGATAATCCCTTCCCATCCCCTAAAATACACTAGAGGTAAACAAGGCCTTAGATGGAGAGAAGCCTAACGGAGTGGGTTCCGCGAGAGCCGTTGACTGGTCGTATGTTGACTTGACACGCATGCATGTGCCTGTTTTGTGCACTACGTACGGTGGTCACGAAGCAAGGTGGGCATGTGAGTATATACCTTCATGCACTCATGATACGCAGTGCCGGGTATGTCCACCGGGAAGGAGATGAGGCCGCGGATGAATGCCACGAAGTTCTTCCTCAGATTCTCAGATGACTTTGACGGCTCGTAGCTGATCAGCTTCTTCGCGGTGATGTCAAAGATCATCTACGAGAAGTTTCAAGAGGTGCTCACACATCAGAAATCTAAGCCCTGAAGTTCAATAAAGTAGCTACGCAAGTTTGTTCCAGCAGCACAAGGCGAGAAATGCTCTATCTTACGGCGGAGAGGCCGTCCTTGAGTTCCACGCTTGGCTGGCCTGCCCACGAGGCAAGGGTGGCACGGCAGGTGGTGTCCGTCTCGGCGAGGAGCACCGCCCGGAGGTTCTCCTGGCCGTAAAGGCGGAGCACAAGGGTCTTGAGGTACTTGTACATGAAGCCGTGCAGGGAGCCGACGTTGTCGCGGCCAAAGATCTCGGTGAACGTCGCTGGGTACCAGCTCTCGAACAGCTTCCCCTCCTGCTGGAACACATAGTGGTTCAGGTCCGGGTCCGCTGACACCACCACCGCCCGCCCGACGACGCTGGTCTTGAAGATGGTACCGTACCTACACACATATCCAATGTTACAGCAAGCTCAGCCTCACATATACTTGCTCCAATATGATCATGCTTGCAATGGTCGACTGGGGTTGGATAATGGACGGTTAACTACCGTGCCCTACCTTTTCACTCTGTCCCTGATGAAGGGGGAGACGTCGCAAGTAGGGTTTGGAGCGAAGAACTGCATGGTCTCGCCGAGGAGAGGGAAGCCGAGGGAGCCTGGAGGCAGCCGGCCGTTTGCCTTCGGATTGCTCCATCTGTGCGCCCACAGGAGAGAAGCTACGACCATGGCCAAGGCAACAGCCCATACGGCTATACAGAATGTTTCCATGGCCTTCACAAGATTATTAGCTAGTGCGATGTCTTGATCCTAGCTATTAGATTAGGTCAAGGGAAATGGCGGTGCTCGCGGAGGGAAGAGAAGCTAGTGCAAGATATGGCTGCAAAAAGTACGGGGAGCTATGTTGGGATATTGCCTTGCTTTATATAGAGGCTTCGGCAGAAATGCTGCGGGATGTGGGAACTTAAACAAATGGAGGGAGAAGAATTATTGTCCAAGTGTATTCCTTTTTGGCGGAGAGAATCCACCTATAAGCTTGTTCTGTGTTGTTATGTTCCGATCGCTCAGCTACATGCCACAGTAGGTTAGCTGTACTGTCCTGAACTTTTTAGAGTGGTTACCTCATTAAGGCTAGCACTGTCCGTGTGCATGATGTAGGATAAAAACATGTACAGCTAGCATTGTGTATTGCCGGCTGTTCTCTAGACCATGAGTTGTGTTCTTTCAGATCATCAGCTGATTAGTTGAAACATTAAGGGTCTCTTTGGATTTCTGGAATTTTAAAACGTACGAATAGGAAAAACCTAAGATTGGGATGTTAAGCATGGTGAATTTCTACATGATTTGAGAACATGAGAAATTTCTCCGATGCGTCTTTGGATGGCGCACAAGAATCAAACACTTGTTCATCTCATGCCCATTTGCAAGTATGAGACGGCGCAAAATTCATGTGTACTTAAAATTTTGTTTGGAAATTGGTTGAAGGAAGTAGCTAAAAAGATAAAATTCAAATTCGAGTTGGGGTTTGTACTTTATTTTGGCCCATATCGAACGTGCATAATAATTTTGTGTTTAACAAACCTAGAGCTTCCTCTAATATGCAAGTTACCCTTCGCCTTCGGTCACGTATCGGATCCGCATGTGGTCCTTTCTACAGCCATATGAGTGAAGACAAGACATGAATATTGGGTGCAGCCGTTTGGAAATGGTTGCACATGACTTATAGAACGTGTGCGGCTTGTGGTTTGATAACAACCTTTCACGTTGATGCTAGAAGCTGCATGTTAGTAGTTGTGTTTAGATGGTTGATACATGTCTCAACCTTTAGCTGTATTTTTTGTCTGAACAAACGTTGAATAAAGTAATAAAGTGACCATATGCAACACGGGCTGGGCTCCCCTTTTCGAAAAAAACAGGAATCAAACATAGTAATTCCACATGATTGAGGAGAAAGAGTAAAGATATATAGTGTTTGTGTATTGGATTTTTCAAAGAAATAAAATAAAATATGGTTTACCCTCGTGTTGAGATTCCTATAAAATAGAGGACATGGGAACAAATTTCATAATAATTTGGCGAGCTCAATCCTACGATCCAAATGATTTCCACAGAAAAAATTCCTATGGATTAGAATCCTCCAAAAAAACCATGACATTCCTCCAACCCAAAGCCCTAAGCTATGAACTTACGTTCTAAATGTCCCAGTGTCTTTCTATTTTATTCAAATATAGATGACGACTAACAGTTCTACAAAATCAACTAGTCGAGTTTTGTAAAACACAAGAACATGTACGGAGTACTATACTTATTCCCACCCAATGGTACGGTTTTCGCCTGTTTTTTTCTAACTAACGGTGCGACTATTTTCTTCTTAGTTAGCAAGACGAGACAAAGTTTTTACCCCCGTTAAAAACACAAAAACAAACAGCCCACCCAATGGTGTCAATGCTAGAATCAACCTTGAATCTGGATTATCATGTTGTATGGAAGATATCATACTTAGAGTTAGAGACTAACGTTAGCTCTTTGATGTAAACTTTGTGGATAAGAAATAACTCGTGGCGTTCATGCATGTCTGTGAAGAAAAGGACAGAACCGAGTAGAGTAGAAGAAAAGGGTTAAATATCCACCGGCACACCAGAATTGTCAAATACCGATGGACAGCGAGTCAACACTTGTTTTATCTATTAGCTCACCTTGGTTTGTCTCTGTGAGCATAAGAGCATGCATCGCTTCGAGTAAGACGTCACAATCACAAGTGTGGTAGACCCAGCCCCCCGCCAAGGCATCATGTATCTGCTTGCTAGCCTGAATCCAGCACAGCAGCTAGCATTCGTACTGCAGATCGATATGGATCGCGGAATCTTCCATGAACTAACGTCGGATAGAATCGATCACGCGTGAACTTGTCACTTCAGGCTATAAGTGTATCTGTGACAAGTGGTTCCACGCACGTACGGCCACCTAGCTGCCGATCCATGCCGCCATTTTTTGTCAGCATGTCTGTCGGTCGTTCTCCAGATGTTCATGCATGCACCTTGACTACACGTGTGTCCTCGTTCATGGTTGAACATTGCACCGTCCGTCCCATCGATTAGCTCTGCACGACCGGACTGCAAAGTATGAACAGAAGAAACCGTGACGCGGGACGAGCACAGCCGGCACCGGCACTACTGACGCTGATCGAAGATCGCAATCTCGGAGAAGTCTCGATGGCCTCTCCAGGGAAGGTAGGACGGACTAGTAAAAAGAAGTCTCGATGGCCTGCTGTCTTGGTACATTTTGTAGTTCCATGCGTGACGTTGTTAAATGTATCGTTGTCCGCGTGGATGGTTAATTAACTCAACGGCCGTGTTCAGAGTTCGAGCGACGACAAGAGATTAGCTTGCAAGCACGAAGAGATCTAGCTAAAGAACTAGTAGGAAATAGTCGTAGGGTTTGCGGCTTGAGATGCGATTTTTTGTACTACCTCCGATCCATATTAGTGGACACAACTTTGTCTAGATACACATGTATCTAGTCTAAATACTTAACTAGATACATATGAATTTAGACAAACCTATGCCCACTAATATGGATCGGAGTGAGTAATTGTTTTCCTAGCTTTTGTCACTAAACTTCTGTACAAAACCTCTATTTTGTCTAATCCGACGGCAGGATCGACTGCCTTAAGCCTAAAAAAAGAACTAAGATATGATAAAATACAAGGATATCTAGCTAAAGAACTTGGTCACCAGATTGATGCCAAGCACACAAGCAATTGTGTTAGACTGCATGCGTACAGCCACACCACCATGCATAACAAGGGTTGCATAACAAGTACTTTCATTTCGCATATATTCCTGTCCCGCGGCTCCCCTTTCTCTGACCAGTTACTCATATGGATTTAGTTTAAGAGCTCGGAAAGATCTCCTTGGTAGATATGACTTGTGATGAGGTCAATCAAGCAAGGCGGGTGTGCATAATTTACACGGGGGTTCGTTCACGGTTATAGTAGTACACCCAAATCTTGTAGATATTCGACATATCTGAACTCCAACCAGCTGTATCGCTCTGCGAATAGGATGGTTCAACAAAATTCCGAAGGGGAGATGATAATAAAAAGTCCAATGAGAAAATAAAAACAATGTATCACAGCCAAATAAGAAGAAAAGCATGCTCGACATTTCCGTATAGGACGGAGTGGAATTGCCCTAAGTCCGTGATGTCTTTAGTTATGTTTCCGCTGCCGATGATAGAACAGTTTAAGGTTCCATTCGGTAATAGTCTGAGCTTTAATGACTATGTTATGCTTGGTTGAGATGTCATGTTTACCAGCGATTGTGATGTTGGGCTGGTTAGCTGGCATGTGACGCTCGGAGGCACCCGGCCACCCCAGCTAGTTTTTATTAGGAGGATGACCGAAGTTTTATTAGAAGTACTGAAATAAAATTGCCTTCCAAATTCCAGTATCTAATGTAATGTCTAGGCGAGCTAATCTATGAGCATCCTTGTTTGCTTCGCGTCGTTCGTGGCTAAACTGGAACTTTACTCTCTAGATGCTACTCCCTACGTTTACAATTAGTTTGCGTTCTGGGTTTAGTCAAAGTCAAACTTTGTGAAGTTTAACCAAATATATAGGAAAAAGTATTAAAAAAATTAACAAAATTTTAACATTATTAGAACTAGCAAGGTGGCCCTCGCAAATGCGAGGGCATTGTCTTTAGTATGTTGAAGGCTGCAAAGAATTAAATTGTGTTTTCATTGATATCAAATTATGTACTAAGAACTAATACGGCTCTACCACCATAAACTTAAATATGACATATGCAGATACGTAATATCTTCAAACACCATTAATTTCTAGGCCAAGGATTATTACGTCATTTCTATAAAAGCCCATGTATGCTATTTGTGTGATATTATATTAGTATAAACATACCTGTATTTTCTATATGATGTTAGATTAGTAGGCGAGGTTAATGTCCGTATTATACATATAGTTACAAAACAATTCATATTTTGGTTGAAATAACAATGAGAGTTTTGAGTTTTCTAACACCAACAAAAAATGATATAGTAAATAATATATCACATATGTCGGCAATATCTTTAATTTTTGGGCCACGAATTATTGTGATTTGGGTGCTTAATATTCACCATTCATATGTTGTTTTATGTTTTGAAATGATAATTAGAAATGCATATATCTTACAGAACTAATGTGTGGTTGTATGGCTAGAAGGGAGCTTGTAACCCTAATCACCGCATGTCAACACCCTCGATAATAATGAACATATAACAACTGTGAGATTCATTTGGATTCCACGTCAGACCTATATTAACATTAAATCCTATCTAGCCTCTCACTATAGTTCCTCTTCATGCCTTTTGTCACTTTGTATGCGCAACCATCGCATTTCCGTGATCGCTATTTGTTCTAGCTCCACATATTATTTGATCCATACTTTGTGCATGTTTCTATTTTTAATATTAATTTTTTAATATTTTATTTTGATAATGTATTACGGGTGATACTAATGAATATATATTACTTAGGGTCCAATTTTTTTGTAAAAAGGGATCAAACAAATCAACAATCGGAAGGCTGGCAGTTTATAGGAATTTCTATTATCTCTCTATTTTTCAAGTTTTACAATATACTATGATTTTATCAAGCAATAAATTAATTTGAGAATAACCTTATTATTTCTGGTGTTAGCTCTTTTATCAATGGTGATGTGCCCATATGGTCTAGATGCATAGAGTTAACAAAACAAACAATCAGGTTTTTATAAGTACTCTGAAATTTGTGAAGATTGTGTGGTTCGTCTTATGTCGGTGTGGAACTTTTAAACTTTAAGTCTTATCACAGTAAGATGTGCAACCTGCAAAAGAATGTTTTTCATGAGCTACTCTTCTACGTTTTAAACTCGAAATTAGAAATGTAGATGTTTAGAGAACCAACGCGTGGTTAGATAGCTAGAGGAGTGTTGTATTTCTAATCACCACATATGACCCTAATTTTAATAAATGGAAAGTGATGTTCTTATAAATAGCTTAGTAGTGGCTTCGTCAATGTTGAAACTTCCCGACTTCAGTCTTTAGTATAGCTTGTGTGGATTGTGTACCGGGATACGACGAATCCTTGAGCATAATATTTTCACTAAATTGATTGTCAAATTTTATTATCTCTATGTATGTTTTGTACTCAATACATTATAAATGTAATTATTTGTTGGAGATACGATGTGTGGTTAGATGTGTAGGAAGGTGCTAGTTTCCAACCCAGCACCAGGATGAAACATATGTTTTTGCACCATCGTGTCTCGCTAAAGCAGATTATAATTTAAACGGCAAACGACATTACCGTCAATAGTGATGACTTCACAAATAGTGAAGCTCCACAACTGTGGTCGTCTGTAGACTTCTGTGAGTGTGTATGTGTGTGTGCATATGGTGGCAGTGTACTCGTGTGTATGTCGATATCGCACCGTATGCATAGAAAAAACCATGTATTTATCTTATCATCTTTTGTCCACTCATGCACAAACATATTACATATATACTCCCTCCGTCCAAAAATATAAGGCACGCTATTTTTGTAATGGTCTTTATTGCTCGTCTTACAAAATTCTTTAATTTCATATGTCAATATATAGTTTTGTGGTCAAAATTGTACATCGTTAATTTTGGAACGCAGTGAGTATATATTAGTGTACTCGACTACTACCTGAGAAGCATTATTTCCTTTCTCGACAAAAGAAAGTCGCTATTTCTTTTTTGTCGTACGTGTACCACCATATTCTAGCCGGAGCCGTTGCCCCAACCGTAGCTCCGTCGCCTTTTCGTCCTACCCCTCGCTCCCCTGTATTCTTGCTGCACTTTCCTCGTCCAGGTTTTGGCCGGAAAAAAGCTCCGCGAGTTGAAAAGCGGCGTCCAAATCCAGCCCTCTTCGTATTCAACTATAGAAAAATCAGTTCAACCCGGATTATAAGAAGATAAATTAATTTACACCGGCTTGCAATTTGGCAGGACTCCGTTTTGCAACCCCAGCCCTACTGCCTCGTTTCCAAATTGTCAACTTGTCAGAGTATTATAACTTTGTAATATATTTTTTTGAGGGAAAAAAACTTTGTAATATGTTTTTTAAGGGAAAAAAATCTTTGTAATATGTAACAGCCTAATTATGGCGCAATCACAAGTGGAAACATGTTAGTAGAACTTGTTGCTGCCATCGGGACCCGTCTCTCCTTCCCGTGTCCCTTGCTACAGTAGAGAAGGGCGACTCGGAGGGCGACTCGTAGGTTCGAGGTCTCGCCGGCGATCCGTCGCTCCCCTCCGCCTCCGGTCGCCGTTTAGGCACCGTGACGTGGGGGGGAGCTCCGGTATTCGTTGTGCGTGTAGATAGGTTCTATAGATAGGTGTGTGTGCCTCCTGACGACATCGAAGACGGCGGCGATGGCGTCGGTGAGCTGGGTTTGGTCCTTCCCCTCCTTTCCCCGTTTCGGCTTCGTAGCCGGGGAGGTCGTGAAGGTGTTCCATCGGGTGCGAGCCTCTGTCTTCGCTTCTCCGGCCGACCGTGGTGGCGAGGGGAGGAGCTGGTGGATGCTCGCTATCCGCTTTTGGTGGTGGTGGTGGTGGTGTTCTCCTTCGACGTCTCTGCTCCGGCCGGCCTTGTTGGCGAGGGGAGCGGCGGTTGGAGGTGCTTGGGTGCTGTTGGTGGTGGTCCTCGACGACGGCGAGTCGGCTAGAAGATGGGCGGAAGCGGGGAGAGGGAGCTTTGGCCGTGCGCGTTCATCGCCTCTCAGTTCCGTCGCGCGGCGGCGGACGGCTCCTGCGGTCGTCTACAAGGTGTGGTGGCGCCCTCTTCCCGGCGGTAAGCGGTACGGCGGCTCCGGCGTCGTCTAGGAGTTTGGGGAGCGGCTGTGGATCTGATTGTGTTTTCTTCTCGGTGGCTGAGGGTGCTCTGTGCACTTTTCTGGGCCCTTTTGTATTTTCGTGTTTCTTCTGGGCCTGTTTGTAAAAGTGGTGAGCCTCCTTAATATATGAATCAGATCCTTCCTCAAAAAAAACAAATGGGCCGAATTTGGAGATCCAGTTCACAGCATGTCTACTCAACGAGGTCCATGGGCCCGCGAAAGCAACCCAAGATAGAACTGCAACTACCGGACAGGAAAAGTGGTACAATCAGTACTGTCACCTCTTCATGTACTGCAAAAACTTTGCGTCTTAACTGTCCCAACTTACATCATTTACCATTACCTATGTTGAGCTGTGAGTGTTTGGACACTTCTCGTTATTGTCCAAAATATGTGGGCATGGAACATGGACCATGGGAAAAGTTTCAGATCAGACCTTTCTTTAAACTTTATAGGGGCCTCCTGCTCTATCAATATGTCTGTATAATTTCAAGTCATGACCCCATTATCCACCGGTGTTTGTTTCTTTGCTCCTCTCTGTCAATCTGGGCTCGCACAGTTGCGAGATCTGTCAAAACCAAATCATGAATAGATCTAGAATCCGATGTTGTTCAACAGTTAACTTTATTCGGTTTACTGGAGACAATGCTTGCAGGAGGATTGCACACAAGCTGCATCTTAAGTAACTCGCAAACAATAATTCTATTTACCACTTGACGCAATTTGGCCATCAAGTGACAATCTTTGCATACAAATTATGTCCTGCTTTACAGCTTACCAGAAAGAAAATTCCTATATGAAAAGGAAGAGCACAAAGGAGTAGTACACGGAGCTAGAAAATGGCGACCCAATTAAAAGATCTTCTGAGCAATGTGCTTTATCGCTTATCAGCACGTAGAAATAATGTATGATACTATTGCTATCGGTCTTGGTCCTTGGCAGTCCAATATGTCTTGACAACGAGCAGGAGCTTCTCCCTGACGAGCGGGCCGTCTTCGTGGTCGACGATCTGGCTGTCCCACCTCATCCCGTCGGCGACGCTCTTGATCTTCACCAGCATGTCCACGTCGTCTCTGATGATCACCGTGCCCTCAGGCCTCAGGATCCTGTCCATCTCCAAGAGAATGGTGTCCACCTCACACCTTGCAGAGTTGCAGTTCGGTCAGGCATGGTGAAAGCTGTTTTTTTTTTCTCTGCAAATTACAGGGTTCTTCTGATGCAAGCTACGTTACCTGTTCTTGTACAGCGTGAAGACTGAATCCGCGTGGATGAGATCGTAGGTCCGTGGGTAAGTGGAGGTGCCCTCGCACCTGCAATAAATTAATGCAACGAGATCGATCAGGAACCGCTCCAAAAGCATGCCACCAACGCACCGCTGTGATCACTGTGGCAGAACAGAAGGACCATGCATGTACGATGGATGTGCCCGGAGGGTACGAGAGGACGACGAACCAGTCCTGGTAGCTTCCGATGAGCCCGCGCTCGTAGATCACGCCGAGCGCGGTGGAGTTCCCCACCACGGGCGGGACCATGTTCATGACCCACAGCGGGTAATTCGCCAGCGCCAGCGCCGCCGCGAAACCGCCGAGGCGGGCGTTCATGTCGAGCACGTTGCGGTACCGTCCTTTCTGCTCGAACTGGTTGATCACCGCCCTGTAGTGGCGGACCCTCTTCTTCCACAGCTCGGTGTCCTGCTGGAACGCCTTGGCGGTGACGCCCTTGACGCTGCCTGCCGAGATCCTGGGCGGCACGGCGGTGAGCCTCTGCGGCCATTTCTGCACCGCGCCACCGGCGACCTCGCTCGCGTCCGAGACCTCCGGGAGCGGCGTCACGCAGGCCTCCATCTTGTCGTACCTAAGTCAATTACAGCAATGCAAGCCGATTCAAGCATTGGTCAATTATTACTCGATCAGTGAAGTGCTGTAATTCTATATACCATGCTGCGTCGGGGTTTTTGCGGGAGCAGAAAGGCGGGGACTTGGTGGTGGTCTTCTTCCGGGAGGCCTTGCAGGTGGCGTGGTTGGCGGGTTTCTGCCAGACGGCGATGTCGCCGGCCTCCTTGATCTTGGTCCAGCAGAGGCTACGGGCAACCGCCTCGATGGCCTCCTGCTCGGCGTTCAGATCCTCCTTGCTTCTCTCCCACCCTTTCCAGTACTTTTTCCAGTTGATGGGTGGCCCGGACAGTATCCAGTACCCGCCGGGACGCAGGACGCGGTCAACCTCCATCAGATACAGCCCATCGTAGAGGTGCCAGGGGATGAGGCAGCGGGAGCAGTGCGCCATGTCGAAGGCGCGCGCCGGGTAGGTGAGGCGGTTGGACGCGAGAACGCCGATCATGGCGGGCACGCCGCGCTCCAGCGCGAACTGCACCTGCGCCTCGTGCGAGTCCCGCGGCGCGAAGGACATGGCCAGGATGTCGCGGGACAGCAGGTACGCGCCCCAGCTCGCCACCTGCATGACGACGCGTCAGTTGAGCAAACAGGAAAGGAAATAAAGAGAGCGCAACTACTGTTGCTGTTGGTTCTACAGTCAAATGTAGGAAGTTCTTTCCTACGAAATCAATTCAGAGTTCAGACAGCAGATCGACATTTGTACTGCATGCAACTGATACTAAAGCTGAGCTGTGCGGATCGGTGAATGTGCGTGAGGGCAGTAGATATTGCAGATACAAGTGCACTCGGTCAGTTGTGGTACACGCAGATATTTGCTTGTTAAAGGGAAAATGTATATGCCAGACATTGTTAATATTACTGAGAAAATGTCGGTCAGTTGTAGTACACAGAAAGCAGATATTTGCTTGTTAAAGGGAAAATGTATATGCCAGACATTGTTAATATTACTGAGAAAATGTCGGTCAGTTGTAGTACACAGAAAGCAGATATTTGCTTGTTAGAGGGAAAATGTCTATGCAAGATAGTAGCAAGTCATTGTTAACATTACTGAGAATAGGACTTCACGCTTCAATGGTGACAGGGTTGCAGACCTGCCAGCGCTTATGATTGTGCCACTATGCATTTGTTGAAAAAATATCACACTTCTTTGTGAGCACCTCTATAGCACCGACTGACAGGGACAAGCAGATTTTACAGTTCACTTATGCTGTTTCAATTTAGAAAAGAACATCACCAGCCAAATATGTTAACCGGTAGTCCATAGTTGCATAATTCACAAGCTTAAGGTGGAAATTTCACCAATTCAGTAACAGGTCTATCCATGCCGAACGTGCATTCTAAGATCATTTCTAAATTGTGCAATGTGCCAAGTCCTGCCATATAATCTGCTCAACATTCTGCAGTTTATACTCTGTATGTAGTGCTACTACCAGTCGGACCCTTTTGACCCCCGTTGACCAAGAGATATCCCCATTTCTCACGAATCCAAGTGCAAAAGGTAAACAAAAAGTAAAGCCAGCGTAGTTCATTCGAATCTTGGAAATTGGAGACTTACCCCGCAGCCAGTGTCGAGCGCGGTGCGGATGGAGCCGTCGTGGAGCGGGATGAGCTTCCCAATGTCGTCGATGTACGCATCGGCGCCGTGGGGGAACATGGTCCCGCCGCCGGGGAACCGGAGCTTGTCCCCGTCGACGCGGATCCAGTTCTGGACCGCCTTCTCGACGGTGAGCTCCTTGTGCGGCACGTTGGCGAACCACGCGACGTCGCGGCTGGCCGGCCACGGGAACGGGTTGCGGTACCCGGCCGGCGCCGGCACGAGGCAGCGCAGCCGGTCGCGCCCCGTGGGGCAATGCCGCTCCCGGTACACCAGCCGGTCCCGCGGGTACCGGAGCGACCGCTTCACGTCCTCGCACGGCGTGTACTCCGAGTACTCGGCGGGGCACGCCGGGTACCTCCGCGGCACCGCGGAGGACGCGAACGAGGCGGCCGTGGCCACGACCGCCGCCGCGTGGTGCGGGGAGAAGTCGAGGGACGGGGTGGAGGGTGTGAGGGTGCTGGTGCAGGAGATGTCGGTGGCGATAGAGACGGAGCGGGAGCTGGGGGAGGAGAAGGGGGAGCCGCCGCCGTGCTGCCAAGCGCCCAGGAGGTAGGAGGCCGAGCAGAGGAAGGCGACGGCGGCGAGAGGCAGGAAGAGGGAGCGCCGGGCGGCGGAGTGGGCGGGGGGAATGTGCAGCTTCGTGGCCGAGCGGACCCCCATTTCCGCCTTCGTCGTCCTGCTTACCCGGAGCCCGGGAGAGTGCCGTGCCCACTGCTCAGTGTTCTCGCCGGCTTGGTCAGTCAGTGTGGGTCACTGAGCTGGTAGTATATTGCCGTTAGGTAGCGAGGCGGGCCGCGGGGAATGAATGGCGCGTTTGATTAGCTCAATGGCGTGTGTTTGATTAGGGAGTGATTACGCAGAGAGCTTTGAAAAAATTACACACATTCAAAGCTCTCTGCGTACCCCCAATTCAAACGTGTATGTGTTTTAATTTTGAAGGTGTGGTGTAATTCCATCTAATTCTAATTCTGTACATAAAACCTGAAGAATGTTAAGCCCGTGAAGGCATTGGATCTGGATGCTCTATGTCACTTGCTTGCTGCGCACCATCATGACCTTTTGTTATTTGTCTCTACTAGGTATTGAGTATCTCGTTGGTAAGTGCCGGTGACTCTAGCATGGAAACATTCGCTGAGCACAAGTATAGACAAATAGTTATATTAGGCCGGTGGAGAAGTAAATTAGAGCATCTCTCGATCTCTTCACTCGCACTCTCGAAATTTTGTCCGGCATCCCTCAAATTGTGTCTACTTTCGGGTGTCGGTCACTTGTCCGGCCAATCTCGGGTGATGCCCACACCGGCACCCCCACACGGCCGGCCCTGTCAATTTTTCTCAATCTCCACTACTATTAAACAAGCAAACTTGACTTCCGCTAAACGTACCCAACAATGCAGCACGAAACCAATACCAGCATTGCCTTAGCCCCACCAAACACCTTAACCACCGCTGGCTTGGCCCCACCAATCAGGTTTGCCCGTGTGAACTTAGCAATTTGCAATGACTGAATCGTACTTCACCTCCACCTCCACCGGAAAGGAAAAAAAAAAATCTCCACGACGTGCGTTCTCAACCCCTGCAATCACGGAAGCGACGCAAAAATAGAAACTGATCACAATCGCCACCAGGCTCCCTCGCCGCACGGCTGCACGAGTTCTCCGTCCTGGACGGCGCCACCACGCAGCCCGACACCACCGTCGTCTTACTCCAGTGGGCCTGACAACGTATCTACTTCGACGGCGCGCTCGCCGCCCGGCAGCACGAGGCCTCCGTCCTCGACGGCGCCACCACACAGCACCTTCGTCGACGGTGCGCTCGCCGCCCGGCAGAACGGATATCTCTGTCCTGGACGGCGCCCTCGCCAGCAAGCAACACGAGGTTTCCTGTCTCCATGCTGGACGGCGCCACCACGCATCACCTTCGTCGACGGCACGCTCGCCGCTCCTCAGCACGAGATCTCCGCCTTGGACGGCGCCCTCGCCAGTACGAGGTATCCTGTCTCCGTACGTGACGGCGCCCAGGCCAGCAAGCAGCACGAGGTTTCCTGGACGTCGCCCTTGCGGCCCTACACCGCGCCATCAGGTGCCCTGCCGTCAGCTCCAGACTCCAGTTACTCTTCCTCTTACTGACGATCTTCTCCAAATATAAGATTGGATTCAAGTTACTTTGTAGCTATTTTGCTATGCAAAAATCTAACAGAAATGTTAACTATAAAACAGCTCTATAATTAAACACACGAAATACTCCTGGGATATATGAATGTATGATATCTACGAACAGTGAAATATACACCACTGTGGTTCCATGTTCATGCACAGTGGAGGATAGATCACAATTATTTCATGTGGTAGAACTTGATCGATATATACCTTCTGCTTGCAAAAGCATAGTTCATGGCAGTGTGGCTAATACATTGAAAAATTAACCAAACATTGATAGACTTACTATTTTTGTGCTCTTCTGATTGTCAGTATGACATTCACTATATTTCGCACCCATTTGTCACCCCAAGAACATCTGACATTGGCCTTCATAAAACTCCAAGTTGTCTAAGACTCATTCACAATTTTCCCATTTTTATGGATTAGTAAACTTGCAGAACGTTAAACCAAGTTCCGGTGTGCAAATTAATCCAAAGCCAAATAAGTTATACACAACCTACTTCCGTTGACCTGAGCTTAGCTACAGTTTTTACCTGAGGATCGGGGACACTAGCGAGCGCTGAATCGATTGTGAAACCCTTAATCTTCTGCACCGTTGAAGGATTGTAGCTGCAAATTCTCCAGTATCACTATCACACCATAGTTGCAGCAGGAACACAAAGCAGGAATAAATAATCTTTTTTTTTAAACGAGGCAAAAGCTTTGCCTTTTATAAATACCAAAGCCATGGATGCTTGGACTTGATTCCATGAAAAATATTTAGGGCGTCGCACATCGACCAGACCTATATAATGTAGACAGTAATGCACTCCACGTATACTGATCAGGCAGATATCGTACTGTTTTAAACAATCACATCAAGGACTTCTTTTGATTCTTTGCTCTCTTCAATCTCACTGAACATTTGCAAGGCAGAAATGTAGCCCTCAGTACTTGCAACAGCCTTGTGTATCAACTCCGAGCATCATCAATTGAACTCAAACATGTTCATAATCTACATAATAACCTGGCCAAAAGGGAGTTACAGGCATGATCCTTGTTGGTGACATCAGATTGAATGACACACCGAGAAGCTCTAGAAACACACTAATCTTGGCATCACGGTGTTGCCGCTTACCCTTGAAGAACCACAATCATTTGGGACCTTTCACCACACAACGCACAACGCCCAGGGTTCTGGCAGATGCCAGCGGTATAGGAAATCCGAGGAGGAAGCGACTGCAGCCGCCGTGCCCTCCAAGGAATCCGACCATCCAGTCCAGGATGCTCGCGACATGGTCAACCCTCCAGAGCAAGGCGTCCTCGCCGGCATCCGTCGCAGGAGAAGGAGGCCGGCGCTGTGGAGCGTTCCGACGCACGATTGCCATGGCCGCCGACGCGGTGGACCGCGCCTCCGCGTCCGCCTCCTATCACTGGGTCGGACCGCGACCATACCGAGCTCGAGCGCCTCCTCGGGCACTTCAACGACCGGATTACGCGAGATGGGGCGGGGAAGAGCAGGGCGTGCGAACCTCGGGCCGGCGGTGGGGACGAAAGGGAGGGGCAGCCTGACGAGGTGGAGAGTGGGAGCTGGCGACCACGACAATGGGGAACGGCGGGAGCGGTGGAGAGGTACTAGGTGGGGAGCGTCTCCGGTTCAGCTAACCGAGAGTGAGTAAGCTGAAATCGGGCGTGTCCGATTCAGCTGCGTGGCAGCGTGGGTGACGTTTTGGACATTTTGGCCAACCAAACACATTTAGAAACGGAGTAGTATTTACCATCGAGTTTGTTACTGTACAAAGGATTCAAAAAGAAAAGAGAATTAATGATCATTTGATGATTTTGAAAGTTTTAAACTTATAAATATTGATAACTGTTTTATTTAATATATTTAATCCTGTAATCATGCATGGTATTTTGTGGTCTGTGAATGTTAAATTTTATGGAGTACTTGTACTTCACAGAAGATATTATCACTTGAAAAATTAAATCTAATTACTACTGTATAGGCTCATATGATAGATTTTTAAACAACACTACCTGCCATTTTACTAGACTTGGAATTGAATGACGATGATATAAGAAATCGATATTTGGAAGATGCTGAAAATGACATAGATTTTAGTATTTTTGTAACTAATTATAATACAATTATGTGATCGTTAATTTCATGTGAAAAAATGTGTAGATCATGTGTTACATGTGCGCTCATGTCGTGGGGCATGTGACACATTTAATGGCTCGATAAGAAATTTCACTGAAAGAGAAATATGATTCAAATACATATTGTTGCTACACATTACGATAACGTGCGTTGCACGTGCACGACTACTAGTATGTCTAAAACATAGAAAAGGATTGCATAGTCCAATGATTATTTACACATAGAAAATTATAGTTATTAGAACAATTCGAATTAAAATTAAAATTAAAATGTGCAACTAGATCGCTGAACAACGGGCTCGTGTGCTCGGCGCGTCCACAAGTGTGCACCTAGATCACTCTGAAGTTAATCATGAGTTATTTCATCACTTGCATGGCGAGTAATCCAGAGAACTCGGCCGGCACGCCCGGCTGTGGGTCAGCAAGGGGGCCCTGGTACTCATACGACTTATTGAACACAAGTTAGCATCATGCTCACTCTCGACGGTCGTGATGTGCATAATAACACAATCATTCATAATCTCCCACATCTGGTTTAGGGAGCAAGATAGACAAGGGTACCTGGCAATCATAAATCGGGTTTGGAGCACACCAAATGCTCGCTCCACGTCTTTTCGGACACTCTTGCTTGACTGCGAAGTGAGAGTTTGCCTCACCAACAAGTTTGTGGATGGTCTTGACATATGTCGACCAACGAGGATAGATGTTATCTGCTAGTTAGTACCCCCTGTTGTACTCTTGGCCGTTGATAGCATACTTCCACTCCGGAGTTTGGCCATCATCAAGTCTCGCAAACACCGCAGAGCGTTGCAGCAAGTCGATGTCATTGTGTGAACCGGTCATGCCAAAAAATACGTGCCAAATCCATAGGTCATTATCTGCCACCCATTCAAGTACAACACTGCACGCTCCAACATGTTCTCCTTTATACATCCCCTCGCAAGCAAATGGACAGTTACTCCATTTCCAATGCATGCAATTGATGCTCCCAAGCATCACTGGAATCCTCTCGCTTCACCTTGTGCCAAGAGTCGAGCTGTGTCTCTTGCATTTGGTTCTCTCAGATAGTTTTGTCCGAACCCTACATTCACCGCCCTGTAAAACTTGTGTGTGGCTTCAATGGTCGTGGATTCACACATACGGAGGTAGTCATCCAAAGAATCTGCAGAACATACATACACAAGACATCATATAGCAGCATTGCATTTCTGAATGGACGAGAATCCAAGAAGTACACCAGTGCAATCTTTTTTCAGCTCGAAGTAGTCATCGTAGTCTCGAACACCATGCATAATGTCCATAAACACTTTCCTCTGCATCCTAAAGCGTCGGCCAAATGCTTGATCATTGTTTGCCGGGGCCAGGGAAACATGGTCATTGTAGAGCAGCACTTGACCCATTGTTCTAAACCGGTTCTTGTTGCTCGTCTTTCCTCTCCTCGACCCTCCACGTTTGGGAGTGGCATCCAGCCCCGCCTATGCAGGCATAAGAACGGCGAGAACGAGCTGATTCTCTTCATCAGCATCATCATCATCGTCATCATCATCAATGTTGGCCTCCTCTTCCATCATTTGGTGAACATAATATCATCGTCGCTATCCATAGCCTATTGAACAATAGTCAATGAACAACGAATCTATGAAATGAATCAAAGAAAATGACCTGTTGGCAAATAGTCGAACACCTTGCGGGCGGGCGAGAGGGAGAAATTGGTGACGGCGCCGGCAGGACGAGCTGTGGGACGCAAAACAACAACTGGCGACGGCGGGGACTCGGAGGGGCGGCGACGGGAAGGGGTTGCGGAGATGGCGATGGCTGGGGGCGACGGCAGCTGCGGTGTCGCGAATCGCCAGGTAAGGAACACTAGAGGACGGGGTCTGCCTGTCAGAGGGTTGTCCTGCGCTGTCCAGCAGCCCCAACTCCGCCCCCAAGTTTGGAGTTCCGCTCGGGTGCGGATAGAAAATCAAGTCGGATCGGACACTTGGGGTGCCTCTGTGATAGTTTTTTATTTCCGACACCTGACTGGGCCTTTGGGGTGCCGGTGGAGATGCCCTTAGGCGGGCGTTAACATCTGCTCTGTACACCGTCAGTCTTTATTTTCTTTGGGACTCGACTAGTTCTTAACATTACTGAGGCTGTGTAATTGATATCTTATATATATATATATTTCCTTGATCTACAAAATCTTTGGGTCTATGACTCGAGTACCTTGATTTGACCCCTACAGCGCTGAGGGATGGGTTCACACACATGGGCCGGTTCTCCTGTCACTAGACAGCGCGCACGCATCGTGCACCGCCGCAGTACATATGTACCTTGAACTGCAGGTTGTACTGGTTAGATCTAAGAGCCTGGCAGTAGAAACTCCGGAAGCAGAGTAGATCAGTACCACTGAGCGAGTGCACACGCAATTGCCATTGGCCAGTGCCCGGAGACACAGGACAAAGCTTGAATCGGACGGTAGCCTAGCAGCGAGGCAGTATTTGTCATTTTTAGAGAAAAGTTTTCAGGTCTCGACCGATATTGGAAGGGTGCGAAATGAGAGTTGGCTGACGAGCAGTTGTACAATACTGGAGTACTCTTTTAGAAAATAAATGGACTACTATTTCCATCGCATTAATCGACAAATCTGCCTTCTTCTAGTTTTTTTTTGTTTTTCGTTTCACGTGTCTGCCTTGTTCTAACTAATTGAGACGAACTGTTCAAAGCAATCAAGTGGACCGTTGCGATCTTTTTAATATAAAAATATCTTACTTGACATCAATTACTCCAATTTCTGGGCACAATCCTAAAATTAATTTAGTCCCAAAACTCTCCACCTCATATCAATAAACTGAACAATAAAGATTTCTTAAAATTTGCATTAAATGTCTTCGGAGTGTCGTCTCCAACTTCTTCTTTTGTATCTTGACGTTCCTTATAGGCTCATGAACAAATCTCACAAAACCAAACAAGCATAGGTTACAATAACCTAAAAGATTATAAAGAATTGTCATGGTCAGGAACCCTTACAAGGTAGACTCTTGAAACATTGACAATTGTAATGTTCGTGAAGAACTTCGGGAGCAGCCAAAAACTTGATACTATCATTGCTTTTACCACCTCCACGACTAGCGAAAAACGCCAGATGATAAATCTAGATTTGGTAACAAAACACCGGAGTCTCCCCAATGCCAGCCTTGTCGATCGCGACGGCAACACGTGGACGAAGATAGAGCCATGGAACTCTTATTATGTGCGACGCTAATTTCTCCGTCGAGAAGCCATTACCGAAACACAAACATTAAATAAATAAAAATCTCCACTAATACTTATTAATCACACATCATCTATTCATTAAGCCACATCATCCACTATTTGAGCCATTATTTATCCATGTCATCCCACATTTATTAATGATTTTCTATCCATCCATGAAAACTATTTGAATTATAAATCTATTATCTATACAATTACCTCATCAATTTTAGTTGTTCAATATACAAAAATTCTACATTGATTAAATATAGATTCTCAATTATGGTGTCAATCGATCTATTATCTATAATACTATTAAAAGAGCAAACATGTTACGGATACATTAAACTTTAGTCGTTCAATATCAGATCAACGGATCAGATCGTTCTAACAATGTTGAGCACCTCAACACGCCTTTTCAATATGTTATATTACAAGAATTGCCACCGCTCAAAAAAGAAACGCCGCGTTGCTGCCCCGATCCCCAAGCCCGTTTCGTGACCGCCGGCGGCCTGTCCTTGCGCCGGATACGCGCAGGCGACACCTCCCTCGCCGCCATCGCAGTCCTCCGCGTCATCCAGTGGCCGCTCGCCCGGGACATAGCCGTCAAGCTCGACTCGGCCTGTCCCTGCGCCGGATCCGCTGTGCTACCTACAGCTTGCAGCCCTGAAGATCACCGAGTGGCGGCAGCCTCAGCAGCAGCGTCCCAGAAACGGTAGGCATCTTCTCCCGACGCATCTATCTTACGTCATCGACGCGGAAGCTTCAGCTCCTCCCGATCCCCTTTCTGTGGCCGCCCTCACTGGTCGATTCCGGCCAACTCCGGCTCCTCCGCTTACCGGAACGGAGTCCTCTCGATGTCCCCTACCGATTCCCGCCCGATCCGGCCATCCCGGCGGCCAAGGACGGGGGCAAGCCGGCGGCATCCACGAGTAACCGTGGCAAGATCCGCGTCAAGGATCCCAAAGGCGTGGCGTCCGAGGACGCCTCCGCGTCGGGGGAATCCTCCGCATCCACTAGCGGGACAGCTAGCACTCCACCCCGTTGTGGGAAGGGAGGGCTTCCTTCGTTCTGTGCAGGTGACTCCGGCGCCCGGAGACTCGGTTTCCAGCCTCAGCTTTAGCCTCAAGGCGAACCACCTCATCGCCACCTCCTGGGACAACCAGGTGAGCCATGAGTGAAGACAACCGTTTTCTGTTTCTCTGAACCGGCGAGTAAAATACTGAGATGCGGTTGTGCTGTTTGATTTCGGATGCAGGTTCGGTGCTGGGAGATCCAGCTTGGCGGCCAATGCCAGGCGAAGCGTCGATTTCGCATGATCAGTCTGTATTGCGCCTCTCCTTATTATCATTTGCTTATACTATTGCAACGCGGCTGTTCAGTTTCGGCCTCTGTCGACTGCTTTAGATCGTTCTGTCCTTGTCTGCATTGTCTGACCATTAGGCTCGGTTGTTTGGTGTAGGTCCTGTGCTTAGCGTTGAAGGATGATGGGACTACTGTTTTCTCGCAAGGTCGTGACAAGGTGGTTAAGGTGTGGCCGTTGCTGTCTGGAGGGCCCGATCAAAGAACTCGCGTGGATTCCACAGATGAATCTTCTTGTCAGTGGGAGCTGGGATAAGACTTTGAGGTGATCATATCTATACAAACCTCAAGTTTACATCGATTCCTGCAGTGTGGTCCTGTCTGATGTTGCATTGCATGTGATATATTGCATTATAAGTTTATAACAGCAAATTACTGAATATTGATGCACTGCCCTGTTAGATAGTGTGTAAAGAACCATGCTGCATTATGTCCAAGAATCAGGAGCTTTGTTTGCCTAATGCAAACATACATACAAACGCAATGGACCTATAAAACCTATTTGTTAACATGATTGCTACCAATTAATATCTTCCCTCTAACCTTCTGTTAATAAAGGTACTGGGACCTTTGGCAAGCTCAGCCAGCACATGTTCAGCAACTTCTTGAGCGCTGCTATGCTCTCTCACTGAGTGTGGCCGTTGGCACTGCTGACCGCAATGTGGTTATCTTCAATCTTCAGAATCCACATGTTAATTATGTCTCTTTTTCTATGCTACAAATTTTCCAGGTTATATTATCTGGCTATGTATGTGGATGCAGTTGATTTGTACACTTAATCTTAATCCATCGTTATGTAGTGTTTACACATAATCTATTTTCTGAATATTTGCAAGCCGCAATACCGGTCCAACCAGATTAATGATAGCTGATATATTACTTTTTTGGAGGGCATGTAAATGATCTAAAATGTGGTTGAATATCAGCGTTACTTACTGCAATAGCAAAACAAAAAGTCAACTAGAAAGGGTAAACACCGAAAGGAACAAGGAAAGAAAATACAAGGTAAGAGATACTTACACAGATAGGCATAGAGCTAATTCAGTTTTCTCCGATTTTATTGGCATGTACTCCCTCCGTTCATAAAAGGATGTCTCAACTAACTTTAAATTTGGATGTATCTACACACTAAATTATGTCTAGATACATCCAAATTTGGAGTTGGTTGAGACATCCTTTTGTGAACGGAGGGAGTATATTTGTACTGCAGGACGAGGACGTCGTGTTGTGGAGCCAACTGACGCACAGTCGCCACGGCCGCCTATTCGGCGACAATGAGGCCCGTGTCTCCGAGCGCGAGGATGCCAGCGAGCATGCAGAGCTCGAGTGCATCCTTGGGCTCTCCTCCGACCCGAGACGGAGGCCGGTGAAGGAGGTAGGATGTGACGGAACCAGGCGATCGAGGCGGGAGCTTAATGGTGAGGCAGCGGGGAACACGGGGAGGCGACGGTAGGGGGAGCCGAGCGAGGTGCTCATGACCGCGGTCGTGGAGGCCGACCGGCGCAAGCTCGGCTTGCCTGGCATGGAAGTATTGAGACGGTAGGACATGTTTATATTATAATCAATTATGAGACGTGCGTTGCACGTGCACGGTCACTATATTATTAAAACAACAAACAATAGATGGTGAAGATTTATTAGTCTAAACTTAGTTGATCTCAACTGTTTAGATCTATGGACTAGGCAATGAAGGACGAGTGGCCGGACTAATAACGCCTAAATAAACGGAGTAAACGTGCGATGGCACGAGTAGACATATGAGTCGTTTCGTATTCTAATTGGAGTCTACCAGGGACAAGGTCATATTCTAACCAGTCTGGCCGTAATTAACCTATTTTTTTCTCCATCTCAGCTCACGAGGATGCAGGCGTAGTCGCCGCCATGGCTCTCCTCTTGGGTATCGCTGGACTTCTTCCTCCTGCATAATTCAGTTCAGTTGGTGTGGTGATGCGAGATACTAGCACTAGAGGAGCGATTGATCTCTCCCTACCCATCTCTAGCATTGTTTGGAATTGATGCTTAAGATCGCTGCCCATCTCTAGCATTGTTTGGAATTGATGCTTCAGATCGCCACTTTGTTTTTGTATTCGGCCTTGCACCGCTGCCCGTAGGGATGAAAACGGTACGGAATCTTTCCGACTTTTCCGTGGAAAAACGGAAACGGAATGGAAATATGGAAACGGAAACGGAATTCTGCAAAACGGAAACGGAAACGGAAACTTTTATGCGGAAACGGAAACGGAACAGCGTATTCCGGCGGAACGACTGTGGAAACGGAAATTCCGTTTCCGGTAATACGGAACTTTCCGTTTTTTTGTTACCCTGTGATTTTAAATCCAATAGACACGGAAATTCTAGTGAGAATATTTAGATACAACTAAAGAACTGAATAAAAATAAAAAGAATCGGAAGTTACCATGTTTAGGACCTATGTATTCGCATATCATCTCTTACTCAGGTCGTTATTTCAGTATTATACTAGGAACAAGGACGATAATAGATATTTTTAATGTTGCCAAAATTGATAACTTAGACACACTATATTATATAATCAGGATATCTCTTTATAATTTTATTTCATCTTAGAAACTTGATAAGTTTGTTGATTTGTTTACCTTTTCCTTAATTATTTAAGGTGTCTCTCGATTCCGGTAAAGATCTGCTTTCTGTTCCGTCTCCGCACCGTATTTGGTTTGTATCTGTTTCCGGCAATATTTGTTTCCGTATTTGTTTTCGGGGTTTCTGTATTCGTTTCCGCTTCCGTAAAAAAATATGAAAACAAATGTGGCACCAGTCAGTTTCGTCCGTATCCGCTCCGTTTTCATCCCTACTGCCCATCGCCATGTTCGGTCTACGGTTGCCCTTGGTATGTTCGTCCTTCTCCTGTTCCGATCTACTACTCTGATGCACCGTCACAAGATCCTTCTACAGGAGAATCAAGCGCAAACAAATATATACAAAGCTTGGAGATCGATGTAGCAAGGCCAGCTTTTCAGGTGATCAATCAGGTCGCGAAAGTTGACGGCGGCCGGCCGGGCATACCAAAGTCGTCCCTGGTCCACTGGCCCGTGAAACTCAGTCGCCGCCGAGCCGCCAACATCAAGGTCCACTCACTCCTCTCGGAGTCCCGGCCCTCCTGAGTCTGATGTCGAGATGAAAACGGAAGACAAGGCACACAATCGACAAGGACGGCCGGTTCTTGGTGTAACGTACATAGCCCGGCCGTGTAACGAAGTGCATGTCCAGCGCCATAGGACGTGCGTGTCGAGCTGCCTCAATTCTTTTACGTGATTCACAGCTATTCTGATAACCAATTCTACTCATAGCATGAGCAGGTAGCAGCGAGAGCCGGATAAGTCACATTGGGATCAAGATTGTTGATGTGCTAGAAGACGTTGAAGATGATCCAAATATGCTTACTGCAATTCAGTATATGTTCTTAGGCTCTTAGCCCCTATTTCCAGTTTGAGATAAATAAGCACCGGCAATTTATCAGTGTGAGGCAATGCATGTCTGTTACGTACAAATAGTGGGCACATGCACAACTAAATATTAGAGGAAAACATCAATTAAGTATTATTCGGTAATTAACTTCTGGCCTCTTTAGCAATGACAAAGCAATTATTTTATTGCATCATGTTTGTATGAATTTTTCTGCATCCAACCAAAGGTGGAACTCGAACTCCATGTCACATCCTATATTCAGTATGAAGACATCGCCAACCTCCACCTATATTTTCATGTACTACATTATTTATGGGATTTCCGTCTATTTAATGTCTTTTCTACAAAACATTGTTGTTCATCGGACGAATATATTTATTTATTAATAAAATCGTATAGCTAGAAATTATTTGGATATCCTTTATATGTTTCCCATATTATTTTCACTGGTCTAATCTTTGTTGAGCATTGTCTATCATGATATATATTTTCCATGGAAGAGAATTGCGATCATTTATTTAAGCACATCATATTTTATTCTTACTGCTTAATTCTTTCTCGCGAAACTAATAGGCAGAATATTACAATCTACTATTTTGTTGTTTTCTTGGACCAATGGATTTCAATGTTAAGAAAAACGAAAAAATCACTTAGTGATGCCAAATAAAAAAATTATCTTTAAAACTTTTGGGATGCACATATTTTAGGGATTTTTTTTTAGATAAAACATATTTTGGGGATGTAGAAATTATATTCAAATAGGGGATGTAAAGGTTTTTGTAAAAACACATCCAGAGAAAAAATAGTGCAAAAAATAACTATTTATTTACTTTCTTTTTATGATGGTAGAACTTGATTAATGCAGAAGACACAATAATAGGAGTTTGAAGGACACACACAAAACAAAACAAAAGCTTAAGGAAATCTGTTTTCCCTTTTGCAGGATATCAACGGCGACGTCAACAGGAGGCGACATGCCAGGGGCTGGCGGGTTGCCGGTGATCACGTTAGGGGAGCAGGTGCCGGCAGTGGCTGGCGCCTCGAGAGGCAGCGGCGAGCGGCCCTTGGTTTAAGGCCAACCTCCACGATGAACCACACATTTGTGACCGCGGTGAGATGCAGAAGTACAACAGACAAGCTAGCAGCTAGATCGATTAGTTTTAAAGACACACACGTACGTACTAAGCCGATGGATATCTAGCCGGGTACTTGGTGAGATGCACGCGCCTCGATGCGTGCTTAGATGTTTCCATCTCACCAAGTATCCACAGCCTACATATTAACAATATTTATTGTTGTGTATTTTCTATATGTAAATCACTTATTTCAGATAAGAACTCATATGCCATGTTCATGCTACTACCGGTGAAAGAATAATGACAGTCGCTATATTATTTGGCAATTTTGAAGTTGTACAATCTGCAAATATGGTTTCGCAAGTTACAAGAAATTAGAATTATTGTGTGTATGCTTCAAGTGCAAAGGAGGTGAAATGATCATCATATGATTATTGAAGTTGCTATATTTAATTTGCCAAGGATCGATGCTCTACAAGAATTATTAGAAAAAGAGCAAGAGTGCTCAGGTATGGCATATCTTTAAATTTTTAGATGTTATTGGATTTTTCACTAATATTAAGCCAATAAAGCCAAGGGTTGCACTACGCCAACCCACCCAGAAATTTCAAATATCTGTGAGATAATAATTCAAATAGCAAGTAAGTGTATAATCAGATCTCAATTAATTGCTACTGCAAGAATATCAGCAAATATATATTTTTTAGAATTAAATATTTAGGGATGATAAAGGCGGATTAACATCACAGTTAGGTGAACATTTAATGATAAAACATGTAGTAGTACTTAATTATTGTTAGCTCAATACAAGTGCAATATTGAATGGCAGATACAATAATATTGACAGAATTTCTGCTATTCTGATAGAAGGAATATATTCATTGTTGATTTAATAGGCTACTGACTAAAGCAAAGCTGAATATATATAATCATATTTTTTCAGGGCCAGAAATCGCTCTTATCATTTGGTGCAAATCTGGATACCCATGAATACAGGCAATGTTGCTGAGTAGGTTGCACGCTGAGCAGTAGGGATATACATATCGGATGGAAAATAAAATTTAGGATGTCTCGAATACTATTTGGACATGTCCTGACGGTTGGTCCTAAGATAAGGTTGGGGTTCTATTATGTGATGGAATGAGAAATGCATATTAGTTGAATGTCAAGTGGCAATTGATTTTATATATAATAATACATATTCCATTTTAGAAACCAAAATAGTACATCATTGATGCATGCACACCATAACAACACACAAACGAAAATCAAATTCAATAGAACATCACTACATTTAATACTCACCCCAATGACATATTAAATATCTTACTATTTCCAAATATTATATGATGTAAAAAAATATTAATGATAAATCTAGCCGCGCAAATGCGCGGGCCACCCGCTAGTTCCTTAATATTCCCGTTAAATTTTACTGTTGCATGTGTCATATGTCTTTTCGTTTATATTATAATTTTTTATAAGAAGTTCCCGCTGCAATGCGCGGGGTATCTTTCTAGTTTTCATCAAATTGGCAAATTGCGCATAGCTAAATTCTTCCTTTTTGGCAGTAGCCATCCAAGACTTCATTGCCTCGAACAAGACTTTGTTTTGGGCTTCGCATCGCGCGTCGGCTGCTTGTTCAACTACAATTCTGGCACGCTCTTGGAAGTCCAAGAGATCGACTTGTGTGATGTAGCTCTCGTTCTCGGCTCTCCTCTTTCCCTTTCTTGCCTCTTTGTCGGCAGGATAATGGGCATTCAATCTACCAAGACCGGCGCCGTGCACAAGGCCACCTGCCGGTGGTTTATCAACAGCATTGCCCTTGGCCTTGTTAATCGACCGGTTAAGCTTCATGTCCCACCTGGCCATGGAGCCCTAGGAGTTTTGATCAGGGTACTCATACTCTTCAAGCCGAAACAAGGACGTGAAGCATTAATGTCGATAAGTCGCAGAAACACGACAAATAATTGATGAAGGAATCAATTACCAAGTAGCGTTGGACTTCCTTCGTTTTGTCATCAGTTTCATAGACACCCGTTTGTTTATTAAATTTGAACCTGCCCTGGATGAAGTCATGTTCTTTCTCATCTTCGAACGTCTTCCAGTGGTTTGTCTCATCGTTCTTCTCCATCAGCGCGTCCTCATTTCTCCACTTTTGCTTCTTCGCCTCCCCGTAACCACGGGTTCCTAGGGTATGCCGACCGATGCATTTCTTACTCTTCTCCTTCCCCCATTTAGACAATGCCTTGCTTTTGGGGTTTTTCAAATCCTCTTTGAAAATTTCCCAATCCTCCTCACTAACGGAAGGCCATGTTGCATGTACATCATCAAATTCTTTTCCTTTCTCAAGAAAGTCAGTTCTCGCCATATACTTCCAACAACTCAAGGCCTTCGAAAACTTGCATAGCGCATGTTCGTTTACCAAATTGTCAGTCTGCTTAAGGTTGTTGTACGGACGTGAGAAGGAGAATCTTTGGTGAAGCCTTTTGAGGAGAAGGTCGCGCGCCGCAGCGTTTTCCTTTCTCCTAATGGTTGGATCGTTTAGGTTGCAGACTTCTCGGCCGATGCATCCAGTGGTGTTGCCGTACTCAGAGTGGGCTTTGAGCGGACTTAAAGGCTCACCAGACGCGCCTAGTCGCGTGATCCGTATAGTTCCGGGCTTGATCGTGTTTCGGGGTCTATAAATTCCGCGGGCTTGCGGATCCGTCCCGACGAAGTGAAACCGTCGTGGTTTCCAGACATCTACAATTGTTAGACCAATTGGATGATAAATCTGTATTGCACATAAATCTTTTAAATTGTTAAGTTATGCCAAAAAAAAATCGGCATGACCTTTGCTAAAATTGGACATATTGAGTGCTAGAAATTCGACGAAACAGACGTGAGTCAACGTTTCGTCAAAACATTGGCACTCATATACCTGCATAGGAAACAACAATAGACGCGAAAATGTTCGCGAACAACACATTTCATAGACTTCAACCACGTATTAATCCGTCTAAAAAAATTCATCTCCCCACATTCCATATATATACCCAAATTCATCTCCCCAACCTACGGTAACCACATATATCTCCAAATAAAATCCTAGTTCATGCTCCAAAACATGTAAAATTGGTCTCGGCATTCCAACAAACACCTCATGAGCGACACCGGGGTGGAGGGGAAAGGGGTGCCATACCTCGCGCCGACGGCAGCGGCACCAAAGCCCAGTGTCGGTGTTGAGGCGTGGTGCGTAGACGAGGCCGGGGACAGCTTGCGCCGACGACGGCAGCTCCGGTGGCGCTTGAGGGGAGAGGCCCGGTCGAGGGAGACGTCGGAGGCGGAGGCGCGGCCAGCGTCTAGCACATGTTCAGGGGGAAGAGACGTTCCGGCGGCGGCGGGCGGTGGCGTCAAATGGCGACGCGGGCGCCAGACTTAGGAGAGAGGTGCGGGCGCAAAAATGAAAGCGGGTGGGGAAATTTCACCAAGTTTTTTCCTATACAACTATTCGAATGGAATCATCGGCGAGTACTGGTCGCCCACGCCGGTGATTAGAATGTTTTTTATACATATATCCTCATATTTTATAATTTCATCTGCTTTTTCAGTTACGCCCCTAAATTCAACTACGTACGCCCCTATATTTTATATATTATAAATTAGTTAATTCATCATTTTATTGACACATATTTATTCTTGGATCTCAGAAATAAATCTCAAAGTCACATATCACTTCTTGTTGCCTTTTTGGATGCCAATTTACTAATGAACTTTAAATAGAAATGCAATACCGCCAAGTATTGGGATTTATTGTTTTAAAGTAATTACTGGCGTGGGAGACCAGTGCAAGCCGGTAACGTTAAAATAATCCCCGGCGTGGGAAGCTATCACACGCCAGTCATTCTATCGGGGCCACCATGTCAATTCAGGACAAAGTAATCACCGGCGTGTCCGATGGAACCCACCCCAGTAATCACCACCTTAATTACTGGCGTGGATATGTAGTCCCACGCCGGTGACATTTTCCTCCGTGGTTGGATTTTTTAGCCCACAAATCACCGGCGTGGCTCTAAAATGTCCACGCCAGTGATTCCAACGTAACACCGGCGTGGAAAAAATCCCACGCCGATAATTAGTTGCGGAATTTGGTCCCAGCAGATCATCGGCGTGGGTTTTGGGTGGCCCGCCGGTGATTACAAGCCGACTATTAGGTGTTTCCTTTTAGTGATATCGCTCATTAGAGGCGCGGTTCGCTCTGGCCGCCCGAAGCAGCTTTTTGCTAGGCCGCCTCATTTAGTCCGCGAGATGTTCAAAATTGGTTTATGTTTTTCTCCTTTCCTTTTCTGTTTCTTTTCATTTGTTTTCTATTTTCAAAAAAATCATATTTTGAAAAAGTTTTAGATTTAAAAAATGTTTAGATTCAAAAAATTGTTCAAATTTATAATTTATTCAAACGAAAAAGTTTCAGATTTTTGAAAATTTAATGATTCAAAAATTGTTCAAATTTGTTCATATCTAAAATGTTCACATTAAAAAACAGATTTTAAAAACGCAAGAAAAAACTGTACTTTTATTGGGCTAATTTTGGAGCGGCCCAAGAAACGGCTCTTCAGGCGGCCTGGGCGGATGGTGCCGCGATCCCTATATATCGCTTTTTGTGACTCCTATCACCAACTCGCCTACAGGCAGCAGTTCGTGGGCCGACCCAGGTTTTCCCTCGTTCGCAAGATTCTCACGACGGTCTGCTACGGCAGTATACTTCATCCCGTTTCATTTTTCTTTCCTTTCCTGTTTTTCTTCTTTCTAACCTTTTCTTTCTGTTTCTTTGATTTCTAATTATTTCAGATTAAAAACTCCCATTTTTTCCTTTACTCTTTTTCTTTCCTTTTTGCTCTTTTTCATGATTTCTGTTTTCGGTTTTCCAGTTTTATTTTCCCATCTTTCTTTCTTCTTCCTTTTTTGTTTCTTTTTTCCATACTACTTTTTATTTTCTCATTTTCCTATTCCTTTCTATTTTTTGTTCACTCGTTTGTTATTTATATTTTTTGGTAATAAAATAATATAATGTTTTTGGACTATGAAATCTTTAAAAAAACATTGAACACTTTTTTAGCCCATCGATCTACTTATTTGGTCCACTATTTTCGGTTCATCGGCATCTTTGGTTCACTATAATTTTTGGATCACCTGCTTTTTTTGTTCATTGTTATTTTTGGTTCATCCGTATTTTGGGTTTGCTATTAGGTTCATCAGCATTTAAGTTTATTTTTGGTCCACTATTAATTTCGGTTCACCGGCATTTTTTAGTCACTAGTATTTCTAATTCACCGGCATTTTCGGTTCACTATTATTTTTGGTAAACAGTTATTTTTGGTTCCTCGGTATTTTTGGTTCACTATTAGGTTCAACAGAATTAAAGTTTTTCTGTTCACTATTATTTTTGGTTCACCGACATTTTTGATTCACTATTATTTCTGGTTCACCGACATTTTTCGGTTCACTAATATTTTTGTTCACCCGCATTTTTGGTTCATAATTATTTTTGGTTCACTACTATTTTTGGTTCATCCGAATTTAAGTTTCTTTTCATTTCACTATTATTTTTGGTTCACCCGCATTTTTGGTTCATCGTTTTTGGTTCACTATTATTTTCGGTTGATCTGAATTTAAGTTTCTTTTCGGTTCACTCGCATTTTTGGTTCACTATTATTTTTGGTTCATCTGAATTTAAGTCTCTTTTATGTTCACTATTATTTTCGGTTCATCTGAATTTGAGTTTCTTTTCGGTTCACTATTATTTTTGGGTCACCTACATTTTTTATTCACTATTATTTCTAGTTCACCGACATTTTCGGTTCACTACTTTTTATGTTCACCCACATTTTTGGTTCATCGGTATTTTTGGTTCATCCGACTTTAAGTTTCTTTTCGGTTCACTATTATTTTTGGTTCATCGGTATTTTTGGTTCGCTATTATTTTCGATTCATCCGAATTTACGTTTCTTTTCAGTCCACCCGCATTTTTGGTTCATCGGTATTTTTGGTTCATCCAAATTTTTGTTTCTTTTCGATTCACTATTATTTTACGTTCATCCAAATTTGAGTTTCTTTTCGGTTCACTATTATTTTTGGTTCACCGCAATTTCTGATTCACTATTATTTCTGGTTCACCGACATTGATTTGTTGTTCACTATTATTTTGGGTTCACCCGCATTTTTGGTTTGTCGGTATTATTGGTTCGCTATTATTTTTTGGTTCATCCAAATTTAAATTTCTTTTCGGTTCAATATTATTTTCAGTTCACCGGTATTTTTGATTCGCTATTATTCTTAGTTCACCAGCATTTTTTATTCACTATTATTTCTGGTTCACCGGCATTTTCAGTTCTCTACTTTTTTTTTATTTTCACCCGCATTTTTTGGTTCATCTGTATTTTTGATTCATCTGAATTTAAGTTTCTTTTTGGTTCACATTTTTTCGTTCACGCGCATTTTTGGTTCATCGGTATTTTTGGTTCACCATTATTTTCGGTTCATCCAAATTTATGGCTCTTTTCGGTTCACCGCATTTTTGGTTCATCAGTATTTTTGGTTCACTATTATTTTAGGTTCATCCGAATTTAAGTTTCTTTTCGTTTCACTATTATTTTTGGTTCATGCAAATTTGAGTTTCTTTTCGGTTCACTATTATTTTCGGTTCACTATTATTTTCGATTTACTATTATGTCTGGTTCACCGGCATTTATTTTCGGTTCACTATTATTTTGGGTTCACCCGCATTTTTGGTTCATCGGTATTATTGGTTCACTATTATTTTCTGGTTCATCCAAATTTAAATTTCTTTTCGGTTCAATATTATTTGCAATTCACCGGTATTTTTGATTCGCTATTATTCTTAGTTCACCGACATTTTTTTGCTTCACTATTATTTTGGATTCACCGATATTTCCGGTTCACTCAAAAATTTAGTTTTTGAAAATGGTTCATATTTTAAAATATTCATTTCACCGGTATTTCCGGTTCACTATTAATTTCGGTTCACCGACATATTTGGTTCAGTATTATTTTCGTAATACTATAATTTGCTTTTGAACTCCTGAACGCTTTTAAAATACCATTGATTTTTTTGAATATGTGAGCACAGTTTTTAAACTACATGATTTTTTTAACCACGCGGGGAACCTTTTTAAAAAACACCTGATGAATTTTTTAAAAACACTTTTACAAATTTTAGGAGCATTTTTCTAAAATGTTTCAAATTTATTTGTTAGAACATTTTTGTAAAATTAAGAAAATAGGAAGAAAAAATACGTCACGTAACGTACATGCTGGTGTGTGGCGAGCGCATGTGTACTCTGTCCAGCAATTTTCCCACAGATACGCAAATCTGCGCACGTAACGTAGATGCTGGTGTGCAGTGCGCGCATGCTCAAGTGACTACTCCTGTGTGGACGCACGGACGTCATTTTTATGGGCCGGCCCAAGGTGAGCGATCCTTGCTGGCGAGTTGGGAAACGAGAGTCCGGTCACGGGCGAGTTGAATCTTTCAGCTCGGATCTCGGATCGAAGGTTCCGGCATGGTCTTCAGGATGCGACGTCTTGCTGCTTCAGCTGCCTGCAGGAGGAGGACACTATCGAACATGTGCTGATACAATGTGTTTACGCCCGGGAAACCTGGCATCATTGTTTCCAGAGGTTGCAGGTGAGGGTGCGAACACCGGAGCGGTCGGATCAGCTTGAGTTATGGTGGCTGCGCGAGCGAGCGAGATTCAAGGGCAAGGATAAAAAGAATTTCGATACGGCAGTGACGTTGGTCTGTTGGTCGATCTGGAAGCAGAGGAACGCGAGGGTGTTTAACAACATTAGTCAGCAATGCTCTGCCCAGGTGCTGTCGAACAAAATCGTGGATGAATGGAGGCTCTGGCTCACGGTTCGTGGGAGGGCAGGAGGGAGTACACAAGTGACGCGAGAGTAGGCTTAGGCGTGGAGTCGGGTTGGCGTGCTGTTCCTTGTTTCGACAAGTGATCGCAGCTTCTTGTAATTGCTTTCTACCTTCTATATAAATAAGGTGTACCATTGGTGCACTCTCAAAAAAAAAAAAATCTTTCAGCTCGCAACGAGCGATGCATAGGGGCACCCGATGGTGCCGCCTGCAGGCGCCATATAGGCTCTCCCGGCCTACGACCTCTCGCTGAAACACCTAAAACTAGCCGGGCATTTACTAGGCCATTGTGGATGCTGTAAGGGCGGCAAATACGAGCCCCAACACTAGAGATGGAATGAAAGAAAAAACAGATTTCACACTGGGCCACCAAATTCTGGGACCCCGGCCTTCTTGGTATAGCTATATTGATAGACTTCCCTCAAAAAATAAATATATTGATAGACTCTCCACAGCATCACACGAGAAGGATTAACAAGTGCTGTTGAAGCATATTCATGCCATTCTGATTAATTATCTGATGCAGGACCTCATGTTTACTTTTTTTCTTATCCGATGCACTTTGACATCCCCCAGCTTTAACATATCCCCTTGGCACCATTCACCACCAGCAGCATCCTTATCAGTTATCAAGAATTGCGCTGGGGCAATGAAGTTCATCCGGTCGCCCCTCTTTGACCGTGAAGGTATGTTGGCACATATTGACGAGGCGGTCTTCGCGAAAAAACTTGGTGGCTTGCTCGCTTCCTTGGAGGCAGCTAGCCCTGGATCTGGCCAGGCGATTGCTTGCCACATATCGGAGGAGGCTTTTACTGAAGAAGGCTCTTAGGAGCATAGGCAAGAAGAATGGAGCCATTGGTAAGGCGCCCACGACTGCTTAACGGCAGCTGCGTGGTCCTAGGGTAGTCGTCAGTATGCGGTTGCTTAGGTAGAGTGAGGTTGTCGCTTCGGGAGTTGCTGGTTTTAGGTGTTGCCCTTTGTGGTTGTGTTGGCCCTCCCATGTTGTTGGTGTTTGTTGTATGGTTTTCGTCCGGTTTTTTCCACTAATAAACCGGACACCTTCTTCTTAATAAATGTTTGGGGCCAAACTTTTGCCCCATAGTTCTAAAAAAAAGAATTGCGCTGCAAAAGTATAAACTCTTCGCAGTACACAATACAGAGCTGGGAATTCCTCACCCATTGAGAACGGAAGGGCCAAAGTGAGCTTCATTTTCTGAGCTCCAGACCTTTGCGTCGATCATTTGGACCATCAAACACACGCAAACGAAAGGGTGTTAGGATGACTCCAACGGACCGACGTAAACGGACGCGCGTTTGGTCCGTGTTTGGTCCGTTTGGGTCGGCAAACGGACGCGCGTCCGTCCCACGTCCGCCCCTTTCTGGCCACTGCGCCCAACGGGGCCGACGCATTGAGTCCGCCGCGGCCAGGGTTTTGAGGGTTTTGGAGTATTTTGATCGATTTCACAAATTCGATCACATTTAATCATCTAAACAATCAAATAAAATATAGATTGACATAGTAAATCAACCATAGCATATTGTACCAAAAGAATATTGCCATGTCGGCATACAATACCAAAATCACACCAAATTCCGGGCCTCATTGGCCATGTTTTTTCGGCCATTTAGGCCATGTTTTTTTGGCCATCTAGGCCATATTTTTTCGGCCATTGATGGCTCCCAAGTGCAGGAGATCAATTGTAGTACCTTTCAATTAGAAAAGGTTGTCGAACCCACGAGGAGCTGAAGGTATTGGTTAGTAAGATTGATAAATAAAACAATAAAAGATGCAGATGTTTTTGGTATTTTCAGTTGTATAATTGCAAGCAGATAACAGATAGTAGCAAGTGAAAGCTCTCAAAGAGAGAAAGCCCAATCCTCTTATGTGGCAAGAGGACAAGCTCAAGTGATGTGTAACTTATATGTGGCAAACGTTCCCGAGGGCGGCATGGATGATGCTTGGCATAGAGATTTATTAAACAACACGTTGAATATCTTGTCAAGTTTTAATCCTCTTTGGACGGAGCCATAATTAGGTATAGCTAAATAAATAAACTACACCCCCTTATGATGGATCATGTGGCCAAGCAAATGACTGCACAAGAATTATTAAGACCTAAAGTCCCACCATAGCATTACACTCTAAGGTCCCGATACTAATACCCTCATAATATAACTTCATGACTCGGTCTCAGGTTTACGTGTCCTCCCAAGTCTCCATCAATTCATTACACTACGGTGTTCTCTTATGAGCCCATATAGGTGAAGTGTTGTGCAGTCGACGTTCGCACAACACCATCATAGAATCACATAAAAGATAAACTCTTGACAAAATACCAACACATGTCATATATAAATCAATGCCAATTCATCCTATGCCCTCAGGAACATACGGGAACTACTCACAACGTGCGAACATGATCATAATCAGTAGCATAAGTGGTACAACACAATCTGAAATTATAACTTCACCACCAAATAATGACAAGTACTCAATCACAAACATGAATAGTAGCACAAGACAAGTATATAGGGTATAGCAACTCTCAAACTGCGAGGGGAACGGAGTGGATCACGGTGATGATGATGGTGATGGTGCTGGTCTTGATGGGGGTGATGATGTAGAGGCCTCCTCCCACGCCAAGGAGGAGAGGTGATGACGATGACGATGATTTCCCCCTTCTCCGGAGTTCCGGAGCAGCAGGATCCGACCCCCTCGGAAGGGATCAGGAGTTTCGCCGCCGCCGCGACCTCGGATGGACTTGGAAAAATCAGGGCGTTACTTTTCGGGCGAGACGAAGGCGTTGCTAAAAAGCCCCAGGCGAGGAGGTGCCCGAGGCTAGTTTGGGCGGCTCCCACGCGGCCAGGTACAAGGGCCGCGTGGGCCACCCCCATTTGGCCCTCGTGGCTCTCCTCTCTTCGGTCTTCTTCCCTCTGCCTTTCTCCCGACGAAAAACTGACGCAGTATTTTTCCTTTTATTATTTGAGGTCCTGTAGCTCCTGAAACATTAAAGACAAGAAAAAGGAGGTTTTCTGCCTCCCAGAAATTAAATACCAAAAATAGGGACTTTGTATGAAAGTCCCCAAAATCATCTAAAACATGTAGAAACAATCATATAATCATGCAAATAACATTCTAGTATGATACTAAAAGTTATATAAATGATGATATAAAATGCACGTATCAGCCATCTAGGCCATTGTTCAACGCCGACATGCAACATTTCTAAAACGACCGAGAAGTGATCACTCTCGGTCCATGTAGTACCTTTGCTTCTTGAGGTAGTAGCCCTTCTTCGTAGGAGTGAAGACCGACAGATCCATGTCCATGATCCTGGCCTCCTCTTGGTGTAGGGCGAGCTCAAGATCCTTGCCCTTCACGTCGGCCTCCTTTGCTCTTGCCTCGGTCTCCTTGGCCCTACCCTCGGCCTCCTTGCCTCTTGCCTCGGCTTCCCGTGCTCTAGTCCGAGCATTTTCCTCTTCTATATCTAGCTTCTTCTTCTGCAATTCGAAGTAGAGCTTGGCAGCGGCCTCTCTCTCTTGGCGTTCCTTTTCTCTCCTCTCCCCTTTCTTGTCACATGACTTGTCCTTTTGGGATAGGAACCCGTTCAATGTCGCTTGCAAGGCAAGGGTTGTAGCATCGCGTTTTGCCTCGGCCTTCGAGTTGTTCTTCCCCCTTGGCCTTCCTTCCTTCTCCGATGGGTCATCTCCCTTGGCAGCTGGCTTCCCACCTTGTTTCATAGAGGCGTGATACGTCTCAAACGTATCTATAATTTTTGATGTTCCATGCTTGTTTTATACCAATTGCTACATGTTTTGCATCTACTTTATATCACTTTTATACATTTTTTGGGACTAACCTATTAACAAGATGCCAAAGTGCCAGTTTCTGTTTTCTGCTGTTTTTGTATTCCAGAAAAGCTAGTCTGGAAATATTCTCGGAATTGGACGAAACTACACGGGGGTCCCTATTTTTCCAGAACACGCCTGACGGAGCAAAGGAGCAACAGAGGAGGGCCACCAGGGCCCCACACGCACCTAGGGCGCGGGCCCCCCTCTGTCGCGCCCTAGGGTGGTGTGGGCCCCTCGGGGGTCTCCAGCCGCCGCCCTTTCGCCTACTTATTCCCCCGATGCGAAAACCCTAAGGGCCTGAGCAAATATCCATGAAAAGTTCCAGAGACGCCGCCGCCATCAACCCTAGCTCGGGAGGGTTCAGAACCTCTTCCCGGCACCCTGCCGGAGAGGGGAATCGTCACCGGAGGCTTCTACATCGCCATGCCTGCCTCCGGAGTGATGCGTGAGTAGTTCATCCTTGGACTACTGGTCCATAGCAGTAGCTAGATGGTTGTCTCTCCACTTTGTGCCATCATGTTTAGATCTTGTGAGCTGCCCTACATGATCAAGATCATATTATTGTAATGCTGCATGTTGTGTTTGCTGGGATCCGATGAATATTGAATACTATGTCAAGTTGATTATCAATCTATCTTATATGTTATTTAAGATCTTGCATGCTTTCCGTTACTCGTAGATGCTTTGGCCAAGTAGATGCTTGTAACTCCAAGAGAGAGTATTTATGCTAGTGTTGCCACGCAAAATCGCCGCGCAGCACCACGATACCTGTCGTACTTTCGTGACGACGAACCGATTGCTTTACGAGCAAAGCAACAAAGAATTCCTCAATTTCGAAGAGGAGAAACGGCCGCTTTTCAGCGCAAAACGGCAAAGATCGCTAAACCCTAGAGATACTAGAGCTCGGCAAAGGAGAAAAAAGAACGGAAAAAACAGTACGTGAAAATAGATTGATTTGTGTGTATCGATTGGTTGGGGGTTTCAATCGGCCGTGGCCTTTACATTTATATAGGCACGCTGGACTTAGCGTATGGGAATAGAACTCTAAAACTGAACCGAATTGGATGCGTCCTTCGTTGATTCGGTTACGTACAATCTGTAGCAGCTCCACATTCTATTCCATGTCACGTACAAACACCTTTTGGCCCACAAGAAAGTAATAAAATATCCGGCCACAATACCAATCATACCAGCTAATCGAGATCTCATACCATATCATATGATCATGCGGCCTTTATTTTCTGATTGCATGGCTCCTTACGTGATTGCACAACTTCTGCAAACTTCTTCAGCTCGACGTACATCCGAGGCCATTTAGGATTTGTCCCAGGTAAAAACGTTGTACCTCCAAATGTCTTGATTCAGGATAGGACTTGTCCTACGTAGCTTCTGATCAAATGCAAATCCATGCTGCAACACTTGAGCAATATTAAACATATCAGCTCATTTAGCTTACTCAATAAATAAATTAATTTGGCTGATAATAGCCAAATTACACCATGAACACATGCCCCCTTGTTTTTGGTACAATTTTATTCACCAAAAACACTACTGCAAAACCTTTGGACGATGTTAAAAGCTTCATCGGCCATATACTTGCTTAGGGCGATGTCCAAAAACACATCGGCCAAATATCCTGCTTAGATCAATAATGTCCAAATATCTCATCTACCAGGTTTTTTCTTAGGGCGATATTTTTTATAGTATATCGGCCATAGCACCATCAGGCCTCCTTGCACCTGCTAACCATCGAAAGCTTTTGACAACTTCTCCCCTTGATTTTCTACAACTTCAGTCTCAGCCGCAGGAAATTCAGCATGTAACGTGAACACCATATTAACATGCATATCAGTAGGTATAGCCCTGCTATTTTCTGAGCTCTCATCATCAATCGTGCCATCTGCAAGGTCATCAACCCTGTCATTTGCGAGGTCGTCAGCCGTGTTGTCTACGGGGTCATCAGTCGGATCATCCGCAAGGTCGTCGTTGCACCATTTTCGGCTTCATTTTCCTCCACTACGATTTGCTTAACCTTCCATGTCGGTACCATAGGCTTCTCCTGATTGAACAATTTATCATGCTTCTTTTCGGCTATTTCCTCCTTTATTTCCAAAGCCCGTAATCGATGTACACGCCGCTTTTGAGTGTGTGTGAGCCCCATCGGACACCATCGAGGTCCCGGTTTAGTCCCTGACACGAATGACTTAATTCTGCTGCCCCCCGAGTCTTTCGGCCTGTACTGACGTACTGTTGTACCTGGAACAAATATTTTGTTACCGGCCGAAACACTTTTCTGCTGATCAGATGTACTACCAGTTTCAGATATCCTGCTACCTCTTGCATGTAGATCGGTAGATGCATCAGCTGACTCACTAGTATTCGCAGGTACAGCAGTTTTCTCTGAATGTATTTGTGCGTTAGGCTCCAAGCTAGCATGTAAGCTCGTGTCTTCTGCTGTATTATTCTTGGTGCAGCCATGCTCAGGTCCATCACGTGTGATAACATCCTGTATATTACTTTCCCGGCGTACCGGCATCCACATGTATTTTCGACCACCTCTTACTGGGCCAAAACCATTTGGAGACAAACTTGTTGATGTACGTGAACTGCTGCTTCTCATAGCTGGATCGGTATGCATGTCAACTGATTCAGTTTTCTGGCTCGTACTAGGAGATGCATCAAACGTATTATCCAAAAGCTTATCTTGTGTACCAGCACCTCTTTTCTGCACCGATCCACTCCCTATTGCATCAGCGTTTTTTGCCTTTGAATTATCCTCAACACTTTCGGCTAACTGATCTTCCCCAAGTTTTAAACCATGAGAAGCAACCGAATCTTCTGAGTTTTCTACAGGTTCAGGTTCAGCACGCCTCACCGGCACCCAGATGAGCTTGCGGCCTCCCTTATAATTCTTGTCGTCTCCACTACGTATCGTTGATCGGTTCCTTAGAATAACTGCATCACGTGATTGTGCTTTGTGATTAAACTGAGCTCTTTTCTCACGCGAGTGTGGTCTCAACATCGGCCTCGGCGGAACCCATTCTGGACCTGCTGACCCTGTAAGATATGGCGTCCAAGGAATAAAACACCACGGAGGAAACTGTGGATGTATAGGAGGTGCACATACCCAATAAACCGGCTCCATTGGAAAATACGTCTGCTGATCATATGGATTACTTCGCCATTGCTCATGACCTCCATGTCCAGAAGGTGGCTTAGGACGCTTAACGCCTCCAAACCGATTACACATATTGCTGGCCTTGCGTGAGGTATATTTTTCCAACAACATGCTAACTGTCGGCTTTATTTTTGGGGCTTGTCTCTTTCCTCCATTGACTTTACACACTCCCACTTCTGAATTTTTCGGTTTGATCATCCTTGGTGCAACACTATCATCGACGACAACATTTTTACCTTTGGTGGATTCGGTCTGATGCGGCCGAATTAGCACTTTCTTTTTTTCAAACTCGATCACATTGATAGGAAAAGGATCATCGTCGAGCTTCATTTTAGTACTTTGTGTAAATGTCAATCGTCCGTCATCAATGGCCGATGCACCTGTCTACGAAACACAGTACAATCATTAGTAGAGTGAGAAAACGAATTGTGCAACTTACAATAAACCCCTTTACCCAATTCTTCTCGAGGTGGAATAGCATGACCTCCCCTCACTCTAATTAATTTTCCTTGCAATAAAATTTCAAAAATCTTATCACACTTGCTAACATCAAAAGTATACTTTATTTCCTCTCTTTTAGCAGGTGTAGGTTTCAAAGAGGGACACACAAAAGGATTCGACTTTGGCGCTTCAACCCATTCGGCTACACACATATCAACATCATCCTCACTAACCGAATTACTATCATGTTCTAAATCATTAACCGTGTGGTTATCCTTCTCACCATTTATATTATCTTTAAACCGGCTATATTGTTTAACTTCCTTAGCCCGGTTTTCTTGCGCCAAAGCCTTATGCAAAACTTGATTAACATCTAAAAACTCTTGCCCTTGTAATTTATCCTTAATATGAGTGAGCAGACCCGAAAAAGCAAGATCAGCTAAATCCTTTTCGGTCATGGTCAAGCTAAAACATCGGTTTTCGACATCTCTAAACCTCCTAATATAATCATCGACATGCTCATTATATTTCTGTCTAACCATGGTCAAATCTGAAAGCCGAAGTTCACTTTCACCTCGATAAAAATACTCCTGAAATGTTTTCTCTAATTGTGCCCATGTTGAAATAGAATTGGGAGCAAGCGATGTAAACCAATTAAATGCAACACCGGACAAAGACAACGGAAATAATTTAACTCTATAAACATTCGATGTCCCGGCTTCACTACATTGTAATAAAAATTGCGCTACATGCTCAAAAGTTGATCTACCATCTTCCCCCGTAAATTTAACAAAATCTGGAGTTCTAAAACCACGAGGATATGGCGTCAAATCAAAATAATCAGGATATGGTTTTTGATTTACCCGTGCTCTACCCTTAGGCTTTAATTCTCCAAGTATACTATCAAGTTGATCCTCAAAACTAACACTGGGTTGTGGAGAACTAATTTGTGGAACGGTTGGTATGCTAGCACGTGGTGAAACTTCAGGCATAAAAATCTGAGCATGAGTCGTTTGCAGCGGAGATCCACTAAAACATGAATCCGGTACCGATCCGTACAGAACCCCGGCACCGACAGGTTGCAGTGGTGGCGTATAAATAGGTTGCTGCAAATTAAAATTTAAGCTGGCGCTTCGGTTATTGCTGCTGTAATTTTGTGAAGCCAAAGCTGAAATTGTAACAGTAGGAGGAGTAATGCTAGGTACAAAATTGTTGGCCGATATGCTAGTATATTTACGGCCATTGCTAACATCATTAAAAGGTACGTTACCTTGCATAACAGTAGCCGATGCAACGGGTGTATGAATATTACTAGACAAATTACTGAATCTACTATTTTCCAATGGCATCAGCTTTCCAGCAGAATTTTCACGCACTACCGTACGAACTTGACCAGAAAGACTTAATTCAAGCTGCTCCTTAAATTCATCAAATGTATTATCTAAAGTTTGAGTAATAGTGCGTGTCATATTTCTCACATCAGAATCATACTTCCTAGCTACGGACAAATCAATTAGATGAGTAATTTTTTTCGGTTGACGGAGCAAAGGAGCAACAGAGGAGGGCCACCAGGGCCCCACACGCACCTAGGGCGCGGGGCCCCCCTCTGTCGCGCCCTAGGGTGGTGTGGGCCCCTCGGGGGTCTCCAGCCGCCGCCCTTTCGCCTACTTATTCCCCCGACGCGAAAACCCTAAGGGCCTGAGCAAATATCCACGAAAAGTTCCAGAGACGCCGCCGCCATCAACCCTAGCTCGGGAGGGTTCAGAACCTCTTCCCGGCACCCTGCCGGAGAGGGGAATCGTCACCGGAGGCTTCTACATCGCCATGCCTGCCTCCGGAGTGATGCGTGAGTAGTTCATCCTTGGACTACTGGTCCATAGCAGTAGCTAGATGGTTGTCTCTCCACTTTGTGCCATCATGTTTAGATCTTGTGAGCTGCCCTACATGATCAAGATCATATTATTGTAATGCTGCATGTTGTGTTTGCTGGGATCCGATGAATATTGAATACTATGTCAAGTTGATTATCAATCTATCTTATATGTTATTTAAGATCTTGCATGCTTTCCGTTACTCGTAGATGCTTTGGCCAAGTAGATGCTTGTAACTCCAAGAGAGAGTATTTATGCTAGTGTTGCCACGCAAAATCGCCGCGCAGCACCACGATACCTGTCGTACTTTCGTGACGACGAACCGATTGCTTTACGAGCAAAGCAACAAAGAATTCCTCAATTTCGAAGAGGAGAAACGGCCGCTTTTCAGCGCAAAACGGCAAAGATCGCTAAACCCTAGAGATACTAGAGCTCGGCAAAGGAGAAAAACGAACGGAAAAAACAGTACGTGAAAATAGATTGATTTGTGTGTATCGATTGGTTGGGGGTTTCAATCGGCCGTGGCCTTTACATTTATATAGGCACGCTGGACTTAGCGTATGGGAATAGAACTCTAAAACTGAACCGAATTGGATGCGTCCTTCGTTGATTCGGTTACGTACAATCTGTAGCAGCTCCACATTCTATTCCATGTCACGTACAAACACCTTTTGGCCCACAAGGAAAGTAATAAAATATCCGGCCACAATACCAATCATACCAGCTAATCGAGATCTCATACCATATCATATGATCATGCGGCCTTTATTTTCTGATTGCATGGCTCCTTACGTGATTGCACAACTTCTGCAAACTTCTTCAGCTCGACGTACATCCGAGGCCATTTAGGATTTGTCCCAGTTAAAAACGTTGTACCTCCAAATGTCTCTGATTCAGGATAGGACTTGTCCTACGTAGCTTCTGATCAAATGCAAATCCATGCTGCAACACTTGAGCAATATTAAACATATCAGCTCATTTAGCTTACTCAATAAATAAATTAATTTGGCTGATAATAGCCAAATTACACCATGAACAGCTAGATAGTGGGTTCATGCCTCCGTTTAACCTGGGACAGTGACAGAAAGTTCTAAGGTTGTGGATGTGCTGTTGCCACTAGGGATAACCTAACGATGCTATGTCCACGGGCATATGTGTTTGTTTATATTACGCGCTTTACTTAATTCAATTATCCGTTGCTTGCAACTTAATACCAACGGGGGACTCGGATGACAACCCGGCGGTGGATTATTAGTCATAGATGTTGTTGGATAACGGTCTATGTATCTTGTCGTAATGCCCAATTAAATATCATAGTAGTCAACATGTCATATATATGCATTGTCATGCGCTCACTATTTGTCAATTGCCCAGCTGTAATTTGTTCACCCAACATGTTAGTTATCTTTTATGGAGAGACACCACTAGTGAACTGTGGACCCCGGTCCATTCTTTTACACTGATTAAACAACCACAAACTGCAAACTGTTGCTTTTTCATTCTCTGCAATTAAACATCATTTTCCACACCATACGTTTAATCCTTTGTTTTCAGCAAGCCGGTGAGATTGACAACCTGTGAGATCCTGGCTCAGGGCTTAACAGGATTGATAGAATACTCATATCAACAAGTTGCAACTTCTTTTCCGGAAGCTCATCTGGAAGGAACTCCGAGGTTAAGCGTGCTTGGCCCGGAGCACTCCAAGGATGGGTGACCGACCGAGAACTGGTTCCCGGGTGCGCACGAGTGAGGACAAAGTGCGCAGAAAAGACTAGTGTTGATCTGTGGGGCCAGTCTGGAGATCCTAGAGAGCTGCCAGGGGTGACAGGCCCGGCCCGGGGGTGGCCGGGGTGTTACAATTTGGTATCAGAGCCAACCCTCGCGGCAACATGGGCGTGTGCGGGTCAGGGACGCGGACATGTGGAGCATGTGCCGGCACTGGGCGCACAGACGTGTACCAAGAGGGGAAGTTCCTGGACTGGGGGCTGACCGACGAGGGCGTCGGTCTTCTAAGGGGGGAAGGCTGTGAGATCCTGGCTCAGGGCTTAACAGGATTGATAGAATACTCATATCAACAAGTTGCAACTTCTTTTCCGGAAGCTCATCTGGAAGGAACTCCGAGGTTAAGCGTGCTTGGCCCGGAGCACTCCAAGGATGGGTGACCGACCGAGAACTGGTTCCCGGGTGCGCACGAGTGAGGACAAAGTGCGCAGAAAAGACTAGTGTTGATCTGTGGGGCCAGTCTGGAGATCCTAGAGAGCTGCTAGGGGTGACAGGCCCGGCCCGGGGGTGGCCGGGGTGTTACACAACCTCACTGTTTCGTTGGGACAAAGTAGTTTGATTGTGTTGTGTGCAGATTCCACGTTGGCGATCGTGTTGCGCCGTGTGAGCCACCAACAACCTTCTGAAGAGTTGCTGCTCCTACCGGTTCGATAACCTTGGTTTCTTTCTGAGGGAAAACTTGCTGCTGAACTGCATCATACCCTCCTCTTGGGGTCTCCCAACAAGCGTGTGATTCACGCCATCAAGGCGTAGAGGTCCTTCCATTTCTGCTGGTCCTTGAGCACTTTGTGGCAATGGCTCAAGGTGAAGGGCTTGTTATTTTGAGCCTGGAAGGTTTCCAAAGCTTGCAAAACCTATGCACACAAGGGTATGGCAATCCAAATCATTGTAGGACAATAGAAAGGAGCCAATGCATAAGAAGGGAAGAGGAATTACAATTTCCTTCATTCCATAGCCACTTTGTGGCCGGGCTTCAACGTTGTCAACGGCGCAGCAAAACTTGCTCATCTCCGCTTGGATGTGGAGCTACCTCTTCAAAATAGAGGTCTCGGTCCGCTGCGTGGTTATGTTTTTGGGCGGAAGGATTCTACTTTCATTGTAGTGCTTGAGGAACCGGCCCCAATAAGCACTCCCTTTTTGTTCCGCCCCGAGAATTTGGTTAGTTGCAACCTCGATCCATGACTCGCAGATGAGCATGTCCTCGTCCATCGTGAATGAGGCACCCCGTTGGCTGATCTTTCTCTTCATGGCCCGGGCTTGGGTCTCGAGCTCGTCCTGGAAAACCGGCTCATCTTCGATGTCGATCACATCGTTGCCGGTGGGCGGAACTTCATCTTCTCCGGCGGTATAATCGTCATGGGCATACGTATTGTTGTCCCTGATCATGTCCTGGAGGAGGTCCTCCCCTTCCGGCTCCTCGTAGTACCTTGCGTCCCCCGGCGTGGGCATTTCGCCGAATAGGTTGCGGCCATGGACGACAACAAGAGGGGCAGCTGCACACGCGGCCGCAGTCTACGGCACCGGCGAGTGTCCGGCCAAGGGTGTAGCGGGCGCGTTGAGATCAAGGGTAGGTACCTCGAGGGTGGCGGCCGGCGCGGATTCCCCTACCTCAGGTGAAACCCGCGGCGGAATGGTTCCCGGCAGGTACCCGTACGCAGGCGAGGGTGCGCGGAAGTTCTCGACCGTGGCGGTCGGGCCGCCGAGCCATTGGAGCTGGCCGCCGCAGTCACGGCCGCGGCCGCTCCCGCGGGCGGTACCATTCCAATAAGGAGGAGGGCTGCGGTCGCGGCCCTGGACACGAGGTCAGATTCGTTGTCCTGGCCCTTCAACCTCCTCCTCCGAGCGCCCCGCCTCTGGGTCTCTTTGACCCTCTGCTCCGGCGTGAGCTCCTTCTTTGGCTTCTTTGGAACTTCGGGCGCGAAATCGAGTTCATCCTCATCCTCGGTGGCCAGCAAAGCGGTGAACTTGGCGGCGGCGGCCATGGCTAGGGTAGGAGCTCGAGTGGGGTTTGGGAGAGCGAAGTGTGGACTTTGCCTCCGATACGCGGGCCAGGGGTGGACTAGAGGAGGACACAATTGTGCTCCGCGCGCGTCCGCGGCCGACGCAAACCTGTCCCAAATTTGGACCATGAATGGCTCGCGGCGGACAGGAAAACGGACGCGCGGTCCGTTTGCGTCACCCCGTTGGGCCGTGTTTTTGGCTCGCGCGGTTAGTGACGGACGCGCACGGACTCGATGTGTCGCCCCGTTGGAGTTATCCTTAGTATATTTATGAACACAAGTGTGTGACTCAACTGCCACACGATCGAGCACGGTGGCCTCATATGTTCTCGGGGCAAATAATTAAACTAACAAATCCCATGCACATGATCTTATATTCAGAGCCGGTGTCGCAGACAAAGCTCCGCGTTCTCACTCGATCTTGGACTTGCAAACACCACGTTTAGGTATATATGGCCAGTTGGCCACCTCCCATTTCCCATCGCGTATGAATAAATAAACTATAGTTGCGTGACCAACGTGTTTAGTTGTATAGGAGCATAATTTGCTCTCCAGATATCTCATTCGCACGTACCCATCTCGATCTTGATTTCCTGTGGTCCAAGGTAGCCATCGTTGCCTCGTCGGTGAGGTCATTATCTAACATGTAGTGTCATCTAATGACATTTTATTAAATTTGTATCATTGTATGCCTGCCCATAAAGCCTCCTGTCATTTTCTCGCAGAAAACAAAACAAAGAAAAACCCTCCTGTAATCGCTCTGTCAGTTTGCCTGTACACGACTTGTGCAACAGGTATACACTAACAACTGATGGAAGAGACACAAAATGACAACCCCACACGAGACCTCCTCAAGTGCTTGCCAACCGAAATTGAGATGTACTCCATACTCCATTGTCTAGCTATGGAAAATGCCCCTTTGCCCTGGGCGGCAGCTGAACGCAACTCATCCACGGTCCCGGCGACTCCGCGATTCGGGACACCACCGTACCAGGAGACGTATAGCGCGTGTGTCAGACATTTGTCAGCCCCGTAAATGTGATATCCATATACCAGGTCGGTGGACCCGCACCGATCTCTGCCACACCTTTACCATCGGCACAGCAAAGTCAGGGGTTATCGTAACTTTTTGTTACCAGCTCTATGTAAGTACAAGTTCACCCCGAGGATGGTAGTCGTGCTCGTGCCACTCCAAGCAGGCACCTACAAGTCTACAAGCCAAAGCAAGCAGCCTACGAGTAGTGCACAGAAGTCATGTCCCAAATCTAGACTCTAGAGGTGAGCAATTAAGGCTGCAGTTAATTAGGTATTCAATGTAAAACAGCTTGCTGTCCCGCGTAAAAAGTGGTCGAGGTAATCTGTCCCCTATATTTAGTTGGAGAAAGCCTTATCAAGAATACTGAGTAGGTATTACTGGGCGCAGATTTCTTGCTCCCAAGCAGCACCGGTGCTCCCTCTGTTTAAAAAAATTCAGAAACAATATTTAAAAGTTTCAAAAAATCTGAAACAAATCGTGGACGTTCTCAATCATATATTCTACATGAATGCAAAATTACAGTGCGAAATACAATGTATTTGGAGCTACACAAAGAAGAGAAAATTTCAGATCTGAGTATAGTTTTTCAAATTTTGAAATTTTGTTATTTTGTGTAGCCCATAATACAAAATATTTAGTACTGTAATTTTGCACGCTTGTAATCTTCATCATTGAGAACATGCCTGATTTTTTTTAGATTTGTTTGAAACTTTTAAATACTATTTTTGTTTTTTTCAAACGGAGGGAGCACTGGTGCTCGGGAGCAAATGTGACTTTTCGGGTATTACTCCCTCCGTATCTTAATATAAGATGTTTTGGTAGCTTAAATTTAGCTACCAAAACGTCTTATATTTAGTTACAGAGGAATTAATTTTTACTTGGTTGTGGTTATTGTATGTTTGAAGAGTTTGTCGGCTCTCCCTATGGCCATTTGGTGTCTTTCTTCGTGAGTAGTTTTGTCTCAGGGTGTTTTTGTTTTTGCCTGGTTTTTCATAAATGTAATTGGCCAATTCTTTTCTTCTTAATTAATAGACGGAGCAAACTTTTGTTCATGTTTCAAAAGAAAGGTTTTTAGCATTTCCCCTAAGGCTTCAATGGCGCAGCACCAACGGTGATCTGTTGAATGATAACAAATCACAATTGCAGTTTTTTTTTAGTTCATGTGGTAAAGCATCGCAGAACAAATTAATGTGACATAAATCTTTTTTACTGGAAGTAAGGGCATCCAAAAAGGCGATCTCGAAAAACTGACCTACAAAGCTTGATATTTACTACATCCGTTCCTAAAAATAGGTGTATTTTTTACAAAAATAAAACAATGTAAAGTTTAACTACATTTTTAGCAAAAAACATTAACATCTACATACTAAATATATGGAGTATATTTTCACATGATATCAATATATTATTATACTTTTTTTATCAATTTTCAAAAGTGTTCAAACTGTATATTGTTTGACGTTTAAACAAATAATCACGCATTACTTTAGGAACGGAGAGAGTATTATTTTGTAAGTGTCTGGTCTTGTATAAAAAACGTGCATTTCCTTACACCCCCTACAACATAGTTATTGTTTTGTACAGATGTGAAAAAAAATCACGCTGGTATGCGATTCACTCTTACAGGTCTCTCGTTAGGTACCAATGGCCGCCTAGGCCTGCAGATTTTTTGTTCATAGGAAACCAAAACCGATCTCCCTTTGCCGAAAAATGAATTGAATAAAACTGTACGGAGGAGCGTGTAGCGTTAAAAATTCAAAACCGCCACTCTGTATGTTCCCAAGATTAGAAAATGTTTACAGCACGAAACCAACTTGAAAAGCTGGGCGAATTTTGCGAAAATGTTTACAGCACGAATGACGAAACCAACCTTGGTACAGCGCCGTCCGCGGTAAAAAACAAGAGCTGACAGAGATGAAGAGTACGGAGTACCACTGACGCAGAGGGGAATAAATTCGTCCGTCCCCCCTACCATTAAATGTGGTAGCTTTGACTTGTATTCTTCTCGCGAGGTCATTCTGTCTGCAATGCCGGCACACATCCCCTTGTGACGTTCAATGGCGAGATAGCCCGCGGCAGCGTCCGCTGCGTTCAGAACGTGCCCAAGAACTGAGAACAATTTATCGTTGCTTATTAATCTCCATGAACCACAATGAATTGAATGCAGAAAAAACATATAATTGGCCTGACCGTGACATCAAGTTATAGAACATGTTAAAGGAAATTGCTTTGTTTTTCTAGCATTATATATCAGCAAAAAGGCAATAAACAAAATAAAGAATGAATGAAAGCGAGAAGAGAAGAAAAGAGGCTACAAAACATCCACGGTCCATAAACAACATGAATGGTAATACAAATTTATTTTCCAATCAAGAACTGAGAACAATTTATCGTTGCTTATTAATCTCCACAAACCACAATGAATTGAATGCAGAAAAATCATAAAACTGACTTATTTTTGCTTATTGTTCTTGCAAAAAAAGAATATTTTCATTCTGCCTAACTGGACCTCTAGATGTAGCCAATAGGAAATGAAATTAGCCTTGCTTGTTTTTGCTATTCATCGTAAATGAATATAAGCCTTAGCTTATTCGAAATTATTTAGACTTCATGCATTTGTGTAATACTTGCTTTTCAAATATGAGAAACGTGTCTGCCGATCAGAACTTGTCAAATGTAGACCTGTGTACCCTCTTGTACACAATCAAGCACATCAGCTTACTTGAAAATTGGATTTCTAATAGACATTTCTACTCCTTGTTATATTTTTTCGATTGGAGGCGTGCAATTGCACATGTGATGGATAATTAGAAAAGAATTCTTCTCAAGGCATGGTTAGTTTACACTTGCGCACCAGGCAGGAGGGGACGGTCACGACCTGCTGCTACTTTTTTGTCGGGACTCAGGACCTGCACAGACTACATCCTACTGACTTGAGCAAGGTTAGTGAATCAGATGCCAAGAGTACCAACCTCTTTATCAACAAAGGAAAAGTTGATTTAGTAGAGAAGCAACCTGGTAAAGAGGTGATCTCATCCCCACAAAAAAATCTGCAACCATTTTAATCATCTTAATCGTGGTAAAGAGATAATATAATTTGACTGATCCCAGACTCCATAAATCAAACGAACAAAGGATAAGGTTCTTACCAAAGCACAAATAAATTTAAGATCAACGAAATTAATTAAAATCTGAATATTTTCTCCTACAACGCTAGCTCATCCAAAAGATGAGTAGAGGATGGCAACGCCTCAGACATAAAGGGCGAAGCTGAGAAAGCGACGAAGGATTAAGCTACCCGTGGGTATCATGCACACATGCATCCTCCGTGGGTATCATGCACACATGACGCATGCCCACGTTCTCACATACTATCTGTTTTGCAAAGACTGAACTCAAGTAACAAACCTGTATCCTACCCGGTAATTTTCGTGTTTGTAAAATATCAGTTCATAAGACCTTATGCATAGGCAAAGTGGAGGTTATGAGAGAAAGTACACTGTCTACCAAGAACCATACTCCTCATCTGTCACTTAGAGCTAGCTACTCTATATTATAACAATACATCATGCTTCCGGCCACGTACTTGCAGTTCTATAGAGTACAAACATCAAGTTGTTAGCAACAGAAACTGCACCCACAGTAATATTCCCTCGGAAGAATTCAAGGTAATAATACCCTTTCAATTCAACTCCTGTCCAATTTCGGAAGGCTAAGTTGATGACAAATTAATTCTGAAGGGAAGTACACCGAGATAGCATTCAGATCAGGGGCATTGAAATGAAGTACAATGAGATAGCCTAACAAATGGTAGAGGGGATGGATCCACTCACCATATGGGATCGCAGCCTAAGACAGCGGCAAGACCTCGTAAGAACACCATGGACGGAGCACGCGGCAACCTCAGCTGCAGAGGTTAGGAAAAATATGGTTCCATCAGACACTACGGCTCCCCTGAATCAACCAAAATGCATTAGAAAAATACACAGGTTCCCCTTAGATTTGTTGTTTTATGGTGTTCCAAATTCCAGCGGTAGTACCGCTGGGTTAAGCGGTACTACCGCTAGAGAGCTGCCGCCACCGCTACCGCCAGAATGGCTGTCTGACGCACTTGTCCGGTACCGACTGGTACCGCTGGCGGTACCGCCGCCGGTACCGCTGAGGTGGGAAGAGACGAACCAGCCCACCCCAGCGGTAGTACCGCTGGGTTAAGCGGTACTACCGCCGAGGTGGGATTGATTCCGGGTTGGACTGCAGCCGACCTAGGGTTTGATGCTTCTATATATTCCTCTTGTAAGCCGCCGTTTTGGGGTAAGCCACACATTGTAAACCCACGGCGTTTGTAACCTCACCCGATATAGTGAAGTATTGCTGGCTGGCGCCCGTGGTTTTTTCCTCTCCTTTGTTTGGAGAGGTTTTCCACGTTAAATCTCGTGTCCCCTTTGGTTTGATCGTTCCGCTCTTCGTCGTTTCTTTGCTATCGTTTACAACAAGTGGTATCAGAGCCCTGTTTCAGATCTGTTTTCAGATTAGGGTTTTGGATGACATCGATGAAGTTCGATCTACCGGCGCTGGACTACAAGACGAGATTTTCGCTGTGGCAAGTCAAGATGCGTTCGATCCTCGCACAGTCCAATGATCTTGACGATGCGCTGGAGAAATTCGGCGACAAGGATGCGGCGGCATGGACCGCCGATGAGAAGCGGAAAGACCGTAAGGCTTTATCGCTTATTCAACTTCATCTATCTAATGATATTCTGCAAGAAGTACTCCAGGAGAAAACCGCAGCGGCACTGTGGGCTAAGCTGGAGTCGATCTGCATGTCCAAAGATCTCACCAGCAAGATGCATGTGAAGATGAAGTTGTTCACGCACAAGTTGCAAGAAGGTGGTTCGGTAATGAATCACTTATCGATCTTTAAGGAGATCGTTTCTGACCTAGTGCCGATGGAGGTAAAGTACGATGATGAAGATCTAGCACTTTTACTTCTATGCTCGCTGCCAAATTCCTTTGCAAATTTTCGTGATACCATACTGTTAAGCCGTGATGAACTAACCACCGCGGAAGTATATGAGGCCCTGCTTGACAGGGAAAAGATGAAAGGTATGGTACAGAAAGAGGAGTCGTCGTCCTCCAAGGGCGATACTTTGCAGGTCCGAGGGAGGCCTGAGCAGCGAGATAACCACTACCACAACAACAACAGAGACAAGAGCAAGGGTGACAGAGGTCGCTCAAAGTCCAAAGGACGAGACAAGTTCTGCAGGTATTGTAAGAAATCTAATCATGTCATTGATGATTGTTGGAAATTGCAGAACAAGGAGAAAAGAAAAGATACTTACCAACCGAAAAATAATGAAGGTAAAGATACCGGTGAGGCTTTTATGAGCAGGAGTGTTGTTTTCAATGAATCTGTTATGTACTTTGATAAGTTGTTTTCAGATGTTTTGCCAGATTTTTCTGAGGAGCAGGTTCGTGTCGAGGTGGAGCACTCTGTTGAAAAGGAAAATGTCACTGTTGACAATGATGGTGCTGCTACTTCAGATTATTCTGATCCTGATTCTGCTGGTTCTGATGATTCTGATTCTTCTGATTCTGATAATAATAATGTTCAGAACTCACCCCTGTTTTGCAGCCACAACAGTCTATTGCTGCTCGTAGGAACAGGAGGAATTGTGGTCCTCGACCACGTTTAATTGAAGAGTGTAACATTGTTGATTATGCTCTGAGTTGTGCAGAACAGGTGGAGCACGGACATGAGCCGTCCACCTATACTGAAGCTATTGGTTCCGGTGACCGCGAGAAGTGGCTTGCTGCTATGCAAGAAGAAATGCAGTCACTCGATAAGAATGGCACATGGGAAGTTGTGCGCTTGTCTAAGAAAAAGAAGGCAGTCCGCTGTAAATGGATATTCAAGAGAAAGGAGGGTTTATCTCCTAGCGAGGCTCCAAGGTTTAAGGCAAGGTTAGTTGCAAAAGGTTTCAGTCAAATTCCAGGTGTGGATTATAATGATGTTTTCTCTCCAGTTGTGAAGCATAGTTCAATTCGTACATTCTTTGGTATTGTTGCTATGCGTGATCTTGAGCTTGAGCAGTTAGATGTAAAGACTGCGTTTCTGCATGGAGAGTTGGAGGAGGAGATATACATGGACCAGCCAGAAGGGTTCATAGTGCCTGGTAAGGAGGATCTTGTGTGTAAGTTGAAAAGGTCCTTATACGGTTTGAAACAATCTCCTCGTCAGTGGTATAAAAGGTTTGATTCGTTTATGTTGTCACATGGCTTTAAGAGGTCTGAATTTGATAGCTGTGTGTACATTAAGTTTGTTAATGGATCACCTATATACCTGTTATTATATGTTGATGATATGTTGATTGCTGCCAAGAGCAAGAAAGATATCGCTGCTCTCAAGTCACAGTTGAGTAGCGAGTTTGAGATGAAGGATCTTGGTGCTGCTAAGAAAATTCTAGGTATGGAGATTACCCGTGACAGAAATTCTGGTTTGTTGTTTCTTAGTCAGCAAAATTACATTAAGAAAGTTCTTCATCGTTTTAACATGCATGATGCAAAGTCTGTTAGTACTCCTATTGCTCCTCACTTTAAGTTGTCAGCTGAACAATGTCCTAGTACGGATGAGGATTTTGAGTACATGTCTAGAGTTCCATATTCTAGTGCTGTTGGTTCTTTAATGTATGCCATGGTTTGCTCACGTCCAGATTTATCATATGCTATGAGTTTGGTTAGTAGATATATGGCTAATCCTGGTAAAGAACATTGGAAGGCTGTTCAGTGGATTTTCAGGTACCTTCGTGGCACATCCAATGCTTGCCTCAAGTTCGGCAAGACTGATGAGTGACTCGTAGGCTATGTGGATTCAGATTTTGCTGCCGATTTGGATAAGAGGAGATCCCTCACAGGTTATGTGTTCACGCTTGGTGGTTGTGCCGTGAGTTGGAGGGCAACGTTGCAATCCGTTGTTGCCCAGTCTACCACTGAAGCAGAGTACATGGCTATTGCTGAAGCATGTAAAGAATCGGTTTGGCTGAAAGGTTTGTTTGCTGAGCTTTGTGGAGATGATACTTGCATTAACCTGTTTTGTGATAGTCAGAGTGCTATTTACCTTACCAATGATCAGATGTTCCATGAGAGAACAAAGCACATTGGCGTCAAATACCATTATGTGCGTGATGTTGTTGCAAAAGGTAAGCTGAAGGTATGCAAGATAAGTACTTATGATAATCCTGCTGATATGATGACAAAGCCAGTTCCTGTTACTAAGTTTGAGCTTTGCTCGGGCTTAGTTGGTATCATTGTCTAGCCCAAGAGTCTATTTGGCGCCGAAGGTGTTTTCTTTGTTGTTTTCAGGGTGAAGGTTCTCATTCATGCTACAAGATGGAATTTGTCTCAAGGTGGAGTGTTATTTTATGGTGTTCCAAATTCCAGCGGTAGTACCGCTGGGTTAAGCGGTACTACCGCTAGAGAGCTGCCGCCACCGCTACCGCCTCCGCTACCGCCAGAATGGCTGTCTGACGCACTTGTCCGGTACCGACTGGTACCGCTGGCGGTACCGCCGCCGGTACCGCTGAGGTGGGAAGAGACGAACCAGCCCACCCCAGCGGTAGTACCGCTGGGTTAAGCGGTACTACCGCCGAGGTGGGATTGATTCCGGGTTGGACTGCAGCCGACCTAGGGTTTGATGCTTCTATATATTCCTCTTGTAAGCCGCCGTTTTGGGGTAAGCCACACATTGTAAACCCACGGCGTTTGTAACCTCACCCGATATAGTGAAGTATTGCTGGCTGGCGCCCGTGGTTTTTTCCTCTCCTTTGTTTGGAGAGGTTTTCCACGTTAAATCTCGTGTCCCCTTTGGTTTGATCGTTCCGCTCTTCGTCGTTTCTTTGCTATCGTTTACAACAAGATTCAACCAAAACTTGATCTAGAAAAAAGTCGTGAAACAATGAAGATGAAGTAGGAGGCCACCCTTACCATACAGGAGTTTCTTAACATGTAAAACTTAAGGGTAGACGATTGAGATACACTACCATTCACACAAAGCTGCAACTTTATTTTGTAGTCGTGATTTCCTATCACGTACCACTCATGTCCACTTCAATTTTTGCCACCTACATTGTTTACTCCAGGTTGATGATCAATACTCGCAAAGCTTTATGTCATACAGGTTGCACCTGGCATAGAACATGTCCCTATAATTTAAAAGTAGACCAACTGCATTCTTTATTCTTTGTTTTCTTAAATAACCAAATTTCTTACATAGCTAAAGTCCTTCAAATAGATTTGCAAAAACATCTGTAACTGATTTGTGGAAAGATTCAAGTAGAGAGCTGCAACATATAGTTCAAAAGCTTGGCAGGTCATGTTGCTTAAGTAAATCAGAGGTACACCTCATACCGTTATTTAAAGAGTTGCACCAAATCTTCAAGAGCATCTACTTTCCGACAAACTGCAGCACTATTGTTATTGTTGTTCCCATGTGGAGCTAAATTAGCTAAAGCTCTTGTAGCCTGCGTGCAAAATGATATGAACATTATCTAAAACTAGGAAAATTTTGCGCAGCGACACCGCCGCGCCCGTGTGGTAAAATTAAAATTTGGAAATGTCCTTTTTTAAAAAGTGTGGAAACGTGAAATTATTGAAATGCAAAGAGAGGTTATGTTAAAAAATTGTTTAGATTTCAGAAAATGTTCAAATTGGGAAGTTTTCTAGATTTGATTTCTTTTTACGTTAGTAAAATGATCAGTCTTGAAAAGTGTTCAAAATTTTGAAATATACAGATTTGAAGGAAATTTAAATCTTCAAAATATTCAAATTTGATTCTTGATCATATGTTGTAGACAGCCAGTCTTTATTTTTGTGATCATGTTGATATATTTTTCTGTTTGTTAATGCTCAGATTTGAAAAGCAATTGAAATTTAAAAACATTTAAGTTTGGATTTTTGATCGTGTGCCATAGTTAGTTAGCATGTATTTTTTGTGATCATGTTGATATATTTTTCCAGTTGTTCATTGACAGTGAAATATGGATCTTTGGTGTTATCAGAACCAACTTCGGTTTCGTGTTCTATCGATAAAAAACTAAACATCGGAAAAGGAAAAGAGTAATTAACATACGACGCCAGTGCACTGCATTTACTATGGATGATATGACAAATTAATGGTATTGAGATGTATCTTTAAAAAATTATTGTTCGCTACAGTCAGCTTAGGTCTTAAAGCACTGTCGGAGTTGGATTAGAAAGAGTCACTGAATTTAGACCTTTTGTGGTAAACTTCTGTTAAGCTATATAAAGTGTTAACAATAAGAGAAATTTCATATAAAGAAATCAAGAATGAACTTTGATATAAGGAGCTTGCATAAGGTGTGAACAGAAATATTTTAGTGTCCAATAAGGTATTTTTTTTAACATCTTCCATCTTACAAAATAAATATAGAATGGAAAATGAATTAATTTCCTTTGGAACTTGATTGGATTAAATCGAACATCTCCTAAGCATCAATAAATCTATACATTTACAGTTAGAAGGAAACTGTAATAAAGTTATGAAGCATAAGATCTGAGTAGGTTAACATCGTATAAGTAGCATGTAAGCAAATTATTTTTAGATTACAAAAAAATTATGTCGCACAAAAAGAATAATTTTTTCTTGAAGTTTTGTAGGGCTTTCATCGAACACCTTCCATCATGAATGAATAATAGTTTGTAGAGGTGCAAAAAATTGTTTGTCGAATAGTTAAATGGAATCAAATATTATATGCGTAATTCCACTGAACTCCTCTGTAAGGTTGACTCAATTTAAATGAGCATAAAATGGAAAAGAGTTGTAGTGAGCATAATTTCTTATCCGTCAGAATTTGAAATGTTGAAATTTGTCGGATTTTGTCGTGTGGAGTATCTTCAAATATCTAGCGAATTGAACTGACAATTTTTTTTCTGTTAATGTTTAATGTATGTTCATAGTGAGTGCAAATGAACATTTATTGATTTGCGTTCTATAATTATAATCAGTTTATTTAGATTACATTTAAATAAATACCAAATTAAAATGTTCAATTTGAGTTAGTAATTAGAGGAAACGCATTATTTAAGCAAATTATTATTATTACTATATTTTATACAATTTTTGTGCGAAGAGTTTGAAAATTTGTTAAATTTATTTATTTTTTGGCATGTTATTTGCATTTTCATGAATAACAGATTGAAAGTTATGAGCTTTGCAATTTCCAGTATTTTATTATGTTATTAAGTACCATCTGGAAATTATATTGGTTTGTCATTATTATTATTTTGTTTTTTATACAATTTCTGTGCAAAGGGTGTGTAAATTTGTTAAATTTGAAATTTATTGGTATATTATTTGCATTTTTCATGAATAACAGATTAAAAGTTATGAATTTATTGTCTGAAAATCATCGTGGTAGAGATCGATGTATTATTATTGTTATTATTATTATTATTTACACAATTTCTATGTGAAGAGTTTGAAAATTTATTAAATTTGTTTTTTTTTTTACATATTTTTTACATTTTCATGAATAACAGTTTAAAAGTGCATTTGGATTTGAGAATTGTTGAAATGCAAAGAGAGCGTACATTCGGAAATTGTTTGGATTTTAAAAATTATTCAAGTTGGAAAGTTATGTAGATTCGATTTCTTCTTGCATTTCTAAAATGGTCAGATTTGGAATGTTCAAATTTGGAGTTTGATCATATGCAGTAAATAGACAGCATATATTTTTTGTTGTTATTTTGATATATTTTCCATATTTTGTTGCTGGATATGGGTGAAGGTACTGATATTGTAGCATTTAGTAGTTCATGGAAATTGTTTAAATACCGTAAAATAATATCTATAAAGTGTCTAAAATTTTATAAAGCATGATCTATTTTAAATTTTGCTCTTTGATTCAATTATATTTATTTGGGAACTAATGTTGAAACAACTATGTCTCAATAATTAGAGGGAATGCATTTTTTGAACATATAATAAATTTACCATCATATACTTGGATGAAGTGCATTTGGATCTTATTGAAATATTTACCAAATTGGAGTGTAAGTGCATTTGGATCTTATTAAATATTTACCAAATTGGAATGTGGAAGATATGTTTTTTGTTTGTTATAAATAGCTAGCAATTTTTTTTTGACTATTTGGATATGTTGTTAATATTTTTATGTAAGCATGTTTGGTTTTTTTTACTATAATTAGCTAGTATTTATTTTTCCTGACCATTTGAATATGGTATTCATTTTTTTCGATGTGTAGATTCAAAGTTATTTTTTTAACACTTTTTATTATATGGGTGTTTAAATAGATATGGTTAAAATTTGTTAAACATGCATGGAATTGATATGAATAGACAGATTACACTTCGTTGCAAATTTTAGTATATTAATTATATTTTTCTGATCTAAAATAAGTTAGTTATGAATTTCTAAAGTTTCAAACAAAATATGAATTTATGGTGTATATGTTCAAAGTTATTTTTTTTAACACTTTTTATTTTATTATATGGGTATTCTAGTAGATACGGTTAAAATTTGCTAGACATGCATGAAATTGATATAAATAGACAGATTACACTTCCCTGCAAATTTTGGTATGTTAATTATATTTTTCTGATGTAAAATAAATTAGTTATGAATTTACAAAGTTTCAAACAAAATTTGAATTTCTGGAAAATATTAAACTGCTGACAACCGGGCCCACTGTCAGGGATTTATAATTATCGAAATTATTTCGGAAAATAGATAGAGGCTGACAGGTGGGGTCGTGATGACGTCGGTTGCTGACGTCATCAATGGCGGCGGAGGCTGCGCTGACCACGTCGTCGTCGCAGGAGAGCGGGCGGGGCAGCGTACGACAGCGCGTTCGACTCGGGAGGACGCGGGCGACTGTAAAGTAGCGGCGCCGCTCCTTTTAGGTCGCCGGAGGAGCTCCGGCGGCGTACAGAAGACGGCGGAGTTGCGGTCTCGATCTCCGCTCGGATGCGGTCTCGATCCGCTTGATTCGGAGCCTCCCAGCTTGTGTCCGTCGGCACGGAGATGCAGGACCGACGGCATCTCGCATCGGCGACGACGGCGACGCTGAGGCAGCGCGAGAGGAAGAAGGAGAGGGGGGGGCGTGTGCGGGAAGTTTTGCAGCGGGGTCCCTCTGGTTGCGGAAATTCACAGAACTGTCCATATCAGTGGAAAGCTGTAAGTGCGTGCAATTTCCAGATTTGCGAGGATCTTCTTTGTAAAAGAGACACAGTAGCCGGCGCTGCGGACCGTCCGATGCCGATCGGACGGCGCGGAGAGGCAAAGGCACTGCTGAAGTGCATCTATGTAGCAAACGGTGACGTGGGCAGGCTCGGAGGAGCCCTTAAGGGGTTAGCTTTGATATAGTAATAGATACGACCCAACACTGAATAAATCCAGCACAACATGTTTAAGTGGAAATCAAATAAACTCTAAAACAAAAGGAAATGTGAGAAGACACATACCTATAGATGAGGATGAGGAAGCAACAGCAAGGGAGCCCAATGAATCAACACTAGTTCTTCTGTCGATCATCGCTTGTAATAAACACATCTGCGTGCAGCTCCTAATTTCTACGTTTCCAGAATATGTATCGGGCTTTCCTCTAGGTGAATCCTAGGAATGCAGCGAGCTGTGGATGTGGAATTCCACATGCTGTAGGAATCCGAACAAAAAAAATTCTCGGCAGATGAAGCTATAGCAGAGTGCATGCAATAGATCGCAGCAGTACTTGGTCGAGGCCGGCCGGAGTGAATGGAAGCAGCAGCACAAACAATCAAGATCGATCTCAGTGCACAGCTACGGATAGAGATGAAATATTATTTCCAAAAGAAGAGATGCACGCCCAGATCGAAGAAACTGGTCTCACCTATGAGGAGCGGAAGTTGAGGACGGCCTGTGGGGGGAGGAGGAGCAGGTCCAGATCGCGGTCGTGGTCGTGGAAGACCGCCGGCGGCAGCAGCACGGCCGGCATTGAGGTCGCGACGACGCCGGCGAGCAGCGGCGGCGGGCCTTGAGGTCGCGACGGCGCCAGCGAACAGCGGCGGCCCGGCCGGAGAAGGCCGAACACCGCGCCGTCCCCTGCTCAAAGGAGACGACCCCTCCCTGCAGCGCGTCGGCGCCGTCACCGCTGGATCTGAATCGCACGCTCGCGCCGCTGTCCGTCCAGCTCGACGGAGCGCCGCGTATGAAGGCACGCGCGCGGCGGTGAGCAGCGACGCCGTGGCTCTTGGGCTGTCGCCGGCCGGCGAGGAGAGAATGAGGGGCGGCGGCGACGGCGGCGGCGTGGGGGAGAGAATGAATTGCTGTGGCGTCGGGTGGGGGACCGACTCGTAATTTCCAGAAAGTGTAGATTTTTTTTTGCAAACTTACCACGGGGCACTATTTAACACTGTTCATTAGAACAGTGCCCGAGCGCTGAGAGGCCGCGGATCGGCACGTCTTTCATATAGTTAGTAATAATGCGTCCGTGTGAGGGTCGTCTCCGTAAATTTGGGGCCATGGTGGAAATTAAAATGCAAAATCAATTCTAGTCGATCGAGTACCAATGATTTGCAGAATCACTGAATCGGTCAAGGGCCAATTTTTTTTTGTGAAAAACCTTGACAGCTTCTTCTTCGGGAGATGGGGTCAGAGGAGGGGTGTTGGCCGTTGGGGGTGTAAGGGCAAACAATGAGGAGTAGGGGGCGGTCGTGAGGGCGGACATCGGGTAGTCGTTGAGTTGAGACTCCTCAGCCGTCGCTCACGTCATATTGGCATCGTGGAGAACCGATGAATGACAGTCATGGGACACCCGAACGAGGCCCTTGGGCAAGCTAGGATGAGCTAGGCATGTCTGGGACTCCCTCGCAATGTCGCGGAACACCCTTACATTTCGCTCATTCCGTAGCTCCCACGCGATAAGGAATGGGTAATGGTCGTAGGTCCAATAGTGGTGGGGGGAATTCGCAAAAAAAAGTGTTGCGGGCAAAACTGCTCCAAATGGTGATGTCCGAATCTAGGGGAACAATGTGTAGAATTGATGCACTAGCCAATTATCATCGGCCTTGTTTGGTATTAGACTATTTTAGGGGATTGGTGGAGATTATCCCGGTCAAACCCGTGAATCCCCACATATCCCAAAACATCGTTTGCTTCTAGTGTATTGGACATGTATTATCCTCACATTTCCCCACAAATCACCAAACTCTAGTGCATTTTTCTCAATACTCAATCCACTACCCATACCCCCAATCCCCTAGTGGATTGGGTAAGGATTATCCCCATCAATTCACTAAAATACTCTAGTACCAAACAGGCCTAAGAAGATAAGCATATTCCCATGCATGATCAGTTGATCACGGACAGGAAAAGGAGTACAGCTCAAGTTAAAGCCGATCGAGTCAAAGAACCTTCCTGTGGAAAGTGAAAAAAAAGGAACGGACCATGGAATGTGATTTATCACCGAATATGTTCAGTTCAGACCGGGGTAAACGGATACAGGTCGCGATTCATTCAAACTTGTCCATTTGTTCCCTGGCATGACGTCTCACGAATCACAGATCAACGTCCCAATCTATCCCGACCGCCTAGAAGCACGCAAGACTAGCTAGCCGTTCGTACCTCGGGGCAAATTGACAAGCGGGCCTCCTCAGTCCTGCCACCATATCAATCACCATGCAGTGGCCGGTTCTTGGCCGTGGTCGCCCCACGTCCTCCTGGCTTCCATCTTTTTCACACGTATAGTACCTTACGTACGCCCCGACCACCCCGGCCAGGTTTGGTGTGGCAGTGCCCGGAGAACGTATCTGGTGAGGTCACATTTACGTACGCAGAGATTTTTCGAAATTAAAAAAATATTTTAGGGAGTCATCCGGAGTCGGGTGCACCGAGTCGTCACGCTCCCGACGATATTTGTTGCGCCGCTGGCAACGGAGCGACGGGCGATCGCATCGAGCATTCAAGCTGGAGCCCATACATGGGGAGCTTGGACCTCGACCACTGACACCGAGTTGTTTGTTTCAAGAGGTGTGGCAACGAAAACACGCCCGTACGTACGTACGGTACAGTGCCCTAGTACTAGAAAACGGCCGATCTGATCCACCGACGTCCCTCTCTTTCCGGCAACTAGCCCATCTCCTTTGGTGGCATGGGGCGCGCGTACCTACGAATCGGGTGAATTTTCTGTGATCTTGATGGGAACCAACAAGCGACAGGGGGCCAATTGCATGCGGAAATTTGTGTGGTTCGGGACACACTCCTCCGTACGTGCGCTGCATGTTTGAAGACGATCGGCCGACGACGTGGCCGGCCAGCATTTCACCCAGGAAATCCGCATGCCATGCCATCCAGCTGGATGCTAGTACTATCATTAACCTACCAATGAGTAGACTAACATGCATATGTGACGTAGGATTTCGCTTTAAGTAGCTCTGATCTGTTCCTGTTCGATGATGCACATGGCGGAGATTTTTCATTTCCATGTCGATGGGCGCGTTGAAAGTTTGCACCTTGCTCACTGCCATGGAACATGCATGCACCACGTAACCAGCGAAGCAAACAAACATGCCGCCCCCTCCTTGGAGTCTTCGTCATGGCCTGGACTATGCTTTCCCTTCCTTGAGCAACGGAAGAAACCTCAGATCTGGTGGCGGAACCTTGTCGTCGTTCCGTCCTTGGAGGAATTGTCTGCTCAAGGACTCACCGAAGCGGCTTGCGGAGCTAGAATTGATTCCTCCCAGGGAGTGAACGTTCGGGGGTGCAATGTATGCCTACGCCGATGTTTAATTGACGGCATCTTCTTCAGGTCTGGTCGGATCATGTCGTCCACTAGCCGACTCCGTATATGCGCATGAGTGGAGACTATGTTGCTATGAATTGTTTGGAGTCATGGTGATTCTCCGTAGGTTTTTGGTTTCACTCGTGACGCGGCCTTATGCTTTATGTTGCGGATGTTCACCATTGTCGGCCATTGTCGGGGGGCTACCCCGGGGTAGGGTCAAGGTATGGTATAAATTATGTCCAAGAGTGGACCGAGGTACAGTGAAACCGAGATAACCAAGCCCTGGAGGGGTCGGGATATGATGTTGGTGCAAATAGATATATGTTGACCGACATACCCAGGCCCAGAAGGGGCCGGGATATGATGTTGGTGCGGACCGACATATGAACTGATCGACATATACTGACCGACATAGCCAGGCCAGAAGGGGCCGGGATATGGTGCCTGTGCAAACCGACATATGCTGACCGATATATGAAACCGACATATACTAACCGACATATGAATGTCGGTATCTTCGTGTTTTCTCTTATGTGCAAGGGAGGATAACCCAGGAAGGGGAATCCGGCATATCCATGCCGGGTTAAAGAGAAGAGGCGCGTTATGCCGGTTGGAAGTCAATGCAGAGGTCACATCCCGCCTGACACGGGAGCATGGCAGGCGGTATGGCGCGGGTACGAGGTGACCGGTCTCACCTACCGCTGACCACGGGCGTACCTGGGAACAGAGTGCGAGGCATGGGCAGGCCACGTCCTGTCCGTGGCAGAGGACACAATCATGACCGAGTTGCTGATGCAGACGCGCGTGGCTACAACGTAGCGTACGGCACCAATCCTGTGACCCGGGGTACCAGTATATAAGGTGCCCCAGGCCCTCCTGCGTGAGGGAGGACGAGATATGCTGAGAGACACTACGAGACACTGAGTAACACTGAGAGAGAAAGAGCCAGCGAGGTGCTGAGAGATCTTTCCCCCATAGCTATCTTCTTCTTCCTTGAGAGCTCCACCATAGCTGAGAGCATACAACTCGAGGAGAACCTTTGTATTCGTGATATCCTGATATACTGAGACAGACAGGAAGGAGTAGGGGTTTTACCTCCTCACGAGGGCCCTGAACCTGGGTAGATTGTGGTGTGTTTTGTGTCTTCCGTGTGCGCTCCTTAGCGCGCTATCCCTCCCCGGTTCCACCAGCGTCCATAGGCCCCAACTCAAGCCATCCTATGGCATCTGCCGTGATACCACCACGACAGTTGGCGCCCACCGTGGGGCCAGCAGCGGCGCTGGCTGGTGTGTTCATCCTGACGGGTTCCATCATCGCCTCCGGCGAGCGCGTGGTCAGTGGCCTTGTCCATAGATTCGGCTCGCTGAACTTCATTGACGACAACGTGGGCTGCTTCGGTAGCAGGCCGCTCTCGAGGAACGGCTGCCTCATCACCTTCGGGATGTACGAGGTCTACGTCGCCACCGAGTTTGTCTGCAGGTACCCCGAGCAGGTGCTTGTAGCCGAGGATCTTCCTGCTGTCTGTGCGGCTCGCGGCCGGCGTAGCACTCGCCCCGGGAGCTGCGCAGAGGTCATGATGACCGGCTCCACGGTGGTGCCGGCAAAGGAGAAACCGGCAAAGGAGATGCCGGCAAACCTGCTGCCAAGACCACCAGATCGGCGAAATTGCCGCTGGAGAGGAGGGAGATCCTCCTCGACCAGGCCGGTACATCCGAGGTACCGGTCAGGCCAGTTCCTCTCGAGGATATGATCGAGAAACTGGCTGTGCCGGTAGCTACCGGTACAGATGCTGCCCTGACGGAGGCCGAGTTGGAGTCGCATCGTCAGAACCTGCATCAGGAGGTTCTCGCGATGTCCCAGATAAGGAGAGAATTCGAGATAACCTTCCGTGAGTATAACGAAGCTCATGGTTTAACTCCGATAGCTACTCATCCTAGTCGCATAGAAGATGTGCGTAAAAGGGGTAGAGGCCTCAATGTCGAGATTGCTAGAGATGGTAGATCAAGTTCTAGTAAAACTCCTAGTCACATGTCGGCTGAAAAGCCCAAATATAGTTCCCCTGATAAGACTCTTAGAGCTGCCGAGGCAGCAAGAGCCGAGTTATCTGGTTTATCCGGAGAAGCTCTCCGTAAGCAGCAAGACCGGGTTAATGAGCTAGTAGGTGTTGCTGTGCGGCAAAATGAGGCCTATCTTAAGGCTAACACAGTTGCAGGTGGGTCCCAGATTGTTCACTCGGCTAAGGCAGCCAGTGGAGGATCTAAGGGGCAAGCTTCATCACCGCATGTCGGTGGAGATCGGGACCGGAGTGTAAACTCCGGTAAAAACAAGCAGATACAGACATATGATCCGGCATATGCCGGAAAACAGTTAGCCGGGCGAGGCAGTGCCGGCCGGGGTAAAAGCAATCCCTGCATGCTTTGGACCTCGGATCATGAGGGAACCACCTGTACCGCACTTTCAGTTGAACCGGGGCGCAAAGACATATGACGGCAGTACTAAGCCGGAAGACTGGCTGGCAGATTATGTGTCGGCAGTGCATATCGCGGGAGGAAACCGCCGATGGGCGGTAAGGTATATCCCGCAAATGTTGGAAGGGCCAGCCCGGATCTGGCTGAACAACTTGCGAGAGGACAGCGTTGACTGCTGGCTGGATTTTGAAGAAGCCTTTGTTAGCAATTTCTCCAGCACATACAAGAGGCCGAATCGTCCTCAGCAGCTTGCCATGTGCAAGCAGAGGGATGATGAAACTGATCGGGACTACTTGACCCGGTGGAGTACTATTCGCAATTCCTGTGAAGGAGTTGTTGAAGCGCATGCCATTTCATGGTTTGCTCAAGTGTGCCGACACGGCTCCATGCTCTGGCAGAAGTTGCAAAGGGAGATGTCGGCCACCTTGGCTGAGACAATCCGGATTGCGGATAGCTATGCACTGGGTGATCCGATGCGGCCCTTGCTGAACTCGGTGGAACCGAGTAGAAGATACCCGGTCAACAATGGACCCGGACCAGCCAGGCGAGGTGATCACCAGGATTTCGGGATCAAGAGGAGAGAGGACCGGCCGGATTATCGGTACGGTTCAAATCAAGTTGCTGCAGTTGATCAAGATCAGCCAGGTGCCGGCAATAGCCAGCGTCTGAGGAACAGCGGTCCTGCATGGGGCCAAAACCAGGATGGGAAGAGACCTTGGAGTGATCAGAGGAAGCCGTTAACCTATGAGGCAATGCTGTATGGACCCTGCAGCTATCACACGCACGACCCCCGCAGGCCGGCTAATCATTCAACCCGGCAGTGCAGCTGGTATCAGCGCACGTTGAAGGAAGGGGAGGATCCGGAGGAAATCAGATGGGTGCACCTCAGAGACCTCCAACATTACCGCTCACCGGGGCAAACACTATTCCCTTGAATGCGCCTCCACCGAGGCCTGCAGCTCCGAGACCTGTGGATAACAGGAGAGGGCCAGAAAATGTTAACCAAGTGAATGTCGGAGGCAACAACAGCGATGCTGGTCCCAGCCGCATGGGTGAATATGGCCAGGGTGAGTATAGAGAGGCTCATCAGAGCTATGTGGTCTTTGTGACCGAGGCAACTGACAAGCAGAGCCGGCACCGGCGTGCAATGGAGGTAAACGTGGTTATGCCGGCTGTGCCGAAGTATATGCCCTGGTCTGATCAGGAGATCAGCTGGAGCATGAAGGACCATCCCTGGATCATGCCAAGCCCGGGAGGTTACGCTCTAGTGGTGGATCCGACATTCATTGGGCCCACCATGAATGTCAGGTTCACGCAAGTTCTCATTGACAATGGGAGCAGCATCAACATCATGTACCGAGACACCATGGTAAAGATGGGCATCTCGGCAAACATGTTGCAGCCGAGTAGTACAACCTTTCACGGTATAGTGCCTGGTGTCTCGTGTGCACCTATGGGCAAAATTTGGGTTGATGTGTTATTCGGCACCAACGACAACTGCAGAACTGAGAGCATCCAATTCGAGGTGGTGGACTTCGAAAGTCCATACCATGCTTTGCTCGGTTGAACAGCGCTGGCCAAGTTCATGATATCTACCCATGTGGCTTACCTCAAGATGAAGCTGCCGGGTCCTAATGGCATCATCACCATCTCGGGTGACTATAAGCGTTACCTTCTGAGAAATTGCATTGAGGAATGCACATACCTTCACAATGGCCAGTCGAACATTTTCCGCTAGAATTCCCCTCAATGCAACCGGAAGCAATTGCGTCATAAGCACGTGGCAGTCATGAGACTTTAGGTTTTGGAATTTTTTCTCTTTCAAATTTACTATTCCCTTTATATTCGACGAGAAGCCAGACGGGACCTTGATACTGAAAAGGACTTCAAAAAAGATTTCCTTCTCTTCCTTGGTAAGAGCGTAGCTGACAGGCCCTTGAAACTGCCCTGGATGCATGCCGTCTCGTCCTTTATGACGTTCCTGGTCCTCCCGTGCTTCCGGTGTATCTTTTGACTTCCCATACAAGCCCAGGAAGCCTAGAATATTCACGCAAAGATTCTTCGTCAGGTGCATCACGTCGATTGCGGAGCGGACCTCATGGACTTCCCAATAGGTAGCTCCCAAAATATAGATTTCTTCTTCCACATGGGTGCGCGCTTATCAGCACCGTTCGGAACAGGTTGGCTGCCAGGACCCTTTCCAAAGATTACTTTTAAATCCTTGACCATACCAAATACTTCAGCACCAGTACGGGTGACAGGCTTCGTCCGGGTTTCTGTCTTGCCATTGAAATGCTTGCCTTTTTGCCTTAAGGGATGCTTGGGCGGAAGAAAACGACGATTGTACGGGTGCACATTCTTCCTACATTTGTCCAGATATAAACTTTTTGTCTGATCCAAACAGTGCGTGCATGCATTGTATCCCTTGTTCGTCTGTTCTGAAATGTTACTAAGAGCAGGCCAATCATTGATGGTTACAAAAAGCAACGCTCGTAGGTCAAATGTCTCCTGTTTGTGCTCATCCCACACATTTACACCTGGTTTGGCCCACAACTGCAAAAGTTCATCGACTAATGGCCTTAGGTACACATCAATGTCGTTGCCGGGTTACTTCGGGCCTTGGATGAGCACTGACATCATAATGAACTTCCGCTTCATGCACAACCAAGGAGGAAGGTTGTAGATACATAGAGTCACGGGCCAGGTGCTGTGACTGCAGCTCTGCTCCCCAAAAGGATTCATGCCATCTGTACTTAGACCAAACCATAAGTTCCTTGCGTCACCTGCAAAGTCCCTGAACTCTCTCTCGATTTTTCTCCACTGCCGACCATCAGCGGGGTGCCTCAACTTGTCGTCTTTCTTACGGTCTTCCATGTGCCATCGCAACAATTTGGCATGCTCTTTGTTTCTGAACAGACGTTTCAACCGTGGTATTATAGGAGCATACCACATCACTTTGGCAGGAACCCTCTTCCTGGGTGGCTCGCCCTCAATATCACCAGGGTCATCTTTTCTGATCTTATACCGCAATGCAGTGCATACCGGGCATTTATCCATATTCTCGTACTTCTCACCGCGGTAGAGGATGCAGTCATTAGGGCATGCATGTATCTTCTGCATGTCTAATCCTAGAGGGCAGACAAGCTTCTTTGCTTCATACGTGCTGGCGGGCAATTCGTTCTTTCTTGGAAGCATCTTCTTCATTAGTACCAACAACTTTTCAAATGACGAGTCAGTCACACCGGTATCTGCCTTCCACTTCAGCAATTCCAGTGTGCTACACAGCTTCTTCTGGCCATCTTCACAAGTTGTTGTGGTCCTGTAACATCTGCTCGAACTGCAACCTCTCCTTTTCTGTGTCGCAGCCTCGCCTTGCATCAGAAATGACCCGACCAAGATCATCAGCGGGCTCATCTGGTGCCCGTTCTTCACCCTCTTCTTCTTCATTGTCTTCCATTTCGGTATCAGCGTATTTAGGGAACATAGATCGGTAGTTGTCATCATCGTTCTCTTCTTCATCGCCGTCTTCCATCATAACCCCTCTTTCTCCGTGCTTTTTCCAAACATTATAGCCGGACATGAAACCGGACCGTAGCAGGTGGCTCTGAATGACTCTTGAGGAAGTGTGATCCTTCTCATTCCGACATTCAACACATGGACAAATCATAAAGCCATCCCACCGCTTGTTCGCCTCGGCCGCAAGGCGAATAGAACGCATGCCTTCTCTGTAAGCGGCAGAGCGTCGGTCACCGTACATCCATGGCTGGCTCATCTGCATCATAGAACTATATCAAACGCAATCACGATGCTAAAATTAGTACCGCGCGGTATAAACGAGAAAATAGTTGCTAACCTTTTAGGACACTTGGAAACAAAGAGGAGGAAGCTTAAGTGTGGCTCGGGCACCTCATATCATGTTTGTCTTGTGTGAACTCAAGTGGCATCGCTCTAACAGGCATTTCACCGAACACCTCTAGTGCATATGAAGAAAAAAAAACTAGCACAAACCTACACCACCTGTCGGGGGGCTGCCCCCGGGTAGGGCAAAGAGGTGGTGTTAAGAGCTGTAAAGAGCGGGGCGGATCAAGGTCAAGCCGGATCTCTTGGGCCGGATCCCTTGGACCGGATCACTTGCGCCGGATCACTTGGGAAAGTCAGTTAGCTCTCAATCATGCTAAAGTGCAGGGAGAGACCGAAGGGGATTCGGCAAAGCCTTGCCGGATCAGAGGAAGGAATACCGGCTTAGTTTAGCCGGGTTGGTCAGGAAGGATCCGGCATAAGGCAGTGTCGGATAATGCACAAGGGCCAAGTAATGTCAGTAAGTTCACGGGTCCTGCAGGTCTCCTGCCCGAGGCTCAGAAGACAGCCAGGTCGAGCCACGGATTTTCCGGGTCGCTAGGCCCTAGGCGCTGACTCGGCTAATTCGGGAAAGGGCAGTGGCCTAGGCTCCGGTGGGCTACGCTGGCTTAAGCTCAAAGAGGAAAAGATAGACCTGCCGTTGGACTGACGATGAGCTGGACTGAGTGACAGTAGCCAGAGCTTGTCCTGTTCCTCTTGTCCATGCCATTGTCATCTCCGGCCAGGGGCAGAATGGTAATCCGGTTAGTGTATAAATAGACCAGCACATCCTCCAGGGCGAGGGACGACGAAGAAGAAGCCTCATTTCCCCCCTTGCTCCATCTTCCTCCTAGAGCTCTCACCATTGTTGCTTCATACAGCTCAAGGAGCACTTTGTACTTGTCATCATTGAGATATAAAGAGAGTAGGCTAGTGCTGCAGTAGGGGTGTTACCTCCACAAGAGGGCCCCGAAGCAGGGTACATCTTGGTGTGCTTTGGTTGTTCTTGGTTTTGCTCGTTCTTGGTTGTTCTTGCGTGTTCTTCGTTGTTCTTCATGCGTGCTTCTTGAGCGCGCACACCCTCCCCGGATCCCCCAACGTCCTAGCGAGCCCCCAACTTAAGCCATCCTATGGCATCTGCCGTGACACCACCACGACAGTTGGCGCCCACCGTGGGGCAAGCAGTGGCGTTGGCTGGGGTTTCCATCCGGACGGGTTCCGTCACCAGCTCCGGCGTAGTGTGCTGTCGGGCTCGTCTGCAACTACGGCGGGTTCACCTTCATCAGCGACAACGCCGGCTGCTTCGCGGGAAGGCCACTCCCTGTGGATGGATGCTTCATCCAGTTCGGCAGCTTCCTCACCTACGTCACCACCGAGCTTGTCCGCGAGTACCCGGCGCAGGTGCTCGTGGCCGAGGACCCTCCTTCTTTCCGCGCAGCTCTCGGACGGCGTAGCGCTCGCCCCGGGAGTAGCGTGGAGGTGATGATGACCGGACCAAGTGCTGGAGCAGGCAAAGGAGATGCCGGCAATAGCATGCCCGAGGTACTGGTCACGCCAACCGATCCGGTGGACAAGCCGGCTCGGACGGCGAAGTTCCCAAAGGAGAAACCGGATCCGGTTGGCCCACTTGGCATGTCAAGTAGGGAGGCTCCCTTAGAGGATGTCCTGGAAAAGTTAGCTCGGCCAGTGGCACCTGGGGCAAACGTAGAGTCACTATAGCTGAGTTAGAGGCAGAGCGCCTGAGGTTGCAAAGAGAAGCCCGGTTAGTGGTAGAGTCTAGGCAAGCATTTGATAGAGACATGAGAGAGTATAATGCTGCCAATGGTATCACCGATGGTTTCACTCCGGTAGCGCCTCACCCACGCAAGAGAGCAGATTTGCGTAACAGGGGTAAGGACCTCAATGACGAGTTAGCTAGAGCCGCAAGATCGAGCTCGAGTAAGGCTACTAGTCATAGATCGGGTACAGGCAAGCCGGTGTATAGCTCCCCGGCCAAGAATCTTAGGGCTGCAGCGGCAGCGCGAGCCGAGTTGACCACATTAACCGGGATGCTTGGCGCAAGCAGGCAGAGAGGGTCAATGAGCTGGTTGATGTGTGTAACCGGCAGAATGAGGCTTACCGGAAAGCTAATCCGGACGCTGGTGGTTCTCGGGTAGTAGTGTCGGCTAAGGCTGTTAGCCAGAAATCCAAGGGGCAAGCGTCATCCCGCATGTCGGAGTTGACCGGGCCCAAAGCGTGAATTCGGGCAAGAGCAAACAGCTGCAGGCCTATGATGCTGAGTATGCCGGCAAGCAGCTAGCTGCTCAAGGAAGAGGTGGCCAGAGCAGAAACAATGGCGGTCAAGGCAATCCGGGAGCCGGAAGGGGTAATTCGGCTGGCCGAGGTCAACCACCTCGTCCTCCTGGGCAGAATCAACCCCGGCAGGAGCAGCAAGTAATGGTGCAAGCGCAGCAGCAAGGTGGTGGCCAGGCGGGCTACCGCTATGATGATGGTAATTCGGCTATGGCGCGAGCCGGATACCAAACGTATGATAATGCACTTGCATCCAGGCTGGGACCTCGGACATTGGATCCGGATGATCAGCGTCTCAAGTTGGATAGGATTTACCAGTCCGAGAAGCTGGAAGAGCAAGGCCCACCAGGTCCTCCATGCTTTGGGCCTCGGATCATGAACGAGCCGAATGTGCCGTTGTTTCAGCTTGGCCGAATCACAAAGCCGTATAACGGCAGCACTAAGCCGCAGGATTGGCTGATAGACTATGTATCCTCGGTGCACATTGCGGGGGGCAATCGCCGATGGGCGGTCCGGTATCTCCCGCATATGTTGGAAGGGCCAGCCCGGATTTGGCTGAATAACTTACCAGAGGGTAGTATCAACTCTTGGATGGATTTGGAGCAGGCGTTTTACAGCAACTTCTCCAGCACTTACAAGAGGCCAAACCGACCTCAGCTCTTGTCTGCGTGCAGGCAGGAAGAGCGGGAGACAGACCGAGAATTTTTGACTCGGTGGAGCAACATTCGCAATTCTTGTGAAGGTGTCGTGGAGGAGCAGGCCATTTCTTGGTTTGCGCAGGGTTGCCGACATGGCACCCCGCTTTGGCAGAAGCTCCAGAGGGATATGCCAAAGACCCTGGCGGAAATGATCCGGATAGCAGATACATATGCTCTTGGCGATCCGACGCAGCCAGCGTTGGATGTGGTGGGAACAAGCAGGAGGCAACCGGTCAACAACCGAACTGGACCATTGAGGCCCAGTGACCGACATGAGTTCGGTTATAAGAGGAGAGATCCGGATTATAGATACGGTTCAGATCAGGTTGCTGCAGTAAATATGGATCATCCTGATAGCCAGAGACCAAAAAATGAGGGTCCAGCTTGGAGGCCGAATCAAGGTGCCTGGGCAAAGAAAGTGTGGGATGGACCGAGTCCACCTCTAACTTTTGAGGCAATGATAGATGGGCCTTGCCGTTATCACACAACAGACCCACGCAAGCCGGCCAATCATTCAACTCGGAATTGTAGCTGGCATCATCGCATCCAGGCGGAAGGTCAGAGAGGGCCACCTCAGAGAGGTGCTCCTAGACCGAATTTCAGGCCGAATACGCCTTTATCCGGAGCCAATGCAACCCCGGTGAACGCAGGAGCTCCAAGGCCGGCAGCCACAAAGCCGGTTAACCTGGTAAATATGGGAGGCAACAACAATGCTGGTCCGAGTCGGCAAGGTGGATACCCCGGAAATGATTACAAGGAGGCTCATCAAAGTTATGTGGTTTTTGTGACCGAGCCAACTGACAAGAAAAGTCAGCTGCGAAGGGCGAAGGAGGTGAATGCAGTCACACCAGCAGTCCCAAAATACCTGAACTGGTCCGAGCAGGAGATCACTTGGAGCAGGGCTGATAATCCCAGGGTTATGCCAAGCCCAGGAAACTACGCACTGGTGGTGGATCCGACTTTGGTTGGACCCAAGATTAATGTGAGATTCAGTCGAGTCTTGATTGACAATGGCAGTGCTATAAACATCATGTATCGGGACACAATGGTCAAGTTGGGTTATTCGCCGAATCAGTTGCAGCAGAGCAGTTGTACCTTCCATGGTATAGTACCCGGGGTGTCTTGTTCCCCAATGGGTAAGATCTGGGTAGATGTGCTGTTTGGTACCAAGGACAATCACCGACTTGAGAGTCTCGAATTCGAGGTGGTAGACTTGGAGAGCCCATACCATGCTCTGCTCGGCAGGCCGGCATTAGCCAAGTTCATGATATCCACTCATGTGGCCTACCTCAAGATGAAGATGCCTGGCCCGAATGGTATCATCACCGTTGCGGGAGATTACAAGAAGGCCATACAGTGTGCCACGGTCGGTTCCACCTTAGCCGAATCGTTGGTGATCCAAGCTGAGAAGAGCAAGATGCATGAAGTAGTGGCATGGCGAAGTCAGCTCAGCTCGGCGTGCTGGCTATGACCAATCCGGATGCAGGTGCAACATTTGAGGTGCCCAAGGAGACAAAGAAGATCCCCATTGACCCGGAGAATCCGGAGCGCATGGCCATCATTGGTGCCGGATTGGGCGAGAAATAGGAAAGCGCGCTCTGTCACTTCCTCCGTGAGAATCGGGATATCTTTGCATGGTCGGCTAAGGACCTGCCTGGTGTTCCGAGGGAGTTGGCAGAGCACTCTTTATTTGTCAGGCCGGATGTGAAGCCGGTGAGGCAACCGACTCGTCGTCTTTCAGACGATCGAAGAAAAGTGGTGCTTGATGAGCTGGCTAAGCTACTTGCAGCCGGATTCATTATGGAGGTGTTGCATCCAGACTGGATATCCAATCCGGTTCTGGTAGAGAAGAAGAAGGACGAACCAGCGGTGATCAAGGTGTGGCGCATGTGCATCGACTTCACCAACCTGAACAAGGCGTGCCCGAAGGATCCCTTTCCTTTACCTCGGATTGATCAAGTGATCGATTCTACTGCTGGGTGTGAGTTGTTGTCTTTTATTGATGCGTACTCTGGTTTTCACCAGATACCACTGAACCCCAAAGATCAAATAAAGACTGCTTTTATTACCCCGTATGGGGCGTATTGCTATCGTGTCATGTGTTTCGGTTTGAGAAATGCCGGTGCAACTTATCAGAGATGTATGCAGAAATGCTTACATCTCAAATGGGCAAAAATGTGCAGTGTATGTCGATGATATCGTCATCAAAACTAAAGAAAAACGCACTCTCCTCGAGGATCTCGAGGAAACATTTGTGAACTTGAGAAATATCGGTTAAAATTGAATCCGGATAAATGCACCTTTGGTGTCCCGGCTGGAAAGTTGCTCGGTTTCCTTGTATCGAGCCGAGGTATTGAGGTGAATCCGGCTAAGATCCGAGCCATAGAAAACATGAAATTGCCTAAATGTCTAAAAGATGTAAAAGTTCACCGGGTGTCTAGCCTCGTTGAGTCGGTTTGTGAGTCGGCTAGGAGAAAAAGCCTTGCCCTTGTATCAGTTGATGAAAAAGAGCACCGGGTTCACATGGACCCCGCAGGCAGACTCGGCTTTCAATGAATTAAAAAAGATGTTGTCCACTGCACCAATTTTGGCATCACCTTTGCCGAATGAGCCAATGCTACTTTACATTGCGGCCACTAACCGGGTCGTAAGTGTGGTGATAGTGGTAGAGCGAGAAGAGGAGGGTAAATCCGTGCAGAGACCGGTGTACTATTTAAGCGAGGTGATCTCAACCTCAAAGCAGAATTATCCTCACTACCAGAAGATGACATATGGTGTATACCTGGCGGCCAAGAAGTTGAAACATTACTTCCAGGAGCACCCGATCACCGTAGTATGCGAAGCTCCAATCTCGGAGATCATTGGGTGCAAAGATGCGACTGGCCGAGTTGCCAAATGGGCAATAGAAGTGTCTCCTTACACCCCGCATTATGAGAGAAGAGATGCTATCAAGTCTCAGGCTTTACCGGATTTCCTTTGTGACTGGGCCGAGATGCAGTATGAGCCACCCAAGCCGGATTACAATTACTGGAAGTTGCACTTTGATGGCTCCAAAACCAAAATCGGACTAGGTGCTGGGATAGTACTCACATCACCGAAGCAAGATCAGTTGCGATATGTGTTGCAGATTCATTTCTCAGCATCAAACAATGTGGCCGAATATGAGGCACTGATCCATGGGCTTAATGTGGCTAGGACATCGGCATCCGCCGGATAGAATGTTTTGGTGATTCAGATTTAGTGGTGCAGCAGTCTTCTGGAAATTGGGATGCCTTGATGCCAATATGGCACTATATCGGTTTCATGTCCAGAAAATTTCAGGATTTTTTGAAGGCTGCGAGTACAAGCACATACCTCGGCTGGAGAACGAAGCTGCTGATATCCTGTCAAAGCTCGGGTCGTCTAGGGATGCAATCCCACCCGGGATATCCTTGAATCACCTAAGGATCCCTTCAATCAAGCCTTCGCCTGATTCCGAGTCAATTTTTATCCCAAAGCAAGAATCTGAAGCTGTTCCTATGAATGTTGATGTCGGGTACATTTGGGAAGACCCGGGGACTGCATGGCGAGACTCGGGGACTGCGCACCGAGACTCGGGGAATGCTAACCAAATCTTAGGGAAGAGGGAAGAGAGGAAGATGGTGCTAACCGAATCTTAGGGAATGGACAGAGACTGATAGAAGAAATAATGGCGGCCGAACCAGTGGAAATAGATGAGCACTTATTCCCTTTGCATCCAGTACCGGAGTGGGCTGAAGAAATCATGAAGTTCATGTCGGAGGGGAGTTTGCCGAATGATGAAACCGAAGCTAGGCGAGTGCAGAGGAGGTCCAAGGGTTACACCATCATCAACAAGGAGTTATACAAAAGGAGTGCAACCGAGGTGCTACAGCGTTGCGTGGAGCCAGCCGAGGGCAAGGAGATGCTCCTGGAGATACCACTAGTACAGAAAAGGCTATTAGTGGCGCACCCCCAGAAATGCTGGGTGCGCCACAGAATTCTCGCCACAAAAATTATTTCTGTGGCGCACCAGGCTTGGTGCGCCACAGAATTCTCACATTTCTGTGGCGCACCTGGTCTGGTGCGCCACAGAATTCTCAAAAAATTCAAAAAATGCAAAAAAATATAAAAAGTTTCAAAAAAATCCAGAAAAATCAGAATATGAAATAATATGAAAAATCCTAATTATTGGAATTATTTTCATATTTTTTGAATTTTTTGAACTGATACCTTCCCGCCACCCATCCTCAAATTGCTCCAACCCTAGCACGCTTAACTTCTAAGTTCTATCCAGTCCAGCTACCCCTATGCTACTCAAGTCTTATTGATATATCATATGAACCCTCTTAAGTATTGTATGTGTATATGTGTGGTATGTGTTAGAAATGTGTGTTTTTAAATTTCAGATTTTTCAAAAACTTCTAAAGTTTCAAAAGGAGATTCAAAAGTTTCGAAAGATCCAAAAAAATTCAAAAACATTCAAAAAACTCCAAAAAATTCAAAAAATCCAAAAAAATTCAAGAAAGTCAAAACACTTCAAAAAAATCCAAAAAATTCAACAATCTTCTTTGTTATACATTTCTGTGTCTTTTTTGGACTTTTTGATTTTTTTAATTTTTTTCTTTTTTTCTTTCTTTTTGGTTTTGCTGCGAAAAATCGTCTGTTTGAAATAACTTTTTTTTCTTTTGGAATTTGAGGAATGTGTGAATTGCTGACCGGGTAAACCCAGGTGGATTCGAACTCGAAATTTTCTCACGATTTTGTTGACATATTATTTGCGTTATTTCGACGTCGTATGCAAAAGTTATGGCCGTTACAAGATTTTTTTTCCTGTTTGTTGCAGAAAAGGTCAAAATTCATATTTCAAAATTTCTATACCTACTAGACACTCATACGTAACTACATGTCAAATGATTTTATTTATTGAATTTTTTATCATTTTTCTTTAATTCCTGCAAGCCAAAAAAGGCGATCCACGGGGGGGGGGGGGGGGGGTGGGATTTGAAAAAAAAAAATCTGGCAGGTGCGCCACAGAATGTCAACTTTCTGTGGCGCACGTGCCAGATGCGCCACAGAATTGTTTTTTTCAAATTTTAACCCGCCCCCCAGATAACTTTCTGTGGCGCACCTGTCCATGTGCGCCACAGAAATGTGACTTTCTGTGGCGCACCAGGCTTGGTGCGCCACAGAATGTCTAATTTCTGTGGCGCATGTGGTTTAGTGCGCCACAGAAATGTGACTTTCTGTGGCGCACTAAACCACATGCGCCACAAAAAATAATTCTGTGGCGCACCAATTAAGGGTGCGCCACAGAGTGCCAACCTACCTATATAGGGTTTCCCTACTAGTGTACATCAAGGAGAATGTGGGCATCATTGCAGTACAAGAGCCCTGGTGGCTAAGGTATTCCGGCATGGGTTTTACTGGCCCACTGCTCATGCAGATGCAGAGGACATTGTCCGAAAATGTGAAGGATGCCAAAGGTTTGCCAGGCAGACACACCTACCCGGATCGGCGCTCAAAACAATTCCTATCACTTGGCCATTTGCTGTGTGGTGTTTGGATATGGTGGGAGAATTCAAGCCGGCTAGAGGTAACATGACACATATGCTGGTGATGGTGGATAAGTTCACCAAGTTGATAGAGGTGAAACCAATCCGCAAAGTGGATGGTCATTCGGCTGTAACTTTCCTGAAAGAAATCATTTTGAGATACGGTTACCCCCATAGCATCATCTCGGATAATGGCACGAACTTTGCTGTGGGAGAGTTTGCCCGATTATGCATGGATAAGGGGATCCGGTTAGACATAGCCTCAGTGGCACACCCAGAGTCCAATGGACAGGTGGAAAGATCAAATGCTTTGGTATTAGCTGGGATAAAAGCCCGGTTAATGGAACCTCTGGTAAAGACTCCGGGGTGCTGGATAGATGAGATACCATCAGTACTATGGGGTCTAAGGACCACGCCGAATCGGTCAACTGGCTATACGCCATTTTTTCTGGTATATGGGGCAGAAGCAGTGCTACCCACTGACATAGAATATGATGCACCAAGGGTGACAATGTATACCGAAACCGAGGCAAAAGAGGCCCGGGAAGATGCAGTGGATCTGCTAGAGGAAGCAAGAGAATTGGCCCTATCTCGGACAGCAGTATACCAGCAGGGTCTCCGACGTTATCATAGTCGGAAGATCAGCCCTCGAGTGTTTCATGAGGGAGATCTAGTACTAAGGCTAGTGCAGCGCAGCCAAGGCCGACACAAGTTATCACCTCCATGGGAGGGACCATTCATTGTGAGCAAGGCTATGCACAATGACTCGTACTACCTTGTAGACGCACAGGAACCAAGGAGGGATGGCCTGGACAGACCCGGAGAAGAAACCAAGCGACCCTGGAATGTAGCTCTGCTTCGACCCTTTTACTCTTAAGGGGCGCAATGTATGTATCTCAGTTTATCATCAATGAAATTTCGGCAATCCGAGTCTGGACTCGGGGACTGTCTCGTCCTTATGCATGTGTTTTTTATTACTATTTTGTCCATACCGTTCATGTGTCGGATTGCTTTGAACCTCGTCCCAAAATTCAAGTAATGTATGCTGTGTTGTTGATCTCGTGACTCGACTGACAAACACCAAAATGGTAGTCAAGAGCAGAGGTTGGGGAATATGGGAAACATGAAAATGGACTCGGGGACTCGGTCCAAAACCGATTCGGCACATGTCGTTTACTAACCCCTGTTATTTCTTTTTTGTTTATGTTAGATGATTCTAAACCACAACTCGCATGTTTCAAGTATTGTATGCTATGATTCCTATCTTGTGACTCAACTGTCCAACACCTAAAAGGTAGACAAGAGCAAAGATTCGGCAAAAATAGTGAACAAGAAAACAGACTCGGGGACTCGGTTTAAGATGATCCAACATAAACCTAGTCCGGATCACATTAAGCAAAATAAAAGTAGTCTCGGAAGAACTTAAATTGTATATTACATCTGCTCCCGGCATACCGGGGATTTAATGTTTTTCATTAAGATAATTCAAGAAGAAGGAGCCTTGGTTGCAGGAGACTCGGTCGCAGGGATGGACTCGAATGTTGGAGGAACCTCGCTTGAAAGAGGACCCTCACCTGCAGGAATGACCTTGGACGGAGAGCTTGAAGGCTGGGCAGACTCGGAAGCATCCGGATCAGCTGAAGTCTTGGCGGTCTTGACTAAAGCTTGTTCAGCAGTCTCAGCCGAATTAGTGGCTGGCGTCTTGGAAGTCTTGACTAAAGCTTGTTCGGCAGTCTCAGCCGAGTCAGTGGCTGGCGTCTTGGAAATCTTGACTAAAGCTTGTTCGGCAGTCTCAGCCGAGTCAGTGGCTGGCGTCTTGGAAGTCTTGGCTGGAGATTGTTCGGCAGTCTTGGCCGAGTCGAAAGCTGGCACTTTGGTGGACTTGATACGAGGTTGTTCGGCAGAGTTAGCCGAATCACCAGACTCGCCCTCAGACTCGGCGTATTCTTCAAGAGAGGCATCGTCCGATTCCACTTCTTCAGTTTCTTCCCCATCCGAGTAAACCGGAGCGTCCAGATCAAGATGCTTTGTGTTTGCAAATTCGGCCATAAAGTTGGCAGCTTCTTCGCGGATCTTGATCCGGTTCGGATCTGTAGCCCATGAAGAACCCTCGCGAAGTGAGCGCACTTTGTCGAGCTCAATCAGCTCATACCAAGACATGATAAATAGCAAACTTGCGTCAGCACCAGCGCGGGCGGACGAAGATCTCCACTGCTTTAACCGGGTCTTCGCCTGATCCAGTTCTTTGATTAGCTCGTCCGTAGACCGGACTTGCCGAGCTTCAGGAAACAAGACTCGGTGAGCTTTGAGACTTGCATTGAGCAGATCAATGTGGGACTCCTTCAAAGGAGCAATCCGAGCTTTAAGTGAAGTAATGTGATCTTCGATATCCCACGTCTCTGGTAGGGGGGCCCCAGCTAACTTAGCTCTCTCAGCTCGGGCATCTCTCACAGCTTTGGCGGCTTGAAGCCGGATGTTGGTAAACTCTCCTACATACAGATAAGCTAACACCGAATTAAACGAGGGGGAACACAAAATTATGTGTCGGATAAAAACAGAGGGGAAAGAGGAGATTCGGCAAACTTACGGTCCATGTCTTCATTGAGGCTCGCAAGATCAGCCAGCCATTTCGCGCTGACCGCTTTGTGAGCAGCCAGATCATCTTTCGCCGCTTTAGCTTCGGTTTCAGCGTCTGCAACGACCGTTTGGATTTTCTTGTCCAATTCGGCCCGCTTCGCAAGCCCGGCTTTGAAAGCATCTCGCTCCTTCTGGATCGAGTCTTTCTCCCTCTGCAGCGTATCCCGGTCTATCTTGAGCTTGGCCTTCACTTTTCCAACCCGGTCAAGCTCCCGCTGGAGCCGGGTCACTTCTGACTTTTCCTCCGCTAAAGCACGCTTGTGCTCCTGTTCTTTCTTTTTTATCTCCTCACCTTGTGCCTCGAAGGAAGTTTGGAGGGCCTGGTGTTGCAGGGCTAGCTGTTTAAAAATCCAGCTGCGAGCAGTCGTGGTTTCCTGAAAGAAAAAAGGTTAATGGCGTAAAAAGAGTCTCGGGGACTGGCACCCGAGACTATAAAAAAAACTAGCAACATGGAGCCAAAACGAATCTCGGGGACTGGAGGCCCGAGATTGATAAAAAAGTTGACCGACTCAATTGGAAAAGAGACTCGGGGACTGGGAGTCCCATGATTTTTTCGGCTAAGACAAAATTCATGATCAAGTTTTTAGAGATTCAAGCCGAATGACTTTCTTACTCGGAGGAGTATCAGTCGTTCGACCCGAATCTCGGGGACTGGGAATAGTGCAGATTGATCATGATGAAATAAAAGCAGGATTCGGCAAAGTTACCTCGAAGACCCGGTTAGCTTCAACGACCGAGGCCCGCACAGAGTGTAGAGATTGAAACATCCGGCTAGGGCCAGCCGGATGTGGCGACGCTGAAGTAGAGGAGCCTTCGGCAAGGTCCGCAGCATTCCAAGCTTTAACGAATTGCTCTGCGGAGCCGAGATTGTCGCCGCTCGGAGTGCGGAGATTCGGCAGGACCTGGCCACTGAGTCGGGCGCGAGTGATCGTCTCAGAGAGTTTATCATGCACCCGAATCGCTGATGGAGTGGCGGAAACCTGCTTGCTAGCAACTACCTGCTTATCCAAGGTGGTTGGAGTCGTGCCAGAGGTGGCCTGAGTCGGCTTAGGTAGAGGCGATGCGCCCGGGGTCTTGGCTGGATCTGGCTGCCTCGGTTGGTTCTGGGACGCTTGTTGTGGTGGTTTAAGTACTTCCTGTTGCTGCTTCTGCTGCTTCTCGAAAGTTTGTTCTGCTGCTTTTTCTTCTTCTTCTGCTACTCTTGATTCAGCAGAGCTTGAGCCTTGGGGGTAGGGCGAGGATCCGGCTTAGGCAAAGACTTAGCCGAAGTCTTAGTTTTTTCCTTCTCCAACTCCTTCAGAGGGCGTGGCCAAGTTGAATCTCGGGTAGGAGCTGAGATTTCCTCATTCTCCAGGTCAGTAACCGACTCTGGAATGAGAGTCGGCGGAGGAGTCTTGGCAGTTGTGGCACGCGCGGGAGAGGTGACAGCCCTTTCAGGAGACTGGTTCTCCATGGCCGTATCCAGTGGAGGAATGGGAGAAAGAATGGATGAATGAGTTTGCTCGGTGACGATGATGTCACTACATAGAGCAAAGTAAACAGTTAACTCGGATAAAGATGGCTCGGATAATAGAGGAAGAAAGCGAATGAAGTTAAGTTGGCATTACCCCTTGGTGGTAGGCATGGGCTTGAGCCGATTCGGCTTGAAGGCAGCTTTCTTCATTCTCTTGGCTTGAGGGGCATCTGATCCGGACGCATCAGCGCGTTTCCGGGATGTCCCTTGAGCATCCTGTTTGGCTGGAACACAAGGTGGTGACCATGAAATCGGAATAGCATCAATGGGATCTAGGATCCAGCAATCATCATCTTCATCGTCGGAAATGTTGTAAATAGTCGGTTGCTTACCCTTGCGGATGGGCTTGGTGCGCGGAATCGGCAAATAATCGTCCGTATCCGCATCCTCTTCGCCCTCGCGCAGCGGGCTGCGATCCGGTCCCCACACTCTGGTGAGAGATCTCCATCTTCGGTGATTTGGCGGTCGAACAGCTGCAGTAGAGTCAAGGCAAATCTGGATTAGTCCGAGGGTATTTTGGTGAAGTATGGATTAATTCGGAGAATGGTGAACTAACATGTGGTGGAAGTGCATCTCGGTGGAACGGCTCCACGCCCCACCGCCACTTGTCCGACATCTCGGTGTAGGCGATGGCGTTTACCCGTCTCTTGACGGAAGCTCTGGTGAGGTCATGTTTGGTGATCCGGGTAGGATCTAGCAGACCACTCATGTGGCAAATCTTGTGCTCACGTTGTTGAAGAGGACTGACACGGCGAAAGACGAAGGTCCGGAGGAGATCGTCCGAGAGCAGGTCCTTCTTCAGAAAATCCTCCAGAGTTTGATGTATGATTTGAAGCTCCGCAAGAGTGTCAGCCGGATCATATCTGAAGTTTAATTCGGCTGTGGGGGGCTCGATCCTGAACTCGGGCAAGTTGAGAGCATCATGGCCTTCAGCGCTCTTCACGTAGAAGAAGGACCTTTGCCATTTCTTGCAAGTATCCAGGCCAGTGATCCGGGGAAAGATGGAGCCCGCCCTCGGAGAAATGCTAGCCGAACCACAAGCGGTCATCACTTTCGTGTCACTGCCCGGGATAGTCTGTTTACGGAGGTGGAAGTACTTCGCCCAGGTTTGGACTGTCGGCCAGAGACCGAGATATCCCTCGGTAAAGGAGGTAAAAGCCGACAGGGAGACAAAGGCGTTAGCCGGAAGGTGGTGAGGCTGCAGGCCAAAGAAGTCTAGGAAAGCCCGTAAGAAGTCACTCGCCGGGAGTCCGAATCCGCGCTCGAAGTGCGCTAGAAATACAACGCGTTCACCCGGTTGGGTGACCGGTTCGAGTTCCTTCCCCGGTTTTTGGCATATAACTTCAGGTGTTATACGCCGGGTGCTCAGCAGCTATTCCAGGTCATCTGTTGTAACATCGGAACCCTCCCAACTGTCGGGGGGTAGCTTCGGCATATCCGAATCAGTCCTGCAAGAAATCGGAGTTAGCCGAGTTAGGAGATTCGGAATCTCTAAGTCCAGAAGAAATCGGATAATGGTGTAGCCGAATCAGATGTAAAGCGATTCGGTAGAAGTTATCCCGGTTTGAGTTATCTAGCTGTTTCAGAAAAGTAACTCGGATGGTAACTACAAACAAGTTTTCATGTGAATCTAGGAATCCGCAAGATCTACCGCGGTGGTAAAATAGAAACTAAATCCTAACTCAATAGCATGGCGGAACTGCCCAAGCAGTTGCCAGTGAAACTAGGGCGATCTAGTGCAATACCTGGAAAGATCGAGGAAATGCACTAAGGCTTGACAATGGATTCGTTTGCTAGGGAATCTAGAAAAAGCGAGCACAAGTTCATGGCGGAAGATGAACTCGCTTGAGGGAAGCATGGCTGGGGATGGAGAACTCACTGTTGCAGTACGGCGAGGAAGAGGCCTGGTGAAGAAACGGCGGCGCAGGGCGCGGTGCGCGGCTCTGGTGTGAGATCTCCGGCGTTGTCGACGTTTCCGGCGCGGCAAGATCGCAAGGGCGAGGTCGCAGCGGCGGCAAAGGCGCAGATGGAGGTTTCGGAGTGGAGAGTGTGGGGAGGAAGAAGAGAAACCCTCCGCACCCCTATTTATAGCCGCTCGCAGATAACTGGCGCACTACCGCGCGGTTTTCGGGGCGTGGCCGGATCAAGTGTGGCCTGAAACTCTGGGGTCGCAATTGTGGCCATGCATTTAAGCACATGGTGGGTTACGGAATTGGAAGCGGTCGCGCCGGATCGGATGCGCCGGTCAACGAAGAAACCGAGGAGGCGTGGTCATTTAGTCAAATGCACTCAAGTACCTGGTGGATCCGGATAATGTGCTGTTAGTGGCATGTGATACGTCTCCAACGTATCCATAATTTCTGTTGTTCCATGCTTATATTATACCATTTGCTACATGTTTTATATACACTTTATATCATTTTTATGCATTTTCTGGGACTAACCTATTAACAAGATGCCACAGTGCCAGTTCCCTGTTTTCTGCTGTTTTTGGTTTCAGAAAAGTACTTCTGTGAATATTCTCGGAATTGCACGAAACAAAAGGCCACGTCCCTATTTTTCCAACACGTTCACGAAGTCCGAAGGAGAGACGAAGAGGAGCCACGAGGAGGCCAAACCACCTGGCGGCGCGGCCCCCTTCTGCCGCGCCAGCTGGTGAGGAGGCCCACCTCGGGCTCCACCGACGTTGCCCCTTCGCCTATTTATTCCCCCCGAGGCGTAAACAATAAAAGACGAAGCCATATTCCACGAAGAGTTCCGCAGCGCCGCCGCCATCGACGACAAGTTTCGGGGGACAGAATCTCTGTTCCGGCACGCCGCCGGGACGGGGAATTGCCCCCGGAGTCATCTCCATCGACACCACCGCCATCTTCATCGCCGCTGCTGACTCCCATGATGAGGAGGGAGTAGTTCTCCCCCGAGGCTGAGGGCTCTACCGGTAGCTATGTGGTTCATCTCTCTCTCCATGGTGTGATCTTTATGTGATCATGTGTATTGCTAGTATCGCTGAATACATTAATAATGTTTATGCTACTCAAGTGATTTTGTCTAGTTTCTGGAGTCATTGTGACAACACGGTATCAAGGTGACAGTGTGGGTACTTGTGTGACTCTATGAATAATTTAGACATTTATCATGGCTTATTCTTGGGAATTGTGGTGTTTGTTTACTCAGACTTTGAGGTGTGCTTTTGCAGCCCTACGCATAGTACTCTTGCTTCATCAAGAAGGAGAATAATCCCGAGTAGTATTTACTTGTGTTCAGTTGTGCTAATCTAGTTGAATATGTAGATGTTACTCTTTATCTATTATGCACTCTAGAGGTTACTTTAATATGAACTCCGGTACTCTCCACGGTGTAAAGGTGACAGTGTGTGCACCGTGTGTGACTCCTTTATGACGTTGTGGCGCTTGTTTACTCCGGCTTGAGGTGTGCTTTTGTAGCCCTACACAATGAATGGTGTTTGTTATCCAACAAGAGAGTGTTTAAGAGTAGCTTTTACTTATTCAGTTATGAGATCATTGTTGAGAGTGTCCACTAGTGAAAGTATGATCCCTAGGCCTTGTTTCTAAGCATTGAAACACCGTTTACAACAAGTTCTGCTACATGTTTGCTTGCTGCCATTTTATTTCAGATTGCATTACTACTTATAATCATCCATATTACTTGTATTTCACTATCTCTTCGCCGAACTAGTGCACCTATACATCTGACAAGTGTATTGGGTGTGTTGGGGACACAAGAGACTTCTTGTATCTTAATTGCAGGGTTGCTTGAGAGGATATCTTTGACCTCTACCTCCCTGAGTTCGATAAACCTTGGGTGATTCACTTAAGGGAAACTTGCTGCTGTTCTACAAACCTCTGCTCTTGGAGGCCCAACACTGTCTACAAGAATAGAAGCACACGTAGACATCAAGCTATTTTCTGGCGCCGTTGCCGGGGAGGTAAGGTAAAAGGTATTCACATCCTCTGGCTACAAAGCTATTTTCTAGTATTGTTGCTAGTGTGTGAGTGCTCGAAGTTATTTCCTTTAGATTCTGCAATTATATCTTTTTGTTTCTTGTTTTTATTTTCACTAGTTAGGCTTAATGGAAAACAACAAAAAAATTAGAGATCTTTATGAACTTTATATTGAATTAGGACATGATGCTTTTGAAGAGAAAATTAAAAAACCTATGGAGGCTTGTTTGCATGATGGTAGCAATGGTATTACTATAAATTCTTTGAACACCATTATTGCTAATGCTATGGAAAAGTCTAAGCTTGGGGAAGCTAGTTGTGATGAATATGATATTTTTAGTCCCCCAAGCTTTAAGGAGGAAATTTGCTTTGATGATACTTTGCCTCCAATATATGATGATTATAATCATTGTGATATTTTCAGTCCACCTACTATTGAGGATATAGTTTATGTTGATTATGATATGCCTCCTATATATGATGTTTACAATGATGAATATGATATTTCAGTCCATCTACTATTGAGGATAAAATTCATTATGATTATTCTATGCCTCCAATTTTTGATGATTACAATGATGGATGTGATACTTTTACTCTCACTATTATTAATGATTCATGCTTATGTGGAGAGTAATGATACTTTATGCATGGATCATGATAAGAATGCTTTATGTGATAGCTATATTGTTGAGTTTATTCATGATGCCGCTGAAAATTATTTTGAGAGAGGAAAGTATGGTTATAGAAATTTTTATTAAACACCTCTCTTTATGATGAATGTTTTGAGCTTTCTCTTGATTTGCTTTTATTTGCTGGGTACTTTAAGACCTACTGGTCCTTATGAGAGAGGGAGACACGATTTCATATATCACAATAATATTAAGTCTCTCTCTTTATGTTGAAATTTTTGAAGTTGCACTTGTTTTGCTTCTATGCTAGTCACTTATGCTTCATTGATTTGTTTTCTTACAAGACTCCTTTGCATAGGAAGTGGGTTAGACTTAAATGTGTTTGGTATTTGCTTTTGATGCTCTCTTTTATGTTTCAACTCTCATCTTTATGTGGGCATCATAAAAATCACTATGCCTAGCTAAAAGGCTTTAAAGAAAAGCGCTTATGGGAGACAACCCATTGTTTTTATTTTCTGTTATTTTTTTTTCTTTGAGTCAAGGAGTTGTTACTTCTGTAGCAACTCCTTTGTATCTTTATTTTATTGCATTGTTGTGCCAAGTAAAGTTCTTATTGAAAGTTGATGCAAGATTTGGATTTCTGCGCAGACAGATTTTTAGCTGTCACGAATTTGAGCTCATCTCCTGTAGAAAATTCAAAAATTCTGAAAAATCACGCATCTTCCTCAGATATGTACGCAACTTTCATTATTGGCCAGTTCCATCTGAGCAACTTAAGTGCCTCGAAAAAATTCGTCTTCCAGACTGTTCTGTTTTTGACAGATTCTGCCTTTTGTTTTGCATTCGCTCTTTTACGATGTTTGTGTGGATTTCTTTGCTCCACAAAGCATTGGTGGCTGTAGCTAATGTCCAGAAGCTTTAATAATGATTGTTCATTACAGAATATGAGAATTTTTGATTATGCACTAACCCTCTAATGAGAACTGTTTGAGTTTGGTGTGAAGGAAGTTTTCAAGGATCAAGCGAGAAGGGTGATATTATGTGATCAAGAAGAGTGAAAAGCCTAAGCTTGGGGATGCCCCCGTGGTTCATCCCCATATTCAAGAGAGACTCAAGCGTCTAAGCTTGGGGATGCCCAAGGCATCCCCTTCTTCATCAACAACTTATCAGGTCATCTCTAGTGAAACTATATTTTAATTCTTTCACATCTTATGCGCTTTACTTGGAGCGTCTGTGTGCTTTTATTTTTGTTTTGTTTGAATAAATTCGGATCCTAGCAATCCTTGTGTGGGAGAGAGACACGCTCCGCTTTTTCATGTGAATACTCATGTTCTTCACTTATATTTGTTGAGTATTCTTAACTAGCTACTGCAGTGCTTTTAGCTCCTGTTTTTCATGCATCTCTTCGAGCTGTTAGCACGTGTTTATAAACACTCTCTTGCTGCATTATATTATCATTTGGAGAGTTTATGTTTAAATAAGTTGATTGGTGTTTGCTTGGAAAAAGAAAATGCTACATGTGGTAGTGGTATGATGAAAACTTGCATAGTCTTGTAGATCATTGAAACTTTGATAACTTGATTCTTTGCAAATGTTTTGAGGTATTAGATGGTAAAGCTTGCTGGTTAATTAAGTTAAAACATTAGTGGATTGTTGTCTTTGAGCTTGTACCGTACTACAAACTATACTAAAATTGTTGAAGGTGTAGTTGGATTTGATAGCTTTCCATGTCTGAAAGTTCATCGTAGTAACTAAGTTGTGCTGAAGGTCGAGGGATCTAACGGGGTACTTGTACCGCCGTGAACGGCCCTTCTTGGAGTGAATTTTAATCATGCTCTTAATGTTGAACCTGCTAGTTGTTTGCAATAACTTGTGAGTTCTTTTTGACTAATGTTAAGCTACGGTTTTTGGCACTTCCACCATCCATATTTTGCTAGCCTCTTCGGTGCTGTGCATTGCCTTCTGCTCACATTGAGAGTTGTGCATACTTCGCCAGTACATCCAACCCCGTGGGAGAACTTCCTCTTGTTCTCCTACACATAAGCCCATACATCTTCCTCAAAACAGCCACCATACCTACCTACCACAGCATTTCCATAGCTGTTCCGAGATATATTGCCATGCAACATCCATCTTACATTACATGACTTGTTGTCATTCATCACATACATATTGCTTTGCATGATTCTATACAGCTGATGTGTGGTTTACCCATGTTACGCTAGATCATTGCATATCCTGCTACACTGGCAGAGGCATCAGTTTCATACATCATGTTAGTTTATTATGAGTTATTTGTACCAAAAAGTGTTGTTGTATTAGGATGTTGCCCCTGAATGTGAAAAGAGCCATGAGCCATCGAAAAGAGAAACAGAAAAAGAAAAAAAATAGAAAAAAGAAAAAAAAGAATAAAGAAAAAGGGGGCAACATTACTATCCTTTATCACACTTGTGCTCATGTTATAGCACCTGCAGTATTCATAGTCATCATTTGTGCTCATGTTTAGCACCTATACTCCATGTGAGAGAGTTTTCATGTTCTACTTGTATAACTATGTGGGGAATTTACACTATAGAACTTGGGTTGTATATTCCAATGATGAGCTTCCTCAAAAGTGCTCTAGGTCTTCATGAGCAACCAAGTTGGATGCACCCCCACTAGTTCCATTGGAGAGCTTTCATACACATATAGCTCTATGTGCATCCGTTGCATGGCAATCACTACTCCTTACATAGCTTCGATCATAAGACTTCCTCTTGTCTAATGATCACTTATAGCTTTGTGAGACTTTCTTCCTTTGGCCTTCCAAACCCCCATTAATGTTCTCTTTGCCATAACATCATGGTGCCAATACCAAATGCTTGCGCTCACCGGTTGAGTAGACTTCGAAACAGTTGATTCATGACGTTCATGTTTATGTTTACTTGGCTGAATCCTTCTATGTTATGAAAATTTACTTGATGCTTGGTTTGAAGGATAGAACTCCTATGCTGGATACTTAAATCATCTTTAATGAACCTTGTACGGTTTCATGTCTTTGAAGCAATAGTTCATGAAAACTTTTAGCTTGTTTGACTCTTGCTTTGTCTTTTGATATCAACTATATACATTTGCTTGAATGATTTGATCACAGCTTACATGCTTACAATATTATGATCAAGATTGTGTGAAAGCATGTCTCCTCAGAAATTATTTGTTGTTATCGTTTTACCTACTCGAGGACGAGTAGAACTAAGCTTGGGGATGCTTGATACGTCTCCAACGTATCCATAATTTCTGTTGTTCCATGCTTATATTATACCATTTGCTACATGTTTTATATACACTTCATATCACTTTTATGCATTTTCTGGGACTAACCTATTAACAAGATGCCACAGTGCCAGTTCCCTGTTTTCTGCTGTTTTTGGTTTCAGAAAAGTACTTCTGCGAATATTCTCGGAATTGCACGAAACAAAAGGCCACGTCCCTATTTTTCCAACACGTCACGGAGTCCGAAGGAGAGACGAAGAGGGCCCGAGGTGGCCAAACCACCTGGCGGCGCGGCCCCCTGCCGCGCCAGCTGGTGTGGGCCCCTCGGGCTCCACCGACGTTGCCCCTTCGCCTATTTATTCCCCGAGGCGAAAACCCTAAAAACAAGCCATATTTCCACGAAGAGTTCCGCAGCGCCGCCGCCATCGACGACAAGTTTCGGGGGACAGAATCTCTGTTCCGGCACGCCGCCGGGACGGGGAATTGCCCCCGGAGTCATCTCCATCGACACCACCGCCATCTTCATCGCCGCTGCTGACTCCCATGATGAGGAGGGAGTAGTTCTCCCCCGAGGCTGAGGGCTCTACCGGTAGCTATGTGGTTCATCTCTCTCTCCATGGTGTGATCTTTATGTGATCATGTGTATTGCTAGTATCGCTGAATACATTAATAATGTTTATGCTACTCAAGTGATTTTGTCTAGTTTCTGGAGTCATTGTGACAACACGGTATCAAGGTGACAGTGTGGGTACTTGTGTGACTCTATGAATAATTTAGACATTTATCATGGCTTATTCTTGGGAATTGTGGTGTTTGTTTACTCAGACTTTGAGGTGTGCTTTTGCAGCCCTACGCATAGTACTCTTGCTTCATCAAGAAGGAGAATAATCCCGAGTAGTATTTACTTGTGTTCAGTTGTGCTAATCTAGTTGAATATGTAGATGTTACTCTTTATCTATTATGCACTCTATAGGTTACTTTAATATGAACTCCGGTACTCTCCACGGTGTAAAGGTGACAGTGTGTGCACCGTGTGTGACTCCTTTATGACGTTGTGGCGCTTGTTTACTCCGGCTTGAGGTGTGCTTTTGTAGCCCTACACAATGAATGGTGTTTGTTATCCAACAAGAGAGTGTTTAAGAGTAGCTTTTACTTATTCAGTTATGAGATCATTGTTGAGAGTGTCCACTAGTGAAAGTATGATCCCTAGGCCTTGTTTCTAAGCATTGAAACACCGTTTACAACAAGTTCTGCTACATGTTTGCTTGCTGCCATTTTATTTCAGATTGCAATTACTACTTATAATCATCCATATTACTTGTATTTCACTATCTCTTCGCCGAACTAGTGCACCTATACATCTGACAAGTGTATTGGGTGTGTTGGGGACACAAGAGACTTCTTGTATCTTAATTGCAGGGTTGCTTGAGAGGAATATCTTTGACCTCTACCTCCCTGAGTTCGATAAACCTTGGGTGATTCACTTAAGGGAAACTTGCTGCTGTTCTACAAACCTCTGCTCTTGGAGGCCCAACACTGTCTACAAGAATAGAAGCACACGTAGACATCAGCATGTCAAATCAAAGACCCGGATTACGGGGCTTTTGCGCAGAGATTCCCTGCCAAGTGTCCCGGGAAATCCTGAGACAAGATTGTGTAATATGGGATTCGGTTAATGGCGTTTGTTTTTAACCTGCTACGGCCCTTCAGCCAAGGCTGTAGGACCGCACCAGCTTCGGGGACTACTGTCGGGGGGCTGCCCCCGGGTAGGGCAAAGAGGTGGTGTTAAGAGCTGTAAAGAGCGGGGCGGATCAAGGTCAAGCCGGATCTCTTGGGCCGGATCCCTTGGACCGGATCACTTGCGCCGGATCACTTGGGAAAGTCAGTTAGCTCTCAATCATGCTAAAGTGCAGGGAGAGACCGAAGGGGATTCGGCAAAGCCTTGCCGGATCAGAGGAAGGAATACCGGCTTAGTTTAGCCGGGTTGGTCAGGAAGGATCCGGCATAAGGCAGTGTCGGATAATGCACAAGAGCCGAGTAATGTCAGTAAGTTCACGGGTCCTGCAGGTCTCCTGCCCGAGGCTCAGAAGACAGCCAGGTCGAGCCACGGATTTTCCGGGTCGCTAGGCCCTAGGCGCTGACTCGGCTAATTCGGGAAAGGGCAGTGGCCTAGGCTCCGGTGGGCTACGCTGGCTTAAGCTCAAAGAGGAAAAGATAGACCTGCCGTTGGACTGACGATGAGCTGGACTGAGTGACAGTAGCCAGAGCTTGTCCTGTTCCTCTTGTCCATGCCATTGTCATCTCCGGCCAGGGGCAAAATGGTAATCCGGTTAGTGTATAAATAGACCAGCACATCCTCCAGGGCGAGGGACGACGAAGAAGAAGCCTCATTTCCCCCCTTGCTCCATCTTCCTCCTAGAGCTCTCACCATTGTTGCTTCATACAGCTCAAGGAGCACTTTGTACTTGTCATCATTGAGATATAAAGAGAGTAGGCTAGTGCTGCAGTAGGGGTGTTACCTCCACAAGAGGGCCTCGAAGCAGGGTACATCTTGGTGTGCTTTGGTTGTTCTTGGTTTTGCTCGTTCTTGGTTGTTCTTGCGTGTTCTTCGTTGTTCTTCATGCGTGCTTCTTGAGCGCGCACACCCTCCCCGGATCCCCCAACGTCCTAGCGAGCCCCCAACTTAAGCCATCCTATGGCATCTGCCGTGACACCACCACGACACCACCTCCCACCAGGAAAAAAACAAGAGAGAGGGGAGAGGGGCTGCCATATATATAGGGCCAGACCATTAGTCCCGGTTTGAGATACAAATCGGGACTAAAGGGGGGCACCAGGCCGCAGCGGGATGCAGACCCCTTTAGTCCCGGTTTGTATCTCAAACCGGGACTATTGGGCCCTAACGAGCCGGGACTATTGGGTGCCGTACGCTTCAGCGTTTTCGGGGCGACGTGTCCGGACCATTAGTCGCGGCCCACGCCACGGCCGGGACTAATGGCCCAGATGAAAGGCCTGTTTTCTACTAGTGTCAAGGGCCAATTTGTTTTTGTGAAAAACCGTGACGGCTTCGTCTTCGGGAGATGGGGGTCAGAGGAGGGGTGTTGGCCGTTGGGGGTGTAAGGGCAAACAACGAGGAGTAGGGGGCGGTCGTGAGGGCGGACATCGGGTAGTCGGTGAGTTGAGACTCCTCAGCCGTCGCTCACGTCATATTGGCATCATGGAGAACCGATGAATGACAGTCATGGGACACCCGAACGAGGCACTTGGGCAAGCTAGGATAAACTAGGCATGTCTGGGACTCCCTCACAATGTCGCGGAACACCCTTACATTTCGCTCATTCTGTAGCTCCCACGCGATAAGGAATGGGTAATGGTCGTAGATCTAATAGTGCTGGGGGGAATTCGCAAAAAAAAAGTGTTGCGGGCAAAACTGCTCCAAGTGGTGATGTCCGAATCTAGGGGGAACAATGTGTAGAATTGATGCACTAGCCAATTATCATAGGCCTTGTTTGGTACTAGAGTATTTTAGGGGATTGGTGGGGATTATCCCGGTCAAACCCGTGAATCCCCACATATCCCAAAACATCGTTTGGTTCTAGTGTATTGGACAGGTATTATCCTCACATTTCCCCACAAATCACCAAACTCTAGTGCATTTTTTTCAATACTCAATCCACTACCCCTACCTAGTGGATTGGATCCCCAATCCCCTAGTGGATTGGGTGAAGTTTGGGGTTTCACCCAATCCACTAGAGGATTATCCCCATCAATCCCCTAAAATACTCTAGTACCAAACAAGGCCTAAGGGCTCATTTGGTAGCAGGGGAAAAGCCCGGGATCCCGGCCTTTTCCCCGGGTGAACCCCCCCCCCCCCCCGGTCGAATCTGGCCCGGGTAGCCCTACTAGCCCATTTGGCTCTCCGCGTCGGGGGGGGGGGGGGGGAATTGGCCCTTCCGCGGCCTTTCCCCGAGTGACAGTTCCCCTAGTCGGTAGGTCGGGGAGGATTTCCGCTGCTCACTCTCGCTCTCGCGGCGGCGGCGGAGAGGTGACGGCGCTGGGCGCGACGCCTTCCTCCGGCGACCAGGAGCGAGCCCGTCCTCCCGACCGCGATCAGCTCTCCGACGACTAGGAGCTAGCCCGTCCCCTCTCTGGCGGTTTCTTCTCCTTCCCCCGAGGTCGTCCTCGACATCCTTTTCCCCTCCGGCGACGACGACGGCCCGGCGGTCGTGATCGTCCTCGACATCCTTGGACGAAGGTGAGCCTCCTATTGCTTTCCCCCATCTCGCTTTTCTTCTCAGTTTTGCTTTACTCGACCTAGAAGTGATGAGTTGGTGCTCTGGATCTTTGCAGCTACGGATGCAAGAGTCAAATCTTGGAGCGGATTTTTTCAATCAATCCACGAACTGCAATCACGGTATAACTTGCTTCCTAGACTGATGGTTATACTTGTGAGTTCTTGTAGCATTCTTGTAGCAAACGATATGATGGTTGTAGCTGCTATATGATGGTTATACTCGTGAGATGTGTTCATATGCTGGACTCCCCATCTGTTCTGTTCATAGGCTGCAGAGTACTTTTTAGTTTCTCCATGGTACCCAAATTCAGTCGTAGTATTTCTCCTATCTATCTCTAGCAGCTTCGGTTACAGCTTGTTGAATCTTGATGCATTGTATTTGACCCCAGAAATAATTCATGCCTTAGTTGTAGGGAAAAAACAGGAGAATTTTCCACTGACTGTAAGTGTTAAGTAATGACTGGAAATCCTAAATTCATGCTGCTAGAGCTGCACACACGCACAGATGGTTATAGTACCACACGGTCACACCTACCCGAGTGAAAACTGAGTGCAGACTTTGACCTTTGGTGTACTGCATTATTAGGTTGATGAATATGTGTCCGAGAGCTCATTTCTGTGCATAATCTCATGTGATTCACATCCCCTTTCAGGATCATCCGTGCTTTCTTGGTTGAACATAGTGTCTATTTCTTACAGAATTAATTCTTCTTACTGCTGTACTATTCTATTTTCTCCTGTCCTTTCTTGTACATTGTTGTTGCTTCTTGGAATTAATTGATGCTGACAGTTCAAGCTGAAATTCGGTGCTTGATTAATTTATTTTTGCTTCCAAATGTGCAGGAAATTCGGTCTGGCTTTATCTCCGGTGAATTCATTCTTTGACGAGCCCCCACCCTCTTGGGACCGTGTGAAAACTCCGAAATTCGGTACGTATCTTGTTCCTGGTTACTATTTGGTCTTGTTTGTGTATTCCATAGCATATTGGATACTTGTTCCTATGTGCTTTGATACTATGGCTTGTCGTATATACATATTGGATTCTTTATGTATTGTTTGGAGGCAAGGAGAGAGTAGAGTATCTTACCATGGATCTAGTGCTACTGTCATGTCGTATATACATATTGGATGTTTTACGTAACTTGTCAGTCATCCACAAGTGAAGTTCCTGCAGCAGCAACTGGTAGCTCTGGACCAAAAGAAGATGAACCTGTTAAGAAAAGGAAACAAAGTCAGGTTGCTCTAGTGCTAGAAGAGTACATTGACTTCAAAAAGAAACAAACTCAGGTATTGGTTGAGGAGCTCAAGGAGCCAAAGGAGGCTGACAAGTACTCAATTGCAAACTGTGTTGCTGCATTGGAACTTATGGAAGATCTATCAGTTGCTGAAAAATCAAAGGCGTTGCGTCTTTTCAAATGCCAGCTGAATCGAAAAATCTTCCTCAACACCCAGGATCTGATCCTTCGGAGCTTTTGGCTAAAAGATGAAATCGCTGATTCCATGCATAAAAACTAAGGTGAGTTTTATTATATTTCAGCTCTCACTTCTCTTAGAACTGATATTCTCTGTTCTTAAACCTGATGGAACATGTTCCTCTTGTGTACTGGAGTAATTTTATTTAGCTGCTCATTCCTATGCTTGGACAGAAGCTTTTTCATAGATATTTGATGATCTTTTTCTTTGCAATTTTGGATGTTTGGTGATCAATCGATCCGTCTTGTCAGCGCAGAGGCAAACATCATGGTCTCACAAATTGTGTCACCGTCAATGTTACATCCAGCTATGTAGTGCATAGTACACCTTCCAGAGGATCTAGCTACATAGTACCTAGCTAGCTGGTGCCATGTTTCCATCGATCTACATGTTTCTTCTGTGTTTCTGCCTAATCTGCCGGTTTCTGCACCTTGTTTACGCAAAACAGTGGGCGCTGCGGTATCCTTGCTCTGAATAGCAGCAAGTGCATTTCCGTTTCGGCAAAGGAGTTAGGCATTACAGTCGTTTTCCGTGAGTTTGAGTGGGATTTTGTCAAGTATTCATGTCATGTGAGATGAGGAGGCTTGTTTGCGGTTCATTCCTGCACTTAATATATGAGACCAGGCGCTGCAAGCAGTACTTTGCTCGAACCCACGCTGACGCTGCTTCGCTTTGTCTCCAGATTGACCTGATTGACATATCTAGGTAGTATGTTGGTTTAGCTAAAAATCACTTTGCAATACAAAATAACCAAGCATCTTCGTCTTTCTTTCTTTGAATTGCTTAGGAGAATTGAACTTACCATTTTGATTGTTTTTATGTCACATGAAAACTTCTAGCATTACCATTTTGATTGTACCAAGAATAACATGCATGCTGAACTCTTTCTGCAGAAAATGGAACAAGAGAAGCTGGCGAAGGTATGCCAACATTCTGTTTATGGGCAATGGATGTTGGTGTATGGGAGTTTATGGAATTGGATTAATGTATGGGAGTTTGAAAGCTTGTAATTTTGAACATGCAATAATTGTTATATGCTCCATCAAATCTGGAATTGGATTAATGTATGAGGATGTTTTCACTTCTCATTTGTGTTAAAGAATTAAATCTGTGATTTATTGTTATTTTGTGTAAATATGTGATTCGATGATCTGATGTGGAGTCACATCTTATTTCGAATTTTCTACATTTTATTTTCTGTTTTGATTACATAATTTATCTATATGCTGGTACAAATTCTTTTTTTTAAGATTATTTTGGTATGAATTCTACTAGCTATCTATATGCTGATTATGTATATGTATATGCTGATTAGCATGGCCCTCCCGTCCTTTCCCCGTGCTTTACCCCCTGCTGCCAAATGAACCAAGGGCTGGGGGAGATCGCCCCTGCTCCATCCAGGGATTCCAACGCGAGCAAGAAATTCCCCTAGGGGCCTTCCTACCCTGGGTTTTTCTACCCCTGCTACCAAACTAGCCCTAAGAAGATAAGCATATTCCCATGCATGATCAGTTGATCACGGACAGGAAAAGGAGTACAACTCTAGTTAAAGCCGATCGAGTCAAAGAACCTTCGTGTGGAAAGTGAAAAAAAGGAACGGACCATAGAATGTGATTTATCACCGAATATGTTCAGTTCAGACCGGGGTAAACGGATACGGGTCGCGATTCATTCAAACTTGTCCGTTTGTTCCCTGGCATGACGTCTCACGAATCACAGATCAACGTCCCGATCTATCCCGGCCTAGAAGCACGCAAGACTAGCTAGCCGTTTGTACCTCGGGGCAAATTGACAAGCGGGCCTCCTCAGTCCTGCCACCATGCAGTGGCCGGTTCTTGGCCGTGGTCGCCCCACGTCGTCACTCGTCCTCCTGGCTTCCATCTTTTTCACACGTCCCGAGCGCGACCAACCACCCGGCCCGGTTTGGTGTGGCAGTGCCCGGGAGAACATATCTGGTGAGGTCACATTTAAGATGTTTTCAAAAAATCTGAAAAAAAATGTTCAGACATATGTAATACTCATATCTAACATGTTACAAAAAAATTAATCGAAAATCGTAGTACAGATGAAAAAACTAAATGGACAAATCACAGGATGAATAGTGCTAAAATGCAAGTTGGGTTTGAATTTGGCCAATAACATATTTTTATTTTCACGGTTGATGTTGTGTTTCAAATTTAGAATTAAATTTTTGTGGCGATGTATATAAATGTTGTGTCAATGCTCAAACTTTTTTCTGCAATCCGTATAGATAGAATAGAGCTAACGTTGTTTAGAAGAAAAATTGGGCCCAAAAACCATAAACTGCTTTGTTTATGAGGGAAACAAGGGCAAACAAAACGCACAAGCGATATAGCTTTGTCGCCGACACGACTCTAGACCAACACATCAACGAACACACACCTCTGGGTCCGGGGCCGCTGCCACGACTTCCACCACCCGGCACCAAAGCCGCACACAAGTCACAACGCCGCACGACTCAGTCGTCTCGTGGCTCTAACTACCCAGACAACTCGGATGGCGTGCAAAATTCGGGTAGTAACACGTAAGTCACCGTCGCCCACTCCGACGGAGCTTAGGTTTTCACGCTGAGATTTTGGGACCACTCGCATTAGCCGGTATAGAAGCTCCACAACGACAGACAATCAAGAAGGAGACCGACGCGTGAAGACGCCACCGTCATTTGGTTGGTGCAAGCTTTCGCCCGAAGTTCGAACCGAGCGTGAAGTTTCGGGAGCCACAAGATGGTAGCCTGGCCCTGTTGACTGTCGTCGACCTCCGAGCTGCACCGCATGCCGCAGCCACTGCGTCACCTCCCGCTACGGCAGCTGCCATGCCAGCCGCGCCCCTGCGCAGCCATCGCTTCCGCCCCGGCTTCCTCGCATCGGGAGCACAACAAGGACAACATGACAATCTTCCCTGAACCAACAGCCCGCATCCCAGCTCCTCTCCCATGCTCAGGCCTCCCTCCACGTATCCCATCTCCTCTTCAACGCTCACACCACCTCCAAGCTGCCGCATCAGTCATCACAACGCAGATCGGCACGTGTCAGTCGTGGCCCGCCAGGCCCAGATTGGGTCTAGATCGGGCCGTGCCCCAACGCCACATGGCACCGCCGACCTCCCGTTGCAGCCCCCACTGACAACCAGCCGCCGCCACTGCGTCCAGGTGAGCCACGCCGCGTCATCGGCCATCGAGCCGAGCAGCAACCCAAACCAGTGTCGGGAACCGCCGCATGAGGACGCCCCGCCGGTGCCACCGCGCGGATTTTGCCCGGCGGCAGCGAGGTGGTGGGACGATGCTGGGGCGGCCGCCGGCGGATTTAGGGTGCCGACTAGGGTAGTGCCGACCATGTCGCCCCCGGTCGGAGCACGGGCGGCAGAGATTTTTCGAAATTAAAAAAATATTTTAGGGAGTCATCCGGAGTCGGGTGCACCGAGTCGTCACGCTCCCGACGATATTTGTTGCGCCGCTGGCAACGGATCGACGGGCGATCGCATCGAGCATTCAAGCTGGAGCCCATACATGGGGGAGCTTGGACCTCGACCACTGACACCGAGTTGTTTGTTTCAAGAGGTGTGGCGACGAAAACACGCCCGTACGTACGTACAGTGCCCTAGTACTAGAAAACGATCCACCGACGTCCCTCTCTTTTTTTTTTGAATTTTCCTACTTGTATTCATACGGAAGAAAAGACAGTACAACAGCAATTACAAGCAAAGAAAAAAAAGAGGATACAGACGACACTGCGGTGTCACACCATCTTCAACCTCGCGATCCACCACCGCGCGCGACCACCGCCGCCCGCCCGGAGACCTTGCCCAAGGACCAGAAGAGCACCACGCCCGAAGGCTTTGAAGAACCGCAAGAGCCACCAGCTCCGACGAGCTGGATCTGAAGGAGAACGACGACCATCGGCCGGGGACCTGCCCCGAGCTGCTTCCGCTCCAGATCTGGGGCCAGCACCCCAGATCCTCCACCTGCACACCGCCTTCCTCCACCGCAGCCTCGCCGCACCTCCACCACCACTCGCAATACCCGGGGACGAACGAGGCCAGTGGATCCGCAGATCCCCGACCTCCAGAAGTCGCGCGCGCCACGACGAAGACCCGAAGAACTCCGCCGCCGGTGAGGGAGCACGCCGACACCAAACACCTCGCTGACACCGTCGCCCACACCACAACGCCGCCGGGAGGAACCCCATCTAGCCCTACACTATGTACAAGCCGAGATCCGGGGTTCCCCCATCCTCCCGCCGCCGGAGCGGCCGACGGAGGAAGGGGGAACCCGCGGTTCACCGGCGAGCGAGGTGGGAAGACGGGGAGGAGCTCAAAAATCGCCTTTTCACTGTGACGTCCCTCTCTTTTGAGCTGGGTGCAACTAGTTTCCGGCAACTAGCCCATCTCCTTTGGTGGCCTGGGGCGCGCGTACCTACGAATCGGGTGAATTTTCTGTGATCTTGATGGGAACCAACAAGCGACAGGGGGCCAATTGCATGCGGAAATTTCTGTGGTTCGAGACACACTCCTCCGTACGTGCGCTGCATGTTTGAAGACGATCGGCCGACGACGTGGCCGGCCAGCATTTCACCCAGGAAATCCGCATGCCATGCCATCCAGCTGGATGCTAGTACTATCATTAACCTACCAATGAGTAGACTAACATGCATTTGTGACATAGGATTTCGCTTTCAGTGGCTCTTATGTTCCTGTTCGATGATGCACATGTCGGAGGTACACCTCGTGCGAACATAATTTTTTTAATTTTCTAATGCCTTTTCTAGAATAGTAAAAAAAAAGTCTACTTTGAGCTTTCAACTTTGATGCTTGGTCTAAGATGAGCCCGAACCCACGGTCTTTGAAATGGGAACCCGGAACTTCCTGATGCTGCAACCAATCCGAATTGCATCTCGACATTGAGTTGATTGTTACACCAAAACAAAGGGTGATGCGTCTCAAGTTACACGTCTTTTCTCACTCTGCTGCCTCAAACTCCAACATGCCGAATATATCGAAGCCATCATTCTACAACTCCGGTGGACCTCGTGGGGGTAATGGCCCAACCGAGAGAATCCTTGCTTCACGATGACGACATCGACGGCCGCGGGTGCCGCCCCCTCCTTGGAGGCTTCGTCATGGCCTAGACTATGCTTTCCCTTCCTCGAGCAACGGAAGAAATCTCAGATCCGGCGGCGGAACCTTGTCGTCGTTCCGTCCTTGGAGGAATTGTCTGAGTTGCTCAAGGAGTCACCGAAGCGGCTTGCGGAGTTGGAATTGATTCCTCCCAGGGAGTGAACGTTCGGGGTGCAATGTATGCCTACGCCGATGTTTAATTGACGGCATCTTCTTCAGGTCTGGTCGGATCATGGCGTCCACTAGCTGACTCTGTATATGCGCATGAGTGGAGACTATGTTCCTATGAATTGTTTGGAGTCATGGTGATTCTCCGTAGGTTTTTGGTTTCACTCGTGACGCGGCCTTATGCTTTATGTTGCGGATGTTCACCATTGTCGGCCGTAGAGCGGACAAGTCAAGTCATGTGCCGATGAAGCTACAACGTGGAAGATGAACCCGATCATATGTTAAAGGTTGTTCCTATGAAGTAATCCTTTGCTCTTTGTAAAAAAAAAGTGCATCATGATGTTTTCTTTTTCTGCTCTGCTATAACGTGGTGTCTAGAAAACGTGTAGTTTGTAGCAATGTTTTCTTTTTGTTAGTTTTATTCTTAAAATCCGTTGTCGTTTATCCGGGTTCTCTAGAAACCTTTGTAAGACTTTGGTTTGTTTGATGGGACTAAGGCCACGACGTTTTTCTTAGAAATATATGCAAATTGCAAATATTGATTTCATTTTCAACTAAGTCGAATCCTCCCCTAAAAAATGAACTTAATCCAAATCCAGCCGAATCATATCCGCGCAAACATAGCCGTGCACATGACTACATTATCCACATCCACACCTGTCTATTACGCGGTATGCTAAATATAATCTGGCGAAAGAAAATTAAACAACTGTGCCCAAACGGCAATGTTATACGGCCAGTAGGTAAGGGACCTACCGTATGGCCGTATATCTACCGGAACAGAAAAGTCTCTTCTTCCTTAAAAGGCCTCCGAAAAATCTTCCCGTTTCCTCCCACTGCTTCTCCCCTACCATTCGTGGAAATCTTTTGTCGCGGGATTCGATACGCCAATCGATCCGAGGCTGAGTTTTCCATCAATTTGGGGTGGGTTTCTCCGAAAGGTTGGGTTTTGAGCTCGACGTGGCGCCAAGCCGGTAGGAAATCGGAGCATTTTTTTTTCTCGATTTGAGTTCAGCGGGGGTTGGAAGGTGCGGTCAGTTCATCGAATCGGCCGTGCAAGGCCTGGATTCGAGAATTGGTTGCTCCGCATGTGTGGTTCTTGAATTGTGCTCGCCTGGATAGAAGGCTAATTGGCGGTTTCTTGGCTCAAATCTCACTTCGCTCGGCAAATCTGAGGCGCCGGGAGTCGTTCGCCAAGAAGGCGGTGGTAATCCGTGCAATTGGGTCTTAGATGGGGACGGGATCGAGCATGCTTGGCGCAGAAGGGGAGTGGGGCGAGACGTCGCTCGGCGACATGCCGGCGAGCTGCGCGGCGGCGGTGCTGCTCAACCTTGACCCGCCGGAAATCTGCCAAGTAGCCTGCCTCAACAAAGCTTTCGGGGACGCCGCTTCCGCGGACCCTGTCTGGGCCGGCAAGCTGCCGGCTAACTACCGCTACCTTTCGGCTCTTGCAGCTGCCGCCGATGATGAGAGCGCTGGAGACGGAGACGGCAATGCCAAGCCCTGTTCCCCTAAACCGATTAGCAAGGGGGTCAACAAGGGGATTTACGCGCGCCTCTGCCGACCTACTCCTTTTGATGCCGGTACAAAGGTAGCTCATTTAACTAAGTCTTTATAGCAGTCTACCCGAGATGATTATTATTGTGTCCTATTCATAGATGATAGATGATTAATTGAGAAGATAGATTGGTTAATAAACTGGAGTAGATTTCTACTTTCTTTTTTGTTCATGTTTGGTTCGGTTGGCTGTAGTTCTGTTCATGGCCCGTTCTTGCTTGAAATGATTTGTCCTGCTTAATAGGCATCCATGCTGTGGCTTGTAGGAATTCTGGATTGAGAAGAACAAGGGAGGTCTTTGCATGTGCATCTCCTCAAAAGCGATGGCGATCACAGGTATAGATGACCGAAGATACTGGAGCCACCTTGTCACAGAGGAATCAAGGTATTTTCCTGCCACTGATATTTTCTTCTATTAGATTTTCACTACGAGATGTGAATTCCAGTAATTTGGTTATTCAGTTCAGGTTGATAGCCTTGAACTAGAGTTATTGCTGGGTTGTTCTTTCTTAGTCCCTGAAGAATAAATTATACAGTATTTCAAATTGAGTTCTCAGGACATTCAGCTTGCAATTGTCCACACAAATAGAGAGAACAATAGATAAGGATATTGTATTTGCTTAACTTGATTTAACTAGTGTACACTCTTTTATATGACTACAGATTGATTTAATAGTCTATAGCTGGTTAGGTTATTATTTGCTTTCATGTTATACTTGATTGATGAGAGACCTTTCTTTCAAATTGGAAATCATTTAAAATTCACGAGTTAACCCACGTTGCCCAAATGTTGCAAATTGTGTAAGCTAAATTATTTGATTAGTATTCATTGGGATGTTAGTCTTCTATTAACATAAACTATATGTTAGTCAAAGTGAAATCTAAAATTCACAAGATGGTGATCTGTGAGGATGACAACGTTTCTTTGACATGAATCTACTACAATATATGAAACAAGGGTAACAGTTCGGTTCATGTTTGTTCTGAAGTGCTAGACATTCTCATAGTAATCTAATAAAAAGGATAAAAATCGGGGTGGATGTCAAGAAAACAAGCACATATTTACAAACAAAGGTACATAAATGAAAGAAGTCTCTGAAAGGACGAGATACCGGAGAAAAAAATATGGTGGGCACAGAACCATTTTATGGAAGAACTTTCTTGCCTTGAGGGTATGGGCTATGAGGAGTGGAGATTGCAAGGGAAGGCACGGTTACACATAAAATGGGAACATGGTGGATTTATTTATAAGGTTGATAAGCTCCTTGCAGTTATAGATGTTTTATTTAAAGGCATGTTTTACTTTGGCATTTTTAATACCTTTAGCGTTAAAAATATATATTAGAACGCCCCATCTCGATACTTTTCTCAATGTATCCTATACAATGTTTTTTCTAAACATATTTTTTAATTTACATAAAATTCATCAATGTGCACTATTTACGATACAAACACTTTGTTGTTCGTTTTTATGATATGATCTCATTTAAAAGGGAGAAGTGGTGTAAAAGTTACATAAAAAAGAGTGGTAGAAATTTACTTATGGAATTTTCATTTGAGCAATTTTCGTTTGATACTGTATAGGAAGTCTTTTATCCCCCTTGACTCAGAGTCAGGGTTTAACTTAACTCCCCGAAATGGTGGATTAAGTTAACCCACCGAAATGGCACAATTTACTCTACAATCTTTTTTTTCTATTGCTAAACCAGTCCTAATCCACATCTAGCCAAACAGTAATATGTACCATATCTCGAGGTTCGTTGCCAAACAATATCTGCATTAAGCTAACCTACCTAGAGTAAGGTTAGCACACTTAGTTATGTTTAATCCTTAACCAAAGGAACCTTAAAGAGGTTTACGCTTTCCCTTTTTTAAAGTTGTTGTAAATTGTAGTAATTTTGTGTTGCTTTGTACTGGAATTATCTTTCATATCTGTTCTGTATTTTAAATATGTTTTGAACAATCAGTGTCTATATTGGAGTGTTCCTAAGATTCCATTAAAAAGTGTTGTTCGGTGTTGTTTTCTTGATTGTAGTCAGCTATATTTTAGGGTTATCAGTTTCAGAGATTGTAACTTATGAAATACTTGATTACATGATTTGCTGTCAGATGTTTAGTCATTTGATTTTCTCTACATTTCCCAACCCATTTAGTTTCCTCGAGCATCTGAATCTATACCAATATAAAAAAAATGAGTTAGCTCATTCAATCTTGGCCATCCATCCACTTATCCAACAGTTGTAATTGATCACTGAAAAACGCAATTACTCCCTAATCAACTAACTCATGTACTAATCACCTCCTTTTAACTCTTCTCTATCTTCCCTGTTCCGTATGTCGTTGTAGATATTAACGATTGATACTGAATATATTTCAAACAAAATAAGTATCTGTTGAAGTAAACGTATGACAAATTCATTATACCGTGTACTGCACATGTACAATTGCTAGCATATGCAAAGCAAAAGAACTTTGCATATTAAGTGTTACATAACTCTTCGATTGTTTCATGATATGATCTTTTGTATTTTTTGGGTACAAGCTGTACTTTTCCTTTATAGATTTGTGGTAAATGAAGGTTTGCTGAGTTTCTTCCCTCTGTTATTTCAGATTCCATAGTGTTGCTTATCTTCAGCAAATTTGGTGGCTTGAGGTGGGTGGGGAGCTTGATTTCTGCTTCCCTGCAGGTTCATACAGCCTGTTTTTCCGTCTTCACTTGGGTCGAGCGCACAGACGCATGGGTCGTCGAGTTTGTGGAACTGAGCTCATTCATGGGTGGGATGCCAGACCCACCCGGTTCAACCTCTCTACTTCAGACAACCAACACGCCACATCGGAATATTATCTGGATGGACCAGGAAGCTGGATTCTTTACCATGTTGGTGATTTTGTCATTTCAAACTCCGACGAGTTGACCAGCCTGAAGTATTCAATGATGCAGATTGACTGCACCCATACGAAAGGTGGCTTGTGCGTTGATTCAGTTGTGATATATCCGAAAGGGTATCGACGCGAGAAGATAAACACAGTCTACATGTAAATTTGCAGAGTGGTTTCGATGCTCCAGCAGCACAGGCAGTTCAGAGGGAGATGGCTAGTATTTTTCCTGTCCATTCTTATCTGAAAGTCCGTGTATATTTTTTTGGGTCTTCTTGCTTACTTTCTGAGAGTTTTGGATTTTGTTCTGTATTCTTTGTAGTATTAGTTACACTGGTAGGGAGGTAGGAGAGATCTAGAAGCAGCTTAACTTGACTTATTTGTGGAGTTTACAGTAGTAAACGGTCAATGCCATCTTCATCTGTAGTTTTCATCAGCATAATGATGTTTGGCGAGCTGAGTGGGTATTCCTCTACACCTTTGCGATGAATCTAACTGATTTAATCTTCTTGACCATTTGTGTATTCCAGAGCTTTGTTTGTTTCCGTGTAACAGTTCAAAATACATGAGAAGTTGGGACTTGGGAACATATTCTATCTAGTGATTGTTAAGTATAGAACTGTTCTAACAGTGATTATAACATTGTATCCAGGAAACTCTTGGACTTACTTTTGACATCCCTTTTATGGTAAATTGCAAATGTTCGGCTCTGAACCTGAACTAAATATCCAGTGATCCTGCTAGTTTAAAAAAATCGAAACAAATATTTACGAGTTTCAAAAAAATTGAAAAAAATCCTGGATGTAGACAATGGTGTACTACATAAACATGTAAAAAAATCAACTTAAAATACTTTATATTTTGGGCTACACGGAAATGACAAAAGTGTGGATCTGAATATGCATATTTTCAAACCTCCAAATTTAACATATTTTGTTATTTATGTGTAGTCTATAATACAGAGTATTTTAAGTTTATTTTTTACACGTTTATGGGGAAACAACATTGGCTACATCCGGGGTTTATTTTTCAAATGTTTTTAAAACTCGTAAATATTTTTTATTTTTTAAAATACCAGTATCACCAGTGTTCGGGAGGCAAACGCACTTTTCAGGACATGAAACGGCAAGGTTACAGACAAGCTAGGGCAGTCCCTCCAAAAAAAAAAAAAAACACAAGCTAGGGCAGGGTGCCCCTTTAGGACAAGTGAGCTGAACAGCTCCATCGCCAGGAGCCCAGCCGCGAACGCCTGAACAGCTTGATCGCCACCCGAGCTGTGTGTTTAGCTACCGGCTGCAACAATGTTTTTTTTTTTTTTTTGAGGTTTACTGCAACAATGTTTGGACCACGCCTTTCTGCAACATCGATCGAAATTCCAGAAGCTGGCACAAAAAGGAAACCACGTTAGTAGGATCACCACGCAAAATTCGTTATAAACAGCTCTATCTTTTATTTTCCTAACGGTCCACAGTAAACCAGCTGGTCCTAGCGTAACTATCACCCTATCCTAGCCATGAATAGCTTGCTAGCCAATTCTGACACAAGTGCACAAGAGATTCAGGATTAGATTTCACTCCTAAAGAGCCTCCAACCACATTCCATAGATATTTGTCCAAAGGGTAAGTATATTGTTTTTTTTTTTTTTTGAAACTAAGGGTAAGTATATTGTTAGAATATGTGTATCTAGCCCATTAGGCTAGTCTGGCCCAAGTTGGCCCATGTAACTTTGTATATGACCTTGTTGTTAATACAGAAAAGTTAGTTGGCATATTTACTTTATTGACATGGTATCAGAGCTCGGTCCGGTCCCGACCTAGCTCCACGCCGCCGTCGCCGCACCGCCGTCGCCGCCAGCTCCGGCTCCGGCACCGCCAGCTCCGGCAAGTTGCCGGACGCTCGCCGCCGGCTCTACTCCCGCCGTTCTTGGTCTTCGTCGCCGTCGGCTCTCCTCGTTGCTTCGGCCGCTTCTACTACTACTCTACTACTACTCCCGCCGCCGCCCCGGGCTTCGGCCGCTTCTACTACTACTCCCGCCGCCGCTCGTTGTGTTCGTCTCCATCTCCAAGCCCTGCCGCGCCACCTCGCGATCTCGATCCAGATCGATTTGGTGAGTGCTGACTTATCCGGTATCATTCCCGGAATTTTTCGGATTTTCTACCGGACCGAGGAAACTGCTACTGGACTCTCCCAGTTCTCACCCGGATTTCACCCGGTGTTGACCCGGAAATCTTTCTGGATTTTTTCCGGTGTCAGGCCCGGAATTTTCCGGACCTGAATCCGGATTTTAGTTCTTGCTCGATATAAGTCTCGGAATTTTCCGGACCTGAATCCGGATTTCTTGCTGCTTGCTGCCATGGCCAAGGATGGCTCTATTTTCTCTAGTGACATCAAGCTTGATGGCTCAAATTATAGAGAGTGGGCATTCTCGGTCAGAACTATGGTGAGAGCTGCTGGATTTGATGATCATTTGGCTGAAAGAGTTGATGAAGCCACGAGGAAGAAATGGAAAAATAATGATGCTAAAGTCATGGGTGCTTTAATTCTTAATGTTGCTCCTTCACTGCGGATGAGTCTTGAAAACCATTCAACTGCAAAAGAAATATGGAAGTATTTGGAGAACCGATATCTTCAGCCTAGTGGGGCAGTTCGATACTCTTTGTTGCAGAACTTGCAAAGTCTTCAACAACATGATTTGTCCATAGAGGAATATTATGCAACCTTCACCCGCATCAGTAGTCAGCTTATGTCGATGACTCCAAAAAGCCGTTTTGGGTGTGAGTGTTGTGTGGCCAAGGAAAATTATGAAGCTCAGTCTTTCATGTATCAGTTTGTGATGAGGCTTAAGCAGGATTTTGAGAATAACCGCACTCAACTTCTCGGTCGTCCTGCACCTCCCTCTCTGGATGAAGCTCTTGCTAGTTTAATTGCAGAGGAGACACGTCTTTCCTCCCTTGCCTCAGCTCCAATGACTCACACCAGTGTTCTTGCTGCTCCTCGGGGTCCTTTCAGAGGCTCTTCTTCAGGAAAATTTTGTTCTCACTGCAAAAGGATAGGGCACACAATTGACAGTTGCTTTGCTCTACACCCAGAGTTGTGGGCCGAGTATCAAAGAAAGTTCCCTGCTCAGCAACAACAGCGTCACCCATCTAGCAGAAAGTCTTCAGCTGTTGCAATCAGTGAACCACAACAGTCACAGCAGCAGCCAGCAAGGAGTGCCTCTATGTCTGCTGCTTCTCAGTCTGCTTCTCGTGCCACTCAGCCGTGGGTGCTTGATTCGGGAGCCTCGTTTCATGTCACCTCAGATCGCTCCCAGCTCGTGCAATGTCAGCCACTCAAGGATGGCGCCTCTGTTCACACCGCTGATGGCACACCTTGTTCTGTTACTCATCAGGGTTCGCTTTGCACATCCAAGTTTTCTGTTCCAAATATTTCTCTTGTCCCGGATTTGTCAATGAATCTCATGTCAGTTGGTCAAATTACTAATATGGACTATTTTGTTGGTTTTGACAAAACATCTTGTTATGTGCAGGACCTTCAGAGCAAGAGGACCATTGGAACTGGCCATCGCCGTAGAGGATCCACCTCCCTCTACGAACTTGACACCCTTCATCTCCCTTCCGCTTCCGCATCGTCTGCTTCATCCACATCAAGATCAAATTCGTCTTTTTCTTTTGCCAAGTGGCATCATCGCTTAGGTCATCTATGTGGTTCTCGTTTATCTGAACTTGTTGGACAAGGGGTTTTGGGTCGTGTTCCTGTGGATGCTGGTTTTCATTGTAAGGGTTGTAAGCTAGGTAAACAGATACAACTTCCGTATCCATCCAACACCACTTGTTCTAGTCGTCCCTTTGATTTAGTGCACTCTGATGTATGGGGTCCCTCCCCTTTTGTCTCAAAGGGTGGTCACAAACATTATGTCATATTTGTTGATGATTACTCTCGCTATACCTGGGTTTATTTTATGAAACATCGTTCCCAGTTAAATTCTATCTATCAAGCTTTTGTTCGCATGGTTCATACTCAGTTTTCAAGTGCTATTCGTGTTTTTCGCTCTGACTCAGGGGGGAGTACCTCTCTACATCTTTTCGTGAGTTTCTCTCTTCCGAAGGTACTCTTCCTCAGCTCTCATGTCCTGGTGCTCACGCTCAGAATGGTGTTGCCGAGCGTAAGCATCGTCATTTAATTGAGACAGCTCGAACTCTTCTGATTTCCTCTTTTGTCCCCACTCATTTCTGGGGTGAAGCTATTTCCACGGCAGTGTATCTCATAAATATTCAGCCCTCCTCCCGTCTCCAAGGCAAGTCTCCCGGTGAGCTTTTATTTGGTTCTCCTCCCACTTATGGTCATCTTCGTGTTTTTGGTTCTACTTGTTATGTCCTATTGGCACCTCGCGAGCAGACCAAGTTGACTGCCCAGTCTGTTGAGTGTGTTTTTCTTGGGTATAGTCTTGAGCACAAGGGGTATCGCTGCTATGATCCTTCCGCTCGTCGCATTCGCTTCTCTCGGGACGTTACTTTCAATGAGAATCAACCATTTTTCCATTCCTCTTCCATTCAACCATCATCCTCCACTTCCCTAGAGTCCACCTCTTTTCTCTCACTTCCACCGATATTTTCGTCGGATGAGTCAGTCTCTGATCAAGACACACCTTCTTCACCAGCCCCACCGTGTTTGGATCCTTTTCCTTTTCATTATAGTCGTCGTCTTGTAGTTTCATCTGAGACTCCGTCATCTATTCCTCTGTCTTCTCCTCCTCCGGCCAGTACCACTGAACCTTGCACTGATGAGTCCTCCCAGACAAACAGGTATGCCCTTCGTGATCGCTCCACTCTTGAGCTTCCAGACAGATATAGAAATGGATTCTGTGCAGGGGCAGCTTGTGAGCCTAGTACTTATGAAGAGGCTGTCGTGCTACCCGAGTGGCAAATGGCTATGTCTGAGGAGCTTGCGGCCCTAGAAGGTACACATACATGGGACATGGTACCATTGCCTCCCAGATCAGTTCCTATCATTTGTAAGTGGGTATATAAAATCAAAACCAGGTCAGATGGTTCAGTGGAGCGTCATAAGGCTCGACTCGTTGCAAGAGGTTTTCAGCAGACTCATGGGAGAGATTATGATGAGACATTTGCTCCAGTTGCTAACATGACCTGTGTTCGTACTCTTATTGATGTGGCTGCAACTCGATCATGGAAAATCTCACAAATGGATGTGAAGAATGCTTTCCTTCATGGTGATCTACATGAGGAAGTTTTTATGCAGCCACCTCCGGGTGTTGAGGCCCCAGCTGGTCATGTTTGTCGCCTTCGCAAGGCACTTTATGGGCTTAAACAAGCCCCGCGTGCATGGTTTGAGAGATTCAGTTCTGTAGTTCGAGCTGCTGGTTTCTCTTCGAGTGATCATGACCCTGCACTTTTCGTTCATACTTCTGGCAGTGGTCGTACATTGCTTCTGCTCTATGTGGATGATATGCTAATAACTGGAGATGATCAGAAGTACATTGCTTTTGTTAAAAGAAAGCTAAGTGAACAATTCAAGATGTCAGATCTAGGGTCTCTCAGTTATTTTCTGGGAATTGAAGTTGATTGCACGGATGACGGTTACTATATTTCTCAGTCTCGCTATACTCAAGATTTGGTAGCGCGCTCGGGTCTTACTGATACTCGTATTGCTACTACTCCAATGGAACTCCAGTTACAGTTGCGTTCTACTGATGGCATTCCTCTTGAGGATCCATCCCGCTATCGGCACCTTGTTGGTAGCCTTGTATACCTCACTGTGACAAGACCTGACATTGCCCATGCAGTTAACATCCTAAGTCAGTTTGTTAGTGCTCCTACCTCAGTTCATTACAGCCACTTGCTTCGTGTTCTTCGATATTTGAGGGGAACATCATATCGCCGGTTATTCTATGCCCGCACAAATCAGCTCCAGCTTCATGCTTACTCTGATTCTACTTGGGCGAGTGATCCTGCTGATCGTTGCTCTGTCACTGGCTATTGTCTTTTTCTCGGCACCTCTCTTATTGCATGGAAGTCTAAGAAACAGACTGCAGTGTCACGCTCTAGTGCTGAAGCCGAACTAAGAGCACTAGCTACTACTACTTCAGAAATTGTCTGGCTTCGTTGGTTATTGGCTGATCTTGGTGTCTCATGTAATGCACCCACAACCATTCTTTGTGACAGCACTGCTGCTATCCAGATTACAAATGATCCAGTCAAGCATGAGTTAACCAAGCATATTGGTGTGGATGCTTTCTTCACACGCTTTCATTGTCAACAATCAACCATTCATCTCGAATATGTTCCTTCGGAGCTTCAACTTGCAGATTTCTTCACAAAGGCTCAAACAAGAGAACAACATAAACTTCATATTCTCAAACTCAATGTCGCTGATCCACCTTGAGTTTGAAGGGGGGTGTTAGAATATGTGTATCTAGCCCATTAGGCTAGTCTGGCCCAAGTTGGCCCATGTAACTTTGTATATGACCTTGTTGTTAATACAGAAAAGTTAGTTGGCATATTTACTTTATTGACATATATAACATGTAATCAAGGGTTTTTATTGTCAGTCGTCACCACAAACTCTCACTGCTTTGCATAGAATAACCTGAACGCACATGTCTCAAGTTATGCCGCATTGGTAGCGTTTTCCTCAAAATCATGCGCAAACACCATCACTACATTGATGTTTTGACTGAAAGTAAGGCTGTAAAGTCTAGCGAAACAACACACAGAGATTTAGGACCCGGCCAGGTATCTTCCCAAAACTTGGTTTTGCATCCATCACGGTCATCACCCACAATTCATTCAGAACATCTATAAAACCCAATCCAAAAATGAGAATGCCCTATAGAAGGTTTGTGCAAAAAAAAGTCCTCTAGATACCAAGGTTGACAAACATCTTCCCAACACACCAAATTGTACCAATTTATTCAAAAATCCCGAATACTCGAGAATATGAAGTTGTTTTCAGAATTATGCAAAAATCCCACAATAGTCGAGAGGTTTTTCTTTTTGACGTGAAGCACAGACACTCCATTAACTTAAATCAGCAGAATCGCCGTACAGGGCCACGGTTACAGCATTCGGATAGTTTTCCAACCACACTTGGTTTTTTTTTTGGTTGACTCCTGAGTCCTGACACATTAGCTGCACCCAGCGCCGCCATCTCGTGGGTTGGCTTATTACATGAACGGGGAACATAGATGATACGGTAGTCTATGAAATTTAGTCGAAGCTGGTACTTGACTTCACGGAACAAAGGTCCCACGTGTGCGTCGTCATATTCGCTCGGACTAGAACCTGGCAACCCGTTGCAAAGATAGGCCGTCCAATTCTCATTTGTTCAGCTATACTAACCGCTTGTAGTACTGCTTTTGTTTCAGTGTATAGTGCTTCCACTGCATGTGCTAGGAAACCTGCAGCAGCAAAAACGTTTTGGCTCGCATGATCTTTTGCGACACAGCTCCATCCTCCGTGTCCAGTCTCTGCATGAAAAGCACCATCCGAGTTGATCATAATCCAATCAGCTGGAGGAGGTTGCCATATGGGTGTATCATTTTGGGTGACAGTAAGTTTTTTCTGAAAAAATTCAGTCCACTCGCGAACATGTCTTCCGACAGTAAATTGGAATTCTTCAGTTGAAAGCCGGCGTTCAGCGTGGTTGGCCTTGTTCGTCATCATCTCTTCGTACTCCAGGGAGAAAACCTCATGTAAGAATTCCAAACTTGAACAACATTCCATGAGTTCAAAACGTAGTTGCTCAGGGAGGACCGTCCGCCACATTTTCTTCAGTTCTTTGCATCGGAGAAACAAGTGTCCGCTATCTTCAAACAACTTATGACAAACCGGGCAGCGAGTGTCAAGTTCGACATGCTTTCTCTCTATATTTCTTCTTGTTGGCAAACTATCATGTCCTAGCCGCCATAGGAAGTGGTGCACCTTAGCTGGGCACTCCAGCTTTCACAGGCGGCGCCGGATCGCACTTCTCCACGTACTTCCTCGCACCCCTTCTGATGAACCTGCTTGTCTACTCACATTCATCAAAACTGAATGCAACTTGTACGCAGATTCGACGGAGATACAAATAATGGTGATGTGGACGTATGGCTAAAAAAAATATGACGTGGATGGATTGCATGTATAATATACTATAATTAATGAATATTAGTGGAGAATCTATACTTCTTATAAAGCAAAACTCCACTAACTTGCATTAATTATTTTCTATCTCAACATGCAAGCCATCCACATCATCCATTCTCTTAACCAATCAATTGTCCATATCATCTCCACTAATACTTATTAATCACACATCATCTATTCCTTAACCCACATCATCCACTATTTGAACCATTATTTATCCATGTTATCAAAAATTTATTAATGATTTTCTATCCATCCATGAAAACTGTTCGCATTATAAATTATTTTATCCCTACTATAACTCATCAATTTTAGTTGTTAAATATACAAAGATTCTACATTGATTAAATCTAGACTCTCGATTATGATGCCCAATCGATTCCTGATTATTCCTGATAAATTTTCCCGTTGCATGTGTCATATGTCTTTTTGTTTATATTATAATTTTTATAAAAAATTCCCGCTGCAACGCGCGGGGTATCTTTCTAGTGATATGAATAATTTATTGGCTAAAAAATGGATGATGTGGATAACTTGCATGTTGAGATAGAAAAATATTTAATGCATGTTAGTGAGGTTTTATTTTATAAAAGTATAGATAAATCGTGGTTACTCTAAAAGTGTACCGGTTGCACTGTGTGGACCACGAGTATCGACGCGCTGTATTTTTATTTTGGCAAAAAGCTTGATGCGTCTGGTGGGCTTTTGCTAGGAGCTCAGTCCTCATAGACCCTTACTTGATTCAGCCCATAAAAAGAGTCCAGAAAAGTCCAAAAAATAAGTGGAAGCTTAAGGGGGTACATTTTAAAAAAATCAACAACTCTAAAAAAAATCAATAACCTATCTTTTAAATCTATTTTTCCTTAAAAAATCACGTAAATCTAGATGTCTGTTATGTATGTAAAAAAAAAATCGATATATGTTTGCAGTTGTGATCTAAATAAAAAAAGGACAAATTTAATGGAGAAAATAACATATTGGTTTGCCTTCTTGGATCACAAATTGTGCTTTTTTGTGTACTTTCAATAGAAAATTACAAATTCGTATAACACATCTATACGAATCATGTTAATTAATTTCGGAAATTTTTGATTTTGTTAGAATATTTTTAAATTTGAGTCTTGCTAGAGACCAAAATCTAAAACTTCTCTCTCCTAGTCCCACACCTTAAAGAAATAGCTAGTCATTTTTACATATATATTCTTGGAGGTGGTGTTTTGGGTCATAGGACTAGATAGTCCCATTATGCAAAATAAATTTTAAAATATTTTAAAATGTCAAAACGATTCAACAAAAAAATTGGGTGTACATTCGGATATTTTTTGTTGACACATAAATTTTCGTGAGGAAAAGACATGTTTTGTGACTTATGCAAAAACACAAATTTGTGTGCTACTCCCTCCGTCCACAAAAGGATGTCTCAACCTAGCCCAAATTTGTATGTATCTAGACATGATTTAATGTGTAGATACATACATATTTGGGCCAGATTGAGACATCCTTTTGTGGACGGAGGGAGTACAAAATGAGTTTAGTCCACAAGAAAATGTCTTTTTTCTTGAATTTTTGTGGGCTAGCATGAAATGTTGGGAGGTACACCCGATTTTTTTTTTTTTGATTTTTTTTACATTTTAAAATAAGTTTTCTGAATAATGGGAGCATATACTCGTACGACCCAAAATGGATTGCCTTATATTCTTTATAAAACGGTTATCAGCTTAAAGCATCTCATCTCTTGTTCCTGACAGTGACATCTTGAGAGCTGTATATAGAGGAAACCGAGAATATGGCGAGAAAATCAAAAGTTATAGTAGAACCTTCATATACTTTTGTAGGAACATGAAACTAGACACTTGTAGAAAAGCTAATGTTTCACTCGGGAGTAATTTTAGCACCAGTATCAATAGAAATGTTCATTAGCTCACATGATTTGTTTTCAATTCTTTATAGAAATTATTATATCATTTTTCACAATGTTTAGCCATTTTTGAAGAAAAAAACCGATGCAAACAAAATTCTACTAGGGAATAGAGAAATGTGACATTAGTTCCTGAAAACTTCGAATTATTCAATGAAAAATGTTCAGTTATGTGAACCAAAAAAACATCCAACGTGAGAGATTGAGGCACTCAAAGAAAAATGTTAAAATTATTATACATACAATTTTTGTTAATCTAGGCAAAAAAAATGTTCATTGCGCCAGAAAATATGGTACTAGTTCAAGAGAAAATGTTCCAACTACAACAATATGCGGAAAACTTGTGAACGTTAGTTAAACAAATACATGAAAATGTTGGAGTAACTCAAACATCGACAAACACATATTGTTTTATAAAACAAACAAAGATTAAACCGAACATGAAAATGGAAATTCAAAAGGAAGGAACAAAATAAAATAAAAATACATGGATTAATAAAATGGGTATAGATGGCAGTGACGTGGACATCGTGACCAAGTCAACCCGACGGATACATGTCCATGCAGAACACACAATTTGTCTGAAGCACAATTACTTAAATGACATTTTAGAATGAATAAGTAAGGAGGAGAGCAGTGAGTTTTAAGTTTGTCTTAAGTCAAACCTCTTTACGTTTAACCGGACTTATAAGAAACTATGTCAATATAATATGAATGTATATTGTATGGTGAATCTGATAGTATAACTGAATTGGTGTCGTTACTGTGGTAGAGACGTAAACTAAATCATGTTTAAGATAGTTTACCTAAAGTGGTGTGGTTATTATAGTACGTGTTGGTGTATTTTTTTTTAATAAACTTGATCAATTTTTTTTTACTTACGACAAACTAGGATTTGAATTATTTTGGAACCCATGGAGCGGTGTTTTTCAGAAAAAGGATCTAGGATGCGAGGACAAAGCATACCCGTTTCCCCGCGGTGCTTCTTCACCTTCCATTCCTCCGGCTAGCCGGGAGCATGGTACAGGGTGTATGCTCGCTGGGCAAGAATTCCCCACCCTTCTCGTGGCCATCCCATCATCCCGTCGCCTCCATGGTGGCCGCACCGTCGTACTCCTGTAGTCCTGTACACACCTTCCAGTCGCCTCGCCGATCTGGCCTCGACAGTGCGCGCCGCGGCGCGCAATTACTCCGGGCTTTCATTTCTCAGGCGACCGGGGCACCGGGCATTGATTGGCTTGCCGCCGGATCGATCTGATCCGCCGCTCTGTCGGTCTCCTGCTCTGCCAGCCCGGCAGGCCTTCTCCCTCCCGGCTTCATTGCGTATCTACTCTCCTACTACTAGTACTGTACCTTGCTCGCCCGCGGCCGCCGTGCCATGTTTGCTGTCAGAATCGGAGATTGCCCTCCGTGTCCCCCCAGTTTCTCCATTTTTCTCCCAGGTATATGTAGCACAGCTCGTTCCTGGAGCTGCGCGATGCGTTTTCTTTTCTTCTCACGTAGCACTCGTTGTTCTTTTCTTACGATGGAACGAGCATTCATGGAAGAAGATTAGTTTGCCAAAAGAAAGGCAGGAGGATTAGCAAGTTCAACGTCATGGGCTTAACATCGTACCACCAGTGGCGAACGCAGGAAAAAATTGATGGGTAAGCACACTCTAAAAAAATCTCATAGTGATTAAAATTGTCAACAATATAAACAGGAAAAAATTGACCGTGGGCACAATTACAAATAGAAACATATAAGAAATTAGACAATTGGTTGACATTTATAAACAAAAATCACCAACTATAGACAGTACCAAATTACAAATTAATTCACAAATGCAACACCAATACAACTTTCTTTTTTTGAAAGGAACACCAATACAACACTAATACAACTTTTCGGTAATGGACTAATGGGGCAAATTGTTGTTGGTTCGGTAATAAACTGATGGGGCAAAAGAATATATACCTGCTAAACTGCTGTTGCTTGTGGTCATTCTTCTCCGGCTCTTGCTCTCTGTGCCTCACCGGCGACGGCGCAAGGCGGCGAGCCGCGGAGCAGAGCTTCAGAGGTCAGAGGAGGCCCGAGGCCGGGAACTCCAGAGGAGGGCAACGTCTCAGCCCGCAGCGGCGGCCGGCGGGCAAGCCGGCGAGGGGGCGAGCCGGCGACGAATTTGGGCGGGGGAGGCAGGGCCAGACGAGAACGGAGGTCGGAGGCGGAGGGGCAGCGCCGACGCCAGGTTTTCCCCATGTCGACTCCAGAGCACGAGCAGAGAGAGGGTCGGGGCAGGGAGATGCACTGGCTGGCTGCACGATGTGCTCTCTAGCGAACAAATGAGAGGCCCATAACGCAAACTGGGCCAAATGATTATGGGTATACAATTTTTTCCCCGGATTTCTGGGTGGGCCACGGCCCCACCGGCCCGCCCCATGCGTCCGCCCATGGTAACACTGACCCATACTCGTTGTGATTTAATTGGGGTTGCTATTTTTTTTGTAAGTTAATTGGGGTTGCTATTGATTGTGAGATATAGTTCAACTGTGGGAAGTGACTACCGATGCTGATAGATAACTGTAAGCTAGCTGGAATGACGGAGGCGAATGATAAGCATGGTACTCCACTACTCCTCATGTTTTTTTTTTTGAAAACATGGTACTCCTCATGTTGGTTTATCTTCTAGGCTTCTTGCAATGCTAGGTTGTCACCGTCCTTTTTTTACGAAGGGCATGAGCTACGTATTCAATACGTCCAGCCTTTACAAAGCACCCCGAACAAAATTTTACAAGAAAATTACTAATTGATGTATTGATAAAACAAAAAAAATGTTAATGCGTGGTATTAATTTTTTTCAATGCATGTACAGAAATTTCTTGTTAGTACATGAATCTAAAAATTAGATTACATAAATCCAGAAATTATTGATAATGCACTGATATTTGAAAATTCATTGATAATTTTTGCACGGATCGTAAAGCATTGGGACGTCTTGGATAAGCGGGGGTGGAGTCGCATTTTCAAAGTTTTGGGTAGAATTTGTCACACTCTCTGTCCTATACAAAGTTACAAACCGATAACACGTCTAGTTCGATGCGATACTAAAGCTAGGAATTCGTAGTAATTGTAGACCAAAAGTCAGTAAACATTGCCAGGAAACACCAAAACGAGGCTGACGATGCCAAAACACGTTGTCGCAGGATCTTATTGACGAGACCGCCAACGTCACTGCAAACCATGCTGATAGCATTATGGTTGACGACTCTCTCCCACAATGTGACATATCGGGTATAGGGAGACGAGCCCTCATGGAACACCGCGGCGACGACTGAACTAGCTAGCTAGTGCCACTGTGATGGGGACATGGCCAATGGACTCTTTCCACAACGACTTCGCCTCAAGTGCCCTTACGATCAACATGTGGGAAAAAACCTCGACAAACTAGACCAAGACTAACTTCGACGCTCAAAGCGAGTGGACCGATAAGAATCAACCATCAAGTATAAAAGGTAGTGTGGCGGCCAGGATTAATTCGTACTTCTGGAACGCCGCCACCATCTTAATTTTAAAAAGGAAATTCTTTAGGATCTGGAACGAGACTCCATATGAAGACACGACGGTAACTACTTTCCCAAATACACGCGATGGTTTTTTTTTACATACTTTTACGACAACTTAACGAGGAGCCCAAAATGGAGAAACGTAAGGTAAAATTCAGGAGAGCATCTATGTGTTAACACAGAAGGCGCATACAAATTCACGTTGGCTCCCTCGCTCATATGCTCCTGCCGGAATAAAAAAATAGCGAAACATTTAAAAAATTCTGATTTTCGTTTGGTGAAGAACATGTACAAATTTTCTACATACGTGCCAAATTTAGTGGTGAAATAGATCTTGGCATATGTTGATCTGATCAAGTTGCATCTATTCAAACAACCACCGGCTTCTAGGTGTGAATCCAGTTCTTCGGGCCCTCGCTGGACTCCACCGCCTCCGGGAACAATGTTGATCCTGATGCAGCTCTCTTCCAGGAAGAGCCTAGGATGGGGGCGGGAATAATTATTCGGAATCATTTGGGGGACTTGTTTGGTGGCTTGCCGTCAACAACTCCAGGGTTTCTCGTCTCCTGAATTTGCTGAAGCACTCGTCCTTCGTCGCGCAGTTCTGTTGGCACGTGAAAGTGGAGTTGAGAGGGCTATCTTTGCTACAGATTGCTTCTCATTGGTTCAGCGCCTCTGCTCCTAGACTATGGATCGATCATCAGTTGGCATTCCGGTGGATAATATCAAGGCCATGACCAGAGGATTCACGGCGATTTCTTTCGTCCATGTGAAGCGATGTCTTAACGAAGCATCGCATATCTTCGCTAGATCGTGTCGAACAAATACTTCTAGCGAGGTTTTTAATTCTGTTCCGGATTGTATTCGGGGAACTCTGTGTATTGATGTTATTTGATCAATAAAACATTGTTTTCTGTAAAAAAAATGTGGTGCTCTGTGCAAAAAGACAAATCAATGACCAAAATCTCTATCTCTATCTCTACTATCTAAAAGAAAAGTTTCGTTCCTTCGTCAAGCTTTTTGTTTTCTCCCCACCTGTCATATCAGCATTAAAGATCAAATTAGCATTAATGACGCTCGGTTTTATATTGCCCCTTTTTCCTATTTTCCCCTAAACTGGCAATCAATTAACATTAACTCCTGTGTGGCCTTCCGCAACGCGATGGCTCTGCCGTGATCGATCCGCCGCCGCGATAGACGCGGCTTGCCTGCGCCCCGCCGGTGCGCCCATCCGTGCGCCGCGCGTGCTTGGCCGGCATCCAACGAGTCCCCTTTCTTCTTCCTCCACGTTCTTCTCTTTTGCAAAAAATAAAAAAGGAAATACGACCGCAATACTCACATTCACCTCGTTTGGTCGTTTTCCCTCGTCGGCAGCCCAGCCACCGTACTTCTACCTCTCCTCACACAACGGCAACAGCCGTCGTTGTTGACCCTCGATCGAACAAAACTCACGTCTTTGCCTCCGCTGTATTTGCCCTCGGATAACTACAAATATTCTGGACTCCAAGGTAGCAGCATGCAGAACTTGTACGACCTCCTTGACGGCGGCAAGCTGGCGCTCCACGCGGAGGTCGTGGACGGCAGCGGATCCGCAAGCGGAAGAGACAGTTTGCTCGTAGGCCACGGCTGCTTCCTCGTCCTTGTGTAGTGTTGAGCATAGCGAGGCGACGGGAGCGAGCTGATCGTGGAGGCGGCGAGCCTATCATCGCCTATTGTGTACGGCTCCTTGACGGTGGCAAGCTGGTGCTCGACGGGAAAGTCGAGGATGGCAGCGGAAGCGCAAACGGAGGAGCTGGCTTGCTCGTAGTCCATGGCAGCCACTTCTTATCATTTCTCTGTGTGGAGCATGGCCAGCGACGGAGGCGAGCTGATTGTGGAGGTGGCGTGTACAAGCATGGACTGGACACTGATACGTCTCCAACGTATCTATAATTTCTTATGTTTCATGCTTATATTATATCAATTGCTACATGTTTTATTCACACTTTATAGCATTTTTATGCATTTTCTGGGACTAACCTATTAACAAGATGCCACAGTGCCAGTTCCTGTTTTCTGCTGTTTTTGATTCCAGAAAAGCTGTTCTGGAAATATTCTCGGAATTGGACGAAACAAAAAGCCAAGGTCCTATTTTTCTGTCACGTACACGGAGTCCGAAGGAGAGACGAAGGGGGGCACCGAGGCGCCCTCACCATGTGGTGGCGCGGGTCCCACCCCTGGCGCGCCGCCACGTGGTGAGGAGCCCTCGGGCCTCCACCGACATCGCCCCTTCGCCTATAAATTGCCTTTCTCGGGAAAACCCTAAACACCTGAGCCTCCATCCACGAAAAGTTTCAGAGCCGCCGCCGTCGTCAACCCTAGCTCGGGAGGGTTCTGAAGCTCTTCCCGACACCTGCCGGAGAGGGAATCATCACCGGAGGGCTCTACATCGCCATGCCTTCCTCCGGAGTGATGTGTGAGTAGTCCACCCCTGGACTATGGGTCCATAGCAGTAGCTAGATGGTTGTCTTCTCCTCTTGTGCCATCATGTTTAGATCTTGTGAGCTGCCTATCATGATCAAGATCATCTTATTGTAATGCTACATGTTGTGTTTGCTGGGATCCGATGAATATTGAATACTATGTCAAGTTGATTATTGATTTATCATGCTCTCCGTTATTAGTGTAGGCTTTGGCCAAGTTTATGCTTGTAACTCCAAGAGGGAGTATTTATGCTAGATAGTGGGTTCATGCCTCCATTTAATCTGGGACAGTGACAGAAAGTTCTAAGGTTGTGGATGTGCTGTTGCTACTAGGGGTAAAACACAATGCTTTGTCTAAGGATATTGTGTTGTTTACATTATGCACCATACTTAATGCAATTGTCTGTTGCTTGCAACTTAATACTGGAAGGGGTGCGGATGCTAACCTGAAGGTGGACTATTTAGGCACAGATGCATGCTGGATAGCGGTCTGTGTACTTTGTCGTAATGCCCAAGTAAATCTCATAGTGATCATCATGACTTGTATATGCATTGTTATGCACTCTCTATTTTGTCAATTGCCCAGCTGTAATTTGTTTACCCAGCATGTTAGTATTTTATTATGGAGAGACACCACTAGTGAACTGTGGACCCCGGTCCATTCTTTTACATCTGAAATACAACCTACTGCAATCATTGTTCTTTTAATTCTCTGCAAACAAACATCATTTTCCACACTTTTAATCCTTTGTTTTCAGCAAGCCGGTGAGATTGACAACCTCACTGTTTCGTTGGGGCAAAGTAGTTTGATTGTGTTGTGTGCAGGTTCCACGTTGCTGCTGATTCCCTGGTGTTGCGCCGTGCCACATTCAGCCCCAACAACCTTCAGAAGACCTTGACTTCCTACTGGTTCGATTAAACCTTGGTTTCTTACTGAGGGAAAACTTGCTGCTGCACTCATCATACCTTCCTCTTGGGGTTCCCAACGGACGTGTAACTTAACACGCATCAAGCCAGTTTTCTGGCGCCGTTGCCGGGGAGGTCGAGGTACTTCTGGAAGGTCTTGCAACCCCGACAAGACGCCACAGTTTTCTGGCGCCGTTGCCGGGGAAGTCAAACCTTCTGCAAGGGGAGTCTCTCACTTCCAATCTCTTTACTTTGTTTTTGTCTTGCTTATTTTATTTTTACTTTATCTTGTTTGCTTCTTTATATCAAAAACACAAAAAAATTAGTTACTTGCATTTATTTTGTATTTCGGCCTAGTTTAATTTTGCTAAAATGAGTACTCCTGAGAACACCAAGTTGTGTGACTTCACTAGCACAAACAATAATGATTTCATATGCACTCCTATTGCTCCACCTGCTTCTAAAGCAGACTTTTATGAAATTAAACCTGCTCTGTTAAATCTTGTTATGAAAGAGCAATTTTCTGGTGTTAGTACTGATGATGCTGCTGCTCACCTTAATAATTTTGTTGAACTTTGTGAGATGCAAAAGTATAAGGATATAGATGGAGATATTATTAAACTGAAATTATTTCCTTTCTCTTTAAGAGGAAGAGCTAAAGAATGGTTGCTATCTTTGCCTAGAAATAGTATTGATTCATGGACTAAATGCAAAGATGCTTTCATTGGGAAATATTATCCTCCTGCTAAGATTATATCTTTGAGAAGTAGCATTATGAATTTAAACAATTTGATAATGAGCATGTTGCCCAAGCATGGGAGAGAATGAAATCATTGGTAAAGAATTGTCCCACCCATGGACTGACTGCTTGGATGATCATCCAAACCTTTTATGCAGGACTGAATTTTTCTTCAAGAAACCTTCTGGATTCTGCTGCTGGAGGTACCTTTATGTCCATCACTTTGGGTGCAGCAACAAAGCTTCTTGATGATATGATGATTAATTATTCTGAATGGCACACTGAGAGGACTCCACAAGGTAAGAAGGTAAATTCTGTTGAAGAAACCTCTTCCTTGAGTGATAAGATTGATGTCATTATGTCTATGCTTGTGAATGGTAAATCTCATGTTGATCCAAATAATGTTCCTTTAGCTTCATTGGTTGCTCAAGAAGAGCATGTTGATGTGAACTTCATTAAAAATAATAATTTCAACAACAATGCTTATAGGAATAATTTTGGTAACAACAATTATAAGCCATATCCTTCTAATAGTGGCAATAGTTATGGTAATTCTTACAACAATAATAGGAGTGTACCCTCTGATCTTGAAGTCATGCTTAAGGAATTTATCAATACCCAAACTGCTTTTAATAAATCTGTTGAGGAAAAGTTTGGCAAAATTGATGTTCTTGCTTCTAAAGTTGATAGCCTTGCTCTTGATGTTGATCTTTTGAAACTGAAAGTTATGCCTAATGAAGTTAAAGATACTAAGACTTTTGCTACTGCCAATGCTATCCAAGTTAAAATTGATAACAATATTAGGATGTTGGCTGAATTGCATGCTAGGTGGGAAAGAGAAGATGAAATTGCTAGAAGAATAGTATAGCTAGAGTTTGTACTATTACACCACTAGTAATGCTGAAGCATCACATGTTAGTAAACCTTCTACTATCAATGGTAACATTATTGGTGTTGGCAATGTTTCCACTTCCATTAAAACGTTTGAAATTGCCTAAAACCACTGAAACTGTTCCTGATAAAAGTGCTGAAATTTTTCGAACTATGGGGGACAATGGTCCCATTGCTTTAGATGACGATGATCTTGATTTTGATAATTGTAATATTTCTGAAGTTATTATGTTCTTGCAAAAGCTAGCTAGAAGTCCTAATGCTAGTGCTATAAATTTGGCTTTTACAAAACATATTACAAATGCTCTCATGCAAGTTAGGGAAGAGAAATTAAGACATGAAGCTTCTATCCCTAGGAAGTTAGAAGATGGTTGGGAGCCCATCATTAAAATGAAGGTGAATGATTTTGATTGTAATGCTTTATGTGATCTTGGTGCTAGTATCTCTGTTATGCCTAAGAAACTTTATGATATGCTTGATTTACCACCTTTGGAACACTGTTATTTGGATGTTCATCTTGCTGATAATTCTATGAAGAAACCTTTGGGGAGAATTGATAATGTTCATATTATGGTTAACAATAACCTTGTCCCCGTTGATTTTGTTGTTTTGGATATTGAATGCAATGCATCTTGTCCTATTGTTTTGGGAAGACCTTTTCTTCGAACTGTTGGTGCTATTATTGATATGAAAGAAGGGAATATTAGGTATCAATTCCCACTCAAGAAAGGTATGGAACACTTCCCTAGAAAGAGAATGAAGCTACCTTTTGATTCTATTATTAGAACAAATTATGATGTTGATGCTTCTTCTCTTGAGAACACTTGATTTTCACTTTCTGCGCCTAGCTGAAAGGCGTTAAAGAAAAGCGCTTATGGGAGACAACCCATCATTTTATTTCCTGTTATTTTTATTTTATTTGAGTCAAGGAGTGTGCTTACTTCTGTAACAACTCCTTTGTATCTTTATTTTTTGCAATGTTGTGCCAAGTAAAGTCTCTAGTAGAAAGTTGATGCTAGATTTGGATTTCTGCACAGGGACAGATTTTTGCTGTCCACGGTTTTGAGCTTTATTCACTCCAGAAAAATTGAAAATTCTGAAAAAATTCGTGCGTGATCCTCAGATATGTACGCAACTTTCATTAGTTTTGAGTTTCTCAATCTGAGCAACTTAAGTGCCTCGAAAAAATTCGTCTTTACGGACTGTTCTGTTTTGACAGATTCTGCCATTTATTTTGCATTGCCTCTTTTACTATGTTTGATTGGATTTCTTTGCTCCATAAAACATCAGTGGCTGTAGCTAATGTCCAGAAGTATTGGTGATGATTGTGTCACTGTAGAATATGAGAATTTTTGATTATGCACTAACCCTCTAATGAGAATTACTTTGAGTTTGGTGTGGCGGAAGTTTTCAAGGATCAAGCGAGAAGGATGATATGATGTGATCAAGAAGAGTGAAAAGCCTAAGCTTGGGGATGCCCCCGTGGGTCACCCAAGCATATTTCAAGAAGACTCAAGCGTCTAAGCTTGGGGATGCCCAAGGCATCCCCTTCTTCATCAACAACTTATCAGGTCATCTCTAGTGAAACTATATTTTAATTCTTCCACATCTTATGTACTTTACTTGGAGCGTCTGTGTGCTTTTATTTTCGCATTGTTATTTTTATTTTCTGAATAAATTGGATCCTAGCATTCTTGTGTGGGAGAGAGACACGCTCCGCTTTTTCATGTGAATACTCATATTCTTCACTTATATCTGTTGAGTATTCTTATCTAGCTACTGCTATGCTTTTAGCTCCTGTTTTTCATGCATCTCTTATTCAGAGCTGTTAGTTCTTGTAGAGTAATACTCTCTTGTTTCATTTGTAAATTATTTGGAGAGTTTTTGTTGAAATAAGTTGATTGGTGTTTGGTTGGAAACAGAAAATGCAACATGTGGTAGATGGTATATCGAAAAGACACACATATAGATCATTGTCTTGGATAATTTGATACTTGGCAATTGTTTTGAGCTCTCAAGTATTTCATGTTTAAGCTCTTGCATCATGTAGTTAAAAACCTATTAGTAAAGAACTACCGTAGAGCTTGTTGAAATTTGGTTTGCATGTTTGCTATCTCTAAGGTCTAGATATTTTCTGGTAAAAGTGTTTGAGCAACAAGGAAGACAGTGTAGAGTCTTATAATGCTTGCAATATGTTTTCATGTAAGTCTTGCTGTACCGGTTGATATCTTGTGTTTGCTTCAAACAACCTTGCTAGCCTAAACTCTGTACTGAGAGGGAATGCTTCTCGTGCATCCAAATCCTTGAGCCAAAACCCATGCCATTTGTGTCCACCATAACTACCTATTATGTGGTATTTTCTGCCATTCCAAGTAAATACTTCATGTGCTACCTTTAAACTATTCAAAAGCTATTATCCCTTATTTGTGTCAATGTTTTATAGCTCATGAGGAAGTATGTGGTGTTTTATCTTTCAACCTTGTCATTTACTCCTGACAGACTTTCACCAATGGACTAGTGGCATATACATCCGCTTATCCAATAATTTTGCAAAAAGAGCTGGCAAATGGGGTGCCCAGTCCCAATTAATTACAACTTTCACCTTTAATTCTCTTCACATGTTTTGCCCTGATTTATCAGTAAGCAATTTAAAAAGTTGATCATTTAAAATAGACACTCCTCCATGGTATGTGATTGTTGGAAGGCACCCGAGGATTCGGTTAGCCATGGCTTGTGTAAGCAAAGGTTGGGAGGAGTGTCACCCAAATTAAAGTACATGTGTAAACAAAAGAGAAGAGGGATGATCTGCCTTTGGGTAGAAATAACGTCCTTCATGGGAGCCGCTCTTGAAAGTCTGGTTGACAAGGGGGTTAGAGTGCCCACTACCATTCGTTGACAACAACAAACACCTCTCAAAACTTTATTTTTATGCTCTCTATATGATTTCAAAACTTAAAAAGCTCTAGCACATGATTTAATCCCTGCTTCCCTCTGCGAAGGGCCTTTCTTTTACTTTAGGTTGAGTCAGTTTACCTACTCCTTTCTATCTCAGAAGCAAACACTTGTGTCAACTTTGTGTGCAACAATTTTTATATGCTTACTTATTGCACTTATTATATTGCTTTGTGTTGACAATTATCCATGAGATATACAAGTTGAAAGTTGAAAGCAATTGCTGAAACTTAAATCTTCCTTTGTGTTGCTTCAATGCCTTTTACTTAGAATCTATTGCTTTATGAGTTAACTCTTATGCAAAACTTTTTGATGCTTGTCTTGAAAGTACTATTTATGAAAAGTTTTTGCTTATATGATTCAGTTGTTTACTCATTATCTATTTGTTAGCAAACTATAGACCATTGCCTTGAGTCACTTCATTCATAACATATGCTTTACAATATTATTTGATCATGATTATGTGGTAGCATGTCACCTAAGAAATTATTTGTTGTTATCGTTTTACCTACTCGAGGACGAGTAGAACTAAGCTTGGGGATGCTTGATACGTCTCCAACGTATCTATAATTTCTTATGTTCCATGCTTATATTATGTCAATTGCTACATGTTTTATTCACACTTTATAGCATTTTTATGCATTTTCTGGGACTAACCTATTAACAAGATGCCACAGTGCCAGTTCCTGTTTTCTGCTGTTTTTTATTCCAGAAAAGCTGTTCTGGAAATATTCTCGGAATTGGACGAAACAAAAAGCCAAGGTCCTATTTTTCTGTCACGTACACGGAGTCCGAAGGAGAGACGAAGGGGGCACCGAGGCGCCCTCACCATGTGGTGGCGCGGGTCCCACCCCTGGCGCGCCGCCACGTGGTGAGGAGCCCTCGGGCCTCCACCGACATCGCCCCTTCGCCTATAAATTGCCTTTCTCGGGAAAACCCTAAACACCCGAGCCTCCATCCACGAAAAGTTCCAGAGCCGCCGCCGTCGTCAACCCTAGCTCGGGAGGGTTCTGAAGCTCTTCCCGGCACCCTGCCGGAGAGGGGAATCATCACCGGAGGGCTCTACATCGCCATGCCTTCCTCCGGAGTGATGTGTGAGTAGTCCACCCCTGGACTATGGGTCCATAGCAGTAGCTAGATGGTTGTCTTCTCCTCTTGTGCCATCATGTTTAGATCTTGTGAGCTGCCTATCATGATCAAGATCATCTTATTGTAATGCTACATGTTGTGTTTGCTGGGATCCGATGAATATTGAATACTATGTCAAGTTGATTATTGATTTATCATGCCTATGTTGTTTATGATCTTGCATGCTCTCCGTTATTAGTGTAGGCTTTGGCCAAGTTTATGCTTGTAACTCCAAGAGGGAGTATTTATGCTAGATAGTGGGTTCATGCCTCCATTTAATCTGGGACAGTGACAGAAAGTTCTAAGGTTGTGGATGTGCTGTTGCTACTAGGGGTAAAACAGCAATGCTTTGTCTAAGGATATTTGTGTTGTTTACATTATGCACCATACTTAATGCAATTGTCTGTTGCTTGCAACTTAATACTGGAAGGGGTGCGGATGCTAACCTGAAGGTGGACTATTTAGGCACAGATGCATGCTGGATAGCGGTCTGTGTACTTTGTCGTAATGCCCAAGTAAATCTCATAGTGATCATCATGACTTGTATATGCATTGTTATGCACTCTCTATTTTGTCAATTGCCCAGCTGTAATTTGTTTACCCAGCATGTTAGTATTTTATTATGGAGAGACACCACTAGTGAACTGTGGACCCCGGTCCATTCTTTTACATCTGAAATACAACCTACTGCAATCATTGTTCTCTTTAATTCTCTGCAAGCAAACATCATTTTCCACACACATTTTAATCCTTTGTTTTCAGCAAGCCGGTGAGATTGACAACCTCACTGTTTCGTTGGGGCAAAGTAGTTTGATTGTCTTGTGTGCAGGTTCCACGTTGCTGCTGATTCCCTGGTGTTGCGCCGTGCCACATTCAGCCACCAACAACCTTCAGAAGACCCTTGACTTCCTACTGGTTCGATTAAACCTTGGTTTCTTACTGAGGAAAACTTGCTGCTGCACTCATCATACCTTCCTCTTGGGGTTCCCAACGGACGTGTAACTTAACACGCATCAGACACCGACGGGAGAGCCAAACTAGAACGTACAGTAGTTCGTATCGACATGGTATTTCCATTTTTTCTTAACAAAAGAAAGCGATTTAGTGGGAGAAAAAAGGGGAGTCGCTGGATTGCTTTCACGTACCCGTGGCGCACGGATGGGCGCACACGCGGGGCACAGGCAAGCCACGTCCACCACAGTATCGTGTGCCTGCTTGGGTGGGCGGCAACGGCGGTAGGAACACCCGGTTGTTGTTCTACAGCTACCTGCCCAACGGCAGCCTGACCCACTCTTCCATGGCAGATTGGGGCGCACGCTACGACATCGCCCTGGGCGTGGCACACGCCATGGCGTACCTGCACCACGACTGCGTGCCAACCATCCTGCATGGAGACATGAAGTCCCTGAACGTACTTCTCGCGCTGGTCTATGAGCCGTACCTGCACCACGAATGCGTGCCAACCATCCTCCACGCACTTACTATTGCTATCCAATCATTGCGACAGGTATGCATATTGGGCAAGAATGATCCACACTGTTTATTTTGACTTGCTTATCTCAAGTATTTTTTAGCTCCTTATATTTTGATGCGGACAGCGCGACTCTGTTCATCCGGATCCACAAGGACGTGTTCGACGCGCGGCTTCAACGCCTTTGCGGCGGGAGCTCCTTGCACATTGGTGGCACCGGCGGAGGCGGGATTGGAGGGCAGGATAACACACAAGGACGTGTGTAAAGCCGTTCTGGGCGCGTGTGGTGGACATGGTGGCTACTCCATCAACTGGTCTGATGTCCATGTTGCCGTTTTTGGAGACCGACACGGCGAGGCATTGTTATTACAATTCTCATTAACTAGCGGGGTGGCCCGCGCATTTGCGCGGCTAGAATATATATTTGATGTTATATCTTAATATCACATTTTTAATTTAGAAAAATATTATCCGATAGCTACAAATATAATCCTTAAAATATTTAAAATATTTTTCAAGGAGTAAATTAATTTTAGGTTTCAATATGTTTTTATTTTTTTCTTGCATTTTACTTTTGAAGCTCACGTAAATTCATGGCTTATAGTTTTATTTAACTTACTTTTATTATGTCATTGTGTCCAACAATATATTTTGCCGATTCATGTCTCATTTTATTTTCACCTTCCTCCTGTTTGCTTTACCATTGACAATTTATAATAAAAATTTGTTTTAATTAAGTCACATGTTGGCCATTTGCTGTGGTGACTTATATTTTCAGTTCATCTTTTTACCCAGATTATTTAGAGCAGTGTTGTTATTCGTTTTCATTTTTTCATGCAATTATCTATATTTAATCTATCCATTATTTTCTCACTCCGTACATATTTCAGGGAATGTACATCACGGTCCACACTCAGGACCTAATAAACACTACAACATTTTCCAGTATAAGAAGGTAAAGTATGAAAGTAAAATCCCCTTTCTCTTCTCTATCAGAACTGTGCGGCTGAGCCCAATCCAATGACCGACCCATCCCCTTTCACCAATGTATTTCAGGCCATGCTCTTGGTGGCGTTTCTTGAGCAAGTGGTGATTTCGTGCTGTGGCCGTGGACATGGCGTTGCCCGCCGGCGAGGCTGAATCTCGTCGTCGGTGATAAGGAAAGGTAGAGTGCGGTGGACGGCTTGGTCAGTGCGGACTGCACTGTGCATGACCTGGCGTGGACCTGGACATGTTCGACAACGGTGAAGGCAGCAGCGGCGACCCGCATTCAGCAGTCAAGGTGCGTACTTCCCTGCTCCAGTCCCCCGTGCACGGCCGCTTCCCCATTTCTATTTTCTCCCCAAATTTTAATTATCTCTTGTGTTGTTTAGCTTGTAGCAGAAGCAGCCAGTGGCAAATTCATCATCCTATCTCCATCCCAAATCTAAATCATAGCCCAGAAGATGAATTATTATATGTTGCAATCTCAAGGCAGTCTCTACGATTGATAGATTTGAAAGAAGAGATAAATCTCCATGCGAGATATATTAGTTGTTGATTGTTGTTTTTGGGGGTCTGTAGGTTGAGAGAGATGAGTGGAGTGGAGGAGAACTGTGGTCCATGTAGTCAATGATATATACTAAGCGTGCAAAATCTCAGTACGAAATACTTCATACTCTTGGTCCGGGCTACATAAAAATGACAAAAGTACTGATCTCCAAATTTTTTCAGATTTCGTAATTTTTATATATTCCCAAATACATATTTTAATATACATCATTGACTCCCTTTACTTTCACTTTAATGGAGTGTGTTTACCCTCTTCTGGTAAACTTACAAACTTCATGTACACTATATTATTGCTGCCTTCAAAAGATTTTTACAAATAGTTCTTCACTCTAGGTCCCTTGTTAAAAAATTAGAAAGTTGTATCTACATCTAAAACACACATGGAGTGGGGTGTCTGGGTGATCGATGGGATGCCTATGGTGACGGCGTTGCTTCCTGTTATCCTTCTTCCGATCTGTTCGACGCGATGCTGTCACGGGTCCGTATTGACTGTGTTGCTGTTGAAGCATGGGTCAATCTGACTTCATCCGGCGGCGTGATCGCGTGTTGTATGCATCATTGTCGTGCCGTAGATCCGCCGGGCTTGTGCCGTCGATCAAATGAATGGCGCCATCACATGTGTTTGAGCTCTGCTGCTCCACCTGTGAGACGCAACCGAAGGACCACTCTCCTGCTGGCGATGCAGTGGACGCCGCCCAAGCTTTCCAGCGCAATGTTAAGTATGTGGATTCGCCTACCTTCAACTTTGCCACAGACGACGTTCATGCTTTTCCCTCCGCCCATGCTGTGGGCGTCCTCAACGATCATGCCACAAACGCGGAGGAAGATGGCGCACACGACGATGCTCGCCAACTTGGATGTTAACACCTTCACTGTATGAAATCCAAAACAAACACTCTTGCAAGGTCAGTGCTATTTTAATTTGATGTCTCTGATTATCAACTTTTAAAATTTACTTCAAAACATTAGCAACCGAATTATTTCCTCTCAGATGAAAATATATCATACAATTGTAAAGTTGTTTTGGGACTAACAGGAGAGAAAACATTAAGCTAGCATGAAACATATTGTTGCAATCACGCATCCTAAGACCTACACATTGCCTCGCCGTCTTTGTTTCTCTGCTTCTCAACTTAAAAAAAATGTAAAGTACTTACCTATAGTTCCAATTCTGTAGGCCGCATCCCCCGACGCCGCGCACCGTTCCAACAATGTGGTTGTGTTCCTTTTGCTCTTCAGTACTGAAGGTTATAATATGGTGGTTGCACAAACGGCCATATCTGCCTCAGCTTTAAAACAGCAACAAACAGACTTGGAACAAACTTCAGTAACAAACTTTAGACGTAGTTTTTCACAGTTATGAATATTTAGCTACATCAGCAAGCAAAATCACCACTATTCTGTTAGAACAATGATTAAAAGCAGGTGAAAATCACAGTAGTGCAAGATTGTTACAAACAAATTTAGAGCATGCATGTTTGTTGCATAATCTTGTACAAAATTTTACATTTACATGAATTAGCAACATTTAAGCTTATTAAGCACTTTAGGTAACACAAATTCTTAATTTGCACTGTTTTTTAAAAAAAAATGGAGTTGCTCTTTACAGATTCATAAAAAAAAAAGTTAGAATATCATGGATTTTGTAGACCCCAAAAGATATTTTACTTTCTTCAATTGCTGCAACTCTTATTGCATCGGTCAAATCATGAATATAGGTGGCATAATCGGCAGAAAAGAAGATAGCTAGGTTTTTACAAAAAAATAATGTAATATCATACATGAGAGATAATGTGAACTACTACTCTTCTAGAAAGCACCTCTATGCTTGAAAAGCTGAAGCCGTGATTTCGAATGTCTTCTTTATCTTGGATCTCCTTAGTCACTCTTCTAGGCGATGCATCTAGTGCATCACTGCCTCTTGCATGTGTTGGCTGAAGAAGAGAGCAGGGTCATGTTTGACTTGCCTTGATGAATTGAGGATCTCTAATTAAGAACATTATTTGTAGATTATGGATTGGACCTCCAATGTATGACGAAAAATAATCAGAATCCAGCTAATGATTCCATGATAACGCAACGGCTCACCAAATCTAATGTCATGCTGCTATATTTGCCACCGTAAATATTGATCGTCTCACGGCGGAGACCTGACCGGTGGAGATCTGAGACGAAGAAGATTCTTTATATTCATAGATAATTAAAGTTCGAACCAAGATATGCAATACGGTTTTGCGGACTCAGGATCTAAAAATTTAACCATGTAACAAAACACACATGCGATTTAACTTCCTATCGAAATATTTAATCTAATATTACATCAAGAATTCAAGATATATTTATCTAATATATTTTTAATCGTGTGTAATAATATATTAAATTCAGAACTTGAACAAAAAAAAGGCAAGATGAATGATTACCATGCAGCATAAGGATGTGGGGGTGTCGGCGTCTATTCTCACGCCCTCGTGGTCGCCGGCCGCTGGCGAAGGGCGAATTGTCTGGTATGTGGGGCTCCGGCGAAGGGCAAACGGCGATCCGCGCGGCGTTTGTGGCGTGCGGACGTGAGGTTCCGGCAATCCGCCTAAACGGCTCGGTAATCTGATCCTGCATGCTACTCCTAGCTGCGCATGGCTGCTGCCGCTCTCCATCAGATCGAGCCGGAAGCTCCTTTTTTCTTATCGATCGCTAGCTCGAGAAAATCGACCCGCGCGACTCCGCGTTCTTCCAATGGAGGTTGACAATGCTCTGCCGTGTGCGTGTCTCTCTCCATGGTAGCAGATATGCATACGGAACGCCGGCCAGAGAAATCGCACCGCGCGACTCCTTCCAATCGATGTTCACGTACATGTACGCAATATATATGTTCGGAAGGTATGATCTATACCCCGAAAAAAAAAAGGTATGATCTAAACGTGTGCATGCAAAACTCTTATCCTTCCTGTGATCGAGCATGGTTACGCACGTTACGGGAGTATCAAAACTTTTAAATCTGGGCCGTTAACTTTTAGTTGGTTAATCTGAGCCATTCATTATCTTGTGTTTTAATTATATAATAGATATGAGGCCCAAACTGGCAAGGCAAGGTTAAGTTGTCATACAAAGGTAGAGACCGATCACTAGGACATGAAGGGTCTACATGTCCATCTATTTTTCTTAGATATGTGATGCTGCTGCAAGCAAAAAAGTTGTAATCCTTGTCGAAAAAATTACATGCATACTAGATGTTGACAAATTAGCATTGGTCATCTACCTTCTGATGTGTTTTTAGCTGCCTGCTCGACGGGCAAGTTTTGAATATCAGTTTCATTTGAAGGAGTGATATGTAGAGCAGCAGATAGTAGACATGTTTATTTTGTACCTTTTGCATTTGCATCTCTTAAATTTTGCTAAGTAGCAGTGATATGTAGAGCAGCAGATAGTAGACATGTTTATTTTGTACCTTTTGCATTTGCATCTCTTAAATTTTGCTAAGTAGCATAAAAGGCTGATGCATGCAAAATATTGTAATATCCGAAACATATTAGAAGCAACGCTCAATTATTTAACCCACATAGTTGTATGATTTTTCATTAGGAAGAGTCTTATATGATGTTCAATCAAAGCATGCGTAACACTAGCCAAACTCTCTCACAAGATATATCAACTTTTTGATCAATACCGTCAATAGATTTTCGTTTTGCCCCATGGCAACGCACGGGCATTTATCTAGTGGGATTAAAAAAATCTTTTTGTAGCACTATTTTTTTCGCACAGCCCACCACACATGTTATTTCATTATGAAACTTGACACATGCCAAACACTTGTATATATTGATAACCAGTTTTTTCAGATTTTTTACTAGTGTTTTATTTAGGCAGGATCATGTGAGATTGGGAGTCAAAACACTACTCTCCAAGGCGCAGGGCTACTTTAGAAGAATAGAAGCATCCTGTCGGTCTTAAGTGCTGAAAGCTACGAGAGGAGAGTAGGAGACACATATCAATGGACATATCATGTGCTCATTAGAGCTGTCCCCACAGGCCACAAGAGCTACGAACATCCTTCGATATTCTCGATGACCATACTTGCATAGTGCTCCTTTTTTTTTGCAAGGTGCATAGTGCTCCTTGGTGGCTGATGGTTGGTGTAGTACAAGCGTAGTACTCTTTCGTTTTTTTTAGCTCCGATACTCGAGACCGCGGAAAATGGCTCCTAGACTACACTGAGCACATTATTTAGAAAAAAATGAACATAATATTTACGAGTTTTAAAATTTCTAGAAAAATGTGTGTATATAGTCAATGATGTATTCTACAAACATGAAAAATCTCAACACGAAATTATTTGTATTCCGGGCTACAAGAAATGATAAAATCCAACAAAATTTTGAAGTTTTGAATATATATGTTAACTATACCCAGATCCACATTTGTCCTTTTTTTTGCAACCTCGAATACAGAGTATTTTAGATCGATTTTTTTTTATGCTTGCAGTATACATCTTTGACTACATCTAGACTTTCTTTTTAGTTTCTTTTTAACTTAAAAATATTATTTTCAAATTCATGAAAATAAAGAGCTACCTGGAGCTCGTCCTCTTTTAGAGTTTTCGTCACACTCACTTGATTTACGTGGAATGTCCCTGTTTCACAAAAAGAAAACCGAGCAAGTAAGATTGATCATTTAGAGAGTATGGCTACTGGAGCAAATAGGAATCCAATGGCTCACATCCTGCCACGTTAGTCGGGTCCATATTGTGTGCACTCGATCAATGTTTGGGATATCGTTTATCGGGAACTTATCGGCCGACCCAAGATAAGGTGTAAATCAGCCGGTTTGGATATCGGCCGATTTATCGTCACATCGGCAGATAAATCGGCCGATTTATCTTATCGGTCAGACACTAGTAAGCAATAAATCGGCCGATTAATCGGAATATCGGAAGATATCTTGAACAGTGCACTCGATACATTAGATGTATAATTAGTGCGCTACATATGTAATTGGTCTATGATGATAGAAAATTATACAATTCCGACAACATTTACATAATGTATTTACATCGTCTCAAAATTGATACTATATTACATCTACGTATTTTATTTACTTATTTCGCTTTATGAATAGTAGATGAAAGCAACTATTTCTAACATGAAGTTTCTTTTCTATTTTGAATGTACATTAAGTTTTCTACCATGATAAGTGCATGTGATAAAATTTTCAATTTTTATTATCATTTGAATGCTAATTAGTTTCGGTACGAGTTTCGTGCATTTGTTGCAGTGATCGCTATGTTGGTGGTGCAGTAAAGTCGAAGATGGATCCTTACGACCTCGATGGATGTTGTCTTCTCAACAACTAGAAAGATACCCCGCGTGTTGCAGCAGGAACCCTTTATAAACTATATTGTGTAAACAAAAATGTATAATAGATACGATATTATAAGTTTTCTAAATAATATGCAAAATTCAACTTGTCATAGTTGAGATACTAAATTTAATCGACATGAAATGAATTTTTATTATAAATTATTAATGTGGATAATTAGATGGTTAAAGAAATGGATAATGTGGAGTTTTCATGTAAAGATTAATAAATATTAATGGAGATGACATGGACAATTAATTGGCTAAGAAGGTGGATGATGTGGATAGCTTGCATGTGGAGATAGAAAAATATTAATTACACTTAGTGGGGTTTTGCTTTATAAGAAGTATAGATAGATAGATGTGTGCAAGGTATGCGTTCCTAGCCAAGTCGGTTGATGTGTCACGTGTGCTGCCTTGTTCCACGGTATAGTTGTGTGTGTGTGTTTGCGATGGTTTCTGACTAATTAACGGGGCAATTCTCTATCTTCTCGATTAATAAAAAAGGAAAACTATTTTGCCTCGTGTGAGAAAAAAGACCTTAGTCTCTACTTGTTTTTTCGTAGTTTGGAAATTGTGATGCCAAACTGAACTTGTATGTGAGCTTTAGTAGACTTTGGATTTATGAGAAGGAAACCAGATGGCAAACACAGTTTGAGAAAAAATTGCGGACACGTTTGCAATTATTCAATGTTTGAGTCGTCTTATAGCATAGAATAATATTCATAGAAATAAAAGAACATAGTATAACCACAAATAAAATAGGCAAAACCTGTTTATATAAAATGGATTATCATAATCAGCAATGGTAATCTAGGGTCTTAGTTGCTTGCCCAAAAAAATACACGTAAATTACGTGGTACAAATTGACCGCATTTATTATTCTACAATTACCAATGTTTAGGGAAGTGGATGTACAGCCCAGCCACCCAGATTTAAGTCCTCACAAACGCAGATTTGGGTTCTTATTATTTAAAAAAAATCCGCTGTAGTGGCTTCCCCTACCACATTCTTTTCAATTTTTGTTATCAATTTCAATTAAAGAAAACTACGAACAACTTTAAAACTTACTCCCTCCATCCCGGTTTATAGGATGCAATTCCAAAACCAGATTTTCCCAAGAATAAGATGCAATTTAGACATTTAATGAGCAATTAAGAGAGAGAAAGAAGCGGAAGCCCACCACCGAATTAATTTTTGTGGGAGAGAAAATGGAAGGCAACCAATGCATGCACACCAATTATGCAATTAATGAGTAATTAAGAGAGAGAGGAAAGGAAGGCAGCCAATGCATGCACACCAATTGGGTTACTCAACCCACCAATAGTTAGCCACCTAGATCCGAGAGATTTGTCAAATGCATACTATAAACCGGTATGGAGGGAGTATGTAAAATTCCAGCTCAACTATTTCTGTGATCCGTACGTATCTAGACGTATTTTAGTTGGTAGTTCATTCATTTTTTTATCCATAACTGGTCCGTATTGTAATATCTAAACATCATAACAAAGTGAGTAGAAGGCACACAAGAGAAGCGAATGTGCATATAAAACAACGTGTTTACACCGTAACCTCAACCAAAAGTTTCAATCAAACAAGACAGATGCTTGGGATTACGTGTAGTTCACCTATTCTATGATTGCGATCATTTAACGACTACGTTTGTTTGTCACCGGCGTGCTACACCTACTACGAGTACTGTACACCAATGAATGATTTGCCGATTTCATTACCTTTTTACTTCAAAGTTGCCACAAAGTTTCCTGTTGCTTCATACTGCAAATTCACGAAAGGAAAGGGTGTCCTTTAGAAAGATACCTTCCCAAGCTTTCCACGCCATCACATATCACACGCGGCCTCGAGCTCGCTTCAGAAAAAACCAAATCCACCACTATTTCTGTATCGCCCGCATCTGTCGTCTCCCCCCCTCCGGCGGCGGTGGCGGTGGCGACGATGGGACTCGAGATGGAGCCGATGGCGGCGGCGATCGGCGTCTCGGTGCCCGTGCTGCGCTTCCTGCTCTGCTTCGCGGCCACCATCCCCACGGGCCTCCTCTGGCGCGCGGTGCCGACCGCCACGGGGCGCCACATCTACGCGGGCCTCAGCGGCGCCGCGCTCTCCTACCTGTCATTCGGGGCCACCTCCAACCTCCTCTTCGTCGGGCCCATGGCGTTCGGGTACCTCGCCATGCTCCTCTTCTGTCGCCGCGCCGGCCTTGTCACCTTCCTCGGCGCCTTCGGCTTCCTCATCGCATGGTGAAACCCTCCCTCCTATCCTTGACCACATGGGTTTCGTACCATTGCTTAGTTTCGGGTCATCGGCGATGACGTCTGATTGTGGGTAGTACCGGGCTGAAAATGTACAGTTAACAGTTGTTTGTTCGGTTAGGAGACCAGAGGAACTGTAAGCAGATCTGTGGATGTGGCCAAGCCAGAGCATCGGGCGGTCACAGGGTTGAACTGTAGTTCATTAGATTGCAAAACCAGAGGAATGGAGAGCGAGCATGGAGCTTTTGATGTGGGCGTCGCTAAACTTCAGCATTAAGGATTTCGTGTTGAAGCTGGATGAAAAATTATAAAAAAAATCTGGCTGGCCATTAGGTGCTATTTACGAATATTCTTAAGGCGAACCCGGATCTTGTAGTAAATCCACATGAATTTGCTTCTACACCTGCAAACTTTTGGACTTGTGCAGTCTGAATTTGCTTGGTTGCGAAAACAAATTGATCATTTGCTTATGCAGTCTTTTTAACTTTAAAATGCACTGATAATTTTGCAATGAAATATCATTACTCCCACTTGTGCATGATCCGTTTCACTTGTTATCTGGTTGATGTAAGACTGCATCAGGTTTGGCTAGAAATAACATATGACATGCATAGAAATAGCCAATTCTGGAAATTTGTTATTGAATCTAATATAGTGCATTGTTGAGTGTAGACTCCTTTATTTCCTGACATCCCTGCCGGTGAACGGATACGTACAGATTTAAGAGGAAGATAGTTGTTTCCAGGATTTTTAATTTGTCATTTGGATTAGATCAGAGCATTTTGGAGAACTTTAGGCCTTGTTTTTTGCAGACATTTAACTTTTGTGCTAGTTTTATCAGATTTCACTTTCTCATACCCCAAAACTGCTAATGAAAATTGCGCTAAAACATCAGTGGTTTGAGATCTTACATAAACACCTAGTCAGATTCTATTGGAGAAGTTTCTTTATTGCGTTCTCATGAAGCATCAGGTGCAATTTTGGATCGCACGCTTTCAGTAAATCTGTTAATGTAAGTTACAGCCTGTACTTCATCGATTGCTGTATATGGAAATTTATCTGCCTGTCTAGCCAATTAAACCTACGCACAGCTGAGGGGAAGAAAAAGGAAACATTTTTCGTCTATACTACCTGAAATTTTATTTTTATTTCACCACTTCTTAGTCACCTGCTTCAGTTTTTTCTTCTGTTGTAAGGTTGAGTTTGATTTTCCTATTGGTAGTGGTACTAGGATGTGATTTATGATCTGTCAGTGTGGTGTTGAATTAACATGAACTATGTTTGTTTGGAAGGAAGTTCAGGGATGAAAGTTAGTTCCCATCCAAATACCGCCTACAAAGGCTTAAACTGGATTACGACGCTGGTTGGTTCAAGTAGCTATTATTCATTCGTAGCTGGAGTCATCCAAACCTACCGTTTTCTTGTCCAGTTAATTAATATCCAGATATTTCATTTCTGAAGATTGAAGTTATTATATAACCAGACACGCAGGCTGGACCCTAATGTTGTTTTATTCGCCTAGTGATATATTTGGTTGAGTATTTCGAACTGACTGTGGTGTATTCTGATTCCAGTATCATTGACATTGATGCTCCATTAAGCTTTGAACGGAATTTACCGCAGATAGGTGCACCTTCTTTTATCCCCTATAGCTATTGGTGTGAATCAGTGCCAAAAAAATGTTGAGAGGTGATTGCAGTTCCATTCTTATCAATGTTGATGCCTCCGCACCATCCTCTTATACTTTTTTCTCTCATATGGTGCCAAATTAGGGTAGGCGCGGTTAATCTTATGTTCACTACCTAGAAGTGTACACTAGCGGCGACCAGTGTCGTGTAGCCTTTGAAATTCCGTTCTTATCGTTAGTGCGTCCTCACTGTCCTCTTGTACCTTTTCTCGTGTAGTGCCACGTAAGGTTCCCAGGTTTACTAAGTTACTTATTTCTTAATGGGCTGCATTCTCCTATATTAATTTGGTAAAAAATGGGACGATATGGCAGGTTTTGTCCACACCATTCATAAGGTTCGGTCCCTGTTTCATTTCCCTACTGAAACAAACAAGTTACGTACTTTATCAATTCACACATCTTTCACATAGAGTTAGGCATCCACTATGGTGACATAGCCTGTGTCGTACCAGACACCCATACAGAGGTGTTATCTTGATCCAAAAGTCAAGATCTCTTAAATATGCCAATCATATATTCCGGTTCTTTCCCTTCACAGAATGTCATTGACATCTGTCGTATATCACCAGAACAACAGTTGGCTCTGTTTCATGGACAACCAATGAGCTAGGTGAAGATTCTTGTACTGATTGTTGAAGATTGTTGTGTGTTTTTTTAGATTTAAATGTACAATTGGTTTTAGAAAATTTCACTATGGATGTGATCACTTCCTTTATTCACCTTGAGATAAAAGTAATATAGATGAAATCAGTTTATCGTCTCTTAGAAACAAGATGTTCACCCACTTGCTAGCACTAGCACGACCATTCTGTTTATGCTAGTGCCAGCATGCTTGCTTGGAAAAGTTTCAATTGCTTTACCCCCACGTCATAAGCTAATTTAGAGGATAGGAAGGCCATCAAAAGCGGGCAAGAAGAAAGCTAATTTGGAAAGTGAGTATTATCTTTTACTGCCATGTACTACTGATAAGATTAGCCGCAAAGTACCAAAATCGTACATAAAAATTGTGTCTCCTTTCCACACGATCAGTTCCTATCTCACACCATGTTCCTCTTGTAGATTCTGCTACAGGACCAACTTTGGCACTAGTGTTTTGGTTGTTTGAGTCACTCCCTGTTTCTTCTCCGGTTATTATGTACCATAGCCTCTTTTATTTTCATTTTTCTGAGTGTTTTCTCTTTCTACACCATCTTAGTAGTTGGTCAAACTTATCCTAAGCTCTATTTATTTTTCTGTTCAAGCTTGCCTTGACACGTAGTTTACTTTCATGACAGATAAAGTGGTTATATGTTGTCGGCTAGTTCTTTCCTTTTCAACTCTGTTTTTGTTAATGTTTCCTTTTACGCCTCCCTCCCAAGTGGGACGGATCAGCCAACCTAAGTTTGAGATACAAGAAGGTAAATTATTTTTTAGTTTTGGAAGCGGCTTCATATGAAGCATAGTTACTTTTAGGCCAATTTGTTACGATAAAGTGGCTGGCGAACAATTTGTTAGACTTTACAATTACACATTATTGTAATTGACTTTAACCTCAAATATGGGATCATATTACATAAAAATTAACACATTTGGAGATACTTACATACTTTCTTCTTGTTTCAGTCACGTGTACTACATGAGTGGAGATGCGTGGAAGGAGGGAGGCATCGATGCAACTGGTATTGTATAATGTCTATTGTTACTTGTGCTTATTTGAAGTTAAGCTAGAGTTCACTGTGCAATTTGTGAGAGCGTTGCTGACTTGAGTATATGGAACATGTTAAATAATAAGATATTATTAGAATTGTGAACCCCTAATATTATCTCATGCCATTTTACCATTTCTTTCTGTTGTGGTCCTCCCTCATAACTTACAGTGTTCCATTGGGATTCTGTTTTCATCTAGTAATGAAAATGATATTTCTTTACTGAGGGACATGGAGAGAGGATTAATAACGCCCCTCTTAGAAATTCAAGCCATAGTGAAATAATTGCAGATAGGATGTAGGCAGGGAATAGCATAACTGAGTGTATGCATGCACAAATTCAATCATGTAACATCAGCTCTTGCTTGTGTTACCCTCTTAGAATAACACCAAGTCATGTTCCTGTGCCTTTTCAGAATTCCTTTGTTGCCCAATGCAGGTGCTTTAATGGTTTTGACATTGAAAGTCATTTCATGCGCAATGAATTACAGTGATGGTCTCTTGAAGGAAGAAGAGGGTCTACGTGATGCTCAGAAAAAGTATCGTTTGACTAAGTTTCCTTCTCTAGTTGAATATTTTGGTTACTGCCTCTGTTGTGGCAGCCACTTTGCTGGACCAGTATATGAGATGAAAGATTATCTTGAATGGACTGAAAGGAAAGGAGTAAGTAGTCTTCGTCTACTTTTGGTAGGTTATGCAATTTTTTCCCCTTCCTAATTTTGTAAGTTCTTCAACAGGTATGGGCCAGCTCAACTCCGTCACCATTGTTACCTACTTTGCGTGCTCTAGTTCAGGCTGGAGTATGCATGGGGTTATATTTGTATCTGTCACCTATGTTTCCACTTTCACGATTTAGTGAACCCCTATATTATGAATGGGGTTTCTGGCACCGGCTCTTCTTTCAATACATGTCAGGATTTACTGCTCGTTGGAAATACTACTTTATATGGTCAGTTTCAGAAGCTGCAATAATTATATCTGGTCTGGGTTTCACGGGTTGGTCAGATTCTTCTCCCCCAACAGCCAAATGGGATCGTGCTAAAAATGTTGATATTCTAGGAGTCGAACTAGCTGGAAGTGCAGCTCAATTGCCACTTAACTGGAATATTCAAGTTAGCACATGGCTACGATACTGTAAGTTTTGTATCTTGATATTCCAGTACCATTATTATTGTTAACTTGCTTTGTTCGATGATATAATGCTTTTTCATCAAAGAATAGCAGTGCTTCTATGTTTCATTTATTGCGCAGATCTTAACAGGGGTATGCAAAGTAATATATTGTGTAATAGAAAAAATCAAATCTTTCTGTTCTCTTTATAAACTAGAAAGTGCATCTGTAAAGCGTTTTGAAGGCCCTTTATGCAACTACACAAAATATTATGTTGCATACCACTGTTAAGATCTGCACAATATAGGGAACATAGAAGCAATGCTCCTCTCTGTAATAAAGTACTTACATTTCCCATCAAGTTCAGCATTTTTGTATGTATCTGTAGTTTTATATATATGCTGTTTTCCTGTTGATTTTGAGGGTTTGTAAATTCATCGTGTTGGTCCCTGATGATTGTTTAGAACCTTAAGGTCGCCAGTGTGAATGGGAGAAGCATGCATGCCTGTAAATGTTGATCACTAGCTGATTTCAAAATTATGTACATGTACATTCGGCACTCATGTATTAGTATCATGTCTTCAAAATTGACTTCTTTGAGAAATGATTATCTGAAATTTACCTTTGTGCTAAGTATGGTATGCACTAAGCAGTTTGTTTTCATGCAAATGCCATAATTGATGTGATGCACGTTGCTTAATACCTATAGAACGTATTGAATGCCACAGTTATCAATTGCATGAGATTAACTTTGACTTCCATGGCTCCACTATTATTTCAGATGTGTATGAGAGGTTAATTCAGAAAGGAAGGAAGCCTGGTTTCCTTCAATTACTGGGTACACAGACAGTTAGTGCTATTTGGCATGTGAGTTGTATTTCTCCCCTCCACCTTCTGTGTCCTCAGTTCATGTTCACTGTATATTGAACTTTTCATGTAGCAGAGCATCCTGAAGTTTGTTTGACAAACAGTTGCTAAATAAAACAAGAAGGCTATAGTGGGAGTTTAGAGCTGTTACTGTCCTGGTAGTTGAACCTTAATTACCTGCCTTTCAAAGTAGAGGCAGTATGCGACATTCTTTACCCATGATAATAACTATTTTGACTTGTGACATATTAATATTTTTTGTTGTCTCGGCAAGCTGTTGTCGCCTGATGAACTGATGATTGATACTTTGCCAATGTCATATCACATGGATTTGTCCATCAGTCTGATTTTTTTTAATGTTCTACAGGGACTGTATCCAGGATATATGATATTCTTTGTTCAGTCGGCATTGATGATAAATGGTTCAAAAGGTAGCTCTCCCTCCCTTCCATGACATTTCTGAGATTGTACTTGATATCTCTCAAAGAGATTGTACTTGATTGAAAGCTGCATCAGCTTGTAAACTGCAATCTGATTTGGCCTCCTCTTTCGATACAGTTATATACAGATGGCAACAAGCTGTGAGCAATCCAGTCCTCCACACTATCCTGGCTTTACTAAACTGTGCATACACCATGATGGTGCTTAACTACTCATGCATTGGCTTCCAGGTTAGTTTCATGCCTCTGAATCTGGCATTCTGGCTATACCTTACCCTGTAGGAAACTTAAGACATAATCTTATCAGATTTCTTGTCTGAGTGAATTGCATAATACGTGCACCTAAATTTCTCCCATTGTGTTGTTGGTTCTTGCGTTTGATGATTATCGTCATGTATGGTTTTGCGGTCATTCAGGTTCCACTTAATCAAAATAATATCAATAAAACAATAGTCAATCCAGGTTGCTTTGCAAACTTAGTTTAGACAACTTAGGTCCAAAGTGCTTTAGTTTCTTCGCAAAGTTACCTTCTGGACCATGATGTGACCATCAGCATACTGGGGAACTTGTCCCCATTAAGCACACTATAGGTACTAGGGTATTACTAGTAGCATTACTGTTTTGTAGAGAAAGAATGGCGTGTCTTAAATTCCTTTCTTTCCTTTAGTGTCTCCACAGTAGCTGGACTTACCAGTAATCTTCCACATGAAACAGACGGGTTTTTACTATATCGTATGCTTTTGTTCTACTCCAGGTACTGAGCTTCCAGGAGACCTTAGCATCCTACAAGAGTGTATACTATGTCGGCACGATTGTTCCTATTCTATGCGTGTTGCTGGGCTATGTTATCAAGCCAGCGAGACGTTCGAAGCCGAAGGCTCGCAAGGCAGAATAAGGACAAGGTGAATTGATCATACATAGAGGAAATACGAAGCTTCATTGATGATTATGACAAGCTAGTATCCAGTTTACTCCGTCTTTGTCAAACAATATGAACTTTAGCAAAAGGATGATGTGGTGGCTCCAACTCCCACTATGGGGCTCCACTGGAACTGACCAGTCATTACAAACGTGCCATTTCTGTTGGGTATATCTTCCGTTTGTTTTACCACATGCACCACATGATTTTGGTCGAAAGCTGTTTGTAATTTGTTTATTTATTATATATTGTGTGAATCTTAAGCCTTTTTAGTTCTTTTCTACTTGGTTATGTTCAAGATGCTCTATGTTAACACCTTTCCACTGAGCACCGGATGCAAGTGTGAATGCGCTTGCTATTCTTTGTTCATACTCATCTTGTCAGTTGATAACAGCTGAGCTCCTAGAAGAAAACATTCGTGTGTTGACTGTTGACCACCACCAGGCATCACTTACTTTGAATACAACTTTGGTGCGATCGTAGCTGAACTTCGAGACGACAGATCTTGGTCATAGATAACTTCGGTCATATAAATGGTGCTATAGAGGTGTGCATCTATGGGTGGTTCGGTCCAACCCCGACCTGATTGATATGCGGTAGTTCTGGTGCTGTTGGCTTTGTGTTTGTCCAATTGTGCCTCAGCATACGCTGGGCCATGGCTCATATTGGTGCTCTGCTCTGACGCGACCACTATGAAGGGCACCGTAGTGTTGCTACAGCGCTATGCAGGAAAAAGGCCAGTGATTCGACGTAATGTGGCGTTGATCAGGTCGTGACCATGACCGTTGGGTGCCCTGGCCTGCTCTGGTTCCGGTTGCAATCATCCTTTTGTTCGGTTGCACTGGGCATCTGGAACGACGCACGCCATGCTTCGTGTAGAAATATGAGGTTGGCGTGATGTGTCGTATGTATTACTGAGCATAATGTGCGAGTATATATAGACAGTACATGGTCATTTTGTCGTACAAGTAAGTTACAACTGCATGGAAACATATCATATCTTTATCCTAAACTATCGTAACAATTGCATGCTTATATTGTAATAACCCCCACAATCGCAGCGGTAGCGGAACGTCGCGGACTGGACGGTGGTGACCCGCTCCATGGGAGGTGGCGCCGTGAGAGCCAAGGATGTCGCTGGGACGGCGAAGATGACCGCGTACATCGATGCTATGGCCCAAGGGCGGCATAGCTGTAGAGCACGAGTGGGTGAAGCGACTAGAGGCCGCCGGCAGCGTACACGCCTACGAAGACGCGTTGGCAGCCCGTAGCGAGGACCATGGACGGCGGCGCTACGGCCCGAAGGGACGACGCGGCGGCAGTCCGATGCTCGATCGGTGGTAGGCGCGCTTGCTCCATGATATGAAGAGCGGCGAAGACGACCCGACGGGACGGTGGCGACAACCGTGGGGGCGTGGCAGCCCGCAGAGAGGTCGCAGCAGGCGAGGAGGTAGGAGACCGTTGACGCCCTTATCGGAGTAGCGGCGCGCGAGAACAACGGGCGGTGGGCAATGCAATCCAATTTATGATCGGCGAAGAAAAAAAAACGTCGGTCGAGCGACCGGCGGAGAGAAAAGCCGATCTATAGATCGGAAAAAAAGACTTCAGGGCAGCCGATAAACCGATGGGCAAACAAATCCTACCTACGGGTTGCGAAGATCATGCAGATTGGCCTCCATAGGGACGATGCGGTGCAGAAGCTTGTTTAGATGATAGGCTTAGAAGGTAGATGGCGTAACGTGTTGGATATACTGTACTCCCTCCGTTTCTGAATGTAGCGTGTATAGTTTTCTGCACGAATATTAAGACATGGGTATTTTGCATAGAGTGCACTAATTTTTTTTCTGGAAAAAATCACGAGAGATGAGTTCTTTATAGACACAAAATGAATACGATCCATTAAATCCCTCTTTCGAGACTAGGTCTCGTTTTTTGATGGGTCAAATTGTCCCTTTACAACAAATACACCTTATATTATGGACTTTTCTTTAAAAAACTATACACCTTATATCTAGAAACGGAGGGAGTATTATTTAGCCGAGGGCCGGATCTAGAATTCGACCAAAGCCAGGGCCAACATTGTATTATGTGTTGTAATTAGGCTAAATCATAGACGTGTCTTCTCTTTCCTGAAAAATACGTGGATCTAAGTTTCTTTGCAAAAAAAACAGCACAAAGTTTGCTGAACATGGATGGAGTTAGGTGCTTTGGTCGCGCTGCCGTTACGTTATCCCCATGATTTTCAAAGTCTGCGTCCCCGGGTGAGCGGTGGAAAACTAGCATTGCTGTCGATACTCGGTTGGGCTTTGCGCCAACGCGCCGTGCCGCACACACACGCGCTCCGATCTGTACTCTTCCACCCGGCGACCGGCCGGGGCACCCGTTGAAGCGTGGTGTGCGCATGGCAAGTAGTACTACCAGAGACCAGTGCGCGGCTCGATCGGCGGCACCCATGCCCTGGACGCGACGCCGTGCAGCCTTGCCGGTGACCTTGAGTGGAGACTACCGACTGCCGCAGACAGCACCCCGGCCGATGGATGCGCAGAGCACAGTTTCATCATACTATAGTATAATCACTCAATCGACTGACATGGTTTGAACTTTGACGTGCTGATGCGGGTATATGGTCGCGTGTTAACGATGGGAGCCGCTGCCGATTTGCCATCGGTCGTCAGTCAGTTCACTGTGGCGTGAGTGCGGCGTGGAGAGGAACGCTGTCGACGCCATGCATGCAGGGAGTAGCAGCTTTGCAGTGCACACAGAGAGCGAGCGGAGGAGAGCGCGCGGCGGAGAGCGCGAGAGGTGCTCCGCGCGCGTCCGGCACCACCGCGTCTGAGTCGTCTGAGCCTGAGCGTCGGCACCACCGCGTGCTCCCCCCACAAACGCAGCAGCATGCATGGCCGGAAAACTGATTCAGGGGAGGTGCATGCCCGCACGACGCTGTGCAACACAGCACTACCCATCTAGTTCGTCAGGTGGCGTTGACGACTGCTGTTCGAGACGGAGGATTCGCCAGCCTTTGCGGCGTATGCGTTGCACTTGCGCTGATCACTCGATCAAGAGGGACCCCGCCGCCACCAGTCTTCTGCACTGGCCATCCGCGCGCGTCAGTGGATGCGCCTCCTCGCCTCGCCTGTTTCGGTCTCGGAGGAGTTCAAAGTGTTTGTCATGCCTTTCAAATGCGTGTAATAATCTAGCTAGCTGCTGTTCAGTACAGTACTGCTTGGTTTCATCAGAAAAACAAATGCCTCCGCGCTTTAATTTCGACGCCCTGATGAATGCATGCACCAGAGTACAATCAGCCTAGAGTTATTCCAATAGCAATATATCCCCTTACATGTATTGGCGGACCTAGAAACTTCCGGAAGCGTGCGCAAACATGCTTATGTCGCCATTTTTTCATACGAGATCATCGTACAAAGTCAGAAAACTGAAAACATAAGGCATCGCCCGCCGGCAAGCTTGGGCGGCTGCCCGGGCTGAAGGGACGCTGGATCCGCCTCAGTTGTTGCATGCATGCTACTAGTATTAGCGTCTTACGTAATGGTTCCAATTATAATTTTTGACGACGGCATCCAAACCAAGAAACCTCACCTAATCATGATTTTGGAGACAAAAGAAAACCTCAATTCTCCCGAGGTCCATCGCGGCTCCCGTATTGCCGCGTGGACGAAAAAAAAGTGAGCACGCCGGCGAAAAGAGCCACTTGCTTAACCAAATTAAATGGAAATCAAACTTTGCATGGCCGTCCGCTGTTGGCTTTATTCGACCCACGGGCATAACCAACTTCAGATAGCGAAAACGAAATGCATGGACAGGTCAACGTAAAACATAGTCAAAAAAGGAGCCGTCGGTCGCCGACTAATAAATTCATTATCGTGATGCATTTCAGCATTTGAATTGAACGTATCATCACTTTTTTTTAGGGAAAAGGTATCGTCACATGACGTAATTATTACTCTCTCCGGTCCAGGAGTCACAACGGTACTAAGGGCATGGTGACGTCAACCTTTTCTTAGAGTTGATAAGTAGGATATTAGTCTAGTTGGAGAAGAAAGAATGAAGCAAGAGTAGGTTGCTTTCCCTTAGCTAAGAGATAATCTCTTACGAAATAAGAGAAAGCTATTTTCTCCATTGTAGCGTATGTCTTTCCTCAGCAACACAATTTTTCACTAAAACGTAATTAATTCTCATTAATTATTAGGGATGACAATAATAGATAATGCGCTGTATAACTTATATCTTTTGCATTCTCTAAATGATGTGGATGGTTAAGAGAAGGCAAATCTTTTCTACCATTGTACATGCCCTAAGATAGATGACTACTGGCTACCAGCGATTTCATCGTCCGATTTGTTTCCTCCAATTTGTTTCGTTAATTAGCCATTAAAAAGGGCATGCCAACGGACATGGTGGCCCACCTGCATGCTCACACCTCTCCCATCGCATGGAAAAAAATTCTATACGACACAAGCTCGTACGACCCAGCCCGTGGACCATATCCAGCGACCTACACGTGGACATTAATTAGAGTGAAGTGGGCCATAGATGGAGAAAAACCTTACTCTCCCGTGATATTCTTACTGTTTCGATAAAACTTACTTCTCCAATGAGAGAAAAACTTGTTAGCTGCATCATATTTTCTACTTAGGGGTTCCCAACAGTTACATCATGGCCTCCCTAAACGCTTTCTCTTCATCAAGATTGAGCGGATCTCTATAAGCGATAGCTACAACTCTGTGCACGCCCATTGCAATGAGCCACAAGATGGTTTTGCTCTACCATCTTTCGAAATGCGCATATGTAAACGGGTTCGTTTTTAATATAGCCGCAAAATCGGATGGTGAATATTGCCTACAGACATCGGATTTTTGAATTGTTGGAATATTAAACAACTTCTATATAAGTTTAATTAGCGAAAGCAACGTCACATGTGCAATTGTAAATATAACCACATAAAACAAACTAGCCATATCTAGAAGATCTACATATGGGTCAAATACTAGTGAAAACAGAGAGAGAAATAACACATATATGTGTTGATCGGGAAGGTCCCCACCATAGCGTTCTTGCTGTCGGCCATGGCGGTGACGAGGAAGCAGACGAACAGCCGACGAAGATGTAGTCGAACGGAAGCGAGCAGTCACGCTAAGATGCACCCATACAATCTTATATGTTCTCTAGAGGAGATATGCCCTAGAGCCAATAATATTTATTTATATATGTTTCATAATTAATGTTTATATTTATATGCTAAAACTTTGTGGTTTCTGAATATAGATTGAGAAGACATCCATACTCACGTGTCGAAATATGAACATCATGAAGAACCTCGTCTCACCTCTTACAATATCTCATTGGTTGCATGATGAACCTGTTTTCCTGGTCATGGACAAAAGGTTGCCGACAACAATGGGAGCACATTGTTGGCAGAATAATGGGTCTGGACAGACCCAAACTTATTGATATACTACGAGATCTTATCGCCGCGGTGTTATTAGTAATACACAAAAAGGTTAACGCGCATACATGTCCTTCGACCATGAGAATGTTAGGTCCATGCATGTTGGAAAGGTTGCGCTTTACTTTTGTCTAATGTCATGTCGTACAAAGATGATCATAACGACAATTTCTGGGTAGCTCGAAAATGTATACCGGACTTAATGATCCAAGGCTGAGAATTGCTACTCTGGTGATAAAGAGATACTTTCTGGACCCACTCGGTATGACGGAATCCATCATCGTCTCCGCATATACTGCATGATGTAAATTATGGGGACATGGGAACAAGAAAAGGAAATAGTGTTCAAGATTTTCTTCACATGGATATCGTAATGTCTCGCCTCGGGTACTATTAAGTATCACAAAGCAATGGGAACAACATATGGGAACTCACATTCGTATAACAATGAGGATCAATATGGGCGTGTGATACCCACAACTATAGGGGATCGTTGAAATCTTCAATGTGTAAGTATTAGTATCGATCCCACAAGGAGTAGAAGGTATAAGTATTTATCCTCTCAAATAAGAGTGTCACTTCTCTTATTATCTATGCACTAGACAAACTAAAATGATTAAATGATGCAAGTGTTTTGGGTTTTTGGTGTAGAGTTTGCAATAAAGTAAAAAGCTGAAAATAAAATATGATGAGTGAAAGCTCTCAAAGAGAGAAAGCCCAATCCTCTATGCAGCAAGAGGACAAGCTTAAGTGTGTGTTTCTTATGCGTGGAAAACGTTCCCAAGGGCTACATGGATTTCATGGCATAGATATTTCTAGAACAACAAGGTAAACATTTTGTCAAGTTTTAATCTTCTTTGGACGGAGCCATAATTAGGTGTAGCTAAATAAATAAACTAAACCCCTTATGATGGTTCTTATGGCCAAGTAAATGACTGCACAAGAGTTATTAAGACATAGAGTCCCACCATAGCCTTAAACTCTAAGGTCCCCGATATAAATCCCCTCCTAATGGTACTTCATGTATTAGACCACAGGTTTACGTGTCCTCCCAGGTCCTACCCATTCCATCACATTAGTGTGATCACCTTCATGCATTACTCAACATATGTGTGCACCCATACGTTGTACAATAAGATAACCATAAAATATAAAAACTTGACCAAATACTCAATACATGTTAAGTGGAAATCATTGCCAATCCATCCTATGCCCCCAGGAACATGAGAGAACTACTCACAACGCGAAGACATGATATGATTCAATGGTATAAGTGATACAACACAATCTGAAAATATAATCTCCCCACAAAACAATGACAAGTAGCAATTCACAAACATGTAGAATAGTACTTAGACAATAGCTAGGGTTCGAACAATCTCAAACTATGAGGGGGGTGAAGTGGATCACGAAGATGGTGATGGAGATGGTGCTGGTCTTGACGGTGGTGTTGATGGAGACTCCGGAGGGGGGATGGAGGAGCCTTCCGGAGGTGATCCGGCGGCGTTTCCCCCCTCCAATCTTCTCCGGCGACAGCCTTCTGACTCTCTGTTTCGTGGTTTTGTGTTTCTCCGCCGCCTCCTTGCGAAACTCCTCGGGGGACTATTTTTATAGTCGGTTTTAGGTCAAGACGAAGCCACGGAGAAAAACGGACGGCATCGGAGCCACGAGGGGGAAGAGGGTGCCTCACGCGGCCAGGGAATCTGGCCGCGTGGGACCACCTAATTTCCAGCTGGTTGGGCTTCTGGTCTTCATTTTCAGCCCATTGCGTTCGTCTCGAAAATTCTGAACCGTGCTCTTTGGCCTTGCCCTTTTTGGAGTCCCGAAGCTCCCGGAAAGTCCGAAACACTAAAAAAGACGTTTTCTGGAAAACAGAGTTAGAACCAAAAGAGGGGGGATTGTTTAGAAAATCCCCGAAATCATTATAAAACATGAATATAACATCATATAAGTTGCAAATATGTAGGAATATCTAGTAATAACATGCAAAGTTCATGTATGCATTTTACATGCATCAACATCCCCAAGCTTAACCTATACTCGTCCTCGAGTATGAAGGTGATAAAACTAACATGGACTTTGCATTTTAATACTATCAATGGATATCAAAGATGATTACTATTGCTACATAAAGTCAAATGATTCATTCTCAAAGGAGTAGCAATATACAAGATAGATTATGAAGTGATATCAAATATTCAATGAAAGGATGTTCAATGATAATTCACAAAGTGTAACATAGAAGAAAGTACTATGGACCAAATGTATGCATAATGAAAAGTAAAAACATCCTATAATGGTCATAGAGTATTCTTATAAATCTGAATATAAAAGGTGGACACTTTGGAAAGATATATAATGAGTAGAGGTAAAACATGAATAAGTTTCATCTAACTTCCAAATGCTTCTACTTAAGTTAATGTTTGCAATGTGGTATTCATTGGTGTCAAGCTCTCATTACCCCTATCATAGCATCTTGAATGGTTAAAGTTTAAAGTGAAAGCAAATATGAGTAGTATGCTTGACAAAGTATGGGTTGAATGTCTCATGCCCCGTGAATACGAGTACCTACACCACGGTGTTACTCAACTTGGGACACAAAAGCAAGTTCAAGTTAAGGTCATTGTAAGTAATATAATAGCGTCATCAAGAGCGTCAACTGGGGTACCTCTTGTCCCAGGACATGGAACAAGCCCATGTCAAAATGACAAGACAAACAAACAAAATGAACAATCTCCACACCCTTTTTATTTACTATTGGTATAGCTTTTTATTGTGGGTGCATCACTGAAGGTTCACCATAGCATGTAAGTAAATTTCCACCATGAATGATGCATGGCTTAGATTAGCGGCCCAGGCGTCTCTCTAGCCATTTATACAAACTCATTAAACTTACTAAGTTTCCACATTTATTTGGCACCATGATAAGCATCCATAAACAAAAGTACATGATATCAACAAAATATAAAGAGCACGTTGAAAGCTTGCCATGTGACAGCACATATGAGCTAACTCCCAACCAAGACTCTTGTCAAGCTCACAACTTCATAATTTTAATCACAATGGGTCATGTTTATTAAGTGCAATAAAAGTAAGGTGTGCATCAAGTTCGTGAGAGCTCTTTAACCAACTTTTCCCATAACAATCAATAACATAAGCATTTTAATTCAGAAGTATAGATAATACAAAATAACATGATAAACATACTCGGAATAGCATAAAGCTAATAGGTAGATATGGTGGACTCACTGGAAAAACTTTGGTTGAAGGTGTTGGAAAACAAGTTTTTACTTGTTGGAATTTTTGGGCTAGCAAGAGGGAGAAAGTTGACCGTCTAAATGCATGCATAAGTGTCCATAGAACTAACCAATCCATGTTAAACAAAGTAAAGTAACATTCAGCATCAAAACATGAATAAAAGATAGCTCTTGATAAAACACTTGCAAATTAATATTCATTAAAAGCACATGAATCATGCAACTATATGTATCTTTTTGAATCAACTCAAACATCCCTTTCCCAATCTTTTTAATAGCATCCAACTTAATTCAACCCAAATTTCCAGTACCTCTCCATAAAATAAATGATAGTGATGGTCTTACGAAAAGCAAAACAAAAATAAAAAGAACAATAAAAGGACGCTCCAAGTTTATGCGATAGTAATGCGTTGATAGAAAAACAGAAAATAGACGTGTGCAAACCGAGAGTGTTTGGTCCAGTGGGGTGCCTTGACATCCCCAAGCTTATGGTCTTCACCATCCTTAGATAGCTCTTGGTGCATCTCCTCTAATCCCTGTGAAAAAACTTCAACACAAAATTTTCTCCCATCTCTTTTCTGTGGGGTGACATTAGTAGGTACAAAAGATAGAATGCTTGCTGCAAGAAATTCATGAACATAAATTCATATTAAGTGTCCAGCAAGTGTATAATGTTGTATGCTTCCTCATAAACTCAAGTCAATCAAGAAGATTAAACTTAAAAGTTCAAAGAATGCATCAAACAAAATAGGACAGAATCTGTCCAGAAAAACAGCAGCAGCAAAACGTATTTATTTACCCTACTTAGACATGTCCAAAAAATCAGCAAAAATTCATGCATACAGAGGATGAAAAGTTGCAACTACAGTTCAAATTTGAGCTTAATCGGAGTTACAGAATAGGAATTAAAAATCATACCGTGCACAGATTCGTGCTGGAATAAAATCTCCGAATATAATGAGCAACTTTTTCAATCCAAAATAGGTAAAACTTGGCACTTTATTGAAAATTCCAGAAACTAAACTAAAAACTAAGTCTCTTGTTACAGCAAGAGGACACAAAGAAAATCAAAAGTAAAAACAACCGGGTTGCCTCCCGTAAAGCGCTTTCTTTATAGCCATATAGCTAGGCTTACTTACTTGGTATCAAGATGGTTGGAGTGAGGTGGCTTGGCATCCCCAAGCTTGAATTCTTGTACTTACATGATATATGTAGAGTGAGCCTAGGGGTAACATCCCCAAGCTTGAGTGTTTGTCCCTCTTGATCATTGTTCATCACCCTCAACTCTTCCACTTGAAAATTCTCTTTACACAAAACTCATCATAAAACTTGATTAGAGGGGTTAGTGTCTCCATAAATTAAATCCACATAGGTACAGCAAAGACATATCATGAGTTGATTCTAAACATTAGCTACTGTTACTATGGTTGTGTATTGCTCTTTGATCAATAGAACCACACAAAACACAAGTAATGAGAGTAATGCAAAATAAAGACAGAATCTGTCAAAAACTGGACAGCCCGTAAAGAGTGAATTTTCAGAGGCACTTACGTTGCTCAAATCAGAAAACTTTGAACTAATGAAATGTGTAATAATAACTGAATATTGCTGTCGTAAAATATCAGGTCAAAATTCCTCTTCTGTGATTTTAACATTTTTCGCAGTGAAGCTTAGGAATCTGTTTTCTGGACAGCAAATCACTATTGTTTGATCCTACCTCTCAAAAGAGGTTATTCTTGCCATAAAGATGAAAAATAAGATACAAAGGTGTTGTTACAGTAGTAAACAAGCACCTTGACTCAAAAACCAAAACTTAAACTGAAGATAAAAGAAATCAAAAAGAAACAAAAAGAACTAAGAAAGAATCAAGAGAAACAAATAAAGAAGAAAGAAAATATTTTTGTTGTTTTTGATTTAGCAAAAGGGCAAAAGAAGAAGCAAATATATACAACATAAACACTCTTTTTATTTGGTTTTAGCTTTGGGAAAAGTTTTAATGATAGAGACTTTGCAATGGTTCCATTGGCATGAACAACACATGTTCAAGGTCGACCCCAACTTCTCCATTACTCATCCTTCTCATTTACTTTCCCAAATTTTATATAAAGTGAAAATCTTAAACTAGCAATTAGAAAACAGTAGGTAAAGTTATTTTGCATGTTCTCAAGATATAAAGGTGTGCTCAAACCGAATAGGAAATAAAAGCATAAAGAGCACAACACAAAACATTAAACCATTAACTTTTAAGTCTAACTCCTTTTCTATGCATTGGCATTTTATATATGAATAAATAGCAGCAATTTTGTGGTAACCAATGCATGTAATGATCAGTAGGTTGCATTTTAAATAACATAGAAACATAAATATAAGTCTTTCTTCCTCTCTCATAATAGTTACAAGTAGTGGAACCAAATTTGATAAAACAACTATTAGATTGGTGCAACTTTGCAAACTTAGGAACATATAAAGGATTATTAAAACTATCATGTAAGATATTAGCATGTTTTCCTCTCTCAAAATAATTGCAAGAAACATCATAAACATGATGGTTGTGGGTGGAATGGTTATTAGTGCAAGATAATTTCAGCCCACATAAGTACTTTTCAACATATAAAAGCTTCTCCTCCATGGTGTGAATAGGAGAATTCAAAAATAAAGTAGGACTCTCATAAGTGAGAGTGTTGTCACAAGCAGCAAGTATATCATTTTTATCCTCACATAAAGTAATAACAGCTAAACATGGAGGATTATCAATAAGCATAGGTCCATCATCTAGAGTACTATCATAAAACATGTCTAAACCATACTCCTCATCATCATCAAAATTATTATCAATAATGTTATCATTAGGCATAGGTTGATATTCCTCCTCATTATCAGAATCATAAGAACAAAGTTTATCATCAACAAAAAATTTAGTGTTACCCTCATCCATAGGTGGTGAAGGTGGAAGTTCCCTCTCTTCATTCTCTAGTTGTTCATCATTTTCATCATCTTCTTGGGGTTGCACGGGCATCCCCAAGCTTAGGCTTTTGTCATCTTCTTCCTGCAAAATATTAGAGCTTTCTTGGGCAGCTCTCTTCCTTGTGTCAACAACATAGATATTTTCATTAAATTCAACTATGCAGAGATCAAGGATAGTGGCAATCAAAACTTTAAATTGAGAAGCTATAGGGCAGGTTTCATGTTCATCAATGAAGGTGTATAATTCATAGGCTGCCATAAAAATAACAAATTGCTCTACTTCTTCCATCCCTAAGTGAGCATAATTCCATGTATGATAAGTTGCAATAACATGTTCTTTATTGGAAGGGCATTGGAATTCAAAGTGTCTAAAGTATTTAGAGCAACAAATTTCTTCCTCATGATAATTAAGCAGCCCACTAGCAATTTTATTTAGAAGCTCTATGTAGCCTCCTAATCTTTTCCCTTCATTTGATTTTCTAAATTCAGCAGCTATCATGGCGTTTTCATAATAGTTTTCCATTTTCTAATTTTTTTGTTTTTGTTTTTGATATAAATAACTGAAAGTAAAACTAAACTAAATGCAAAACTGAAAATAAATATCTAGTGCAAACAAGAATAAAAACTTAAGCGCTACACTCCCCGGCAACGGCGCCAGAAAATGTCTTGATACCCACAAGTATAGGGGATCGTTGAAATCTTCAATGTGTAAGTATTAGTATCGATCCCACGAGGAGTAGAAGGTATAAGTATTTATCCTCTCAAATAAGAGTGTCACTTCTCTTATTATCTATGCACTAGACAAACTAAAATGATTAAATGATGCAAGTGTTTTTGGGTTTTTGGTGTAGAGTTTGCAATAAAGTAAAAAGCTGAAAATAAAATATGATGAGTGAAAGCTCTCAAAGAGAGAAAGCCCAATCCTCTATGCAGCAAGAGGACAAGCTTAAGTGTGTGTTTCTTATGCGTGGAAAACGTTCCCAAGGGCTACATGGATTTCATGGCATAGATATTTCTAGAACAACAAGGTAAACATTTTGTCAAGTTTTAATCTTCTTTGGACGGAGCCATAATTAGGTGTAGCTAAATAAATAAACTAAACCCCTTATGATGGTTCTTATGGCCAAGTAAATGACTGCACAAGAGTTATTAAGACATAGAGTCCCACCATAGCCTTAAACTCTAAGGTCCCCGATATAAATCCCCTCCTAATGGTACTTCATGTATTAGACCACAGGTTTACGTGTCCTCCCAGGTCCTACCCATTCCATCACATTAGTGTGATCACCTTCATGCATTACTCAACATATGTGTGCACCCATACGTTGTACAATAAGATAACCATAAAAGATAAAAACTTGACCAAATACTCAATACATGTTAAGTGGAAATCATTGCCAATCCATCCTATGCCCCCAGGAACATGAGAGAACTACTCACAACGCGAAGACATGATATGATTCAATGGTATAAGTGATACAACACAATCTGAAAATATAATCTCCCCACAAAACAATGACAAGTAGCAATTCACAAACATGTAGAATAGTACTTAGACAATAGCTAGGGTTCGAACAATCTCAAACTATGAGGGGGGTGAAGTGGATCACGAAGATGGTGATGGAGATGGTGCTGGTCTTGACGGTGGTGTTGATGGAGACTCCGGGGGGGGATGGAGGAGCCTTCCGGAGGTGATCCGGCGGCGTTTCCCCCCTCCAATCTTCTCCGGCGACAGCCTTCTGACTCTCTGTTTCGTGGTTTTGTGTTTCTCCGCCGCCTCCTTGCGAAACTCCTCGGGGGACTATTTTTATAGTCGGTTTTAGGTCAAGACGAAGCCACGGAACAAAACGGACGGCATCGGAGCCACGAGGGGGAAGAGGGTGCCTCACGCGGCCAGGGAATCTGGCCGCTGGGACCACCTAATTCCCAGCTGGTTGGGCTTCTGGTCTTCATTTTCAGCCCATTGCGTTCGTCTCGAAAATTCTGAACCGTGCTCTTTGGCCTTGCCCTTTTTGGAGTCCCGAAGCTCCCGGAAAGTCCGAAACACTAAAAAAGACGTTTTCTGAAAAACAGAGTTAGAACCAAAAGAGGGGGGATTGTTTAGAAAATCCCCGAAATCATTATAAAACATGAATATAACATCATATAAGTTGCAAATATGTAGGAATATCTAATAATAGCATGCAAAGTTCATGTATGCATTTTACATGCATCAGCGTGTACAGCTCCGCTATTGATTACCGAACATGTAGGGTCACACGCTTTAGTCTTCCTATAGTTAGTTGAGTACGTTGATGGTTGGATACATGACAGAGCGCCACCGGAATGGTTCCGGAGTGATCGAAAGGGTTACCGAGAGATAGACGGAAACGTTCTGGGTACTGGGAATGTCCCGAATCACCTAGATGGGCATTGAAATATTTCTATAAGAGTCCAGAGAGTCTGAAAGGTTATGGAATATTCTATAGGGGTCCATGGGCTGCCCACTAGGTTGGACCGAAGTGGTGTGGGGGGGGGGGGGGGGGCAGCCACGGGGGACAAAGGGCCCGTTAAGGGCAGCCCCCCTAGTTGATCCCCACCGGGAGGCTAAAAGGGGGCGACGGCTAGGGTTAACGGTGCGCCCAAAACCCTAGCCAGCCAACCCATGTGGGGTGCATGGAGGCAGCGACACATGAGGGGAGGTCTTTCCCCTCCTCCAAGGCTCATGTCCCCTTCCTCCTATACAAAGGAGAGGAGCCCCTTCACTAAACACGTAATTGGATCTGTTGACTTTTGAGGTGTCCTCACCAATATATTTAATCTCTCTATCTCTCCCATGTCTTGAGATCTCCACCACATGTACGCCAGTTGATCTCATGTTCAGGATGGCGGAGCTCTGCTGAACTGGGGGATATGAACTCGTGCAAACTCTCAGAGGGATCATACGTTTGATCCTCTTCGAGCAGGAACACGACAACATCCTCGTTGCTAGTCTTAGCTACGAGAATCTTCAATAGGCTTCACCAACATCTACTTCCGCTATATGGTGTTGGTCACAATCTAGATCTAGCCTTTGCGTTTTTGCTTGTACCTTCATAGATAGATCTTGGTGGTTTGTATAGGGTGATTTTTGTTGTTGTCCATACACGCTTTCGTACACCCTTTCCCGATGCAGGATCTGAAGGGAAGGGTTTTCAAAGGGCTGCTCTCCTGAACGGTCATGCACGTGGTCGTCGGGATGGGAAAACCTGGAAGCAGCACAACAAAACAAACTACGCAGTGGAGAGGCATAAAGTGAGTGGTGTGATACGTTTCAAGCGTATCTATAATTTCTGATGTTCCATGTTGATATTATACCAATTGTTACATGTTTTATATACACTTCATAGCATTTTTATGCATTTATTGGACTAACCTATTAACAAGATGCCACAGTGCCAGTTTCTGTTTATTATGTCTGTGTATTGCAGAAAAGGCCCGAAAACCAAAGTGCTCGGAAAAATTCAGAAAAATTACAGAAATTCTATTTCGTCAGAAGACCCACGGAGTCAGACGGGCAATTCCAGCGGAGGCCCACTGCCCCCACACCATGGGCCTGTGCGGCCGGAGGGGGCGGCGCCGGGGGTGGTGTGGCCACCTCGTGCACCGCCTCGCGACGCCCTTTGGACTATATATTGCCTCCGCGGTGAAAACCCTAAAAGGATTGACGATTTCTCCAGAAGAGTTCCGTAGCTTCGCCGCCACCAAAAACCCTAATTCGGGGGACAGAAGTCTCTGTTTCGGCACCTTGACGGGACGGGGAATTGCCCCCGGAGCCATCTCCATCGACGCCACCGCCACCTTCATCGCCGTTTCTACCTCCCATGATGAGGAGGGAGTAGTTCTTCATCGGGGCTGAGGGCTCTACCGGTAGCTATGTGGTTTATCTCTCTCTCCCATGGTGTGATCTTTATGTGATCATGAGTTTGTAATCTAGTTCAATTCACAGATATTACTTTTCATTATCTTATGAATTATGCTACTCAAGTGGTTTTATTAATGTAAACTCCGGAGTCACCTTTGTCCCACGGTGCGAAGTTGACAGTGTGCGCACCGTGTGTGGCTCTTAGGCTAAAGATTACAGGAATACTTATCATGGGTTATTATTTGTGTTGGATGTCTCTATGAAATTGTGGTGTTTGTCTAGTACTATTTTAGGGCGCTCAAGTTGACAGTGTGGGGTTTCCTAGATGTGGAATGCGACTTTAAGGTGTGCATTTATAGCCCTACGCAGTGGATTGGTGTTCGTTATCCAACGAGAGAATAATTCAGAGTAGCATAGTGAAGAGGAAATATTTATGTATTCAATTATATTATTATTGTTGAGAGTGTCCACTAGTGAAAGTATGATCCCTATGCCTTGTTTCTAAGCATCGAAACACCGTTTACAACCAGTTCTGCTACATGTTTGCTTGCTGCCATTTTTATTTCAGATTGCAATTACCACTTATAATCATCCATATCACTTGTATTTTAATATCTCTTCGCCGAACTAGTGCACCTATACATCTGACAAGTGTATTAGGTGTGTTGGGGACACAAGAGACTTCTTGTATCTTAATTGCAGGGTTGCTTGAGAAGGATATCTTTGACCTCTATCTCCCTGAGTTCGATAAACCTTGGGTTATTCACTTAAGGGAAACTTGCTGCTGTTCTACAAACCTCTGCACTTGGAGGCCCAACACTGTCTACAAGAATAGAATCGTGCGTAGACATCATGGTGTATCGTGTCTTCTGTATCCATATGGTCTATTCTCTATAGTTAGGAGTGTTGGCGGCGGAACAAGCATGTCACATGCATTTTGACACGTACACACATGGTTGATGCACCATGTAAAATTTTATCTTCTACTAAAACAAGCTCTAACTCAAAATTGATTCACAAAACGCGATGCGCGCGAGGTTGGCGGCGGAGGAGTGCACGTGAACTGCTCTTAATCTCAGTAACTTAGTGAGAGTAGAAAAAATCCCATTATAAGCAATTACAAGTCTCTCTCAACTTGCAATGTGAGACTAAAATTAGTCTCACTCACACTTCCTATACATAGCATGCAACTAACCTGAATGAGTCTTTGATATTTTAAGAATTTGTTGGGCTAAGTGGGCCAAGCCCATATAAAATCCAACATCATTTTGATGTAAACTGACGAGTTTAATAAAAAAACGTCTTTTATTGAAAAAAGTTGATGAACCATTGGTGATTGATGCCTATATTGTTGGAACATGAGCGAGGCATCTAGCTAGCTGAACATAAGTATGTAATTACATATTTATAATCTGAACAGTGAAAGTCCTTGGACGGGCTCGGTATTGATATGGTTAATTAGCTACTCCCTCCGTTTTTTAATATAAGATGTTTTATCATTTGTCCACATTCACATATATTTAGATGTATGTAGACATATTTTAGTGTGTATGTGCATTCATATTAGTATGCATATAGACAACATGTTGGATAGCTAAAACTTCTTATATTTATGCACGGAGGGAGTACCTCTGCGTGGATGGCTGCTGACATGCATGTATCTTGCAAAAAGAATCCATGGCCTGAATAGGGTGATAGGCCAGGACAAGAATCTCCCATGAAACAAAAAATTCTTGATCGATGCTCTGTTTTATGTATAACTTATAAATATGGCCACTTGCTCCAAGTATGCACAAGCATCTAGCTTGCGTATATGCTAGCTAGGTGCCTGCATCCAACTTGCATGTATTACAATACAACCTTGGTTTGCTGCCTGCAACCTGCCGTGGTTAAAGTAGAAACTGACCCCTACGGCGCGAGATTCATTGAGACGGAGCAGTGCGAGGGGCATAGGAAACATCGTCACTTCATGTAGTATCGATCTCAGTTCCTGGTTTGGTAATATCAGAGCATCTCTAGCACTAGTAGAAAATGGGCCTATGGTCCCGGTTCGGTTGGGCCATCAGTCCCGGTTGCCCAACCGGGACTGGCCAATCGGGACTAATGCTAGTCCCGGTTGGGCCACGAACCGGGACCAATGTGTGGCCACGTGGCCAGTTCTGGCTGGGCGTGGGGAGAGACTCATTGGTCCCGGTTCTTGTTACGAACCGGGACCAATGAGTGTTTTTTTTTTTGGTATTTAGGGTTTAGGGTCTCCCTCTCGCCGGTGCCCCCTCTCCCTCTCGCCGGTGCCCCCTCTCGCCGGTGCCCCCTCTCCTTCTCGCCGGTGCCTCCTCTCCCTCTCGCCGGTGCCCCCTCTCCCTCTCGCCGGTGCCTCCGTCGTCTCCCCCTTCTTCGCATCGCCGACGTGCTCTCCATCGTTTCCGTACGCATATTATACGCTCTACTATATACACAGTACATGTTGATGCATATATAATTAATATTCGATCTCTTGCGAGAATACAACTATTTAATTACATGGAGATAGATCAAGCCATCAAGGCATATGTAGTTCATCGTCCGAAGCATAATGTTCTCCCTTTCATCGATGACCTCCCTAAGCAGAAATCCCGCCAATTCCTCTTGAATTGCTCCTACGCGCAGTTCTGGGTCGATCTTCTCCCGCATTTTGCTGAAAGCAGTTGTTCTCCGCTCAGTGGTCAACTCGCGAATGAACTCGCAAACGTAGAATCCACATAAATTACTCCCCGGTGGCTGCTGCGGACTTTCCACCGTTTTATAAGTTAGCTCATCTTTGAATGGACCTTCTACCTTCTGTTTGAAAATTGTCCAACACCTGCTTTGGCAAAGAAAATGAACAAAGGAGTTATTAATTACTTGACATCAGGGAACGAACGAAAGAGGGCGATATAATGCGATAATGATTGAAATTACTTGTTGAGCATTTCTTTCATGTCGGACCACAACGCTTGGTCCCAACTTAATGAGTCGTGGACTTCAACTGTGGACTTGTCAGGTTGAATGCTTAGCAGAATCCAGTGGAACCTGCGGACGTTTACATAAAGCAGACATGCATAGCTCATCAATTACACTTAACATCGAGAAAGCCAAATAAAAATATGTACAAGACAGAAACACTCACCTGAAGTTGTAAGGAAATAGTATTTCCGTACAGAAATGTTGCATGGTTAAAAAGGTGGTCAGGTCATGCTCCACGTCTTTGGGGTGATTGACTAACGTATGTGAATTCACGATATATGGGTCAACGAACCCAACCTCAAAAACTTTAGATCTTTTGCATTCCAGCATCTTCATTCTGCATAATAGCGTACAAAAGGATATATATATAGGCAGGATAATATAATACAGGCAATGAACGAGCTGAGCTAGAGACTTAATTACGAAAATAAATCACTTACAGACAATAGCAAGAGAGGATAGATTTGTCGAGGGCGCGCTTTTGGAATAACTGGAACAGTTCAGTCAGTTGAACCTGTATAGTGTAACGTTTGAAGAAATGCTCCACTCTAACGTCCAGCGGAAACCACTCTTTCGCGTCCTTCTTTGATGTGTGCACCAGGTACCAGGTATGCAGATTTCGCATATGTGTTGATAGACCCGTCATCTCCTCATTACTGACCATAGGCTCCCCTTGGACATATTTCCGTGCCATCTCTAACATTGGCGCATGTTCATAGCCTAAAAGTTGACCAAGGCTCATACCCAAGGCGGTAGCCTGTTCCTTGGCCTGAGATACAGTGACACCAAGTTCTTTAGCAGCAGCTATGGCTCTGGGGTCCAATAATTCCAGGTCTTATCCATAGCGACTCTGAAGTCCTTGTCGACATCGGAACACACTATGAGCGGGGGGACCGATTGATTTTTCTGCTGTCCGAGCTGGGCAATTTGTTTCCCGCTTTTTGCACTTCTTCCCTTGTTCTGCTCAGACTGGGCACGTGCTAGCTTAGTAAGTTCACGACCATAGTCAGATGGCAGATTCATCGATATCTGGGATGGCTGCTCAAGGAAGGACTTTCTCCACTTTTTGGATTTTTCATCGTATACCGGCTTCTGCTCGGGCTTTTTTGGTGCAAAAAAAGCCTTATTGTAGGCAGCCACCTCCGCGGCGTTTTCCGCTACAGTCCTGTCATAAGGTCTAATGGGAAGATTCTTATGAGGTACTGTTGGGAGGGGCGACCTTTTACGTTTCGGTGATCGCTTACCCCTCATAGTACGAGCGGTGGGCGGAAACGGCTGACGCGGCGGCGGAGACGGCTGCGCTGGAGACTGGTGAGGCGGTGAAGAGGACTGTTGCGCTGGAGAATGCTGAGGCGGTGAAGAGGACTGTTGCGCTGGAGACTGGTGAGGAGTCGATGGCCTTGGCTGCCAGTTCGGAAGCACGATGAATTCCTTTGGCCATAGAATGGTCGCTTTCTTGGCTTCTCCAAGTTCAAGCACCTCCCCATCTTCACCTGCAGGGTGTTGCAGCTTCAGCTCCTCATAATCTTTCATCACTTCATCCACCGCGACAACAGCGTAGCCATTTGGAACCGGAGAGAAATGGTAAGTTGGATTAGGTCCAATTGGTACGACATAGCCGACCGCCACCTTCACGGTTAAGTTAAAAACTTTCACATGCATCTCACAAGGTGTGCTCTCCGTGATATCATCCACTGGGTAGCGACGAAGTGGAGCCACTGCATCATCATTACCATCCTGGAGCTCCGTGGAAGCCACGCTGCTTTTCCGATTCGATGGGCCACCGGTACCATCGCATGCAGCTTCTACCATGTGCCGTTGAGATTGGCCGCTAGTACCTTGCTGGCTAAGCACGGCAATTTGTTCCTTCTGCAGCTTTAATTCTTCTTCTATATTACGCAGCCGGTCTGCAGCAGCGCGTGCTTCCATTGCCTCCCTTTCCTTTCTCCTCTGATGGCTTCTATCAGGAAATTTCTTCCTGTGCTCGGGAATCGCAATTGTCTTGGGCTTGGAGCCAGGTACGCCTCGTAACCGTCCGTCGTGTTCCTTATTCCCAAGGGCGCGTGTGAGCTCGTCATCCTCTCTATCGGGAATGAACCGTCCCTCTTCAACATCCTTTACTGCTTTTCTAATTTCTTGGATGGGTAGTAGGGGATTATCTTTGTGTCTTCTGTTATATATGCACTTCCCTTCTGCGTCCAACGTGCCCCCATGCCCGTAAAACCAATTTCTTGCCCGTTCGATCCACTTGAGTGGCTCTGGAGTGATCCCATTAGCCAGCAGGTCCGCCTCAAGTTTCTCCCACTTAGGCATGCTACCAGCGTAGCCACCAGGCCCCATAGTATGGTGGTACATCTTTAGAGCAGCATTTGCCGCATTTTTTGCAGACTTTTCCAGAGCTTCCTCTGATTTCTTGTACGCCACAAATTCTTCCCAGTAGTCCTTTATCTTCTCATACCCTTTATCGAAGTCTGGAGTCTTATTTTTCTTGACAAACAGTTTGTTCAATCTTTTCTTCCAGTTCTTGAATAGCTCGGCCATCTTCTTAAGTGCCCAGTCCTTGACTTTTTGCTCCATGATTTTCCGGGCAATCTTTTCTGGCCTCATCTGAATCCACCTCTGGCGCCGGCAGGGTGAAATTAACCATGAGCTTTCTCCAAAGTCTTTCTTTGCCCTCATCGCTGACATATAGCTGTCCTTTCTCGTTTGGCCGATGCCATTCTCGAACGGTGATCGGGATGAAGTCCCTAACAAGAACTCCGCATTGCTTTACCATTTTATTTTTAACACCAGGGGGAGCAGTCGGTGTGCCGTCTTCAGCGACTCTTTCGATCGTGTACCTTTCTTGGTCGCCCAACTTTTTGGCTGGGCCTCGTTTTGTCCTTACAGAAGATTTGCTCGATCCGGAGGGCTAAAAGAAGAAAGAGCGTTAATATATGTATATAGACATCAGAGACTTAATTAATACAATCTTCGGCTTCATTAATATATGTATATGCACCTCGCCGGAGTTTGCAACATTTAATGTTCCACCGGAGCCTTCGGCTTCTCCCTCGTCGGCTTCTCCCTCGCTGACTTCTCCCTCACCCCGGCCGTCGGGTTCTACCTCACCGGAGCCGTCTCTTCGGTTGAGAGACTCATCTCCCTCACCGGAGTTGTTCAAAAACTCCGTGGTGACATCGACAATATCTTCCGGCCCGCGGATTATATCCTGGAGGATATTTTCCTGATCTTCGTCTCGTTCCATAGTTTCTGCAAATTAAGAACAATGCACAAAACTTTAGTTGGGTAACTTGTTCCATATGTCAAGATACATCTACAATATCATAAACCCGTAAACTCGTATCGTAAACCCGTAAACTCGTATCGTAAACCCGTAAACTCGTATCGTAAACCCGTAAACTCGTATCGTAAACCCGTAAACTCGTATCGTAAACCCGTAAACTCGTATCGTAAACCCGTAAACTCATATCGTAAACCCGTAAACTCGTATCGTAAACCCGTAAACTCGTATCGTAAACCCTAAAATCCTAAAATGCTATTTCCTATACAAAATGCTATTTCCTAACACTAAAATTTCCTATACTAACACTAACACTAAACACTACATTTCCTAACATTTGCTACATTTGCTAACACTAAAATCCTAAAATGCTATTTCCTATACATTTCCTAACACTAAAATCCTAAAATGCTATTTCCTATACAAAATGCTATTTCCTAACACTAAAATTTCCTATACTAACACTAACACTAAACACTACATTTCCTAACATTTGCTACATTTGCTAATTGGACTAAAATTTGCTAACATTTGCTAAATTTGCTAATTGGACTAATAACATACTAACACACTACTAAAATTGACTACTAAAATCTTACATTACTAACAACATTTTAGTAATATTAACATGTTAACAATTGCTAAAATTTGCTAACATTACTAATATTACTAACACTACTAATATTAATTTTGCTAGTATGGACTTATACATTTTGCTAACAACAGGAGGCGTCGATCGGGTGGCGCAGGAGACGGTGGCGCGGCGGCGTCGGGTGCGCAGGAGACGGCGGCGTCGTCCGGCTCGAGGCGGGTGGGCGGGGCGCGGGTGGCGGCGTCGGCGGCGCTTCGACCGGAGAAGGGAGGAGGCCACGGCCGGGCGCGGCGAGGACAGCCACGGGCAGCGGCGTCGGGGGCGGCGTCGACGGCGTGGGGGCGGCCGTGGAGGGCGCGAGCGGGGGGCGCGGCCGTGGAGGAGAGGTGGCGCGTGTGGAGGAGGTGGCGCGGCCGTCCAGAGCGCGGCGGACGTCGACGGCGGCGGCGAGGCGCGGCGTGGGGCGGCGCGGGCGTCGGGCAGCCTGCCGACGTCGTTTCGCTCTGCGTCGCGCCTCCGGTCCTTAGTCGATTTGCGTGAATGGGAAGAAGAAAGAGCGCGAGCAGTTAAATAGCAGGACTCTTTGGTCCCGGTTTCTGGCAAGAACCGGGACCAATGACCCTTTGGTCCCGGTTCTTAACAGCAACCGGGACCAAAGAGTGGGTCATTTAATGCCAGATCCAGTGGCGCGTTCATGGACTCTTTGGTCCCGGTTCTTGCCAGAAACCGGGACCAAAGAGTCCTTTTTCAAAACTATTTCGAACTTTTTAGTTCTGAAATGTTGTTCCCGCCTTTTTTTTTCTTATTTAGGTGTTTGAATATGAATTTCAAATGGTTTTGAATCTGAAAAGACTTTCAACATGAAAAGTGTTTAAATTTGAATAAATAATCCAAAACCATTTTCTGTTTTCTGAAATAATTATTCTAACTATACAAACTATTAACCATTTTGCCATTTTCAATTAAAAATATATTAACTTTATTGCATATTTTGAATTGACAAAACTTTCAACGTGAAAAGTGTTTGAATTTGTATAAATAATCCAAAATCAATTTTACATTATTATTGTCATTTTCAATTTAATATGGATAAATTCATATCTTTAAATCCGTAAGTCGAATTCGACAAATAATCCGTAAGCAGAAGTAAATGCAGAACAATTTCAGTAAACCTATATTTGTAAGATGAATGTTTGGTGTTGTAAAATGCAGAAGAAAGCAGATAAAAATTATTAATTCATTTATCTTAATGCATTACATAAAAGGTTTAATACATTATTACACATGATACAACGTCTCACAAGCGCTTGAAAGAAACACACCCTGATCCTAGCAGGTTCACGCAAAGATTCTTCGTCACGTGCATCACGTCGATTGAAGACCGGACCTCTAGGACTTTCCAATAGGGTAGCTCCCAGAATATAGAGCACTTCTTCCATATGGGTACGTGGTTGTCAGCGTCATTCGGAACAGATAGACTGCCAGGACCCTTTCCAAAGATTACTTCTAAATCCTTGACCATGTCATATATAACATCACCATCAGGGAGGTTAGGCTTCTTCCGGCGATCTGCCTCACCGTTGAAATGCTTGCCGGGCTTTCTTACGGCATGACCGTTCGGAAGAAATCGACGATGCCCCAGGTACACATTCTTGTTTCCCAAATGTATACTTTCAGTCTTATCTAAACAGTGCGTGCATGCATTGTATCCCTTGTTTGACTGTCCTGAAATGTTACTAAGAGCAGGCCAATCATTGATGGTTACGAACAGCAACGCTCGTAGGTCAAATTCCTGTTGTTTGTGCTCATCCCACACACGTACACCTGGTTCGGACCACAACTGCAAAAGTTCATCAACTAATGGCCGTAGGTACACATCAATGTCGTTGCCGGGTTGCTTCGGGCCTTGGATGAGCACTGGCATCATAATGAACTTCCGCTTCATGCACAACCAAGGAGGAAGGTTGTAGATACATAGAGTCACGGGCCAAGTGCTATGACTGGAGCTCTGCTCCCCAAAAGGATTAAAGCCATCTGTACTTAGACCAAATCTTAAGTTCCTTGCGTCATCTGAAAATGTCGGGAACTCTCTGTCGATTTTTCTCCACTGGGACCCATCGGCGGGGTGTCTCAACTTTCCGTCTTTCTTACGCTCTTCTTTGTGCCATCGCAACAACCTGGCATGCTCTTTGTTTCTGAACAGACGTTTCAACCGTGGTATTATAGGAGCATACCACATCACCTTAGCAGGAACCCTCTTCCGGGGGGGCTCGTCATCGCCCTCAACATCACCAGGGTCATCTTGTCTTATCTTGTACCGCAGTGCATTGCATACCGGGCATTTATCCATGTTCTCGTACTCACCGCGGTACAGGATGCAGTCATTAATGCATGCATGTATCTTCTGCACATCTAATCCTAGAGGGCAGATAGTCTTCTTTGCTTCGTATGTAGTCTCGGGCAATTCGTTATCCTTTGGAAGCTTCGGCTTCATTATTTTCAGTAACTTCTCAAATCCCTTGTCAGAACAACCAGTCTCTGCCTTCCATTTCAGCTGTTCCAGTGTGGTACCGAGCTTTGTGCTGCCATCTTCGCAGTTTGGGTACAGCAACTTTTTGTGATCCTCAAGCATGGCCTCCAACTTTAGCTTCTCCTTTTCTGTATCGCATTCTCGCTTTGCATCAGAAATGACCCCACCAAGACCATCAGCGGGCTCATCTGATGCCGATGTTCACCTCTTTCTTCTTCAACGTCTTCCATAACAGTATCACCGCATTCCTCAGGGAACATAGGATAGTTGTCATCATCCTCCTCTTATTCATTGTCTTCCATCGTAACCCCTCTTTCTCCGTGCTTGGTCCAACAATTATAGCTGGGCATGAAACCTTTCCGAATCACGTGGTCTTGAATGGTTCTCGGGTCAGGGTACTCCCTGACGTTCCGACACTTCTCACATGGACAAGGCATAAAATTATTCACTTTGTTTGCCTCAGCCACATCGAGAAATTTATGCAGGCCTGCAATAAACTCGGAACTGCGTCGTTCGCCGTACATCCATCGCATCCGTGCATCCATCTGCATCATATATATAATTAAGTTTATCAAATACCATTACAATAACATCTTGAATAGTGAAATGACCACCGTACATCGACACGTGCAATATTTCTGTATCAATTACAGACGAAAAGGATAAAGTTGCTAACCTCGGTGGGGTCGGGCATTTCATCGAACACATCTTGTGCGTGGCAAAGAGAAAAAAAACTAGCACCCCACTTCCCACCAATCCAGGAAAAAAAAACAGAGGAGAGAGGGGGGGTGGGGGCAACAATATATAGGCAGGGGAGGGGTATTGGTCCCGGTTCTTGGCACGAACCGGGACCAAAGCTCCGCGGCATGCCACGTGGTCCGGCTCTGGAGCTTTGGTCCGGTTCTTGGAATGAACCGGGACCAATGCCCCAACCGAACCGGGACCAATGCCCCACGGGGCTCTGGCAGCTCGAACCGGGACCAGTGCCAGGCACTGGTCCCAGTTTTTGCCTGAACCGGGGCTAATGGCAAACATTACTCCGGACGAAAAGTCCTTTTTCTACTAGTGTAGTCGGAGGCTCCAAATCCGGCTCCCAAACTTTGCCCGGACGCGTCCGCGGACAGTGACCGGACAGGCTTTAAAATTGGTGTCATACAACCATAACCTCCAAATAATCCCCCAAAACCATATTGACATGCAACGTAGATCAAATGATAGATCATAGTTCAAAAATCATACGAATAAACATAGTTCAAACATCCACGGACATAGTTCAACGCAGAAAAAAATCGGACACAGTTCATTGGACACACCGGAGCGGAGGCACGCTCTCACAGATCATGGAGAACCCGGCGATCCTCCGCTGCGGCACATTCTCTTTGGCGACGGCGACGTGCCCGGCGAACCCCGGCTTGACGTTCCAGGTCCCGTGCATGAGCGGCGCTGGCTTCACGTTCAGCTTCCACCGCTATGGCGACCGCTCTCGCGATGGCTTCCTCTTGCTGTTGGCGTGCTTGAGCGGCGGCCTCTACACGTTCCCGTGTTTCGCGTTCCCTTTGCCGAGCACGGCGTGCCTGTCGAGCCTGGCTCTCCACTCGGCGGATCATGTCTCTCCTCTCCTCATCCGGCGTGTAGTCCACCATCGGGATATCCTTCAGTACTTCCCAACAATGGCCGAACTTCCACTCCGTCGTCTCCGGCCTCCCCCAAGTGCATTGTACAGTAGGATGTCATCCTCCATCTATGAAAATGAAATAGGTACTCCATTAATCGTAGCTAATGGATCCAGCATTGAAGAAAATTTAACAATAAAAACTTACGGATCCCATTTGAGCAAAGCATCCGGCGAACTTGTTGACTTCCGCCACTATGTATTGCCATCTATGGCGGAGGGAGGCCTCGTTGCGGACAATTTCCGAGTTTGCATTGAAAACTTGACCGATCCGGCCCCAAAACGAAGCACGGTGGTGGATTCCGGTCTGAGAATCCTCCGGGGTGGACAACCACGCATTGCACAACACCTTATCATCGCCGACGGAGTACGCCGGACCTCTAGGAACGGCCTACGGAGTACATCGAACATCAAATTCCTAAATTACGCATCGGACATCGGCTCTTAAAATGTACATTGGGGTAAGGAGGCGCGAACCTGCGGAAGCGCCGCCACTGGTTCGTTGGACGTGGCGGCGGCGGTGGCGGCGGAACTGCCCGCAGCGCTGTTGCAAAGAGCCGCCGCCACCGAAGACGGCGCCGCGGCATCCGGCCCGGGGCAGCTCCCAATCTCCTCTCCTCCGCGAACGCATGCCAGTACAGCTCGGCCGTCGATTCGCTGCCGGAGCCGGCCATTGTCGAAGCTACGGACGGAGGAGAGATGGAGTGGAAAGGGGATCGGAGGAGAGTGAGAGCTAGGGTTCCGACCGGGGTGGGGAATTTGTGGATATATGTGGGGTCATGTTGGGCCGCGTCCGACGTGGCGGCCTGTCCGGGCGCGTCCGGACCTCCCCAAACCCTCCCCACATATGGGCTGGGGTTGGGGTGTGCCGGACCGGCCGGACGTTTGGGGTGGCTTTGAGGGCCTCCTTTGGGTGGTGGTTTTTAGCCCAAACCCTGTCCGAGCTGTCCGCCCGGACGTTTGGGGTGGGTTTGGGGCCTCCAGTTGGAGATGCTCTCACACACGAGTGCATGCATATTTATTCGATGGCCACGTAGTGACACGCTCCTGGTTTTGGCATCGGCTGGCACTAGTAGAAAACCGGCTTTTAGATCGATTTTCGACCATAGACCATGTCGGTTTTCCTGTCCGACTGAAAGAAGTAGTTAGTAATAATATGGAGCCGGTTTTTAAACCGACTGGAAAACTTCTCAATCCAGTCAGTTCAATCCAATACTACAGATTTATGAATCTAGTACAGAATTCTTAATTTACGAGATCGATACAAAACCAATATGGCGGAATAATCAAACCGTCCGCCACCGCCGCCCACAAAACGCATAATTCCTAACGCGAGACAAATTAGATCCTAATCTACATCTACAAGACCACAAAGGTGTGATAAAAGTCATTTACGGAGGGCGGTGGAAGGTAGAGTTGGTGGTGTCGACGTGGAAGAAGAAGACCCTAGCATTGACGCGCCGATGATGGAAATCTCCGCCATCGGCGGTCCTGGAAAGGGATCCGTCAAACTCACCGGCTCAACAACAGGAGTCACATGTGCCACCAACGAAGTCCCAGCCGCCGAATCTCTGGGACGCCGGAAACAAATGGGGGAGGGAGACTTGAGCATCTTCTCCAAATCCTTGGCCGGCGTGTCGCGACGCCGGCCACCCATTGGTCGTGCGCGAGGTTGACAGTGTAGTGCAATTCGGGCGGTGCGGGGGTGGAGGAGCGTTGGCCATAGAAACCTACTATGGCGGAGAAGGTGAGGGAATGGGGTTGTTGGTCGATGAGGGGAGTGGGCGTTAACCCGAAACATTCCGTCTCCTGCGCTTTCCAATGCGTTCGAGTCAGAGACACGAGGTGCTGGTGGGACCGGATGGAGAACACGCGACCAACCAAACACGTCTTGGGCGGTACAACTAAACCCTTCTTCCAAGTTTTCACCCAAGACTCTCTCTCGGTGAGATGTAGATGTAGATCAGGACTCTTACACTGTTGTGTCACATCCATGTAGTCTCGAGCCACATGCGGCATGCCGACGTATCCACATTGATGATTCCAGTCACAACTTGGATTGAGCAAACAAAATCTCTTTGATACGTCAAACATGGCGATTCGGTCATCGGGATCATGGTGCAGTCCGTTCCGCGGTTGTCTTGCGTCCCCCACGCTCAGATCGACCGACCCCGGGCCAAAAATTGCCGCCCACGCCTATCCGATCACCCTCGTCACGCACCAACTAACCCCACTAGCTAGCTACCCTGCCAATCGTCTTCACATTTAGATCAAACAGTTCTAATTACGTGTTTGACAACGCGATCCCCATGGGATCGATATTTCATTATCAGAGATAACGAAATACAGAGTTTTACCACCAGCATCCCAAGTGCAAAAGAGAAAGAAAAAACACCCACGGTCTCCGCCTACAGCGCGAGAGCTGGGAGAAAGTAACCAACGTATGTTTGTTGGGAGAGGGCAGCACAAGGCCAAATTAACTTTTTACAACACAGTCGAAGCTGCGTGAGACACAACCGAACAAACCAAGACACCAGCCTGAGATGAACATAACAGCCGCAAAAACCAGCGAAACTTCAGACTTTTTCTCCCCGTCGATGTTTTGCTTCAGACTTCTTCATGTGGCCTGTCCATCAGTCTGCGCACATTGTTGGCATCCGCATCACCAGCATCTCCAGTTGACGACATTGTAGTAGCAAGGGTCATCAGCGCGTCGGCCCCAGATCGCAACGCCTCCTGATCTGCAGCATTATGAAGTCCTGCCCAATATTTCAAAAAGACACAAATGTAACAGATTAGCTCGTTAGGTCTGTGTATCAGTTTTCCTTCAAAACAGGCTTTGTTTCTGATCTTCCAAATGGCCCAGCAAGTCGCAGCCACTAGGGTGATCTGAACGTTTCTACTAACGGTAAGATACTTGGGAATCCACCAGAAGTATTGTGAGAAGGAACCAGGTCTGTTGGGGGCCCCAATTGCCGTAGCAATGGTAGACCACACATATTTCGCAGCAGAGCAGGTGAAGAAAAGATGGTGGATTGTTTCATTTTCATCACAAAACTGACATCTTGCACTCCCTATCCAGTTTCTTTTCAGCAAGTTATCTTTAGTCGCAATTGCATTGTGCCATATCAGCCACAGCCAAATCTTAATCTTCAATGGGACTTTTGCTTTCCACAGATGTTTAAAGGATCTGTCAATTCCCACACTACTCATCGAGTGATACATCGATCTCATACTGAACTGACCGTTTTTAGTCCACTTCCACACCGGTTTATCGTTCTCATTGTTCAAAGCAACTCCGCACAGCAGATTCTGCAGCTCTCTGAGTTGGTTCTGAAGATGGACTGGCAACCATCTCCTAAAGGTGAGGCGCCATCTCAATCTGGATGCAGCCTCGACTGAGATATCAGTCTCGTTGCAAATCTCCAGCAGCTCGGGGAATCTATCCTTGAAAGGGATGTTACCACACCAAGCATCAGTCCAGAAGTGGGTTTTCTGACCGTTTCCAACAACCATCTTTCGCCCGCACAAGTACACCTCTTTGACATGCATCAGATCTGACCAGAAAGCCGAATCAGAGCTCCTGCGTTTAGCTGCTGAGATACCTGCATTCCCCAGGTATTTTTTTCTCATAAAATCTTGCCAAGGACCATTGCCTGTCTCTAATCTCCCCCACCATTTACACATTAGACTGATATTAAAAAGTGTGAGATTCTTGATTCCCAAACCTCCTTTCTTTTTCGATTTGTAGATCAAACTCCACTTGACCCAGTGCATTTTTTTCTTTCCAGTACCCCCAGCCCAGAGAAACGATCTCATCTGTTTCTCCATTCCAGCAATGTTGGACTTATGGAAAATTCTCAAAGCTAGTTGGTAAACCGCGGTAGTTGCAAGACAGGCATCGACTTTAGTTACTCGAGCAGCAATGGACATAGTTCCTCCCATCCAACCTCCCATTTTTTATTTAAAAGAGTCTTCAACAAAATTCATTTCAGACACTGTAGTTCTTCTCGAGCAAATCGGGGTGCCAAGATACTTCATGGGCCATTTCCTTTTCTGAAAGTTAAAAAGATCAGCGTATTCCTGTATCTTTTCATCATCTTCCAGCACTAAGAGTACTTCAGTTTTTTCGAAGTTGATCTCCAGGCGAGACATAGCCTCAAAGATATAAAGCAGAAGTTTCAGGTTTCTAGCACCTTCTAAATCATCTTTCAGCAATAGAACTGTATCATCGGCATACTGGAGTATTGAACAACCATTCTCCACCCATATGTCTGCCAAACCCAAGAAAAGACCATTGTCACGAGCTAGACAATTCATTTTCGAAAGACAGTTTGCAGCGATATTAAAAAGCGTGGGAGCCAAAGGGTCCCCTTGCCTGACACCTTTGAAACTGCCAAGTATGGACCTTTCTCATCGTTCACCTTCACACAAAGAGTCCCATTCATAACTGATTTTTTTAAGAGATCAATCCAGTGCTCACTGAAACCCATATTTTTACAACAGTCAAACATGAAGTTCCAGTTAACCTTATCATACGCCTTCTCGAAATCAATCTTCAGGACAATTCCTTGCTGCTTATTAACTTTTGCATCTCTCAGAATTTCATGCAAGAGAGAGATACTATCGTGGATATATCTCCCTTTAATAAAGGCACTCTGACAGGGGTGAATTATTTTCTGCATAACTGCAACCATTCTGTTTGTTAACACTTTTGTCACTATCTTGAAAAGGACTTGCAGGAGACAGATCGGCCTGAACCTCTGGATGATATATGCATTTTTCCCCTTTGGGAATGAGGGTGATGATTCCGTAATTTATTCTGTCAAGAGAGATTTTGTGCTGGTGAAAATCACACATAATATTCATCAGGTCATTCTTGATGATGGGCCAACATACCTGATAAAATTCCACAGGAAAGCCATCCTGTCTAGCAGCTTTATTTTCTCCATCTGTTCCACAACTATCTTGACATCTTCTTCTGAGAAAGGAGCATCTAGAGCCGCATTATCTTCAGTGGAGACTTTTTCCTCATCAGACCAAACATCTCGTCTTAATCTGACATCTTGAGTACGAGCCGGGCCAAACAGATCTTTATAGAAGCTTGTGGCATGTTGTAGGAGTTGCGGGGTACCCTGAATGATGTCACTACCATTTTTCAGAGAAAAGACGGTCTTCTTTCTTCTGCGACCATTCGCAATTCTATGGGAGAATTCTGTATTATTATCCTCTTGCAGCAGCCATCTTTCCGCGGATTTGTGTCTCCAGTATTTCTCCTCCTGTTCAAACAGTTCCATCAGTTCTTGCTGCATCAGACTTCTTTTTCTCAATTGATCAACACAGGAGGGAGCTTTCTTCCTGTAGCTCCAGATCTTCCAGTTCCAGAATCAAATCTTTTTTCCTTCGAATTGCCTGTCCTCTAATATTTGCACCCCAACCTTTAAGATCGTTTTTAACTTTCTTCAACTTCTTCTGATCTAATTACGTGTTTCATTAGCGGTAGCAATAGAGCAGCGGCAAAACTTCACATTAGCGGCACACAGCCGAAGAAAACAAAAAGTTTTTGAGAAGGAATTGGAATTGCATCGTGCGGAATGGCTGCAAAGAAAGACCGAGAGGGGAAAAGGCTCCTCCGTCCATCTGATTCTAACCTGTTGGGAAGTTCTTGAACACTGGCATGTCCCATAGCTGAAAAGCATAATAGAAGCTGAAAATTCCAAGTCGTGACCGCAGCCAGAAGAGAGACAAGGCCCGTCCAAGAAACGTGAGAAAAATGTCACTCAAAGTCGTCCAGCACGTGCGTGCGATCCTTGAATCGCTGCCTATATAATCCGCCGCTGCACGCCCATCCTGTTGCACCGCGCCGAGCAGCACACACCAACCAAGCTCAAATCTATTCTCTTTGCTACGATTCCTTCGCCTCGGCGCCGGAGACAGGCCGGGGACTGTCTCTCGTCGTGGTTGCTCTAAACAATCCAGCAATTAACCGGACGGCTCCCGAAGACAGACACATCCCTCTCCCTCTACTCCAGAGTCCAGAGCGCGGGGCAGAGGCCATGTCGTCCTGCTATGACGCTGCCACGGGAGCGAGCCGAGATGGCCTCACGGCCTCCTTGCTCTCCAAGGAAGACGAGGTGGCCGTGCTCGTACCCGCGGAGGAGGAGCTGCCGCCGGTGCTCACGTGCAAGCCGCCGGGTCGCCTTGTCAAAGTGGTGAAGGAAGCTTGGTCCGTGTCTTTGTCCGTCACGTTCCCCACGCTGCCGTCCATGTCGGCCGTCTCGGCAGGGGAGGAGGCGCGGTCCATACTAGGCCTCGCGATGCCGATGATCCTCACGGGTCTACTGCTCTACCTCCGCTCCATGATCTCGATGCTCTTCCTCGGCCGCCTCGGGGGCCTGGCGCTCGCCGGCGGGTCCCTCGCCATCGGCTTCGCCAACATCACCGGCTACTCCGTGCTATCCGGCCTCGCCATGGGCATGGAGCCCATATGCGGGCAGGCCTTCGGCGCGGGCAATTACGAGCTCCTCGGCGTCACCATGCAGCGCACCGTGCTGCTGCTCGTCGCGGCCGCCGTCCCCATCGCCGGGCTGTGGATGCACATGCGGCCTCTGCTCCTGCTCTGCGGCCAGGACCTCGCCATCGCGGCGGTCGCCGAGACCTACATTCTTGCCTCCCTTCCGGACCTCCTCCTCCAGGCCTTCCTCCACCCAGTCCGCATCTACCTCCGGACGCAGTCCATCAACCTGCCGCTCACCTTCTGCGCCGCGCTCGCCATTGCGCTCCACCTGCCCATCAACTACGTGCTCGTCTCTGTCCTCGGGCACGGCGTCAGAGGGGTCGCATTCGCCTCCGTGCTGGCCAACCTCAACTTCCTGCTCCTACTCCTCGGTTACGTACTGTTCAAAGGCGTGCACAAACGCACCGGCTGCTTCTTCGCGCTCTCGACCGACAGCTTCCGTGGCTGGGGCGAGCTCGTCCGCCTCGCCCTGCCGAGCTGCGTCAGCGTCTGCCTCGAGTGGTGGTGGTACGAGATCATGATCCTCCTCTGCGGCCTCCTTGCCGACCCGCAGGCCACCGTGGCGTCCATGGGCATCCTCATCCAGACCACGTCGCTCATCTACATCTTCCCTTCTTCCCTCGGCTTGGGCGTGTCCACCCGCGTCAGCAACGAGCTCGGCGCGGACCGACCGGAGCGCGCGCGCGCCGCCATGGTGGGCCTCGCGCTCGGGTTCGCGTTCGGCGCCGCGGCGTCGGCGTTCGCGTGCCTGGTGCGCGGCTCGTGGGCGGCCATGTTCACGGCGGACCCGGCGATCGCCGCGCTCACCGCGTCCGTGCTGCCGATCCTGGGCGCGTGCGAGCTCGGCAACTGCCCGCATCAACCTCCGGTCGTTCTACCTCGTCGGTACGCCGGTGGCACTCGTCCTCGCGTTCTGGTACCACTACGACTTCAAGGGCCTGTGGCTAGGCCTCCTCGCAGCTCAGGTGGCTTGCATGGTGCGGATGCTGTTCGTGATCGGGCGGACGGATTGGGCCACGGAAGCCAAGCGCGCGCAGCAGCTCACTGGAGCAGGTATGGTCACGACGGCGGTGGTGGACGCGGAAGCGAGCGGTGGGAAAGGCATTCACGTCGTGAGAGCCGGTACAGCGGGCGATGACGGGAAGTCGGGGCAGCTTCTCGACGTTGTGATCGAGCAACCAAACGACCGAGATTCGGGCCACTCTTTTTTCCTTAATTCATATTTTTGGCGGGAGAGGAACCAGAGGCTGACAGATTGACAATTTTGTTTACCCATTGGTAATCTGTAAATATAAATTTCTTTCAAATGTTGTCATTGATTCATTACACAAGTCGAAGTTGAGTGGATTCTCAGAACAGCAGACTTGTGTTTCCTGACTCCGAAACAGACTTACTCGCAGTACTATGAGTTGAGCATAGCCAGCTAGCAATTGCAGTTGCAGCAACCCAATGATCTGAAGCGCTGACGAACAACCGAAAAATTGTGCCGTCTAACTTTAATTAATACCTCTCTCGCCAAAAAGAAGAACCTCTGTGTATGACCAGCAAATAACATATTGGATTACGTCATAGGTCCATATAACACAAATTATTACTCCCTCCGATCCAAAATAAGTGTCACTCACAGCTTTCAACTGGGGTTAGTTCAAATTGGGACACGTATTATGGATCGGAGGTAATCTATACCTCTTATAAATCAAAACCCCACTAAGTGCATTTATTATTTTTCTATCTCAACATGCAAGCTATCCACATCATCCATGCTATTAGCCAATCAATTGTCCATGTCATTTCCATAAATACTTATTAATATACACATCATACATTCCTCCAACAAATATAATAGTTCACAATAACAATATATAATACATACGCAATTCATGTCTATGAAAATTTAGTATATCGACTATGACCAATTGATTTTCAGATATTCATTTAATATGTCATACCTTTTATACCATTTTATTTTCACGATATAGTTTCTAAAGTGATACCCGCTGCAACACGCGGGGTATCTTCTAGTAGTATAAACGAGCTACACACATTGGGAACTAAACTAGAATTCCAAGTCAAGCAGCGGATGCCCATTTCCCATTTTCAGGTGATTTATAGTAGCATCAAATAAATGAGATTTGCTACTATAAATCACCAATAAAAATTCTACCTCCGATCCACAAAAAGTGTCAGAGGAAACAACTAGTTCACATACAAATTAAACGTACAATCACGACACTTTATGTGGATTGGAGGGAGTAGGAAATAACAAAGCGAACATTATTATATAGTTCAAAAGAAATAAATACATTCTAGACGTACCATTGGGTTGTTGTCTTCAGCCGTCGTCGATGTGTGAGTGTTGCCAGCTATTTTCGTGTGGCTTGCTTTCTTCTGCATACCTTGAAAGGTCTGGACCCGCTCTCCTTGGGTTTTGGTTCCTATTCTCTTTCTTGCGACGTGGATCATGTGGTTGTGGTGCTCTTCTCTGGTGTGCTCTTGCCATCCAGACCTAGTTTAGTCATATAGTGTGCATTGGCGGAGCTTGGGCCGACAGGCTGGGGGCAGATGGCTTCAGAGGCATACTGGGCCAATATTGGTGTGTGTGTGGGTGGTGGTGGTGGTGGGGGCAAATAGGGCAAACATCACTGTTTTTTGAGGCAAAAAGTAGTACTTTTTAGGCAAAATTTTCTTTTATTGGGTGTGTGTGTGTGTGGGGGGGGGGGGGGGGGCGCACACCCCTGAACTCTACATAGCTCCGCCATTGATAGTGTGGCCATGTTAGGCGGGTTTTTGCTAGTTTCCCTTTAATAAACTGAGCTTTATGTGGTTTCGGTCTCGTTTTCTTTATAAATCAAGCATTTCGGGTTTGAGTGTGTGCCTTAACACGCCCCTCATAGCCTTGTGTCTAGACTTTCTTTCCATCTAATATGAATAGGCTGAGCTACTGCTGGATAAAAAAATAACCTCGTGTTTTTTCCTAGAACGCGTCTACACTTGCACCGAAATCATCTGCCGCAAAAGAAATGTGCAGATCTTTTTTCTAACAAATGAACTGGCATGTTATTCCTTTTGCACCTAATTGACGTAAAACTTTGAAAGATTGCAATTATAAACTTCTAACCCTTGAAGCAAATACGATATCTTGAATCTTACCCCTCAATTGCACATTATTTGTTTTTTTTAATGGAGATAGCCCCAGTCGCCACATCGACGAATGCCCCTAGCCATCTTTATCAAACATGTGATATAATTTTTGAAATCCAATCTTTCACTTAAGCCAAACCTCTTTAGTTTTGACCAGGTCTATAGAAACATCACCATTTTCAATATTAAATAAGTTTAATGAGATTCATCAGAAAATATATTTTTATTCTCCACTATATATGTTATAGTTGCATGTATTAGCAAATTTTTCTATAGACTTGGTAAAATATATAGAAAATTAAATTCTGGTAAGCTAAAATTTCAAATAATATGAAACTGGGTGAGTACATTGGAAGCCGAATTTACTTTATATCGTCTGAAGCGCCACCATAAGAAAACATATTCCTCTTGTTTATTTTATTTTTAATTTTGTGAAAAACAAAGACGCACAAAACACTCAAACATTCTAAATAAGAGCATCTCCATCGGCACCCCCGAAATGCTTTATGGGGATCTGGACCCAAAAAAAGGCCCCCAGCAGCACCCTCCATCGGTCCAGGCGTCCAGCGCCACCACACGAGGCAACCACCCAGTTTGGGGACCCTCTCGGGGACGCTGAAAAATGTCTGGACAATCCCCATGTCACCCACTCTAGCTCGCGGCCAACAGGACGAGCGATAATCCCATAATCTGGCACTTGTCGGTATGTTTGCTTCTTTGCCTATGTGTGCCCATGTGTCGTATTTTCATCGGTTACGAAAAAATTCATAAAGAATCCCGTAATCCGGAACTTGTTCCGTCTGTTTGGATCCATTTTGCCGGACATGTGTCCGCACCCCAAACTGAGACTTGGTAGAGCATCTCCGTCGACACCCCGAGAAATGTTTCCGGCACCCCCAAGTGAAGACGCTCTAGCAAGTCTTGAAAGAACTGCTATAGTTTATTTGAACGTAGTACAACCAAAAACAACCACTATATGTGTTGGAGTAAACTTTAAACTTCCAAAAGGATAACAAGTAGATGCAGCCCACGTTGATACCGGCGAGGGAAAGATGAGATTCCTCTGCTCCAGCTGTTCGGCCGGAGGGCACTGGATCAACAAGAGCTCCCCACGCCACAACGACGCCACGGGCTCCAGGTGCTGAGGTGGATCCGCCGGTCCCTCGTAAATTTATACTGGAGACCGTATGGGCCTGCGCCGGCAAAGAGTAGCCTGCATATTCAAAATATGTCATAGAGAACAAGGATTCTGCGGACCCCAAGAAGATAATACTGTTTGGATTTACCCAAGGGTCGGTATAAAATGAACAAGTAGGACTGTAGGAGATTAACATTTGCAGATGTCCAGATTTAAGTAATTCCACTTGCAATCATATTCTCCATGTCTTCCAGTTCTACTACATCTACCATACTTCATTTGATCTTATGTGAAAAAGCCACCACGTACAGTAACTTATCGTAAAAAAAACGATTTACACATATGCAGGTTAGGGGTAAATTTTTCGGTTGGTATACAGGATAATACAAGTTATGTTACAATCCGAATTTGGTGTCGAAGTAATGCTATCTTCTTTTGCTTCAATCAACAGCTTATGTTTGGGGTAAGTATCACAGAGTATACGTCAGACGATATAACACAGTTGTGTACTTCAAGTCAATAATCCTTCTCAAATTGGTCATTACAACTCATCAGTCAGGTGGAAATCAATCACATCGGTCTATCCAAGAGCTTCAAAGTCATTAACGCAATCCTAAATTGTTGGAGACATGTGCCTTTCATCTTTTGAATGAAAGCAATTGCGTCTAGCTATCGACTTAGCAGGAAAGCGAAATCATTGCCACTCCAATTTCTTCATCTATTTATTTTTGCAGGCTCTTTTTTTAATCTGCGGCTATAGGGAAATATCCAGATGCATGCTATCGGCAACTCAGTAATTTCCATTTTAGGAAATTAAAATTTACGTCCTTACCAACAAAAAAACATGCGAGATATACAGTAAGCAATTTGTTTGAGGAATAGGAAATGCCATACAACTTTTTTCGGTGAGACAGGTCCAAGGGTGTGGTGTGAGAACATAGTTGAATTAGTCGTACACACGGTACAGTCACAAATACGAAAAGTAAATGACACAGAGAATTAAGTGGAACTGATATTTATTATCAATTTATATGTTTCTGTACATACAATATACGTACGGGTGCATATATAGGGAGAGAGGGTATAGTTGGACGAGTACAAAATTAGAGGAAAAACCCCCACCCACGAGAAAGGGTGGGACCCGCACGTCCGTACGGGCACAGGTTTCCCAACAGGAATCCCCACATTTAATAAATTAAAAAGATAGAAAGAAAAGTATTAATTGCACTAAGCCATATCCCATGGAAAAATTTGGTTGTCTCAGTGACTCAGTGGCAAACTTGACATGGGAGGAGTCTGTTAAGAGAGATCTGAAGGATTGGAATATCACCAAAGAACTAGCCATGGATAGGGCTGCGTGGAAGTTAGCTATCCATGTGCCAGAACCATGACCTGATTTCGAGATCTTATGGGTTTCAACTCTAGACTACCCCAACTTGTTTGGGAAAAAAAGCTTTGTTGTTGTTGTTGTAGTGACTCAGTGGCAACTATGGTATAGCATATTCCTAAATTCATGTATTGATCCTGCCGTCAAACCAATTATTATATACTATAGATTCTTGTATTTTCAATTTCTATATGATTCAGCATGATATGACACTCAGTTACGATTTTCATATTCTTATATAAATTTTCTCTTCGTCATGTCCCGGCCCTATGAAGGTAAGGATCGATATTCACATTTTGTCCCTTGGGAAATGGTTCTTGATCCAAGTTTAAGGCCACTTTCGAGCTGCAGCGTCCATTCATTTCTTTTTTTCTGAACGGAGCAGCAGCGTCCATTCATATCGTCGAAGTAGAGATCAATCTTTCCTCTGAATCAGCTAACAGTAAAGAAATGTGCAAAATACTTTGCACTATCATAATCACATGCACAATCCACGAAACAGGCTTTCGCACAGCTTTATAAATAAAGCAACGACCCCCATACAACATTGAGATACCACTGCTGGGCAAACAGCACAAGCACGCCCAAAAGAAAAGCAAAAGAAAAGAGAAAACAAAGATGACGGCGCTAGATCGACTAAACAAAGATGAGTCGCAACCGCTGCGCCCTCTCCGGAGACTTCTACCACACTCCATGCCGCCGGATTGTCGTGTACCAAGCAACACCTTCAAGAAGGGGGGCGACGACGACGACGCTGCTGCTCGGACAGATCCTAGGATTTCTCCCGGTACACGACGGGGAGCGGAGAAGGGGTACATCCGACACCCTTCAAGAAGGATAGTGACACCCGGAGGCGCCACCGCATCGGAGTCGAACTCGACAGGGATTTCTCCGAGCCCCGACACTCCACACCCCGGACAAACCGTTGGCTACCACCTATCTCGCCGCCCACGAACATGCGCCAACAGCCTCGAAACATCCACGCCGTCTCACCATGACAACGAGATGTAAGGCCGGCCGGACTAGGAAGACAAGCCGTAGATCGGGACAACACCACCGCAGCCTCGTGGGAGGGGACGACCTCCACCGCCCGGTTCAACATTTTTAGCATTTTTATAAAGCACAATCCAATGGCCTCGCTGCTCGCTTCAACATTTTTAGCAATGTAGCGCATTTTTTAATCATCGATCGGCGTCAGCTCTGCAATCTGCATATGAGGAGGCGTGATTGGCTGATTCTTCCTGCCCGGTTCACGCCCCACAGCCAATTTTACAGCATTTTTATACCCCATCCCCTGTAGCTGTAGTTTTAAATTGAATCCAAGCGACAACTGTGTGGCGATTTTCAAGTGGGGCTTTAAGAGGCCAGAGTCTCGGAGATTTGGTGGATATCATATCCCGGGGATCGCTGGTCGGTATATATGATCTCTTTACACGATTCTGTACGTGATTCTTACGGAGGGTAAGACTGTATCCTGTAGAAAAGAAGAGACCTTTGCAATGATCACGCTGCCGGCCCCTTGATTACCAAGCAAAGTGTCACACATCCACCAAAGTAACTCTCAATCAAACGTAAATGACAGCGATCTTTGGGATTACGTCTGTAAACCGGCAGACCGAGTGGTCGAAACAGTTGCAATCCGTCGCTGAACTCTACTCAGGGAGAGTGCGATCATCGTCGATCCCGACGTAAGAAACAAGTGGCACGGCGGCGTGGCGTTGCTGCTTCTCAGGTCGGGCAACTAGTTCGGGGTCGTCGAGAGGACGGATGGGGGCGCAGTGAAGCGACGCCCCTTGGCGGATTCTTTACGCTCGAGGAGGGCGCAAGTTGGCAACAAACCAGGCAGGCAGTCAAAGCAATCTCGAATCAATCGCTGATGCGCCGGAGGGGCCGCGTGTCTAGCGATTGGGGAGCAGCGCGGCCGTGGGGCGGCGGAAGGTGCACCGCCCCTCTTGCAATCGTCTTCGTCGTGTGCCGGGTGGGAGTCACAAGCACATCGCATTCGCACGGCGTCGCCACCACTCACCGCCGGGACCCTGGCGATCAGGACGTGTGTCGAACGTCTCGCGAACGGGCACGCACGCGCATGCAAGGGCGCCGGTGCGGCGTCAGCGTCATGGTGCGTTGGTCGTTGATCGATGGGCGGCGCCGGCGCACGGCCAGCCGCAAAGGCTATGTCCTGCAACCGACTCGTGCGGGCCGTTGGTGTTGTTTTACTAGTACTAGTACAGTAGTACTCCAGCTGGCAGCAGGGGGTCCTTCTCCCTGCCGCCTGCGCGATCATAGGATCATGTCACAAAAATTATATTTAAAAATTATTAAAAAATCTTAAGAAATTACACAACATATCCACGGGCTGTTTCTACAACACAAAAAAAATTCAGCTCAAACTTCGATCTACAGTTAGAGAAAAAAAGGCTAAATTATACTGTTAATAGTGCCAGATTTTCTCTTTTTTGCCTCTATAAGTATAGGTCGAATTTGAAGCAGCAAATTTTTGGTGTTGCATATGTAACATAGATGTGTGTTGTCAATTTTTTTGAGAATATTTAAGCATGTTTTGTCCATTCAAAAATATTGATCTCATAGATCCTATCTAAAGCTAGATCCTACCCAAGTGGCCCCACGAAGGCACGACACCCAGTTTGCCGGCAAATCCTATTGGACGCCCGTAGCGTCCACTTCGGGGTCGACACGTACCCTATACTGCGTCTGGTCCAAGCCCGTTACATTGAACAGCGACTGGATTTTAGACCGCGGACGAGGAAGATGACTGGAGCAGAGGAGGATGACCGGAGAAGAGGAAGAAGAACGGACTGTGGTTGACCTCGCCGGAGACAGGGACGGCGCGGCTGGCCGCGAAGTCGTTGACAAGGCGGGAAAGGGACCTCACAGTAGCCGACGACGACACGGCTTGCCACGACGGCGTAGGTGGAGGAGAGGAAGAGACTTAACGGGTACAGGTGCAGGTGCGGTGGCCAGAGTGGAAAAGAAGGTGGGTGAGGGGGGTTAGAGGGAAGACGGGGTGACGGTGGACCGGCAACGGCCGTGGTTCTAGGAGGGCGGGGCGCCAAGGCGACGAGGGAGCGGCGCCAGACACGGGTACGGAAGGCAGACGGTAACGGCTGGCCGTGGCGGCAGGGGATTGACAAGGAGAAGAGTTGCAGGCGCAGAGAATATCGGGAGAGATGGAGATGAGGAAGACGATGAGTGCTAGTTGGGCCGGCCTATTTGCAGTCGTTTTCAGGCATCGATGTGTTTGATGACGTTAAAAGCGTTACTATGAGCTCCCCAATTTGTCGGCAAATCCTATTGACCGCTCATTGCGTACGGTACGCTGCCTATGCGAACCCCTCCTCGTTTCTGTACCTGACCTGTTCAGCTCCATATTCAAGTGGGGAGTAGGAGGGGATTTTGCGGGTGGGAGAAAAAGGGGTTGTGCGGGCGCAGATGGAAGACGTCTAGGAGAGAGAAAAAAAGAAAAATAGGAATGAGACAAAAAGAAAAGGTCTAGGAAAGGATCTGCCAATGACAAATCACACGCCATTTGTCACTACTCTCTCCAATCCATATTAATTATCGATGAATTGGATGTATCTAGCACTAAAACATGTATAAATACATCCGATTAATTCACAATTAATATGTATTGGAGGGTTTTTTAGGGAGAGAGAACAGGTTGGGAGTACTTGGGCCGTGGGCTAATTGTCTAGTTCTAAAATGGCCTGTAGCCTTATAAAATTTATAATGGGCGGAAGCCCAACTAGTCTAGATGACGCTGTACGCATCGGCCCAAGAGAAGTCCAACTAGTGTAAGATGCGATGAATTCTCACTCTCTGTTACTGGCCTGTATTTCGTCAGATTTTACAATATAGTACTATGGACATCGCTAAGAGCATCTCCAACAGCATTTTCGAAACGGATTTGTAAAAAGAGGTGATAGCAAGAGGAGAGAGAGGGTTTACAAAGCCAACATAATTTTTGCTTTTACAGCCTTTGTATAACTGGATTTGTAAATCATGTGTGTATCCCAATGACGTGTGGGGTCGTTTTGTCAGCCATCAAATCCTTTTGCATCTTCTTCCTCCCATGGAGGTTTGACCGGCGACGGAGCGAGCACGTGTGGAGGCAGGCGGCGCCGGAGACGAGGTGAAGGTGGGGCGCGCCGGAGACGAGGCGGGGCAGGGCCGGCGACGAGGAGGGGCGGCATCACCGTCGTCCTCCGACGCGCGCGGAGGCGGGGCGGCGCGGGCGAGGCGACGATGGCCGGCGGTCGCCGCGGTCACGAGGGGGCGTGGGAGGGGCAGGAAACGACGGCGTCCGGCGGCCCGCACCGGCGACGCGGCTTCCCGCACGGCGACGGCGTCCGGCGGGCTGAATCGGCCGGCGACGACGCGGCCATGGCGCCGCTTGATTCGGCGGCGCCGTGCGTCGCGCGGCCGGGAAACGGTGGGGCGGGGCGGCGGGGAGGCTCGGGGAACTCGTGGGAGTTGCCGGCGGGGGAGAACGGCGGCGGGGCAGTGGCCGGCGGCGGCGCCTCGGTCGTGAATTTTCCCTCGCACGGTCGTTGGTCTCTCCCGCGTTGGTTTTTCGGATATACAAAGTGTGTCTTGGCTTTGCAAATATGCAAAGGGAGGGTGTCATTTTAGTAAGCTTTGTAAATTTTTGGGGAGGGGACCACTTATACAAATGCTGCTGGAGCACCGTTTTTGGGTCAGATTTGTATATTTTCAGTTTTTACAAATCCTGGCCAAATATGCAAAGGCGGCTGGAGATGCTCTAAGCTGAATCCAGTCATTCTGCAATACTATTAGTCAGGCAGTACATGTCACGCTGCCGCGTCCTCTCCACGCTAGGCAAAAACTTCAACAGCGAGTAAGACTTAAGAGGAAAAAGCTGCACTGACCTGAACCTTAACAGATCCGCAATTGTCCACCAACGGACGAATAGCCGAACATTGTTGAAGCATCGTCTGTCGGGATAGGTACGAGCATCTCCACCGGCGAAAAAAAACATCGACATCCCAATTGTCGGGGCTGGACCAATTTTTGTCCGGCACCCCAAAGTTTGGAGGCTTACTCGGTTGCGCCGGACAAGCCTTTCAACAGACAGGTGTGTTCCCTTGTCATCCGTATACCGGCCACATCGTCTTTAATGATTGCGTGTGGCAGACCACAATTAGCCTGAATCCCCCAACTTCGCAGAGGTGGGGGCAAACGATGGCGAGGCTGGTCCCTCTCACGTATTGTCCTGGCGCAGAACGACGACGAGGCCGGCTCCAGCTCGCCTGCTTCTCCCGACCTTTATATTAGGTTTAGTTTTAGATTAAATTTCGCTATACTATATTTAGTTTCAACGAAAAATCACACCTTTTGCTACATGCCGATGCAAATGGATCATATGATCAAATTTTGGTTTGATGGAGCCGCTGGGGCAGCACCCGTGCCGGACCCGTGTCGACACCCCAAAGCGGACACAGATTGAGAGGTGCCAGACAGATTTTCGGAGTTGTCTGTGGAGATGCTCTTATAGCGGTGTCCCCTAAAACATCAAGACATCGTTTAACCCAGAGAAAGAAAGTCTATTGATTACGGAGTGGACAAATGGCTCCCAATCTCCAGGGAGCTCGCCTTTTGAACCGATCGAAAATGACATTTGAAAGTTTCCAAAAATGCGCGAAAAGACCTGGAAGTATATAATTATGAACTCTACTAGTGTGCGAAATGACATTTGAAAACGAATTTTGAGTTAAGATTTTTTATGATGGTAGATTTCATTGTTATCTACACCTAAAATGTTTTAAACACCATTTTCGATTTTCTGAAAACACGGTCAGCATAATGCTCGGGCTCCAAATGTGGTGTCCGTATTAATTACACGGAACAAAGTCCTGGCCACGTAGCACGAAACAGAACAATCGTCATCCTACGAGTCAGCGTAGCGACTAGCGACTGCCCAATCTTGGACTATTCCGCGGCTCCACCTATCCAACCATGGCAGTCGAGACGGCTCCACTGCCGCAGAGAGATGACATGTCGAGCGGTCAGAGCGCAAGGCCACCGTCGCAAGTCACAGGAAGATACTCCCTCCCTCCCCGTTCTCTGGACTCGCCCACCAACTCCCGGATTCCATTTCTCCACCCGCCGGCGCATCATTCCTTGCCAGCGGCCCACGCAAATCCCAAATCCCAAACCCCCTTGCGCGCCCATGGACACCCAGCTCGACTCCAGCCGCGCCGCTCTTATACGCCGCAGCCTGCTGCTCCTGGGGCGCCAGCTTTGATAACGCACGCACGCTCGTTCGTCTCCCTCGCCGCGCGCGCCGGACCTGCTGTGGCGGCGGCCGGGGAGATCGATGCTGGGGTCGGGGCTGAATCTGGTCACCACAGTGATCGGCTTCGGGATGAGCGCCACCTTCATCGTCTTCGTCTGCGCGCGCCTCATCTGCGGCCGCGCCGTCAGGGCCGACGCCGACGCCCACGCCGACGCGGGCGCCTCGGTCGTCGCCGCCCGGGCCATGGCGCCCTTCGACTTCGACGTCGAGTTCCGCGCTGCTGCGGATCTCGATCGCACGGTGAGCTTCCGCTGCCACTGTTTTAGCATGTATCAGCGTCCTGTGTAGTAGGTGTAGCTGACTGATGCGGGGGCAGAACCGTATCCAATGGAGATCGGCGTGCGCATTACAAGTATAGTAAAAACATCGGGCTACAACAGAGGATCCAGAGAAGTCTGGATCCCCTGCTCTGCAGAGCCTCTGTTAGCCATCGCCGCATTGCATTTCAAGTCTTAAGATACATGACAAGTTCGATTATGTGATCCAGTATGTGAGATCGTCGACTGGTTAGCCTTGGTGGTTACTGGAAGTACCTGACAGATGAATATATGATGAATGGTCCCTTCATTTAATTTCATTTACACAAATATGTCTTGCATTTTCTGAATTAAATTACATAGTAAGTGGTTGTAGGCTCAATGCACCTCAAAGGCCTAATTCCCAACAGCTAGATTACGGAAATAGGAAAATGAAATAACATGGCTACCAACTGCCCGTAGTAACAATTGGCAAAAACCATGCTCGCACTCATTAAAGACTGTGCGACGACGGCTTCCATTTGTTGCGCTAAATTTGGTATAGCTACATTGCTATCTAGCATTTGTTACGTTGCATTCCCTTTAGTTCTCACACTGCGTATGTTTTCTTGTCGTCTACCGATTCTCTGCATGAAGTTGCAAGCTCAGTATAGCTTCACTGAACACATTAACTTTGGAAAAACCTAAAGAAAGTACATCTCAGAAGTATTGAATTAGTTTTCTAAATTTATGGAGCCATTTTTGGTCTAATAGAACCATGAAATTATTTACAGTTTCCAAAAGTATCCTCGTATGATCGTCAGAGTGACATTATATGATTAGTTGGATAACAAACAGTATGGTTATTTGCACTATTAACCTTACAATGCACTCTCTCTCTCTCTTATATTGGAGTGTGTTCTAAGTAGGTGTTAATATTTCTGACTTGCTTTCATCTCTTTCTTATATTGGTCGACTGGTGATTAAGCTATCTTAACTGTAAATGTGTTTAGAGAAAGTGCATTCTCAATTGCTTCAGAGAAGCTAGAACCAGATTCTTTGCCAGCATGGAGTGCTTTGGAATATCAAACCTTTACATTCATGCATTCAGGCTAACTTTTCAGTTGAAAATGATACTACACAAATGAGAAGCTAGAACCGGATTCTTTGCCTTTTTTTAATGTCTATTATGCAAAGTCAAAACACCCTTTCATTTCAGTAAGTGTTTGGGCTTAATTTTGCATTGCCAATGTTGCACAGAAAGGTATGCAGTATGCACATGCCAAGTATGCCCCTTCCTACATTTTTCTCCACTGTTTGATGCCTGATAATTCGAGAACACTGATGTAAAATTATTCTTCACACCTATATATGACCGAGGAATTTTATTTGATTTGTAATTTTTGTAATAGGTCTAGCGTACCATGGAAACCCTTGAAGTTCAAATCATTCAGGCAACCTAAGATACAAAGATGCTCTTCATGTTTCCTTGCTTTGTTACCCACTTTGATCTTTTTTTGTTTTATATTTCCTGTTCCATCATCTGTAACGAAAAAGCAATGTTTGAGATGACTAAACAATTGAGGGTTTCAAGTAATAAATGTATACTCATTGTTGAAATTATGTTAGTGCTTTCTGATCCTATGTGTCAGTTACAGTGATCTGATAGTCTTGACCTTGACCTAATTCATTTTCTTTTGTTCAACAGATTGAGCATACCTGCAATGGGTTGGAACCTTTTGTTGTTGCTGCAATACCTACAATGACGTATAGCTCTGAGGCCTTCCATTCAAAAGATGATGCCCAGTAAGTACACTGTATTATCTAGACTTCTTGCAGTGTTGTCTACTCCTATTTATCATGTTTCCTCAAAGCACGTGCAAGGTTCAGTTATGATGCAGAAGAACATAATGTGCATTCACCAAATAACTGCAAAATTTGTACTACTTAAATTGTGATGAACTGATGACCCAATGGTCGAAGATTCAAACATTGCAATTTGATATTAGATGACATTAGCTCATGCGTGGTGAAGCATGTAGACTGGACAGCTGATAAAGGGCCTCCAGGTAGAAACTGGAATGCTACCGCTGCATAAATGCACCTAGCAGCGCTAGCTTTTGCGTTGATATTTATAAGCTAATTGACGTAATAAGGAGTAGTACTTAATGTTTCTTGGGTAAGAATTACAAGAGCTGTCCCTTGTTCTTCTTTTCGTTGTTTTCAATTGGGGAAAGGAAATGAGCAGGTTAGTAGTTGAACATTGCGAGCACAAGCTTCGTGACATCTGAGTAATGAACCCGATACGGACTAAAATATACCATTCTCGGACTGTTAAGAATATCATCATGATTATTTACATGCATGTCTATTTGTCTTGCACTATGTACTAGATAACCATAAGTAGCATTAGTTTATTGACATATTCTTAATTTTTTAAGTTCGGGTCAAGAATTAATTTGGTGAAAAAAAATACTGGAAAAAGGGCATATGTTTTTCTTGATTTCTTGTTGGTTCATCTCTTCTCTAGAAGATACCATTTGTAATTCAGTCTTCCCAACTGAACAGTCATGACAAAAATATTTCTGTTGGGAACTATGGATTCTGTTCCTGCTTGATGATAGTTCTTTGTTATATATACTGTGATATGTGTGCAGAATGCTCGCATAAGACTTCCGAGTCGGACAAGTAACAAGTTTCTTGTTATTTGTTTTCTTCCACAGGTGCTCCATATGTTTAGGTGAATACAACGAGAAAGAAATTCTGCGCATCATGCCTACCTGCAGACATAATTTTCATCTTTCCTGTATAGATACATGGTTACAAAAGCAAACGACTTGCCCAATCTGCCGAATCTCTTTGGAATTACCCGGTGGAAAAGCTACTGCTTCCCCTGCCCGTAGCCCCCCTCAACTATTTGGCCACCCTGAGAGCTCTGTCACTCGATCACCTCACTGGATACTACCTATTCATCGTGATCGTACTGGAGGTAGAGAAAGCAGACCGGCCTCGGAGGAATCATTAGAAGTGGTCATTGAACTTGAACTCCAACATGAAACGCTGAGGCGTTGATGTGGGTAAATAGTTCCATTTGGAGCATCAACCATCTGCAGAAATCCTGTGAATCATTCTTGGAGCACAATATTTTCGGCAATAGGATTGCAGGGAATTTGTTTCCAGGCCTGGTGTTTAGGCATGCTTTGTACATCACGAGTTGTAGATTAGCGAGTTCCCCCTTTTGCCACTCCGTGGCACTTTGAATGTTCTTTTTTGTGTGTATTTGTTGTATATTGTCATGGGAAACAGTAATACAGATCCGATTCGGAGCTGCGAAAATATTTGTCGCTGCTCCGTTCAGCACTTCAGCAAGAAACCGCCAGCGCTTCTGAACTGCACACTGTATTTCCTACTTTCCAGCTTCGATTGCTCTTCAGTCTTAGGTACTCTGACAGTGGTGTCCTCACATTATTTCCACCCATGCGCAGATTACGCGTATCTTGTCTAAAAAAACGCGCATCTTCTTCGAAATCTGTCAACGCGAAAGGAACAAATTGAATCCTGTGGTAACTAACTACGGTTCCCTCTCTTTTTCCACGGTGGGCCCGGCTGTTACTCCTGTACCAACAGCAGTGATATCTAATCAACGGTGACGACGACGACACCTTGTGCTATCCCTTTTATGTCTTGTTTCTGCACTGTGAGCGACTGTAAGGACACATCATACTCCACCAATGGTTTGTTTTTCTGGTTGTCGCAGCCTCGGCCTGGCCACCTAGCAGTGATTCAGCGCACGGTGTAGCCCTGTATAATTTGTCCTAAATGGTCCTTTACGGCACTTAACTCCTCTCTTTTTTTTTGCAGGGGCACTTAACTCTTTTTTTTTCCAAAATGTACTTAACTCTCTTATGGTCCCTTATAATTTTTTCTTGTTCATTCGGCCTTTGAAGACATATCAATCGTGATTGACATGTCTCCGAAAGTCCAAAAGAAGAATAAAGAGGGACCATCATAGGAGATAAGTGCTACACAGGGTTATTTACAACAAATCTATAATTCTTATAAAACAAAACCACTCTAACACACATTAAATTAGTCTATCTACATGCAAGGTGTCCACATGATTCACTATTTAAGCCATTCATTTATCCATGTCAGCATCACATCATCCACTATTTGAGACGTTCATTTATCCATGTCATCACATATTTATTAATTATATTAATCCATTCAGGCAAGCTATTCACATTATAAATTATTTTAGCCATACAATTCCACATCATCAATGTTTAGCGGTTTAAATATAGGAACATTTCATACTGATTAAAATTTAGATTTTTTACTACATAGGATAATTAAATCCTCCATATTCCCGAGATTTTTTTTTCAATTTCATGCATCGAATGTCCTTTCGTTTATACTATAAAATTTTAATGTTCCCGCTGCAACGCGCGGGTATCTTTCTAGTTATATTATAACTGTGTTAACAAGTAGGATCTTTCTACCGGTGTAACTCTGTAAAGCGAATTGGAATCGGCATCTCACCTGGTTCTGTCCTGCTCTTGTTTTCAGTGAGTTTGGAATCTGCTTGCAAACTAGACATGCGCACATCTGATGGATCTTCAACCCAACCAATTATGCGGCTAGGCCAACCGGTGGTTGTTCATGTCCTCGAATCTCTCTGAAGACAAGCTGATAGTTGTAATCTACATATGACACTAACGGAAAGAAAAATGTAGGCGAGTTTTTCAGCGGGTCTCTTTGCCTGAGGCCCAAGTCCTGAATCTTAATATTATTAAGGAGAACATTATGATTCTGGGTTCCAATCTAGTGGAGCTTTAGCGGGGTGATGAATTTACAAAGATAGGGCCTTTTTTGGATTGCAGCATTTTCAAAACATATGAATTGGAAAAACATAGGATTGAGAGAGAGAGATGGGCTGGATGGCTGAACTTCGGCGGATATGGTTCGGGCCGTCTTCGGCTGGATGGGCCGAAAGGCCAGACGGACTGGTTACCACATGTGTGTTTCCACTTATTTCTGTTCCTTTTTTGTCGTGTCTCGGATCACGAACACCGGGAGTAAAGGATACCCCTTTTTAGGTTCGGCACGGAGCGCGAAGGAGGCTGGAAGACGCCTCACCTGGGAGGAGGTCGCCAAGTTCTTCGTCGGGACGGGCAGGCAAACAGCACAAAGACACAGAGAGTTTTACCCAGGTTTAGGCCGCCCGGAGGCTAAAATCCCTACTCTTGCATGTCTGGATTGCAATGATCATCATGATGTGGTTTACAAGGGTGTTCTCAGGGGTGAACCCGGCTGAGTTCCGACCGGAGGTAGACGAAGAGCAGATCCTGCCATGCGGAGATCACCTCTCTCTCTACCCTCCGAACCCTAGTCTAGTCTTCAGCTTGGATCCAACCTGTTCCCTCTCGGTGCCTTGGTCCTCCTTTTATAGGCTAAGGGGATACCACATGGCACACGAGGTGCGTGAGTGGTTTTAGGCGGGAGAACCCCTCGGTGGTCTTAGGAGGAGACGTGGCCTCTTCTCCTCCAAGTATCTTCTGTGGGGTGGCGCGGTCGTCCGTCCTTGGGGAAAAGCGGGGCGGACAAAGCCTGTCCGCCCCACCGACCACGCCCGTGCCGACGTCACTGGGGGCGCGTCCTTCGTCTTGGCGCCCAAGTCTTCTACGAGCTTCCAGCACGAGCTGGTGTGCTTATCCGCTCAGCTGTACGGATGGAGGACCCGGGGGCACGCCTGGCCTCCTGCCGGGCGCCTGGTCCCGCGGGTACTCCGCATTGTTCACCGGGTGGCGGGTGACCCCGGAAGGTCACCTGGTCCTTAGCCGTAGCTTATCGATGTCGAACTTGACGGGTTTCCTTGGAGCAGATGGACTGACCCATCTGCCGGTCTTGACTCCTTGCCTTGTCCATCTTCTTGATGGGCCCAAGTTGTGGACCCACTTTGGCAGCATCAAGGGAACCCCATGTTCCACTGCTACGACAGTAGCCCCCGGGCATGGTCCCGGCGGATCTTGCTTCAGCTGCTGCCGGGGTGAAAGGACAATGATGTCGCCTAGAGGGGGGGTGAATAGGCGATTAAAACTTTTCCGGTTTAGGCTTGCTAATTGCGGAATAAAACTAGGTGTTTAAATTAACAAGCCAACAACCTAAATAAACTAGGCTCACCTATGTGCACCAACAACTTATGCTAAACAAGACAAGCAATAAGGTGATAGCAATATAGAATACTTCAAGCACGAAGGCTATCACAATGTAAAGTGCATAAGTAAAAAGCTCGGGTATAGAAATAACCGAAGCACGCGGAGACGAGGATGTATTCCCGAGTTCCTCCTTGAAAGGGAGTACGTCTCGTTGGAGAGGTGTGAGGCACCACAAAGGTCGATCTCAACGCCACAAAGGCTCACCCTATTCTCCGATGAACCGCACCACAAAGGTTTTGTTCACCTTCCACTATCGGTATTCCTTCGAGGCAGAATCCGGAGCCTTTCAACAACAATCCGGGGCACAACCCACAATGGGATTGGGGGCTCCCGAACGGCTCTCAACAACAATTCGAGGCACAACCCACAATGGATTGGGGGCTCCCGAACGGCTTCAAGTGACCACACAAGGGTCCAACCACCACAAAGGCGTCTAGGGTCCAAGGACCCAAGAGTAACAAGTCCACACGCTTTCAACTTCCACGAATCCTCGTGGAGAGCACACCGATGCACCAAATGCAAAAGGCAAGAGCACAAGTGCTCAAATCCTTCACTCTCAAATTCCAACAAAGCAACAAATGCTTATGGGGGAATAAGAGAGGAAGAACAAAGAGGAGAACCACACAAGAACTCCAAGAACTAGATCCACTAGGTTCCCCTCACTTAGAGGAGATATTGATTGGTGGAAATGTAGATCTAGGTCTTCTCCTTCAATCCTCCAAAGATCAAAGAGTTTGGGTGGAGGGATTGGGAGATATCAAAGAAATGAGCTTGCAACAATGGAGGAGAGAGAAATCTGGGCGAGCTGCTTGGCAGGAGGAAGGTGGAGGGGTATTTATACCCCTCCCAGAAAAAGAGCCGTTGCAACACTTCGCGCAGATTCACTTGGGCCGGAACTTCCGGCCAAGAACTTCCGGACCCCCAGAAAAGCGACTAAAAAACGGTTCTGCACTCGGTCGGAACTTTGGCCGGAAATTTGGCCGGAACTTCCGGATGGCCGGAATTTCCAGCCAAACCGGAACTTCCACCCCTCAGAAAACTGCAGAAACACTGAACATGAAAACGAAGATATCTTGATCATCCGGACTCCGTTTTCGATGTTCTCGGGCTCGTTGGAATCGCAACGAAGAGCTTTACAAGATCATGCAGAGAAACATCATAGTCCAACAATGGAAGATAAAACCAAATGGAGAAAGGTAAAACCTCTCTCAAAAGGAATAACCGGCAAACCTCCAAAACCGAAAACGCAACAAGTTTTCCATACGAAATTCGTTTTCGGTGAACTTGGGTTTGTCGTGAAGATCACAACAAGCACCAAAACCCAACAAGGAGAAAAGCCAAGTAAGAACCAAGAAAGATGAAATGCCAAGTATGCAAAGGTTTGAGCTCTCCACAAAGATGCGATCAAGTTACTCACTTGAGAGCCCCTCTTGATAGTACGCCGTCTATCCTAAAACCCGGTCTCCCACTAACAACATGAGACCGGTAAAATAGAAAACCTATCAAGATCATACCTTTGCCTTGCGCATTCCACTTGAGCTCGATGATGACGATCTTGACTCTCTCAAGTTGGAACACCTTTCTTGATTGTGCTTGCTAGCACATGCTTGATGAAGACTTCTCCAAATGCTCCCCCATACTCCATTATGGGAGGGCCTCGCAAAGCTCCGTCTTCATGTCTCCTTTGCAAGCTTCAATCAAATGATATCTTCCGAGATGATCATATTGAGCTTGCACTTCATCTTCTCTACACATGACCATTCTTCATATAAACCCTTGAGTAAGCATTGATCATCATGTAATCTTCTAGAGTCCAACACATAAACTCCAATCATTTCCTATGGACAAGATCTACAAGTATATCTCAATGCAAACATTAGTCCATAAGGATTGTCATTAATTACCAAAACCACGCATGGGGCAACACATGCACTTTCACGGGGCTATGGCCAAAGAGTTGGCCAAAGTGGGTCCCCGACGTCTTGTCTTGACTGATCCGTCCCACCCGTCAGAGGGTGGGTCTTGGAGTTATTCCGCTCGGGGAAATAACTGCACCTGTCTCCTTGATTCCCGCTGCGGAGAAGCCGAGGAGACCGTAGGAGAGAGAAGGCGCCGAGTGCTTTAAAAGCGGAAGGGGCGCCTCGCGAATCTCCATCCTTCTTCGCCCTTGCTTCATTGCTCCCATCCCAGGTATGGCGAGAGGGAAGAGAGGCGTTGGGTGTCCTCGTGCTTCGGCTCAGGCGGAGAAGAGCCCCAGCAACCGCGAAAAAACTGCCCCAAGAGGGCGAGCGAAGCGCGGCCGTGGCGGTCGAGGGACAACGAGGCGCGGGAGATCTCCTTCCCCACCTCCGCGTAGTGCGGTCCACACGAGCTTCGTGCCATTCGAGTTCATCCTAGATCTGCGCTGCAAGATCCGCAGCCGGATCGACCTTCCGGATTCCTTCGCGATGGCGATGGGGGACGACAAGCCTCCGGGCCTGTGGCTGCAGGTGGAAGGCTGCCCCAATGGCCCCGCCTGGGTCTCTGTGGAGTACACCGTCGACGACTCCATGCTCCTGGGTCAGGGGTGGAAGTCTTTCGCCCGCTCCCGCCGCCTGACCCGGGGGCAGTACCTTGCCTGCAAGTATGACGGAGACGCCACACTCACCGTGAAGATCTTCCGTGCTGCAGGAGGGCGCGTGGAATGCTGCGCGGAGAGTGAGAGCAGCAGCAGTTCCAGCTCCGACGACGAGGATGAAGATGAGGAAAACTCATTTAGCGTCAAGGTCGAGGAGGACTCGTCTTCCTGATGGCGAGTCGCTTCAAGACGACGGCCCCGAAGATCTCCTTGACCTCCTTCTTGGCCGCCTCGTCGACGTACTACTGGAAGTAGCGTCTTCCTTTGTACGGTGGTGCTCCTTGTTCGCCGGGAGCCAGCCTTTTTGTTGTAAAAAATTAGCCCCCGATGTAGCTCTTGAAATGAAGAAGAAACTTGTTCTCCTTTTTTGTCCTTGGTCTTCGCGTTGTACTTGGTGTGAATGGGAACGGGTTTTTGCAAAACGCGCTCCCATTATTGCGGTAGCCGTACCATCAAGGGGTAGGTGGAGCGTGAAGGGTCTATAAAAGGCCCCTCAAACTCCAACTCCCTCAACGCATCTTCTCGCCTTGCTTCCTTCCCCTCCCCCTCCATAGATTGCAGAGCAATGTCTGGTGAGGAGGAGATGTCCTTGTCCGACGTGTCGACGGCAGAATCCGTCTTCCGAGGCGCAGCGGTTGCGCCCAAGGAAGTTGGGGCCCGAGCCGCTGAAGGAAAAGAGGCTGCTCCTCGACCTCGTGTCTCTGTAGTTTTCCCGGCGGTGGGGAACATTGCTGGCTCCGCTGCCATGGAGGCGTCGGTGGCGCTGGCGACCCGGAAGGACATCATCAAGATGGACTTGTGGAGAGAGGCAGCGGGCAATCCAGGATTGATCCGCCTCCTCAACGACTTTGACGATGTCTTCAAGGTAAAGCTTTCTTGGCCTTGGCAAGTTGACCTTGGGAAGAGTCTGCATCTTGAATCGATCTCTCTCTTCCTTATGCAGGATGAAGAGGACATCATGGACAAGTTCGTGGACCACGTGTACCTCCTCTGCAGCCAGCATGTGCCGGGGTTCGCCAAGAAGTTCCCTGGCCTGTGGGACCCATGAAGATCCTGCGCGAGTGTCCTTCTTCGTCCCAAGCGTCCCCGGGAACCCTGAGTTCACCCGGCAGGCAAAATAAAAAACAAGTCTGCACAGCTAGGAGCCCTGAGCTGGCCTTAGTAGCATAGGCGTAATATGTACTCAGGAAGTTGCATAACTGAATGTAATTCAGAATTGTAATTCAGAATTTAAGTTCAGATGAATGCAACCTAGCCTCAACTCCCGGGGTCATTTCCCAAATCTTCCTTTGCACTAACGCGTTGTCAAGTTTTTAGAGGAGATCTCTTAGGTGCCAAGTACTCTGACTTACGTGCACCCCAAATTCGTTGCTAAGATGCTGACGCAGTAGCAGTACCCCTAAGAGCACTATACCTTCCGGGAGCCTACTCCACTGTCCTCGGGTACTAGGCCAGAGGGAAACAGACTGTTAGCCGAGGTGGATGCATTACCCCCACAAAGGCTCTCATCAACTATCAAGCATGCGCAGGTCGATGGTATATTGACTTCGAGCGAGATGTTATGCCTAACTGCAGGATGCAGATGCAAGGACTTAGCTGGTTTTTGCCGTGTCCTCGATCCGTCCTGTCCCTCCCGGGTATCCAGCTCCTTAGCCGCTTTCCATCGTCAGTTCCTGTCCCGGGAAAGGCGCTGCACATAGCAAACTTTCAGTAGGGAAATAATGGACCCTCTTTCCATGTCGTGATAGTGTTTCATCCGAAGCAACCCGCAAGCAAAGTTGAATGTGCATTTCTGTATTTAAGTTCGTTAAAACACAGCACTGCCCGTTCACTTCTTTCCGCGGCAGCACGGCACAATCGGGTGGCAGTGCCTACCGATAGGCCACTCGCGCTCAACCCGTCAGCCACCGGCACCATATCAGCCCCCTGCTTGGGGGTTGTTACGGATAACACACATCTCGACATGAATTGAGGCTCACGGAATTGAAACACTTATCTTTTATTTCCTTGGCGATGATTCTTACACCCTATTACAGAACACCATCCCTTGGGCGTGCTTAGCGGATTCGACGTTTGGCGATTCATGTTCGTAATTAGGGGTAGAACTTGCGGAGATTCTCGATATTCCAGGCGTTGCCCTTCGGCCTGCCTTTCTCGTCCTCCAGATAGACCGCTCCGGGTCTCAGGGTATGAGTAACCCGGTAGGGTCCTTCCTACTTGCTTGACATCTTGTTCAAGCCATCGATATTTTGCATCTTGCGGAGTACCAGGTCCCCGGGCTGTAGTTCCCGAGACCGGACATGACGGTTGTGGTAGTGGCGCAGCCCTTGCTGATATCGAGCAGATCGTAATGATGCCCGACATCGAATCTCCTCCAGGAAGTGTATGTCATCAATCCTCCGCTCAATTTGGGTGTCTTCATCATAAGCGAGTACCCGGGGAGATTCGTGCCTTGGCTCTGTTGGCAGGACAGTTTTAGCTCCATAGACAGGGAAGAAAGGTGTTTCTCCAACTGCTCGGCTCGGTGTAGTTCTGAGGGACCATAGTACACTGGGCAGATGATCAATCCAATTCTTCCCTTGTTCTCCAACTTGTCAAATGCTTTGGTCTTCAGACCTTTCAGGACCTCCGCATTGGCTCGCTCCACTTGTCACTAGTACAGAACGACACATCGGAAACGGGCCAAAAACCCCTTCGGCAACGGAGAAAGGGTCCGTGTCCACGACCCTGTCACTGATGTGAAGGCCTTCATCGGTAACGGAGGCAAAAAACCGTCACCGATGAGGCATAAGTTGGCTACGGTTGCGGACCCATCTCCGTTTCCGATGTATCGGTGCATCAGTAACGGAGATTCTATTTTACTCGTTTGCATTGAGGTTCTTTCAGAAGCCTACAGGAGCAATTCGGTTGCCAAATTACATTCAAAATCTCACAGCAGAAGCACAAAGTTGCTACCAAATCCATTCATAACGTATATAAGAATTGTCATCATTACATAGCTTCAAAAGATGAGTTACACATGCCTCGCTAATCCTATCATTCTCATGCCTCCCTAAACTTAACTTTTATGACACTCCACTCTTCTCCAGCTCCACCTTCTTCCTCAGTTCCGAAGCACCGAAAACGGAATTTGACCTAGCAAAAGACTCGAGTAGCGGTTTCATGCTTCTCCAAATCACATCTGCAGCCAAATTGCTACACACATACACAAAATAGATGGAGAAACTAAAGACAAGAAACCACACCGAGCTCACAAGCCTCCTTAGCAAATTAATCTTGCCAAATTCTTCATAGCGAGGCTTGCTCCATCTCGGACGGTGTCGCCGAAATATAATAACGTCACCGCTGTGACATTTCGGCCACACTGTCCAAGACACTCTTAATTAAAAAAGTGTTTTGAACAGTGCAGCGAAACGTCACAACAGCGACGGTTCACGGATATGATCCCGCTTTGTATTTAGCTCTTTTAAAGCTTGTTTGGATCTGCATGGTGCTTCTGCATATAAAATACATGGATGTCTAGTTAGAAAAGAGCCAAATATGATGCTACATGACATAAATACAATTTAAGATGAAAACAGTTTACACCTTAAGCGCCTATATCCGTGTGCTTGTTGTCCGATCGAAATGATTTGGAGGCAGAACTTGAAGGTGATGTTACCTTCAATTGCCTCACCATTTTTATGCATTGTCGTCGAAATATACTATTACTTCATACACTAGCTACACAAAACCATAACGAGGATTAGCACATTGACAAATGGTTGAAATTAATCTATTAGACTTCAAATACTAAAAACAAACACAACACAATACTAGACTTCAAATACTAGACAAGTTGAAGGTAATGTATTCATCATCGGCAGTACTAAAAACAAACACAATACAATACTAGACTTCAAATACTAGACAAGTTTTATATGCTACTTTAAAAAAATGTAAGATCTAGTGTTGAGGGGTGTATTCATCATCGGCAGTACTACAATACTAGACAGAACACAATACTACAATACTAGACAGTACTACAATACTAGATTGGCAGATGCTACTTTAAATAAAATGTAAGATCTAGTGCCGAGGGGTGTATTCATCATCGGCACTAGACAGAACACAATACTAGACTTCAAATACTAGACAAGTTTTCTGTGCTACTTTAAACAAAATGTAAGATCTAGTCGGCTACATACCCGGGGAAGATGCACGGCAATAGACCAGTAGATCCGCGTCGGCGACATACTCGGGGAAGATGCGCGGCGGCTCGCCGACGAGCCGCTGGGGGGGATGCGCGGCGGCTCACGACGCGCCGCTGGGGGGGATGCGCGGCGGCTCACGACGTGCCGCTGGGGGAAGATGCGCCGACGCGCCGCTGGGGGAAGATGCACGGCGGCGATGCCGGCCGGACGCGCCGCTCAGATCTGCGAGATAGGGTTAGGTCTGGAGCCGCCACACTATGACTGTGGAGTGAGAGTGAGAGTGAGAGCGAGAGCGTTAGGGTTGCCGCAGTGGCACATTTATAGCATATAATAACATCGCAAACGGAGGCGATAAACAACCGTTTCCTCTAATTTCTTCACTGACACACTGGGCCTACTTACAAAGGATCGATAGAGTAATTGATCTAACTATCTACTCTACTTGTTCTTCTTACGCCCTGCCTCCGCGCCATTGTCATCCGCGGCGCGGCGTCGCTTCTTGCCGGTTGCCTTTTCCTCAGGCGCCTCCTCCTCCGGCGCCTCCTCCGATGCCTCCTCCTCCGTCGTCGTCGTCGTCGGCGTCGTATTCTTCCTGGCTAGAATAATACGGCTCCGGCGGGTCCTCCGGCGACTCGTCCTCTTCGGAGTCGTCTTCTCCTTCGCGTGAAGACGGTGGGTCTGAGTCGTCGGAGTCGTCTTCTACAGAGCGTGAAGATGGCGGGTCCGAGTTGTCGGGGTCCGAGTCCAGCGGCCCGTCTTGATCCCACCATGGAACTTCACCGCGATCTTCCGCGCTCGCGTCGTCGCTCGGGACTTCCTCGTTCTGCCACCAGGGTTCCGCCATGGCGGGTGTGCTAGTGTGGTAGATAATGTGGGAGAGAACGAAGGGGAGAATGCGGGAGCTGCCTGGCTTCGCGCGGTTCCAGTCACATTTTATTAGCGTCGATCAGGCGGTTCCAATCCCTCGTGAATTAAGCCGCATTGAACAGGCGTGCTTCCAGATTGCAACTGCAATTTCCCAAGCACATTGTAAACGGATATACATAAACAACCGTAGCCATAGAGATACATATTGGAAACGGAGACAAATTTATGACCGTTGCCAATACTTTTGGTAACGGAGATATAAAATTCTCCGTAACCAATGTTGACGGACCAGCCTCTGCCAGGCCTCGTCCACAACGCTAAAATCGCGATTCTCTGTCGCCTAACACCTGCCGTTTCCATAGAGGGGTATTCGATGTGTCGTTCTGTACTAGTGTGTCCGTTGCATCTTGGATAGGACACTGATGCAAAGCACACCTTGATGCCCAGTTCTTCGCAGAAGTTGAGGAAGGCTCGACTTGTGAACTGAGTGTCGTTGTCCGTGATGATTCTGTTAGGTACTCCGAAGCGATAGACAATCCCCTCAATGAACTTGATGGCGGCCTGGGTCATCTGGCATGGTACTGGCATCACTTCCACCCATTTTGTGAACTTGTCAATAGCCACGAAGAGGTATTCATGTCCGCCAACTGACTTTGGCACCTTGCCCACAATGTCAAGCCCCCAGACTGCAAACGGCCAGGATATTGGGATTAGTTGGAGGGCTTGAGCTGGCTGATTGATGTTCTTGCGTAGTATTGGCAAGCTTCGCAGGTCTTGACAATTTGCTCGGCGTCGTGCAGGACTGTTGGCCAGTAGAAACCTTGACGGAAAACTTTTCCCGCCAGAGATCTTGAAGCAACATGACTTGAGCATGTGCCCTCGTGGATGTCTCGTAGTAGTACTTGGCCTTGCTCTTGTGGTATGCAGCGGAGCTTGACTCCGTTGTCACGTCGCCGTAGAGCTCGCCGTCGATCAGGACGTAGAGCTTGGCTTGGCGAGCCACCCGCTCGGCGCCATGATCATCCTCCGGAAGAGCATGCTCCGTCATGTACTTGATGATGTCCAGGGCCCAGGGTGGGTGGGTTCTTTCCACCGGTAGCACCATTTGACCAAGAGAAGCATGGCTTCCCTTGGTCCAGGTGCTGCCGGGTCTTGCGCGTCTCCTGGGCTGGTTTCCCGGGTTGTCGAAGTAGACGGGTCACCAGCCCCCAGTGTCGATGTAGACCTTGCCTTGAGCCTCTGGGAGACACAGAGGGTTGCCGGAGCACCTCAATGTAGATCCCGGGAGGCACTGGTTCTCGCTTGGAGGCCATTTGTGACTGCTCGTCCGCGGACGTGTTTTCATCCCGCGGGACGTACACGGCCCGGAAGCTGTCGAAGCGTCGCTGAAGCTTCCATACCTCCTCGACGTACGGTGCCATCTGAGGGCAGGTACTCTTGTTCACTTGTTTGATGACTAGCTGAGAGTCACCCTTGACGATGAGCTTGTTGATGCCGAGGCCAACGGCAGCACGAAGTCCCGCAAGCAGGCCCTCGTACTCCGTCGTATTGTTTGAGATGTTCTCCTTGTAGTGCATCTGGACGACGTACTTCAGACGGTCCCCGTAGGTGAGATCAAGACAACTCCGCCTCCCTGGCCCTTGGTGTAGGAGCCGTCGAAGTTCATGGTCCAGGCATCGGGGTCTTCTTTCCCGGGAAGGCTGGATTCCTCCACCGGGTCGTCAAACGCTGTCTCGGTCCACTCCGCCTGAAGTCGGCCAGCGCCTGACTTTTGATGTTGTTTGTGTGCTCGAACTTGAGGCCGAACCCTTGAAGCTCCATGGCCCACCAGGAGACGCGTCCGGTAGCAAGTGGGTTCTCCAATGGGCTTCTCAGGGGGTACTTGGAGACCACGGTGATAGGGTGGCTTTCGAAGTAGGGCCTCATCTTGCGAGAGGCGATGAGGATGCCAGTAACAGCTTCTGCATCATGGGGTACCGCTCCGGGCGTCGCGCAGCACCGAACTGATGAAGTAGACCGGATGCTGTATCTTGCGGGTTACCGAGTCCTTGACGGGCTCGGCTTCCTCCGGGCATTCTGCTTCAAGCGAGAGCGAGTCAGCCCCCAGCGATGCTTCTTCTGTGACGCGATGGTTGCGTCGGTGGGCACGTCGGGCTCAGGATCCTCGGACCCTTTGTCACTCGGCTGCCTCTTCTTGCTTGGTTGCCCCGGGAGGGTGTTCCCGGGACGCTTGCCCTTGATCTTGCTTGACTTGGTTGGAGGAGCGTCACGCTCTACCACAAGAACTGCGCTGATCACCTGGTTGGTGGCAGCGATGTACAGCATAGGGGCTCCTTCTCTGCTGGTGCCACGAGGATGGGTGGCGAGGCGAGGTAGCGCTTGAGAGACTGAAGAGCTTCTTCAGCCTCTGGGGTCCACTCCATGGGACCCGACTTCTTGAGTACTTGAAGAAGGGCAGAGCTCGCTCTCCAAGCCTTGAGATGAAGTGCCCGAGTGCGGTGATGCACCCGTTGAGGCGCTGTACGTCCTTGACCCGCCTTGGCACCTCCATGCGCTCGATGGCCTTGATCTTGTCGGGATTGGCCTCAATCCCCCGATGGGAGATTAAGAACCCAAGCAGCTTGCCGGACGGGACCCCAAACACGCACTTGTCGGGGTTGAGCTTGAATTGACCCGGCGAAGGTTGTCGAAGGTCTCGTGCAGATCTTGGATGAGGGAGTCCTTGTACCGGGTCTTGACCACGATGTCATCGATGTACGCCTCAACGTTGCGGCCCAGCTGGGGCCCAAGGCATGCTTGCATGGCGCGCTGAAAGGTTGCGCCGGTTCAGAGGCCGAACGGCATCCGGGTGTAGCAGTAGCAGCCCTTGGGTGTGATGAAGGCCGTCTTCTCTTGATCCTCCACCGCCATCATGATCTGATGGTACCGGAGAAGGCATCCGGGAAACACAGAAGCTCGCACCCGGCAGTAGAATCCACGATGAGGTCGATCCGCGGCAGCGGAAAAGGATCCTTGGGGCAGGCCTTGTTTAAGTCGGTGAAGTCGATGCAGAGCGCCACTTGAAGGTCATGGGCTTCGGCACCACCACAGGATTGGCCACCCAAGTTGGGTGTGGAACCACCCTGATGACGCCGGCTTCTCCAACTTGTCGACCTCGGATACGATGAACTCCAGTTTTTCTTTGCTCTGCCTACGCAGAACTTGCTTCACCGGGCGAGCATCCTCGCTGACCGCCAGTTTGTGCTCGATCACCTCCCTTGGTACGCCGGGTAGACCTGACGCTTCCCATGCGAAGACGTCAGAGTTTTCCCGAAGGAAGGCGACGAGTGCGCTTTCCTATTTTCAGTGAGGCGGGCGCCGATGGTGATGGAGCGACTCCCGTCACTGGTCAACGCCACCTTTTTGGTCATTTGCGGATCTTCATGGAAAAGCGCCTTCTTGGGGAGAGTTGATGCGAGCCCCGGGGTACCCTCCGCCCCGGGAATGCACCGACATCAACCTCCTGTACATCTTGGAACGTCCGAGGTCGCCGCCACCGTCTGGTTCAACTTGTGAACGCAGAAGATGGCGTCGTCAACGTCAGCCTTGACCTTGATCACTCCCCAGGCCGCGGGGATCTTCATCATGTTATAGGCGAAGTGCGAGACGGCCATGAACTTGGCCAGAGCAGGTCGGCCAAGTATGCGTTGTACGGAGTGGCGTGTCTGCGATGTCGAAGACGATGTCCTCGGTGCGGAAGTTCTCCGGGTCACCAAAGGTGACGGGGAGCGTGATCTTTCCCAGCGGCCGAGTGATGCTCCCATTCACACCTTGGAACACGCCGGCGTCTTGCAGGCGAGAAAGGGGGATTTGCAGAGTAGCCAGGACCTTCGCCGTCAGCAGGTTGAGGCTGGAACCTCCGTCGACCAGCATCTTGGTGACCTTGTAGTTGTGGATGATGGGCGACACGATCAGGGGCAGAGTTCCCACCCGGCCACGTTGGTGGGGTGGTCTTCCGGGTCGAAGGTGATGACTTGTCCAGACCATTCCAGGAGCTTTGGCGGAGTAGAGGCAACCGCGTTTAGCTCCCGGACAAGCCTCTTGCACGCGTCGTTGGAGGGAGGCATAGAAGCTCCCCCGTGAATGCATCCGACAACTCCAGTGACTTCTTGGAACTTTCCATTGTTGCCGCCCTGGGGAGCCGGAGCTTCCCTGTTGTTGTTGGGGCGGCTTCTTGATTGTTCTGCTCGCGACCGCCTTGGCCGCCGCGTCCTCCTCCTCGGCCCCCATGGCCACCGCCGCGACACCACCCACGGCGGCCTCCACCTTGGCGACCTGTGGGACAGTCACGAGCGATGTGCCCGATGGTGCCGCAGTTGTAGCAGCCATCCAGGCTAACCCCGTCAGCCCAACGCTGCTCTCGTATAGCGAGATTCTTGAGCTGGCGGCAGTCCTTGAGCAGGTGGTTGCCGTCAGGGTGAATGTGGCACCATGGATCATTCTCCCCCTCGGAGGTCGAAGCAGGCTTGGCCTTCTTGGGAAGGGGCTCGGTGACGAAGACACGCTTGTCGGGTCCAGAGTCTCGTTTCTTGTTCTTGCGGGGGCGGTCTTGTCCTCGGGTTCATCCTCCCCGGGGAACTTGAACCCCTCCTCTGCTCGGGCGCACCGATTCGCGAGCTTCCAGAGCTCGCGGGTGGACTTGATGCGGCGGTTGCTCAGCTTTTCACGCATCCGAGTGTTGTTGACGTTGGCGTGGAAAGAAGCGATCACCAGTTCTTGCTTGATGCAGGGTATCGTGTTCATCTTCTGGGTGAAGCGTTGGATGAACTTGCGAAGAGTTTCACCCGAAGCTGCTTGAAGTCGTGGAGGTCACAGGGAGCCCCCGGGCGCTCGTACCCGCCTTGGAAAGCCCCAAGGAACTGTTCCTTCAGGGTCCGCCAGGAACGGATGGAGCACTTGGGAAGGTTGAGAAGCCATGTCTGGGCATCCCCCTTCAAGGCCTGCGGGAACCATCTGGTCATCATCATTTCGTCGGCCCCGGCGACCGCCGCAGCTAGGGGGTAGAGCTGCAGGAAGTCCCGGGGGTTCATGGTGCCGTCGTAGTGGAGGACGTCGATCTTAAATTTCTTGGGCCAGGTGACCTGGCGAAATTCGGGGGTAAGGGCGAGACACCCTTCAGCGATGTCGTCGTCCCGGTCCTGCCGGCGATGACATTCACGGCCACGTTCGATGCGGGTGCGCATATCCTCGGTCAGACGGTTGTTGAGGTCGTTGCGAAGATCTTGGTTGCGCGTGGTAGACGACCCGACAGAGATGGCCTTGCCGCGGTCGCGGTTCAGCCGATCCGCCATCGGTGGAGTGGGGCGCGGAGGACTATCACCAGCCGTATCAACAAGGCAAGCGTAATCCCCCTCTGAGCATGTCTTATCCTATTGTCCTTTCATGGTGCTCAAATATGCATGATATTTATTTTAAAGGTTAGTTCACAATTTTCCGGACATTTTGGTATATCGAACACATTTCTCTATGTCCTGATAAAAAGTTATTACATTTATAAATTTCCTCTTTTAAATATGCCCTGGTTATAAGTTATTTTCAACAACAATAACATTAATTACCCAACTCGAAGGAGAGAGGTGAAACAGGAGAATCGTTGGAGTACGATGTCCCTAATGGCGCGAGGGAGTAGCGGGAGGCATGCGCAAGAGGGGACAGAAACACAGGTAAACCGGCCTCCAACCCGGTTTGGGCCGGTTTCCAGGCCGGCCAGGTGACAGAACCATCCGGCCCTCAGCCCGGTTTGGGCCGATCTCACGACCGGCCTTGCACCAGAGACGAACTTATAACCAGGGCCTCTGGTACTAAAGGTACCACTCAAGAATGCAAGGTTGGCTTCCTCGAGGGTGATTCGGGGAGGTGCCTTTGTAGAACAGGTACAGTGATGATGGTGGTTGATGATGAGAAAGGTGATCAGAAGAAAAGAGTTACTTCTTACCCCTTTTAAAAATATTCTGATTAGTCGATGCCATGGAGTTATGTTTTATAAATAGAATCAGCTTTATGCAAAAACAGCCATAAAACATTGAAAGCCTCATCGAGCTAAAGCTCTATATTTAATCTTGCGAGTTCGTCGAACTCAACGTCGTTTGTTTTGTTTCAGAAGAGGACTTCACCGACCTCGAAGGTGGGTTCTTTGTGGACGTCGACGAGTAGTCTGGGGTTCCCAGGTGGCAGCTTGGGACATCCCGGAACAGCTGGCGCTTGAATGTTTATTTGTAGGCCTCTTAGGCCATAATTTGGTTCTTGTTGTTTAGAACAACCTATTTCGCTTCTGCATGTTGTAATGTTGGGTCTGTGACCTCTGGTTGTAATTTGCTATCTTTCTCTATTATAAGAGTTGGACTATAATGCTTTGAGTCGTAGAGTCTGTGATGTGCCAGTTGTTCCACAAGTCTTGATCTCTCTATTATGCATTGATAGTTGTGCCTGTGTTAAGGCATCAATCGGGGTGTTGCGTTGCCGATGATCCATTCCGAGCAACGCCTGCCAAAGGTTTTGGCCGGGGATTGGTAAACCCGTAACCTCCGGTTGTATCGCTTAACCGGTGACACACAGCATCACTGTATAGCAGTCGGGTCGGGGCGCCACAGTGGTTCACGCGTTTTGTCTCCTCCAGCTTCGGGGCCGTCGGCGAAGTCGAGGAGCGCCTCCACACTCTTGGTAGACCTTGGGATCGCCGGTGTTCGGAGGGAACTGCATCACGGCCTTGGCAGCAACAAGGGCGTCGTGGCGAGCTTGTGCGTCTGAGGGCAAGTGCGTTGAGGACTTGCTCTTGGTGCTACATGGGTCTCCACTGGCGCGGACGTGGTCCCGCTTCTCCCCAGCGCCAGGACCCTTGCCCGCGCCGTTGCCGACGCTTTTCTCTCCAGAGCGTGGAGGAGGCCTGACGGAGACTCCTGGAGCCGCCGGATCGTTGGGCTCGATGTTCTTGTTGATGTTGACTCCCTCCGATACCACCTTCTCCGCGGGCGGCATAGGCGGAGGAGCGGTTTGGCATGTCTCCGCGGCGCGACGCTCAGCAGAAGCCTGAGTACGCGACGGAGATGTGGCTTGGAGGCCGTGGCGTCGGTTTTCTTCTTCGGCGGCATGCTCGGCGAAGAACTTGACACATAATTTGACGACGATCTTGAGGTTGAAGAAGACGAATACAGCGCTTGCGTCCCTACCTGGCATGCCAGATGTCGTGTCTCGGATCACGGACACCGGGAGTAAAGGATACCCCCTTTTTAGGTTCGGCATGGGGCGCGAAGGAGGCTGGAAGACGCCTCACCCGGGAGGAGGTCGCCAAGTTCTTCGTCGGGACGGGCAGGCAAACAGCACAAAGACACAGAGAGTTTTACCCAGGTTTAGGCCGCCCGGAGGCAAAAAGCCCTACTCCTGCATGTCTGGATTGCAATGATCATCATGATGTGGTTTACAAGGGTGTTCTCAGGGGTGAACCCGGCAGAGTTCCGACCGGAGGTAGACGAAGAGCAGATCCTGCCCTGCGAAGATCACCTCTCTCTCTACCCTCCGAACCCTAGTCTAGTCTTCAGCTTGGATCCAACCTGTTCCCTCTCGGTGCCTTGGTCCTCCTTTTATAGGCTAAGGGATACCATAGGGCACGCGAGGTGCATGAGGGGTTTTAGGCGGGAGAACCCTCGGTGGTCTTAGGAGGAGACGTGGCCTCTTCTCTCCAAGTATCTTCTGTGGGGTGGTGGGCCGGTCGTCCTTGGGGAAAAGCGGGGCGGACAAAGCCTGTCCGCCCCACCGACCACGCCCGTGGCGACGTCACTGGGGGGCGCGTCCTTCGTCTTGGCGCCCAAGTCTTCTACGAGCTTCCAGCACGAGCTGGTGTGCTTATCCTCTCAGCTGTACGGATGGAGGACCCGGGGGCACGCCTGGCCTCCTGCCGGGCGCCTGGTCCCGCGGGTACTCCGCATTGTTCACCGGTGGTGGGTGACCCCGGATGGTCACCTGGTCCTTAGCCGTAGCTTGTCGATGTCGAACTTGACGGGTTTCCTTGGAGCAGATGGGCTGACCCATCTGCCGGTCTTGACTCCTTGTCTTGTCCATCTTCTTGGTGGGCCTAGGTTGTGGACCCACTTTGGCAGCATCAGAGGAACCCCATGTTCCACCGCTGCGACATTTTCTTTTAGTTAGGAAATGATTATGGACTTTTTGTGTGCTCCAATTATTTTCCTTTTTCCAAAATAAACTCAAAATTAAAACAAATATACAGAACCTAGGAAAATGATTTCCAGCCCACATGCGTGTTTGAATATTTTGTTTTGTGTCATGAACTCCATATGGCTCGATTTAATTTTAAAATGGGTTTAGGTTTTTAAACATTTCACTTATTTTAAAATAACAGATATTAATGAGAAAAATTATGTATGATATGATGCCTCTATTAATGAGAAAATAATCCCTATAGGACTTCAAAATGCATGAATTTTGTAAGAGATGCCTTTGGATGGTGCACAAGAAACAAACATAAGAATTTTGCATGATTGAGAGGAGAGAGAGAGAGAAGAGTACAATGTATTATCCTTCTCAAGAAAAATAGAAAATGAGATTTGAGCTCATGTTGACATTCCTATGGTTCCCATAGGAATTTGATGACTCGATAGTACCATACAAAGGCCAAGGAATATTTCCTATGGTTGGAATCCTCCAAAAAAAATATGAAATTGATTCAACCCAATGAGGCCCTTAGAGTGTGGTGTGTGAAGTTATTCTTTTTGTGTGCAAAATTTCAATGTAGAGGTGCAGGGTATTTATGGGGAGAATTTTCACGATCGAGGGGAAAAGATTTGGATCAAAGTTGGAGAGGAAATTAAAGGATTCGATCTAAATGATGCCAAGTTCATATGAACTCTATCATTCGGTGGCGAGAGGAGAGGGATGATGACAAGGGCCCGGTTTGTCAGTGGCAGACAGAAAAGAAAAAAAGGAGAGGGGAGAGATGGGCTGGTTGGGCCATCTTCGGCTGATATGGTTCGGGCACGCGGAAACTTGGGCTGGTTACTGCATGTGGGTTTCCGCTTATTTCTATTCATTTTCTTTAACTAGGAAAATATTATAGCCTTTTTCTAGTGCCCCGATCATTTCCCCCTTTTCCCAAAATAAACTCAAAAAAGAAGTAAATATATAGATCATGGGAAAATGATTTCCAGCCCAAATGTGTGTTTTAATATTTTGTTTTATGTCATGAACTTCATTATTGCTCTATTTAATTTTCTAAAATCGTTTTAGGGTTTTAAACATTTCACTAATTAATTTAAAAGAACAACCGTTAATGAGAAAAAATATGTATTAAGGTGTCAAGTGGGATCCCACCAAAATCCCACTTATAGTTCACTTTGTCATTTCTAGTGCAAAATTTTGGACCAAATTTTGCACTAGAAATGGCAAAATGAACTATAAGTTTGGATATTGGTGGGATCCCACTTACACCCCTATTATGTATGTGATGATGCGTCTATAACATCCTAAAGTAAAATTTGGGATATCACAGGGTTAAGAGGTTGTCACGTCGTTCGATTTGATCGCGTGTGGCGGTCGACCACCGGAAAGTTCTCTCATAATACTAGTATTATGTTTGTTGAATAGTACTCGTATTAGTTTATTGACTTCTATTTTGCGAAATCTCTACTATATAATACGAGAAGCGTTTCTTCCTTCGTCCGTTCCGTTCGGTGGTACGTCGTGGTCTGCCTAACATCGCACGCTTGATAAACGGCTCACGCATGATCCGTCAGGATAAAAATACGATGTCTGTGTCCTTACGAACGACCCAGCGTAATCGGGTTGGAGTTCGACTCCATATCCGTGTCCTTCCGATCGACCCAGGAAGCAGCCCATGAAGCAGCCCACTTAACAAAAGGAAATTAAATGTAGCCCAACGCTATTTGCTATATCCGACTCGGTTTAAAACTACTGATCAGCCACGATATTTGCTATTAAAAAGGAACACGATCGCCTAGACCAGAACACAACAATCCACTCTGCACTATTCTCTCGACTTGCTCGCCGTGGCTCCGGAAGAGACGCGGCGGCGACAAGGAGCCGGAGGCGGCTAAGCAAAGGTATGTACGCTGCGCACCTCGTTTCGATCGATCGCCATGGCAATGCGTGCATGATCTTGAGCTAGCTTAATTGGCAGTCTGTGTAGTGAATGATCTTGAGCGCTATGGTACGATGGCTGCTACCTAGGTGGTCATTTATGTGAGGCAGCCGTCGCATTCATCTCTCAACTTGCCGTGATGGAGACGGCCAATGCGCGGAAGAATCAGACAGTTAATCAAAGCACCCACGCCAGCCCTCTACGTATGTGCATGTGGGCATCGTTAGATGCATAAATATTACCCTTCTGCATGGGTGGGTGTGCAATGCAAACAATACTAGATGAATCAGTTAGATCGACTAGGCTAGCTTTAATAGGTGCATATTTCGCAGACTAAAGCTTAAACGTGTGCTGTAAGATCTAATCAAGTTTATCTTTTAATTGATGACAGATTTATGCAGTATGAAAAACACTGATGCGGACGAGTAATTTGGGACCCAATCTCCAATCATAAATGTCAAGGAGCAAAGAAGGAAAAAAGATAGAGATAGGTACGCATGGATGACCAATGAAGAAAAAAAAAAAAAATTGGAAAGGCGTCGTGAAGCTTATCAGCAAAGCAAAACAATTAAGGATTTAACCCAGTTGTACGAAAAATGCACACGGCGGAGGAAGAAATATGCAGATTTAAAGGCTGAACAAAAGACAAAAAAATGCATGCGAGAAAAGCTGAAATATGCAAATATGCACAGCCAGAACAAAAAAAAAGCTAGAATTGAGCAAATTATAGCTAATCGTGAGTTTAGACGCAACACACCATGCAAAGAATCAATTGCGATGGTGAACTCTGCATATGTCGAATCAGAAGAGGAAGTTAGTAGAAATAAGGCTAAAATAGAGCAAATTAGAGCTAATCGTGAGTTTAGACACAACACACCATGCAAAGAATCAATTGCAATGGTGAACCCTGCATATGTCGAATCAAAAGAGGAAGTTAGTAGAAGTAGATCTTCGATATATACCAAAGATAATATGCGATCGATTTCAACCGATAGTTGTTTGTTATTCACTCCGGCCGTAGCAACGCACGTGTGCTCTTTTATTTGAGGTGTCAAATCATGTACATATGCTTGCTCTGTATTTTCTGTTTCCAATTTTCAGAAATTGCAAGTGTACATATTTTGAGTTGGAGATGAACATATTCAGACTATGCATGTTGTAGTCTTGCAAGTTAGACACATAGGGCTATATTTTTGCCATTCGTTGGATGATTTTCTGGTACAAGAAATGAAATTCATATGACAATTATAGCATATCCCCGTTGCAACGCACGGGCAATTTGCTATATATTTTTACTATATAATACTGTTAAGCGGTACGTACGTCGCACGCTCGATAGAAAACGATTGCTAAACTAAACAAAAGTTTATCTCTCCGTCCGTCTAATCTTTCGTACGTGTCCGGCTCGAGCACGATCGACACAATCCTAAAACCATCATAGGTGATGGCTAGACACGGCAACAGAGTCCAACTGGAACGCGATCGATACTGTCCTCAAATAGCCGCCACACGTGATCGATCAAACACCCAGTCAGAAGCTCGCCATGCCAGCGACGAGTGCTACGACTAATATGACGAAGACGATGACGAGTAGGGACTGGAGCCGTAGGAGGACGACGCCGGGCTGCTCGAGGAGGCCCGCTGGCGGCGGCTCGCAATGGCAAGCGACAACGACTACTACGACGAAGACAAGGAGAGTAGGGATTGGAGCCAGACGATGCCGCGCTGCTCAAGGAGGCCATGCCGCCTTTGGTATAACTATTCAGTACTCACTTGCACATAGATGTGTCGGGCAGATTTCTATGGATATGGTTTAAATTGGCTTGATTAATATGTCTTTAGACACATATCTATTTCTTTAAAAAACTTCATAACAATAGCTATTTTAAGGAAATAACTATTAAACTATGTTTCATATAACATTTATTCTCTGAGTATGTTTGATTTAGTCGATAACAAAAAACAAAGTTAAAATTAAGCGGCAAAGAATAAATCAATTTATATAGATAATACAAATTTAAATAATAATAACACAATTACTAGATCAAACTAAAACATACTTTAAAATTATTTTAAAATTGTAATTTATTTATTTATCATTATCAATAAGTGGATAGTTGTGTTGTATCATTACTTTGTGCCCCTTCTTGATGAATTTTCTCTCTCCCGTTGCAACGCACGGCCATTTTGCTAGTAGATTTAAATACCTAGACTAATTGTTTAACTGAAAGGCCCGTGTACCACTAAAGTTGTATATCTTTATAGTAGTATGGAAAGTGTCATAGAGCGTAATCCAGTTTATCACTTTATGCCTTTATGGAATACATGGCTTAATTTGTACCATATGTTTTCTATATTGTGCACCAACCCAGGTGCATGCATGTGTACAGTCCAACAGAATCGGCAGAATATTTGTCAAAGCCCGGTCTGAACTTGACAAGGCGCCGATACATGCCGGAACGTAGTAAGGCGTAGCCGCGGCCACGACTACTCGACTAATTTGGAAGAATCTGACAAATGGCCAAAAAGATACACTAGCGAAGAAAAACATGCTAATGAAATACCCCACCTCTGGCGGGCATCCGGGGGCTACCACCCGTCAGTCACAATCACTAAGAGCTGCCCGGCCGTATCTTTGGTCAGCCACTTAGCCCCTAAGAAATATAATTACTACCACCGATCACACTGTGGGAGTAATCAACAAGGCGGACAGCGACGTCGATTGCTTTTCGGCCACCGTCGAAGATAACACGAAGCAGCAGACGCAGGGGATTTTTTGCCAAAGCTAAACTCGATCAGCTCGTGCTAATAGCGAGTAATTTTAGTAGTTAGGTGGACTCTTGTTGTTTGCTCGGGAGGCGCCAGCTCACCGCAAGCCATACACACACTCTCCCGCTCAAATAACGCGGTCTACCTAGCTGCCGCCTCCTCAGCTGCTTGCGGCGCTCCCTCCTTCCTCCCTTCTCCGATCGAGCTTTTCACCATGGCGGACCTCACGCTTCTCCCCCGCTTCTTTACCGACCCTTATATACCCCTCCTGCGACACCTACTACATCGCGATCCTCTTCTGGTCCTCCTCCTCTAATTCGCACAGCACACGCACGCAAACCATCTCGAGACGATATATAGGTGCTTAACTACTTAACTGCCCGGCATACACCATAGATAGCTAATATAGGTGCACTGGAGCTCTGGCATGCGCGGTGTAGGCATATATATAGAGGCGCGTGCCCTAATGGTACATGGCTGAGCATGCAGCCGTCTGAAGCCTCCTCCTCGTCTGCTCCTCTCCATCCTGATCCTCGTCAGGTGCAAGCAGCTGCTGGCCCGGCGACGGACCCTTCTCCTTCCCCGGGCACTCCTCCTGTCTCGCCCCATTCCCCGCCGGTGCAGCTTGGAGTGGACACGGTGGGTGCAGCGACGGCCGCGCAGGCGGCGACGAGCTCCGAGGAGCCGTCGCCGCGGTCCTCGGGGAAGCACCCCTTCTACCGCGGCATCCGGTGCAGGAACGGCAAGTGGGTGTCCGAAATCCGCGAGCCGCGCAAGGCCCGCCGCATATGGCTTGGCACGTACCCGACCGCCGAGATGGCCGCCGCCGCCTACGACGCGGCAGCCCGCGCGCTGCGTGGGCCCGACGCCGTGCTCAACTTCCCGGGCGCTGCCGCCTCCCGCCCGGCCCCCGCGTCCGCCTCCCCGGACCACATACGCGCCGCCGCTGCGGCTGCCGCGGCTGCCGTTCAGCTTGAGGATAAATCGCACAGTGACGTACAAGCTCCTGACGCCGCCACTGCTCCTCCTGCCGCGGCAGCGGAGCAGCAGAGACATCATGGTGTAACGAGGGAAGCAGGCGCCGCCGATAATGTGCCGCAGCAGGAGATGGTGGGCAATGAGGATCACTTCATGGACGAGGAGGCGATCTTCGAGATGCCGCAGATGCTGCGCAACATGGCCGCGGGCATGATGATGAGCCCGCCGAGGCTGAGCCCCACCGTCTCCGACGAGTGGCCGGAGGCTGGGGAGAGCCTGTGGAGCTACCACGACCCCTAGCTAGCATATTTTTGCATCGGCGCCTCAGCCCTCAGGACATGATGATCGACCGGTGAGCTGGGTGGTGGTACTACACCAGTTCCGAAACTGAATTCTGATATATGCATGACCCTGGTACGGTGAATCGTCCTCTATCCGGTAATATATGTGTGTGTGCCACAATCACGTTCACGTAAGAGTGGTGTCACTAGCTTGCGATACTATATATGCTAAGCTAGTGTACTCGCCAGTGTTACATTAGCTTCGGTTTATGCTCTAGCAATGTACCTTTACAGTTAACTTTTCTTTACCTCCCGCTAGCGTCGTTTTCGTAGATAAAGTACACTTGGATTCCCTTGGCTTCAGTTTTTTTTTTTTTGGAGTGCCGAGTGGATCGCACATCACACAGGGAGACTTGTGCCGTTGTAACTTTTGTAGCTTTAGACATAGAATTAAATAATTGGCGGTGGATAAATTAAGATCAGCGCGGACGTGCATATGGATCCAATTTTCCTTTTTCTAATGACGTATTTTGGTTGCAGTTAATTATATATGGATTGGGAAGTTGGCCGTTGATGGGAGCAAAAGAAGGAGGAGTTAGGTGGGCAATCTTTTGGATAGCATGATCCATGAAAGATCCATGCGCTACATGTTGGTTCTGGGATAAATGTAACGCAAAATCTAATTCTTGCCTAGGCACTATTTTGGTCTTACAAAGTGCGCACAAGCTGCAGCGTCGATCTGATCCAACTCACGGAACAATGCCTATTGGTGGCCCCCACTATTTCCTTATCCATTGCCTTCGTTCCCGATCTCGTCGGCCTCTCGCCGCCCTGTAGCCATTTCCAGCCAGCATGCCGCCACCTCGTTCGCGCGCTCGCCGCCCGACGCCATCCCGTGCCCCCTCGACCTGCTGATCTCCTGGCGCCACCTCCATCTCCGGTGACAAGGCGGCGGATGCGGGCGTGGAGGCCCTCCGCCGCCTCTTCAAAATTCGTTGCCGCCTTCCGCTTGCTCGACGGCTTCGCCTTTTTCGCTGACGCGCGGGTCGCCGTACGGTGTGCTCCCGACCTATGCGTCAACCACCACGTGCCCTCCGCCCGGAGCCTCTTCCTGCATCGAGCTAGAGCTCCGGGAGCTTTTCGCTGAGGAGGTGGAGTCATCCGGCGAGGTGTGCACACCACCTGTTCGATCTTTTGACCGAACAGAGGACCAGCGATTTTCCTTCTTCTTTTCTGTAAATTCCGTGAATTCAGTTGACTACTTTTTCAATCGATTGTATTCAAATCATCGGTTCATGGTCAAACACTCATAAAGTATAGTGTTCTATACATGGTTTTCGAGTCGCGCGACTAGTCGTCGACTAGTCGATGAGTCGCAACAAAAAGGTCGACTCAACTTAGTGTCGACTCGAGTCGCGAGTCGCGACTAGTCGCAACTACAGGCTCGACTCTTTCCGAATCGCTACCCCTGAGCGACTCGCATGAGTCGCGACTCGAAAACCATGGTTCTATACCAAGCTCCTTGAGATGGATGATGAAGCACGAGGGGACGTTGCACAACCACGAGAGGTTGTTGCTCACAAGATCCAAAAGCGACACCTAAAAATGAGTACAACAGCCATATCTTCTCATTTTAACATAGTGAGATTCCAAATTGGGTTGGTCTTGATTTTCTTATGTATGTTTTGGTGACTTAGTTCTAAAATTTGCCTCAACTTGGGTGGTTATTTGTTGTGGAGCTCTTCTCGCAGTAGAGATGTAGTTTATGGTTCATGAGATGTGATGCTCCAACTACTATCACATAAGAGGATATAAGTATAAATCAACCAGATCATAGCTAGATGTAATTATGAATCAATATCGATGTAGTTTTTCTATAATAATGCCTTAGCAACATGTAATTTACCCGTGTCTAAATGGCACAAACCATGATGTGATAAAGCTATATAGATGTAGTTTCTCTATAGAAACACTTGCGCTAGGATGCAATTTCTTGCATTATTTTTCTTGTGTGGTTCCAGGATGTAGTCTCTACTATATAATATGTCTTCAGGTGATGGTTGGTACGTTTTTAGATTGCCAATTTTACCCTTCCTAAATTGGTACAAATTACCCACTATGCCACCAATAAGTGAAAAAAACGATTCGAATTACTCTCTCCGTCTAGAAATATCGGTCGCAACGGTAGTTTTCTGAAAAAACCCCTGACGTTGCGGAGACACAACCCGCAGTCCAACTCCTGTCGGGACACACACCGTTGCGCCTCGCTCACCGAGCTCCCGTCGCCGTGCGCGATCCCCTCTCCTCCACCTCGCCGTGCCGCGCTCCCTCTCCTCCACCTCGCCGTGCCACGCTCCCCTCGACCTTGCCGCGCTCCCCTCCAGTCGCCGCCTCGTTCCCCTCCCCTCGCCGCCTCGCTCCCATCCAACGAAGAATCCAATTTTTCGGTCCAAGGCGCCTGCGAGGCAGGATCCGGCATCGGCGAGCCCGGACACGGTGGCTACGACGGCGGCGTCCGCGCCGGCCCGCACGGCTTCCTCGCTCTGGACCCCGCGGCATCGCAGGCTGCGGCACCAGCGACACGGGAGGCGGCGGCAGGAGGAGACGGCCGCGGCGGCGAACACGGCCCCCGCGGCGACGCAGGTGAGACCAGCGGCAAGGTAGGGCAGGTGCGGCCGCCATGCTCGTGATCTTTCACGTGGTCGACAACGACGGCTGGGCGCGCTCCGTCAAGGCGAAGGGGGCGGGCGGCCACCGCCGTGGAGGAAACCGTTGCGCCCGTCGTGGAGGCTCGGGTCCCCCTTCGCGTGCTACGTACTCGTGGCCACCGCCGCCTCTCCTCGCCGGCGGCCGGCCGACCTTTTCCCGAGGGCGCCCCACGCGCCGGATCTGAAGCCCTGCTGGGCTTCTGCTGCCGGCGTCCACGAGGACCTGCCACCGGCCGTCTTCAATTGGCTCCACGCAGGTGAGACCCTCCCCTCGATCGGCATCTTCTTCTTTTTCTTCAACGCCATCTATACCTGCTAACTGCCTGCCCAAAAGACCCCATCTTGACAGCTACAAAGCTGTGCATAATTTTCTTTAAAACAGTGAGCAATTTGTTAGAAGTCAATAAGATAGTTCTCAGCATGGCCAAACTTTCTGCAGGTTCACAGTTTGGTGTAATCTTAGATTAACAGCATGACAGATACCGGGGCTCGCTTTATCAAGCAATAGGTGAATGCGAATGAGAGCCAGCTCTTCATCTTCAGCGTTTTCCCTGTCTGATTTCGTCAACCTGTGGTGGAACATACGTTGTATTCAGTCTACGACGACACCAGCAGCACCAGGTTAGTTTGTATTGACACACGAGCAGGATGAAATGTATTTAGGTTGTTGTGATTCAAGTGGAGTTCCTTTTGTTAGATCGAGTTGGGACAGCCAGACGTCGGCGGAAGGACGTAGGATCCGGTGGTTGTAAGGATGACATGGCCTTTTTTCTCCTCGAGACAGTATGTCTTGTCTCTGCTCTGTATTCTTTAAATTTAGTGTTTAGTGGCTATGTGATTTGGCTGTCATGTGAGTCGCTAAGGAGCAACTGGAATAAAAAGCTCAAGGTTATGAGCCAACATCCTTTCATGCTGATGTTTCTCTTTTTCAGTGGCCATGTTTCTCTTTTTCAGTGGGCAAGCCATCAGTAGTAGATTTAGAGTTAAAATGATCTACTAATATTTCTGTGTTGGATGATGCGTATATCGTTTTATAACAGCAACGAGGAAGGGCAGACAAAACAACAGTTTAATCAAAAGGTACAGCTCATACACGTCACTCACGGAACTCTATGGACAACGAATGAGCCTGAGGTTTGTCACCTCCTGTAGCATAATTCTCTTGATCACAGCCTCCATTAGCCTTTTTGTTCTGTACCATGGAAGGAAGATAAAATTAGTCTAATAACTGATCGAACATTGTTGTTTGTGCATGTTCTATCTGTTCTCGTTGCATCGGGGTAGTTCTTTGTATAGACTAATTATCTTGAATCACGTCCCTGCAATATCATTTAGTTCACTTGGAAGCAAGATAAAATTGTTCTAATACCAGATCGAAGTCTGGTGATTGTGCAGTTCTGACTGTTCTACAAAAGTGCACTTGTATGATTGTATCAGTTGTCATATGTGTACTCCTTATTGTAAGCTCAGAAATTTTGAATTGAACTAAACCATATGGGAAGTTGTTATTTTGCGTATCCATTGTATAAAAATAATAATTTCACAAAATGGTGGCGACGTGGAATGTTTAAGGTAAGAAATTCAGTTTAGGTTTATTTGATAATCCATAGTCTAATTATCAAATTTAGATTTTATGAAGTCCATTTTATTCCTAACTTTTGAGCAGCATTGATGCGTCTTTACCACACTGCAGCCTTTCAGTTCTTCATTTTTAGATGCTGTAAATAACACGGCATTCGTTTAGTTTTCTTACTTTAAGGGCACAACATGCGAGAAAAACTACTTTGAAGTTTGAACAATAATCCCGTACTTCTATGGCCCTCATGACTCAAATAATTAAGTGGTGCTATATTCTCACTGGAAACGGGTGTAATCATATTGCCGCTATTCCTGCTTGGTAGCATGCTATTTATTTTGTAATTGAACTTCTGTTTTCTATGTACGACACATTTCTTATATTTATTTGTTTTCTGTAGAGTCCAGGCTCAAACAATTTGGAACTTCACTTTTCAAATTTGTGAATAAGTCGGCCTCCCAGTTCGCAAAATCCACGATTACTGTAAGTGATTCTTCTATTGGTTAGCTCCCTAGGAGAAAGACTGAATTGGGAGACAGATTAAGTGTCTTCAGTTACTTAATTCAAAATGGCAAATGTTTCCCTATTCTCTTTTGTGGCATTTCTTTCAAATAACTAGGGATGTTAATACACATTGTTGAACTGTTCATGGTTCTAAGAGTAGCATTTCAAGGACAGATAACTGCAAGACCATCTGAAATATTTTATGATGGCACTTCTGTTTCCCCTTCGGACCATTCTACAGACATTCAGTTTTTTGTTGTCGTTGTGCTTATCTTCTTTCATAAGATTGCCTCATTGACTTAACTTGGTTGCTTGATTAGTGATGACTCATGTTGATGGTCTCTTCATTGCTTTTTTGCATCGACTTTCAACAAAATACTATATCTATTCTATTTGTATCCTCATCTCAGCTAGCTGCTTGACTGGATATTAGCATTTTTGGGGCTAATTTCATATATTTTATATTTGTATATAGAACGCAGATGGTGCTTTATCCAGCCTCGATATTAAATATGATCCCATAAATCAGTATTTCCTTGTGAAGTAAAGTTTGATCTTCTATCTACTATTTTCGTCCGGCTCCTAACTATAAATTTTACTACATTGTTTCCTCGGTTTGCTAGCATTAGAGTGAGCAGACATAAATGACCCTATCTGATACACAACCTGCGATGTTTTCTTTAGGGGCAATTGCCATGTCAGTTCTGAACTATAAAGTGATTCTCAAGTCATATGATCAGCTTGTTACACATTACAATCCCCCAATGGCAAAGCGCTTCAGTTATATTAGATGTGTGCCTTATTTAGTTTTTCTTTTTGCATCCAAGTGATGCTTGAGGTTATCTAAGCTGAACTCACAACAGGATACTCTCTTGGTACAGCCTTGCAATGTAAAGCAATGCTAATATGATTTTATGATTCATAAAGAGAAAATGTGAAGATGAATTGAGAGGCGGTCCTGATGCTCAGGAAGATGATCTGGGAGGGATTCAACTGAAGACATGGATTGGCACTAGCTAATGGTCACCAACTGAGGATTAAAAGCAATGTTTCACAAGGGTTGCTGATGCTTTCTATATCATGACAAATAAAGTGCATTTTCATTTTTTTCCCACTTCCCTACGGTATAACAATTTTAGCATTAGTTCATTTTCTTATCGTTCTTAAGTTTGCAAGAACTTTGTTCTGGTAATTTTGTTAATGAAGTCGACAAAGCTCAATGTTTCAATTTTTTAATTACAATCATCCATCATGCAATTTTCTCAAGCTATTTTTTCTTAGGCACATGATCCGAATTGATATAATCTCTCTGCATTTGATTGGTTAGGCATAGATATTTGAGATTTCTAGATTTAATTATTTCCTTTGCGGCCTATGAAACAGTTGAGGCAATCGGCATGAGTGAAAGATCACCATGGTGGAGGAAGCACATGCATAATGCATCTTTTGATCAATGGTGCTTCTATATATTCCTTCATGTTATTTTGTAGCTTTATATGCACGCATACATCCAATTGTGGCTTTTATTGGAATACACTTCTTAAAGAAATGAATCTTAATCTTCTTAGGTAGTATATCATTTCTATACATGCGAATATTTACATTACATGTGTAACATGTGTACAATCATAATAAGTTAAGCGTCCGTAGCAACGCACGGGCATTCAACTAGTTTTTGTTAAAATTTGATGTAATTTTCGTAACATGAGATGTATTTTTTTTGTTCTTCAATCGGTTGCAAGGTCATCTAGTACAACAAGCATGCTCGTGTTTCGATGTAGTTTTCAGTTTGTAAGCCTTTGCTGGATGCAATATTTAATTATATGCGCTAGAGCAGAATGTTCATACATGTGCTAGTTGTATTTTTATCTACAATATGCCTATGTGCTGAATGTAGTTTATGCTATTGCGATGAATGCACAGATGTAGTTTAGTGTTGCCACCATCACATTAGATGTAATATTTTCTATATTTTTAGAGGAAATATCATGTGAAAGATGATGCTTTATTCTATAATAAATGTACTTTAATTATTTTAAATGGGATTTAGATGTAACTTTCGAGTATTAGATTTTACTTTCATCACATATTTATTTAGATGTAAGTATCATAGGCATGTGACCTTCTTGAATTGAATAGATGAAGCAAGTACACGTGGATAAAATATTTATACATGCCATTTATACTCATTTTTATTTTGTTTACTTTTTTCATGCTTTTCGATGAAATACGACATCACATTTGATGCTACAAAAGTGGAAATGATATGCAAGCGGTAGGAGGTGGGTGGAGCGAGAGTTGTATTTGAAGTTACATCCCGCTTTCGTAGCCTGGTCCTACAAGCTTCTGGGATTTTATTGGCTACCTCCTCGAAACAAAAACGAAGTCACTTTATCAATTTGTGCAATTGTGGTTTCGAAACTTGTGGCACAAATTATTATTTTCCTGCCAAGTTAGAATAATCGAGCCAATTTTTTGATTCCTTGATGTAACATAGTAAAATGATCTATCAACAAAGTACAAAAAAGGGGTGGGTCGCATGTAGATAATAACTATTTTTTTTGTTAAATTTTTTTTTGGGCAAAATTACAGCCAGTACATGTGTATAGGATGATCTAGCAGCATGAAACTTTTTTCCTTGAAAGATGCTGTGATCATTTTTACTGTCGGTGATCAACCTTTTTTGTTTTCTTTTCCAAATTTGCATCCTTCTAATGTAGCACATATACGTGATCAAACTTACACCCCCAAAGTTCGCATGGGAGATTTGCCTAGTTTTTTGACTTTTTGTACGTGTGTCAAAGGGCATACTGCTTCTGAATTTTGTGTGATTTATCATACCAGATGTACAGTTTCTTAGTTTTCTGGAGGATGTATTTTTTCGGGTTCTGGTTGATGGGAATCTGTGGTGGCGGCTGTAGATAACAAGAAGAAATGTCCCAACAAAAAAAAAGGCGTGGGTGGAAAGGACTCGTGGTCGGTGGTGTGGGTTTTGAGTTCCACGCGGTCTTTCACATGACGACAAGCGAAAAGCTTAAATGCCCTGTGCTTCCTAATCGGGAAAAAAGGAGAGCTTGCTTTCCGTATTGGGGTGGGGCACTCTGTAACGCAACATCGTGCTCGCGCACTCTGTATCCACGTCCAATCAGCAACAAAAAAAAACTCCTATGTATGCAATTTATTTTTTAAATTTATAATGAAATTTTCTCTCCTTGCAAATTTCGCACATGACTTATGTCTAAGCAAAAAACAGTAACATTAAATTATTTAAATTTGCAAAGTTTGACAAACAAGCGTTTTTGCTGGTTTTGTCAATTGCCAATTTGTTACCTCTATGTTGTGCGTTATTTTTAGTTAGTTATGCAGCAACCGTTTCACATGTGTATTCTTGCCCATATGACACTAATTAAATTGGGAATCATGCATGGGTCTCGTCTATCTCTCGGTAGGGGATTTCAGAGCTTACCATCCGACTCCAATATATTGACATCGCATTTAGGTTTGATATTTGATCCTTGGTTTTAGTTACTTTTGCATAGTCATTTTTGCAAAATCAATCTCATATTTTATTAAAATGCCCCAAAGACCCCTTTTTACAAATATGATAACCACCAACACGATACATTGGGTTGTGGGTTGAACTTTATGAAATTGAAGATTCTGTCTGCACATATAATAACCACTGACATGCAAAAAATCCTAAGTTTATGTTTGTATTTTGTTTTTCTCTCTATGTACCACATGCTTTGAAATATCGAAATGCAACTCCAAGGTGAGCCATCATTTGACCACCCCATTTGTCCATATGGGGGTTGTCCAGACAAATATGGTGGACAACTTTTACCATGGTATCCAAGTGAAATCCCCATTTGTCCATATATACTATTTGTTTATTTGTCTATTTCTCTCCTTTTCTCATTTTTTACTTCTATAACATAATTGATGATAAATATTAATTCAAATATATTTTTATTGCACAAATTAATTCAACAACAATTAAAACTTTGAAACAACATAGTTAAAACAACAATACAAATTCAAAAAATCCTAAAAAATACAAAAATTGTGCACCACAACCCATGAATATGAAACTACAAGTTCCAATGATGAACCCACATAGTCCTCAATTTTCTAATGTATCTCCTTGTGATGGATTGGCCGATGCATCTCGAAAAAACTTTGAATTTGGGCTTAACATGTACTCATCGGACACATTTAGTCACAACCTCCCACATTTTATCTTTGTAGCCATGTGTGCCAGCGCTTGGAGCACTCCAAATGTGTGCTCCACATCCTTCCTCACACTTTATTGTTGTCGTGCAAAGATATCTCTTTTATTACCTTTGGAGTTCAAGATTGTATATTCACAAATGTTGCTTCCCTAAGGATAGATACCATCAGCCTGGTAGTACCCCTTATCATAGTGGCGACTATCTATTTCAAAGTTCCACTCCGGAGCATTTCCTTCATCAAGTCCTATAAGCGCCCGAGAGCGTTGAAGCACGCTGATGTCATTACTTGACGCTTCCATGACGAAGAAAAAGTGTGAAGTCTAGACGTTGTATGATTCCACAGCTTCAAGTATGATAGTTCAGTAACACATATGACCTTGATATTGTCTTGGCCAACAAAATGGAAAATTCTTACTCCGAGTGCATGCAATTGAAGCATCCAAATATCCAAGGAAACCTTGTTGCATTTCTACTAGCAACGAGTCGAGCGGTGTCCTGTTCAATTGGTTGTCAAATGGAGAAATTAGAATGATATTGATCACAACAAACTGTGTCGAGGTTGAACGCATGCAATTGCACCCAAGTTGAACACACAGAAATACAGCAAAAGCGAACAACAATTTGCGAAAAATTCTATACCTTTGGGTTTTTGAGAAACGTGGAGAAACTAGACATCGATCAAGCCTCTGAACAAGCTTGTCGGTTGAGCTACATTCATCTAGACATACCCATGGCTGGCTGAGCTGGACGGAGGAGGCCGACCGAGTTCACAGCGAGAATAGTGGGGGGCAGTGGGAGGAGATGTTGGATCCGTCACTCGAGGTCACGTGAGGGCACGGAAATGTGGCTGAAAATGTTTGGTCGCAAAGGTGGGTCGTATGCGAGCACAAACTATGGTGGCGACGGGCCGAGCGGTGTGCTCGAATCGATGGTGGCGGCGCGCATGGTCAGAGAGAGAGAGAGAGAGAGAGAGAGAGAGAGAGAGAGAGAGAGAGAGAGAGAGAGAGAGAGAGAGGGAGGGGGCAGGTCAAGGCAGGTTAGAAAAGGAGAGGGCTTTAAAGTTTCAAAAAAAAAGGAGAGGGCTTTGTGTGTGTGTATATGACAGGTAAGACGGGTGAACAAATGTTCGTGTGGAGGGTGGACGACAAATGGGGACTCCTATTTATTTCCCAAATTCTAAAAATAAAAATGGGAGTTGTGGAAAATTTTTGGACAAATGGGGGTTGTCTTTGGGGCCAGTTATTGGTCCATAACCCCCATGGACAAATTGGGGAGTTGTTGGGGCTCCCATTAGAATTTCCCTTATGTGGCAATCTTATAGATAGTGTGATTGATGAAAGATCATTGTGCTACATGTTAAATTTTGGGATAATTAGAATCAGCAAAAAGAAACTTCTATACATGCAATTTATTTTTAAATATGATGAAAGTTGCCCTGCCTTTAATATTTCACAGATGCATTCGACATGTCTAAGAAAAAAGAGTTGGGTGAAATTACCTAAATTGGAATGTTGGACAAACAAGCATTTTTGTTCTTACCTTGGCAATGCTAATTTGTTACCTTCGTGTTATTTTCTGGTACCTAAGAACAAATCACTCTAACCAAATGATATAGATTTCGCAATTGAACTAATGAGAATATTTAAAAACGTTTTTGTAAAGGACAAGCTGCAAACTTCATTTTTTAGAACTGACATCGTATTATTAAGATTAAGGCCCCGTTCGAAATGGAGGAATTTCAAAGGATTGGCATTCCTCAATTTTTTTGCCGGATTTGCTGTTCGGAACGTAGGAATCGGTAGGAAAGAATCCAGAGGAAAGGCATAAAATCCTGTACTTTTGAAGGAAACTAAAAAAGAGCTCAGACCCAAAAGAAAGCTCGGCGCTGCTGCCATTCCCAAGTCGGTCCTCCATGCCCTACTGCCTATACCCGATTCTCATGTCCTGACGTGCGGTACATCCCACTCAATGGCCCATGTGTCAGTGATAAATAGCTGAAAGTTTCGGTGATCATGTAGAATAAACAAACGAGATTGCCATTCACCTGTACTAGTCCTTGCAGCTATGATTCCTATTTTCCAAACTAATCTTTACCACAAGTTTCCCATATTTTTCAATCCTTTGGTTTACAAGTGCAATCCTTTCATATTCCTATGCTTTCTATATTCATGTGATTTTCTATCCCTTTGTTCCGAGCGGACCCTAAGTACTGCTCCCTATACAACGGCCCACATCCCCCCCCCCCCCCCCCCCACCCCCGCCCCCCCGCCCCGAAAAGAACATGTTGGAACAAATTGATGCGTGCTCGCGTGGTGCATAAGATGCAAAGACCTCTCTTCACGCTCTTCGAGGAAAACATCTGCCTCCATCCCAAAATCAGAACATCGTGAAAAGCATTACATGACTGAGTTAGACATGGCCCCCAGCAGGAGGCCCTGGTTGTTGTGGATGTGGCGTCAAACTTCACCGACGAAACTAACGGAATCAAACATCCTCTCTCTCTCTCTCTCTCTCTCTCTCTCTCTCTCTCTTCAAGATCGCTCGGGATCCAGCACTACTGAGGTGGTTCGCCTCCGGCGAGCCAGGATGTGATGGTGGTTGAAAGGATCAGTATGATCGACTAGGGGGAAGGGTGAATAGACGACTAACAATTGTTCTTTTGTTTGCAATTTTGGGTTACATTAAACAATAGATTGCCTAGATGTGCAACTAGGTGAACAAACTATATGGCAAGCTCACAAGATTCTACTAGCAATAATATACACAATTAATCAAGCTAGTAACAATTAAGTAAATGATATAGATAACCATAAGGTGGAGACGATGATGTAATTTACTAAGAGCATCTCCAACATATGCCCTATTTTAGGACGCGAAAAAGTGATTTTAGCGCACCACTTTTATGTGTTTTGCAACTTTTAGGGCACCAAAAAAATTCTACCGTTTCAGATGCCCTATTTTAGGGCACGGCAAAAAACGGCCGCCGCAGCAAATGCCCTAAAATAGGGCACCAGCCGACGTCTGATGCCCAGACAAATTCAACACAAATGCATACGCACTGAAATTAATAAATATCAAATTAATCACAAATAAATATAGCACAAACAATACTCAATTATTACATAGTTCATCAATTCTTAGCATAGAAATCTCATACAACAATAACAAATAAAATAGTTCATCACAAATAACAACAAATAAATAGCTCATCGGCAGCCTCCTCGGCGCCAGAGCTGCTCCTTGTCGCGTTGACAACCTCCTTGGCGCCGGAGAAGTGCAGCCCTCCAAGGACGGCCTTGCGTGGAGGAATTGCGGCCACAAAGCAGCCGGCGACCACCGGCCTAGCGGTGGTCGGGCTTGCTCGCAACGCCCGCGTGGTCAACGCCGGCAGTCATGGCGGCCTCCTACCACTCCCATGAGCCCGACGCGTGGTCACGAACGGCAGCGAGACGGGAGACGAGGCGGCCGGATATTCCAAATCCCGTGGCGGAGAGGCGGGCGACAAGCAAATTCGACGGTGGAATTGGCCGGATTCGCGTGGCGGAGGGTCGGTGGGACCGCGGGAGGACGGCGTGGGGCCGAGCCAGGGAGGGGTGAGGACCCCAGATTAACTATCCGAGATACTCGTTATGTTTCCTGCAACCATCCCATGATCAGTCTATTGTTGCACATAACTCGAATTGGCATCACAGAACACCCATAAATACCGAATAAATATACTTACATGATTGAAGTCATAGCTTCAACAAGTACTTGCAGCGGAATTCACCAAACAACGTGGAGCCCAAGTCATTTGCCAACCCTACAGGCAGCTGACTGGAAGCGCCCTAGTTCGCATTGACGTCATTAACCACTTCTTCTTCGAACTGCTCCTCTTCAGAATCTGGCTAAGACAATAGCCAGGAACGAAACCAATATGAGTACATTTGAATGTACTCGCAAACTACCCCCGGAATAAGCATGCACTACTATTTTTATTGTTTAAATAAAACTTTCTTTGCTTTGAAAAATCCACCTCCTTATTGAAAAAGAGGAGGATGGACTTTTGTTTAATAAACCTTTGTTTGAAATTCCTATAACTTTATTTGAAACAGGAAAGAAGGCTTTAGAACTTTTTCCCATAAATCAGTTTTTGTAAGAAGTCGCATTTAAAACCTTTTCCCGTAAATACATCCTTGTTAAAAAAAGTAAGAAGTCTCTTTAATAAACATTTTCCCGGAAAGATCACCATTTGTTTATTTCTCCAAAACTCCTCCTTTTTCGACCATAACCCTTCATGGTCATTCAATCCCAACAACCTCATACCAGCCCTTTGGTATAGTTGCCTGAAACATTTTCCACTTTCAAATCACAAAACTCTTCACTTCTCGACCATAGCCCGTCATGGTCAAATCATTCTCCAGCAACCTCATACCAGCCCATCGGTAGAGTTGCAGATACCACACATCTCCATTTTATTTTTAAATCTCAAAACTTTGCAAAACTTGCACATGGTCAGAGGACAGCCTCCCAACTGTCCATATCCGAGGACTCGGCTATTCGAATAGTTTTACCCTCTGCAGAGGTAGCACGCTTTTCCCACACCCATCCGGTAACTCATCGTGTCAGCCACGTCCCGCCATACAAGGTGTATGCGAAGTTGAGTCACCGACCGAGCCTGTCCTTTGCTCATGCTAGTATAGGACCCTGCCGCTATGACACTTTCCATCAACACTTAACCCAGCCCGTCGGAATCTAAGTGTGAGGACTCATAGTTCTGCCCGGCGACCCAAAGGTGGCGTCTTCAATCCTCTTTCTCCATTACACTCATACCGGCCTCCGGTAGACTTCTCTTAAGAGGACCCAGGTCAGGGGGTAGGTCCTCAGACCATCCCCTCATGGAACGGGGTCATCCCCGTTGTTGAGGCATCCAGTACTAATATGAGCAAACTATATGACTACGCCCTTTCCCATATGTGGGTAAATGTGGTCGCACAGATTATCGGCTGGTCGTCATAGTACAAAGACACAATGTGCATTTTTCATAAACATCACCATTCACCATTTCTCCATTTCCACACCGACATCTCGGTATTCCACAACCACACGAGTATTTTCAAAGGAGTTTTGAGTAAACAATATTTTTCCCATCCTATAGTTTGAAAAAGAATTTCCATCTAATATCTCCATATAGGGTGTCAAAATAATATACTTATATTTTGGAAAAGGGTTTTCAAAATCATAGCTTTAGTGGCAAACGCCACATAAATCACTTATGCTCTTTATAAGTAAAACATGTGAACCAAATTAGATGTATATAAATGCAAGCTCAGAGGATAGCTTGCCTGATTTCAGCATGATGTTCCCGGGCTTCTTCTCACTGATCAAAGAAATAAACTCTCATCCTTCTCCGATAAATCCTTTCCAAATACCACCCCGGTAGCGTTTATCTCTAGCGTCGCAACATGAAAATAAAACAACACGCAATAAGCAAACCAAACCACAAGTGGTATACAAACAAGTAATCAAACCACAACATAGCACTAATTTAATCAAGCAACAAACTAAGATCTACATTTACAAGGGCATTATACTCACAGGAGTATAACACCAAACACATGTTAAAAACATCGAGCACCAAGACATCCTCAATTAGAGGTAATTAACAACCATTTTTCCTAACCAGGAAATACTTCAGACAAAAGTTAAGCCACCAATTAATCTTTGTAATTTAAAATATCTCACCAAGCTAAGGTGGATACACTAACAAGATATTTAAGCTAGTACTCAACTCAAAGTCCATCAAGTTCATCAAACCATGCAAACGTATTACTCATACAAATTTGCCTAACAAATACCACTAACAGTACTAACATATTATAACTTGCTAAACAATAATAACATGCAAGCACAGTACCACAACAATCATTAACAAGCAAGCCATACATATTAATCACACACAATATTCTCACACCAAAATAACAAGCTTAGCAAACTCCTAATTAATAGGAGAATAGCTATATAGGGAATAAAACCCTAACAATTATATAACTCGCAAGTAGCCCTCCTAACATGCTAGCAAAATAAGGAAGCACATCACAACAGTGGGTTACCACCCTACACATGCTAGGAAACACATTTACAACAATAAAATTATAACACAACAATTTATAAAGGTTTAATAAAAATTGGCAGAAAAGACCTAAACCTTATAATTAGCATCACAGTCAATCAATGACTCCTAAATTCAAACCAATTTAGGGATATGTTCTCCTACACATATAGAAGATAATCCAATTGGATTTACTCCAAAATTCATCTCCTAAAAATCTACAAAAATCACCAAAGTGCCACTGGTCTGTTTTCAAAATTGAATAGAACTTTTGTTCTAGACTTCATTTGCAAGCAAGGCCAACAGATCTGGAAAGGTAGCATCTCAACCTATCCAGAGAATTTTAGTTTGCAATTTTTGGATATATAAAACTCTAGATATTGACTATTTAGTGAAATAGATACTTTTTACTAGATTAAATCTAGCACACACATAACTACACATTTTGGAAAATGGCCAGTGCCACATGGTTAAGAAAACACATAAGAATGCTACAAAATTTGAATCACTCCAATAGCTGTCACAGATTTACCACAAAACAATTAAAACTACACTGCAGAAATCACAGGAACTAAAACAAGAAAATAGACCTATATAAAAAAAACACAGACGGGCCAGATCTGGAGCCGGGCCAAGCAGCACCGTGCTGGGCCGGCCCGTTGCGCTGGCGAAGAGGTACGCCCTCTTCTTCTTCCTCCCGAACAGGCACAGAGGCGCGGGGCGAGCTGGAAGCACGGCGAGGTCGCGTCGGCGGCTCCGGTGTTCCTGGACGAAATGGAGATGTCTACGAGTTAGCTAGTGAGGAGGGGATCCTAGGGAAGCAGAAATGGCGGCGGATGGTGGACTGTACTGCTCGTGTTCTTGCTCGACATCCAGCGGCCGGAGCGGACAAAAACGGTGATGCTCTGCTTGATGTACGGCTTCTCGCGACGATTCCTTGGGCGAGGAGGGAGAGGACGACGAGGCGGTCCTCCTGGTGGTCTTCGATCTACTCCAGGCGGTCTCCATCGACGGCGGCGCTCGACGGCGAGCTCGGCTAGGGTTCGGTGCCGTGGGGAGAAAAAGAGAGAAAGAAAGGAGAGTGAGGGGCAGACGAGTGAGGGAGAGCAGAGGTGCGGCGTCGTGGCGTGCTTATCCTCCTCACCGAGCGGCAGGAGAGCGGAGAGGAGGGGGGGCCTGGGCGTGCGGCGACACGAGCGACGACACGGCGCCACTGCCCACTGCTGCTACAGGAGGACGATGACGCTTTCACAGAAAGCCCCCTGGATTTCCGTTTGTAACTACAACTAGGTCCTTTTTCCTATTTTCCTTTATTTCTCTTTTAAATCAGTAGCTTTCAATGATTTATTTGAGGCACTGAAATATTTTAGAAAAATCTGAAAATAATCATGTGGCCTCCCCAATACATGTAGATGCTCCACAAAAATTGGTTTTTGAAAATAAAATGTTTTGAGCAATATTTGTTCATAGGGTTAAAATATGGCATTTTTGGAAAAACCAAATTGACAATTTGAAATACCTTTGTAATTGAAGATTAAATATTTTGGGGAGGAAGTAATATGATAATGAGATGGTTATCATCTCCTTCCTGGATTTCATAAGACAAAATAGTTGTTATTACAAAATAGAGAAATAGGTAGAGAGGGAAATTTAAATAAGATCATTTCTTTTAATCAAGATTTTATTTTGGGGGTGTAAGTAACCATAGGGGTCTAGCTTTGTTTTCAAGTAACATTCCAAATTTGTGATCAGTGGTTTTCATTTTAGTATTGAGCACAACAAAGGAATTATCCACACAAGCAGCAACACAACAAGATCAACATCACAACAAGTCACACAACTTAAACACCAGTCACACAAGGTCAACAGAGCAATGGGAAGGAAAACACAACCATCAGTGAAATATTTCAAAAAGTTTTTGTTGGTTCTGAATTTTTGGGTCTTGTTAAACTAAGTTTTTCTTAGTTTATAAATTAGGGATGTGACAGAGGGGGCGGCGATTTTGGCCGGCGGCGGAAGATTTCGGCGGCGGGGAAGTTGCGAGCGTGAAACTTCAGCTCGGCAATTGGAGTGCGCGCGCTGCCTAAAACGTTTTTGAGCACAGGGTGTTGGTGCCCCCAAATATACATCACAAACCCTAGATTTTTTGGGCTGCCCTTTTTTTGTCCTACCCTCCCGTTTCAGCCGGGCCAATTAAGGAACTTAGGATAATTAAGCTACTCATTTTACAAAGCACCGGAGCAAAGCACTAACACATAATGAATACATGTAATCCTCAAGTTACAGCCTTTCCCTTTGATACCCCAATCATGTCACCTTGAGGTCTCCGGTTCTACACGAACAACGGGTGCATACAACTTGCAGATATTATCCAAAACATCAATTATATTCATGAAAACATAAAATGTTTAGATCTGAAATCATGGCACTCGTGCACTAGTGTCACGCATGGAGCATAGGAAAGTCATAATAACAACAATTAACGATCATAGCAGATACTAAGAATTAATAAATCATATCCAATACATAAAGAAAGAGATGGGAAACAACATAAGATTCAACTATAATAACAAAGCTCATGATCACAATCAACATCGCAGAGATAACCACATAGCTACCGGTACAAACCCTCGTCCCCGAGGAGGGACTACTCCTGCATCGCCATTAGGAGCAGAAAAGGTCGATAAAGATGGCACCTGAGGTGGATCCACTTCCCGCAGAGTGCCAGAAGAGGGGTCCAAACTAGGGTTTTTGGATGACGGCGGCTCTGTTTCGTGTTTGAAAAAATCCTCCGGGTCTCGTCTAAGTAGGTCATGAGGATTTATAGGCAAAGACCCGTCGTAAGGCGGTGGACAAGGCAGTCACGCGGGTGGATCCGCGGCCTCCCTCTAACCCACGGGTGGACCTGCGTGGGAGATGTGGGTCCCCCCGGGTTTGCCCTTTGGTCTTCGTAAATTGGAGTCCATTTCTGACGATATTTGTTTAATAGATTTTCTCGAATACAAAAAGCATAAAACATAAGCTGGCACTTGGCATCTTGTTAATAGGTTAATCCAATAAAATGCCACATAATAATATTAAATCATAATGTAAATATGTAAAGCATGAAACAATAAAAAATTATAGATACGTTTTGGACGCATCAACATTGCCAAACTTAATTCGTGCTCGTCCCCGAGTAGGTAAATGACAAACAAAATAAATTTTGAAGTTGAATGCTACCAAACATGATCTTGATCAAGTAATGTAAAGTATATGAGCTGAGATAAAATGATTCAAAGCAAATGTCTATAGTTGACATTAAATAAACAATAATTAAACAATGTGAATAATCAAGTCAAAACCATTCATGGATCAATGCTTTAGAGTCTTAAAAACCATACTCATAACATAAAATAAAGTCAAAATTATGTATCAAATGTGAAAGCATCACTCCATCTGCTAGGTATCAAGCAAATCTTATTGTGGCAAAGTCCAGATTAAGTCGGCTTAATCTAACATATTCTCCCCACGTCAACCGTTTCGATTTTAACACATCTCTTAAGTGTGAGCCTTGATCTTATCACCATGAGGTTATGGCAAAATATAACATTAACGGAGATTTGGAAGACCAAAAAAAGAAAGGCTTAAACAGTTGTAAGTGATCATTAGACAAGCGGAAGTCTTACAATCGAAATTGTAAGAGGGGTAGTGATTTCCACACAACGAATGCACCAGAGTTATAAGTGTATGAAAGGTCTACAATGCAACTAATGGGGGTGAATCCAAATTGCTTGCTCATGAAAACTTAGAGCATTTGAGAAATCTCATCATTGGAATATACGAGTCAAGTTCTATAATGTAAAGATCCCCATCTAATACAAACAATAAGCATACGACAACTCTATGAATGAAAAACAGGTGCTCACATGGCACAAGTGTGGATAAAAGATAGTAATGTTGCCCCCTCTCTTCTCTCTTTTTTTGTGTGATGTCAGCACTATCATTTGATCATGAGTTCAAAGTTCTTTGTGCAAACTTGCAAGATGCATGTGTTTTTTTAACTTACAGGCCTTCACACGTTACTAGAAATTAAATAATTTTTCATCCAGAGAACTTCATTTAAGATTAACTACAAAATGATATCCCAATTTACACTGGATGCAAAAAGTGCTACGCGTATGTGAGGCACATTGTTTTTGAATTACAAGCCGACTGCCACATGTCGTTGCAAACAACGAGCATAGACGAACTCCACACCGCCTAGTCCAAACGCAGCCACCAGAGACACAACAACCAACAACATGATTAGCTTATCCAAAACTGAGCGGCAAAGCCGCATCTCGACCGATGTCGGACGCCTCCGAAGAACAACAACTCCAACTAGACTTTCCTTGTCGAGGCACCCTCTGTCCTTGATGCCTAATGGAGATGGTAGGTGGATAGTATGCCTTGGTCCGTCCCGAGAAAGGCATCTTCTTAGACGCACCAGCGACAGTGTGCATAACGCCCCTGTAGATCAACCTTAGACAGCGGCGAACACCGGAGGAGGGCAACATATTATAACCTCCAAGCCATGTCTCTAAACGTGATGCTGCTAACAAAGGGACGACATCGCGTACCCCGCCATCGCGTCGATCCGACTCTGAACCCAGTCTCTCGCCCGGAGACATCAACCAAACCAGAGTGAGAACGTGTGAAGTGGTGACACGACTTGGCTACGCCTTAAAGGAGGGGAAAGACACCCACGTGCGGCGTCGTCGCCGACACCAATGCACACATATATTTACATGAAGTGCAATATGAAAATTCATCAAAATGTTCCCAGTTGGTGGGGCATACAATATCGTGTGCGGTAGCGTGGAGAGTCGAGTGCCGAGTGCGTACGTAGGTCTAGTGTGTGCAGTGTGCGCGCAATCTCACATGATTAAATTTGCAGTAAATAACAGAAAACAAGAACAGAAGAGGACAGTTAAATTTGTCTGCCATGATCATATATATCATGCACACATGCAAATGTACAGAGCAATTCCTCGTAGCCGAACAGCCATTGGTACTTGCCAGCAGCACCAACACGGTCGGGAGAGAAAGTGGACATGACTACATGCGCTAGTTGAGGTGACGTGACCCCTAGACAAGTACCGCTCAGTGGCTACCCCTTGGCGCTGCCGGCGGTCGAAAGCATGGCCGGGCTTGCCGGTACACCACCGGTGCACATGCATGGGACGGACGAGGATCATGGGACGACGCCCATGGGTGGACCATCGAGAGAGAAGGAAGAGGCGGATCCATGGGGGCGAGCGACAGCCTCCTGTACTAGGGGTACGGCGGAAGGCGACGGTGCCTCGCGCCGGGCGGCGGTGGGCCGGCCGCCGGAGCAACGGTAGCCCTGGCCTCACGGACGTGCGCGCGTACCATGCGCGCCGTGTGCCTGTCCCCCGGGGCGGCGACCGGCCGTGCGTGCTGAGCTAGGAGGACGCGGCAACGGACAAGCGCAAACAATGGCACCGGTCGCCGCCGTACGATCCATCGGACCTCGATCGGGACCAGCTAGCCTCGGCGCGTTGAGCTACATAGCTCGGATTATTGTGGCGATCGATCCACACATGGGCCGGGTGCCAACTTGTTGGCGAATAATTGGTGCGGAAACATGTCCATCTGTCTAGTCGTTTTTGTACGGGGATTAGTTGGCGAGGACACACGGGAGACTATACTACTACGACGAGTTAATTACAGTAGTAGATACACTAGTAGAAACAGAGGCATTGGTACGCCCCTTTAGTACCGGTTGCAACAAAAACCGTACTAAAGGGGGCATTAGCACCGGTTGTGCTTGGGCGCCAGCCAAGGCCCCGCGGCTAGGACCTTTAGTACCGGTTGGTATTAACAACCAGTACTAAAGGACACCTTTTAGTACCGGTTAATACCAACCGGTACTAAAAGGGTGCAGCCCCGCAGGCCGCGGTCAGTGGCCCCACGGCAGGCCCTTTAGTACCGGTTGGTAAATAAAATCGGTACTAAAGGTTCTGCCTATATCTTCCACCCCGGCCAAGCCAGCTTCATTTTGGAGCAACTCGACCCCAGCCCCATTTTTCCTCTCTCCCAAGCTCTCCCAAGCTCTAGGTCACCCATTTTTTCTCCAACATTTGTTAAGATTGGTGGCACCCTATACAAGGGTTAGCAACTTCTTCATCTTCTCTTCCGGCTTTTCAAGTTTAGCTCATTTTCGTGCAAGTTTAGCAAGTTTGATTTTGTTTGTACTTGCAAGGTGTTTGATGAAATGACTAAGTTAGAGATTTCATTTGTTTTATATGCATTTTGAGCTCGAATTGAAGTATAATTTATGGTTTTATATAGTGTCGTCCCGTCCCCTGATCCTCACCGCCGTCGATCGCCCGCGCCGCTCCGTCGCCGACACCACCTCGGTGAGCCTCTTTTTTATCTTTTATTTTAAAAATTGTTAGTTATATGATTTAAATGCATAATTATTTCTTGTATAATTTTCTTATGTTTTTTTTATATATGTATAGTGTCATGGTTTTATATATTTGGAAAGGGTCCTGGCAGTCTAAATGTTCCGAAAGACGCAAACAAGCGCGTACCCTTGTGGAAAAAGAAATCTATATTTTGGGATTTACCCTATTGGGAAATCCTAGAGGTTCGCTCTGCAATCGACGTGATGCACGTGACGAAAAATCTTTGCGTGAACCTGCTAAACTTCTTAGGCGTGTATGGGAAGACGAAAGATACAGCGGATGCACGGCAGGACCAGCAAAATACGCACCACGGAAGAGACAACCTGAATTCAGAGAAGTATCAAGCTACTTCCAGCTACGCTCTTACCAAAGAAGAGAAGGAGATCTTTTTTCAAGTCCTGAGCAGTATCAAGGTCCCGTCTGGCTACTCGTCGAATATAAAGGGAATAATAAACATGGCAGAGAAAAAGTTCCAAAACCTGAAGTCTCATGACTGCCACGTGATTATGACACAATTACTTCCTGTTGCATTGAGGGGGCTTCTACCGGAAAACGTTCGAGTACCCATTGTCAAGCTATGTGCATTCCTGAATGCAATTTCTCAGAAGGTAGTTGATCCAGCAACTCTACCAAGTTTACAGACGGGTGTGGTCCAAGTCTTGTCAGCTTTGAGTTGGTGTTTCCACCGGCCTTTTTCAATATTATGACGCACCTCATAGTTCACCTAGTCGAAGAGATTTCCATTCTCGGTCCTGTATTTCTACACAACATGTTCCCCTTTGAGAGGTTCATGGGAGTCTTAAAGAAATACGTTCATAACCGTGCTAAGCCAGAAGGAAGCATGTCCAAGGGCTATGGAACAGAGGAGGTCATTGAGTTCTGTGTTGACTTTCTTCCAGATCTTAAGCCCATCGGTGTTCCTCAATCACGCCATGAGGGGAGACTGCGTGGAAAAGTCACGCTAGGAAAGAAAGCAACAAGAAGTATGGACGGGCATTCTTTCACTCAAGCACACTACACAGTTCTACAAAATTCCAGATTGGTGGCTCCGTATATCGTGGAACACATGGATATTTTACGCTCAGAATACCCGGAGAAGACTGACTTCTGGATTAAAGAAAAACACGTGGATACTTTCGGCAGTTGGTTGCGTACACATCTCATTAATGACAACACTGTTGGACAAGAGCTATACTTGTTGGCCAAGACACCATCTTCGACTATATTGACTTTCCAAGGGTACGAGATAAATGGGAATATATTTTACACGGAAACCCAAGACAAAAAGAGCACTAACCAAAATAGTGGTGTCCGTTTTGATGCAACAAACGATGATGAAACAAAGGACACATATTATGGTTGCATACAGCAGATATGAGAACTTGACTATGGACCTTATTTTAAGATCCCTTTGTTTCAGTGCAAATGGGTTAACCTGTCATGCGGGGTAGAGATAGACAAGCGTACGGAAAGACTACAGTGGATCTCAAAAATCTTGCATACAAAACCGAGCCATTCGTCCTAGCCAATGATGTGGCTCAGGTTTTCTATGTGAAGGACATGTCTTCCAGACCGAAAAAAAGAAAAGATAAGCAAGCCGGTACATCATACAATGAGCCAAAGCGCCACATAGTTCTTTCAGGAAAAAGAAACATCGTGGGAGTGGAGGACAAGACAGACATGTCAGAAGATTACAATAAGTTTGCTGAAATTCTGCCCTTCAAAGTGAAAACTGACCCAAGCACCGTGTTAAATGATGAAGATTGTCCATGGCTACGACGCAATCAGAAGAAAGGGACACACAGGAAGAAAAAGTGAACACTAGATAGGGATGTTGTTGCTGATGTGTAATAATGTATTAAACCTTTTATGTAACTATGTCCCGAATGTTTTGTGTTTGAGCGCCACTTCGATCCAAGCAGCGGTAAGACGTCTCTGATGATCTACAACCGTCCGGCAAGACGTCTCTGATGATCTGCAACCGTTTGAAACGGTCGCAGGTCATCAGAGACGTCTTGCCACTGGTTGCCCAAAGATGCCTCTCCGAGCGACGCTGGAATGTTTTGTGTTTGAGCGCCACTTCGATCCAAACAGCGGCAAGACGTCTCTGATGATCTACAACCATTCGGCAAGACGTCTCTGATGATCTGCAACCGTTTGAAACGGTCGCAGGTCATCAGAGACGTCTTGCCACTGGTTGCCCAAAGATGCCTCTCCGAGTGACGCTGGAATGTTTTGTGTTTGAGCGCCACTTCGATCCAAGCAGCGGCAAGACGTCTCTGATGATCTACAACCGTCCGGCAACACATCTCTGATGATCTGCAACTGTTTGGAACGGTCGCAGGTCATCAGAGATGTTTTGCCGCTGGTTGCCCAAAGATGCCTCTCCGAGTGACGCTGGAATGTTTTGTGTGAGTGAGTGAGTGACGCTGGAATTCCGGGAGGTGGGATATATATAGGGTCATGTGGCTCACGAAGTGGTCGTGATACTGCTGATCGACGAATCGATCCCCAAATTCGCCCAAGTACTGCTGCTCCTCGACGCCCGCTCCTCGACGCCGGCGAAGTGCTGCTCCTCGACGCCGCGCGCCTCCACGCCGTCGACGGGGCCGCCGCCCTCCACGCGCACACGTACGTCGCCCTCCGCACCGTCGACCGCGCCGCCATGGCCCTGACGCAGCCACGCCCTGCTCCTCTGCCCTCCGGCCTGCTGCTGCGCTGCGGCCTGCCGTCCGCGCCGTCGACGCCCCCCGCCGTCCGCCGCCGTCGACGCCCCACGCCGTGGACGCCCCGCGCGCCAACTCCGGCCGCCGCGCGTGCTCCACCGCGCTGCGCCCCACGCCGTGCTCCACCGTGTGCTGCTCTCCACTCCGGCCGGCCACACATCAAGGTAATGTTTTTTTCTTTAGTACTGTTTTTGTTCATTTTGTAGATAGCAAAATAACAGAAATATAGATAGCTTAGAATGAAAATATAGATAGCATTTTTTTGTAATTTAGTACTTTGTAGTTTTGTAATTTTTGTATGAAAATTCTTGTTTAAAATGAGTATGAAAAATGTTAAATGACACTTTACAATTATGCAAACTTACAAAATGTAGCAATTTGCTAAGTTTTAAGTCATTTAGGTTATTATTATAGGTTATCAATTTTTAGTGTAGCAATTTTGAAAGTTAGCATTTTTGAAAGTTAGCAATTTTGAAAGTTAGAAATATTGCAAAGTTATTTTATTAGTGTATAAGAATTTTCCTATTTTTTCAAATATAGCTTCAAATATAGTGTATTAGAAACATTGTAATATTGTAAGTTTCAAATATAGTTTAACATTGTAAAGTTTGAAACATTGTAAAGTTTGAAATTTTGCTAAGTTTGAAATAGCTAAATTTCAAATATTGCTAAGTTTGAAATATTGTAAAGTTAGAAATATTGTAAAGTTTGAAATATTGCTAAGTTTCAAATATTGCTAAGTTTGAAATATTGTTAAGTTTGAAATATTGCTAAGTTTCAAATATTGCTAAGTTAGAAATATTGTTAAGTTCGAAATATTGTTAAGTTAGAAATATTGCTAAGTTTCAAAATTTGCAGTGACATTGAGCTATGGCGGACGATGCCCCCACCTTCGTCCGAGATTTGGAGGAAGAAGACCGTCTCCAACAAATAATATATAACACCGCTGCCGGACCCAATTCCGATGGAGAAGATTCGTCCGACGGAGAAGACGCCGAAGAATTCAGCGCGAAATGTTTGAATGACTCCGGTGAGGGACTTGAGTTAGAAAAATTCAGAGATGACGACGACGACGAAGAAGAACCGTCTGGATCTAAGGCGGACCTAGCTAAGAAGAAGGTATATATTAAGTCTTGTTGATCACTATAGCTAGATGCATTAATTGATTTATATGCGCACTTATTAACGAAACATTTTTCTTTCAGCCCTCTGGATCTAAGTCGTCAATCCCCGTACGAGGCCCGGCCCAAGGGTTAAAGCTCCCGGAAGGTGCAACGTTGTCGATCGACGAAGTTACCTTCAAAGGCAAACCAGAGAAACCCGATGGAATCTACAATAAATATGTACGGCAGTGCGGAGTTTTTGTAAGGGACATGGTCCCGATCACTGTGACAGAATGGAATGAGCCGAAGAAAGCCAACATAGGCGCAAAATATCTCGAGCAAAGAATTAAAGAGACCCTTTGGGACTCGATGATGTCTAAATTCAACCTACCGGCAGATCTCCCACAGAAGATGAAGGATAAAGTCAAGGAGTGGACTCTTAGCAAGATGGCCCAGCAATTCAACAACTGGAAGAACACATTGTGGAGAAAATATGGGAACAAAGATATAGTTTTCAAAGGACATCTAGAGAAGCTAAAAGATGATTGGGCTGAATTTGCGGCGTATAAGAATTCGGGCGTCGCTGTGGCCCGATCGACACAAAATAAGTTGAATGCCTCGAAGAAGAAATATTTCCATCATTTGGGCTCAGGTGGCTACAAGACTGCCTTGCCTAAGTGGCAAGCCTATGAAGACGAGCTGCGAAAAAGGGATCCTCCACAGACAGATGACTGGCCCGACAGGTCCAAGTTCTGGTTGTTCGCGCATGGGGCAGTGTTGCACCCAGAAACAGGGCTGATTGTTGCAAAGGGAAAATGGCGGAGAAAAATTAGAAGAGTCATCAGAAAAATAAAAAAGTCATAGTACTAGTCAAGGAGGGAAAATTTGTTCCCGATAGAGAGGACGACGAGCTTTCACAAGCCCTCGGGAATAAAGAACACTGGGGGCGATGTCGAGCCAGAGGAGGCGGGGTTGGTTTTCTTGAAGGGTTTCCGGAAGACGTTGCAACTTATAGAAAACATTGCAGAAGTAAGAAGAGGGAGGCGGAGAGGGTTACTGCATTAGAACGCACGGTGCAGGATGTGCAGAAGCAACTGGCCTCAATGACCCAGACCAGCTCAACTGCGAGTAGAAGATCCTGCAGGCGATGCCTGCCCATCTCAGCGGAAAAGCAGCGTGGGTTCCACGCAGCTACAAGATCCTGCAGTTGATGAACCAGTTGCTGAACCATCGGCGGCTCACTACCCCGTGGATGATATCACGGAGAAGACAAATTGTGAGTTACATGCGCCGATGATGAACATTACTTATCCGGTGGCGACTGGCTATGCTTTACGACATCAACCTGGAGAAACCTTCCATTTTGGTGTGATTCCGCCTGGATTTGCTCGTGTCGGGGTCACGAAAGTTATGCCGGGATTCAACGCAATACGTCTTGAAATTCCTGGAGCTGAAGGCGAGAAGACATTGGGAGAAGTTGAGTTGGTATCGTTCTATGGAAGAAGAAATACATCAAGTTTCCAGACTCGGAGCCAAGGCCACCGACTCCTCCCGTTAGACATTCACCACATCAAAGTCCACCCGCCTCCCCCCACGAAGTTTGGGATCCCGCCGCGAGTCCATCTCCCGCGCTGTCCCGTCAACCGACTGATGCGCCCACTAGTAACTTGACAAAGCGGAAGCTGTTCCCGTCGTCCACCCCTGTCAAGAAACGTGGAAAAAGTGTGCGGGCTCCTGAGAACCCCAAGGAAGTCAAGGCTCCTGAGAAGTTAACTTCTGAGATGACTCAGCAGGAAATAGCTGAGAGCCTACGTGAAGGGTCGAGAGCCTTTTTTGAGCAGAAAAAGAAGGAAAGAGTGGAGGCAAGACTTGACCCCATAAAGGAACTTCTGAAGACTATACCAAATGAGGTAAAAGATCAAACCGTTGACAACCTATATGACCCTCCACCTCCGCCCATTTCAGACTACGAGCGAGGTATTGACAAGGTACTTTCCTCGCAGAATGAGCAAGAGAAATTGTGCGGGAAAGGAGTTGCCCAGCTCGGAGAACAAGAAGCACAATCGCTCGCCCCGCTCATTGTACCTTCTGAAACTCGGGAAATCGAGCATGGAGAAGTTGTCCTTGGCGACTCAGGTTACCCCATGGCGGAGATTGCCCCACGATTTGATTTTGAACTCGGGCTGCCTATGGTGGAAAATCCGAGCCAGCTAACAACACAGTTATGGAATTTGAATCGCTGGTACATGACCGCCGCAAAAGAAGGGAAATTCTATCTCATGGCGGCGGTTAAGGAACAACACTACTTCCGAGAATATTGTGTGCATGTTGAGTTCCGAGAACTTTTTCAGATGTACAATCAACGTGCTCTCGACAAATCTCTCATCAGCTGCTATTGTCTGTAAGTAATTTATTCGTGTAATTTAATTATTATAGTTATAAGCTCTCGTTCATTGCTTGTAATTATCGTCACAAAATTCTTTTGTACGCTAATTATGCAGAATGAAGATACGTGAATGCAGACTCGAAGGAATCTGGGACATTGGTTTCATTGACCCGGATAAAGTTCATGTCAAGACCGTGGATGAAAATCCCGTGAACACAGAGGACGTTTTGCTAACGTTCTTTAAGCGACAAAGTACCAAAAAGGAAATACTATTTCCTTACAACTTCGGGTGAGTTTTACCGTCTTCTACACATTCTATTTTGCTTCCCCGATATAAAGTGTAATCGATAAGTTCTGAATACCTGCGTATATAAACGTGCGCAGGTTCCACTACATTCTGCTAATCATTAGACTCGAGGAAGGAGAAGTTGAAGTCTGGGACTCACTAAGGAAAGATCAAAATGAATACAAAAGCGTGCGTCTAATGCTCAAGAGGTAATTTCAATCGCACTATATCAGCCTCTTTCGTTCATTTCCGGATATCAAAAGTATAAGTAATAACTACTCAATTCATTTTCTTTTCCGGACAGGGTTTACAGAAAGTTCAAAGCGGAAGAACGCGGTGTATGGCCAGAAAAGCTGGAGTTCAAGTCTAACAACGTAAGTACTACTACGTGTATCTTTCTAATACCATTATCATTCTCTTGATTATTATTTGATTAAATTATATTCTTGTATATATAGTGGTGTCTGCGACAACCACAGGGGACAGAACTATGTGGATACTACGTTTGCGAGTACATTCACACGAAGGTCAATGAGAGAGTCAAGAGTGTAAGAAATCGAGAGGTACGTGAACATCATACACAACTTTTATTTTGCCACCATGCATCAATTGTGTTTAGTTTCGATCATAGCTGATTTTATTTCCTTCTTTTAAAGATGTCAAACAAGCGGAGCCAGCTCCTACCACGCAACCGCGTAAAAGCTATTGCGGAGGAATTGGCGGGATTCTTACTTACACATGTCATAGATGAACACGGTGAATTCTACTTTGACGAAAGACCACCTCCACCCCCTGCAGTCGATGCTACAAGGGAACCGCCGGCAGTCGATGCTACAAGGGAACCGGCTCCATTGTAATTAATTAGGAGTACTTAAATTTATATGTGACGAGAGTACTTTGTATGTGTATAATGACTACTTTATATGTGTAGTGAGTACTTTATACGCGATCTCCTCCGAAACCCTGAAAAATGAGCGAAAAGGAAAAAAACAGAAACCCTAAACCCCGAAAAATAATCGAAAAGAAAAAAAACCAAAACCCCCCTGAAAAATAAGCAAAAAAAGCAGGAACCTTTAGTACCGGTTTGTATTACAAACCGGTACTAAAGGTCCTCAGGGTCGAGCTCGCCTGTGCGCCCACGTGGAGACCCTTTAGTACCGGTTTTATTTAGGTGCCGGTACTAAAGGGTTACCCCTTTAGTGCCGACCCTTTAGTACCGGTTGTGCGGCCGGTACTAAAGGCCATCTACAACCGGTACTAGAAGTGGGTTCTCTACTAGTGGTAGACAGTGTTAATCGTGAAAGTTGTTGCCTTTTTATTGGTTCATCTTACAAGTGCCTTGCACGTTGAAATAAATCCCATGATCGACGATACATGAATTCTTCTCTTGTAATTATCACCCGTTCAGTCATGTAACTCTGGTCTCTCGCAGGGTATTAGATCCAGGATGATCACGCATGTACAGATCAAGGCTGCTTCAGGTCTTTTTACACACACAAAAATGGAAAAGCATTGGCCATTTCTCTAGATCTTGAAACATGTCGTTATTATATACTAAAAGTAAGATACGGGTTTTAAACAGTACACATAAGGCCCGATCCCTCTAAACCATCTGTAAATGATTCACCCGTGTGCGAAGTACATGGCGTCACAAGCGCCTTTTATTCGCCAACCATCGCATCATATCTATCTTACAGATCTCTATATGTTGCTACACTTGATTTGTTTTGACACGATACCTCAATCACTTGGTTAAGGATTCTTGTTGCTTAGATTGCTTAAAATTATCTGGATGTTGTCTTCGAAGGTTCAATAACTATCTTTAGTTTGAACTTTAAGTCACTATAAATTCAAATATTATCTGATTAGCTTTCATGTCACTTTATGTCCTATTTGTTCTAAGCTTTAGGTTATTCTATTAGTCTTGAAGCATCTTATCAGTTTAAGTTATACGTTGCTACATTCATCTGTTGTGAGTTAATAAAATTGTGTTAAGTTCCATTTCCTCGGTTTAATTAGAGCAAATTTCTATAAACTTCTATTCACCCCCTCTACTCGCACTAGTAGGAAAAGGCCTAGTGGTGGCGTGTCGATGTGGCGTGTTTTGCACACGTCACTGATAATTGCTACCAGTGGTGTGCCGTGGACGCGCCACCGATAAGTATTGCACCAGTGGCGCTCATTGCACACGCCACCGGTGTGAGTTAGCTGCGGCGTGCCAAACACACGCCACCGGTACTGGAATTTTTGTCGCACTACACGAATAAGACAGACAACGGAGTCGGAGGTACGTCGCAGGGAAGAAATTTGACGTGGCCGTGTGTGTGTGAACTGGGAACAGTTGCGGCGTACTTGGCCGGTTGCTTTATCCCGCTTAGTTCTCGTGGGCAGACTCTCCTTTGGTGATATTCGGACGTCTCAACGGTCTGATATATATGGTGGTCATTAACTCTGAGAGGGATCGATCAATTAGCACGCACGTAAACGTATTGATCGATCAGCTGACAAGACATATGCGTGTGCGATTCAAGGTGAACAGCGCCGAATGTTCAGAGACAAGCAGCAGACAAGAAGTCGTTAGCATGATCTTGGGTTGGATATCCCGGCCCAGGCTATGGTCACGGAATATATGGGGCCCATGGCCTTTTGTACCACATCATGCGCTCACGTAACCGGGTCGATCTTCCGTCTCGAAAAAAAAGTCACCGGGACAGGTTTTGGTAATTCGGACTAGTACGCCCAACATATCGGGTCGGGATTTCCCCCCCCCCCCCCCCCCCCCCCCCCCTTTTTTCCCCAACATATCGCCCAACATAGCTAGTGAGGGTTGTGTTCGATGAAGTGACGGCATCTTTTTTTACCAGAGAAGCCGCTTTAAAAGATTTATGATTTACAGGGGAAATGTACTCTCCTTTAGCTATGAGATGATCCTTTCACGTTTAAGTGGTACTCCCTCCGTTTTATTTAATTGACTCACATATATCTAGATATAGATATATCTAACACTAAAACGTGTCTAGATGCATCCATATATAGATATATGTGAGTCAATTAAAATGAAACGAAGGGAGTAGCATTTTGGTCCCCCGGAGAATCAGGTAAAAGCATCTTCTCCATTCATTGGATGTCATTTATTAATTAGTCACGCATTGTTATAAAATATCTTAAGCATTACTGCCCCCTTTCAAATAAAACCACGGTCAATTATTTCGGAATGGAGGTTGTAGTTGTTTGCTTTCATGCTACCATCAATTGTTGGAGCTAGAGGAAAACCTATCGTATCACAGAACTTACATTAATAGTAGGAAATTGCATATTATTTTTCATATGGAGCAAAACTTGTCAACAAGATCACAACAAACCAGAAATTGTTTGAGACCACCTCGCCATCCGTTGGTACCAATGGTTAAAGTGGCCATTGTGAATACAAAATTGTGTGTGTTATTAGAACCTAATTTAGATGCAAAATGATGTGGCCGAAGGCTACATATTAGTTGTACTTTAAAACTACAAGCAGACACGCTCACACACGAGCACTCACATAAGATTGGAGTCACAGTTTGAGATTGTAAAAAATCGCCATGTTTCGCTATCCATGATTCAGTGGTACATTGACCGCTGAAAGAATAATCCGTTGGTGAGAGATAGATGACGTCAAACCTGGATCTAACCCTACCTCTACTAAAATCCTAGCTGAGATCTTGGTTTTCCTCTTCTCAAATTAACTACGATAACGGATTTGAGGACAAAAGTTTTGTTAACAATTTATTGTTTGGAAAAGAACAAAGCTAATATATGTTTTCTATACAAAATAACTTGTAGTTAGTATTATTATACGAATCTAATCATTAGGATTGTTTTCATTAAAATGTGCTCCTTGGATCAAAAAGAACTATGTCGTGCTAGCCAAATTCCAGTAAATTGTTTTGTATACTTAATTCCATAGAAATTTGAACTTCCACTACACTCGTTGACGTAGGATTAACGTCACTTTTCTTCTGTTTTCATCCAACTGTTTGTACGTAGTTTTATTGTGTTCTACAATCCAATATTTACATTTGCGTGCGGCCGTACTAAAGGCCATCTACAACCGGTACTAGAAGTGGGTTCTCTACTAGTGGTAGACAGTGTTAATCGTGAAAGTTGTTGCCTTTTTATTGGTTCATCTACAAGTGCCTTGCACGTTGAAATAAATCCCATGATCGACGATACATGAATTCTTCTCTTGTAATTATCACCCGTTCAGTCATGTAACTCTGGTCTCTCGCAGGGTATTAGATCCAGGATGATCACGCATGTACAGATCAAGGCTGCTTCAGGTCTTTTTACACACACAAAAATGGAAAAGCATTGGCCATTTCTCTAGATCTTGAAACATGTCGTTATTATATACTAAAAGTAAGATACGGTTTTAAACAGTACACATAAGGCCCGATCCCTCTAAACCATCTGTAAATGATTCACCCGTGTGCGAAGTACATGGCGTCACAAGCGCCTTTTATTCGCCAACCATCGCATCATATCTATCTTACAGATCTCTATATGTTGCTACACTTGATTTGTTTTGACACGATACCTCAATCACTTGGTTAAGGATTCTTGTTGCTTAGATTGCTTAAAATTATCTGGATGTTGTCTTCGAAGGTTCAATAACTATCTTTAGTTTGAACTTTAAGTCACTATAAATTCAAATATTATCTGATTAGCTTTCATGTCACTTTATGTCCTATTTGTTTCTAAGCTTTAGGTTATTCTATTAGTCTTGAAGCATCTTATCAGTTTAAGTTATACGTTGCTACATTCATCTGTTGTGAGTTAATAAAATTGTGTTAAGTTCCATTTCCTCGTTTAATTAGAGCAAATTTCTATAAACTTCTATTCACCCCCTCTACTCGCACTAGTAGGAAAAGGCCTAGTGGTGGCGTGTCGATGTGCGTGTTTTGCACACGTCACTGATAATTGCTACCAGTGGTGTGCCGTGGACGCGCCACCGATAAGTATTGCACCAGTGGCGCTCATTGCACACGCCACCGGTGTGAGTTAGCTGCGGCGTGCCAAACACACGCCACCGGTACTGGAATTTTTGTCGCACTACACGAATAAGACAGACAACGGAGTCGGAGGGTACGTCGCAGGGAAGAAATTTGACGTGGCCGTGTGTGTGTGAACTGGGAACAGTTGCGGCGTACTTGGCCGGTTGCTTTATCCCGCTTAGTTCTCGTGGGCAGACTCTCCTTTGGTGATATTCGGACGTCTCAACGGTCTGATATATATGGTGGTCATTAACTCTGAGAGGGATCGATCAATTAGCACGCACGTAAACGTATTGATCGATCAGCTGACAAGACATATGCGTGTGCGATTCAAGGTGAACAGCGCCGAATGTTCAGAGACAAGCAGCAGACAAGAAGTCGTTAGCATGATCTTGGGTTGGATATCCCGGCCCAGGCTATGGTCACGGAATATATGGGGCCCATGGCCTTTTGTACCACATCATGCGCTCACGTAACCGGGTCGATCTTCCGTCTCGAAAAAAAAGTCACCGGGACAGGTTTTGGTAATTCGACTAGTACGCCCAACATATCGGGTCGGGATTTCCCCCCCCCCCCCCCCCCCCCCCCCTTTTTTCCCCAACATATCGCCCAACATAGCTAGTGAGGGTTGTGTTCGATGAAGTGACGGCATCTTTTTTTACCAGAGAAGCCGCTTTAAAAGATTTATGATTTACAGGGGGAAATGTACTCTCCTTTAGCTATGAGATGATCCTTTCACGTTTAAGTGGTACTCCCTCCGTTTTATTTTAATTGACTCACATATATCTAGATATAGATATATCTAACACTAAAACGTGTCTAGATGCATCCATATATAGATATATGTGAGTCAATTAAAATGAAACGAAGGGAGTAGCATTTTGGTCCCCCGGAGAATCAGGTAAAAGCATCTTCTCCATTCATTGGATGTCATTTATTAATTAGTCACGCATTGTTATAAAATATCTTAAGCATTACTGCCCCCTTTCAAATAAAACCACGGTCAATTATTTCGGAATGGAGGTTGTAGTTGTTTGCTTTCATGCTACCATCAATTGTTGGAGCTAGAGGAAAACCTATCGTATCACAGAACTTACATTAATAGTAGGAAATTGCATATTATTTTTCATATGGAGCAAAACTTGTCAACAAGATCACAACAAACCAGAAATTGTTTGAGACCACCTCGCCATCCGTTGGTACCAATGGTTAAAGTGGCCATTGTGAATACAAAATTGTGTGTGTTATTAGAACCTAATTTAGATGCAAAATGATGTGGCCGAAGGCTACATATTAGTTGTACTTTAAAACTACAAGCAGACACGCTCACACACGAGCACTCACATAAGATTGGAGTCACAGTTTGAGATTGGTAAAAAATCGCCATGTTTCGCTATCCATGATTCAGTGGTACATTGACCGCTGAAAGAATAATCCGTTGGTGAGAGATAGATGACGTCAAACCTGGATCTAACCCTACCTCTACTAAAATCCTAGCTGAGATCTTGGTTTTCCTCTTCTCAAATTAACTACGATAACGGATTTGAGGACAAAAGTTTTGTTAACAATTTATTGTTTGGAAAAGAACAAAGCTAATATATGTTTTCTATACAAAATAACTTGTAGTTAGTATTATTATACGAATCTAATCATTAGGGATTGTTTTCATTAAAATGTGCTCCTTGGATCAAAAAGAACTATGTCGTGCTAGCCAAATTCCAGTAAATTGTTTTGTATACTTAATTCCATAGAAATTTGAACTTCCACTACACTCGTTGACGTAGGATTAACGTCACTTTTCTTCTGTTTTCATCCAACTGTTTGTACGTAGTTTTATTGTGTTCTACAATCCAATATTTACATTTGCAATCCTATAAAACTAGCGGGGTGGCCCGCGCATTTGCGCGGCTAGAATATATATTTGATGTTATATCTTAATATCACATTTTTAATTTAGAAAAATATTATCCGATAGCTACAAATATAATCCTTAAAATATTTAAAATATTTTTCAAGGAGTAAATTAATTTTAGGTTTCAATATGTTTTTATTTTTTTCTTGCATTTTACTTTTGAAGCTCACGTAAATTCATGGCTTATAGTTTTATTTAACTTACTTTTATTATGTCATTGTGTCCAACAATATATTTTGCCGATTCATGTCTCATTTTATTTTCACCTTCCTCCTGTTTGCTTTACCATTGACAATTTATAATAAAAATTTGTTTTAATTAAGTCACATGTTGGCCATTTGCTGTGGTGACTTATATTTTCAGTTCATCTTTTTACCCAGATTATTTAGAGCAGTGTTGTTATTCGTTTTCATTTTTTCATGCAATTATCTATATTTAATCTATCCATTATTTTCTCACTCCGTACATATTTCAGGGAATGTACATCACGGTCCACACTCAGGACCTAATAAACACTACAACATTTTCCAGTATAAGAAGGTAAAGTATGAAAGTAAAATCCCCTTTCTCTTCTCTATCAGAACTGTGCGGCTGAGCCCAATCCAATGACCGACCCATCCCCTTTCACCAATGTATTTCAGGCCATGCTCTTGGTGGCGTTTCTTGAGCAAGTGGTGATTTCGTGCTGTGGCCGTGGACATGGCGTTGCCCGCCGGCGAGGCTGAATCTCGTCGTCGGTGATAAGGAAAGGTAGAGTGCGGTGGACGGCTTGGTCAGTGCGGACTGCACTGTGCATGACCTGGCGTGGACCTGGACATGTTCGACAACGGTGAAGGCAGCAGCGGCGACCCGCATTCAGCAGTCAAGGTGCGTACTTCCCTGCTCCAGTCCCCCGTGCACGGCCGCTTCCCCATTTCTATTTTCTCCCCAAATTTTAATTATCTCTTGTGTTGTTTAGCTTGTAGCAGAAGCAGCCAGTGGCAAATTCATCATCCTATCTCCATCCCAAATCTAAATCATAGCCCAGAAGATGAATTATTATATGTTGCAATCTCAAGGCAGTCTCTACGATTGATAGATTTGAAAGAAGAGATAAATCTCCATGCGAGATATATTAGTTGTTGATTGTTGTTTTTGGGGGTCTGTAGGTTGAGAGAGATGAGTGGAGTGGAGGAGAACTGTGGTCCATGTAGTCAATGATATATACTAAGCGTGCAAAATCTCAGTACGAAATACTTCATACTCTTGGTCCGGGCTACATAAAAATGACAAAAGTACTGATCTCCAAATTTTTTCAGATTTCGTAATTTTTATATATTCCCAAATACATATTTTAATATACATCATTGACTCCCTTTACTTTCACTTTAATGGAGTGTGTTTACCCTCTTCTGGTAAACTTACAAACTTCATGTACACTATATTATTGCTGCCTTCAAAAGATTTTTACAAATAGTTCTTCACTCTAGGTCCCTTGTTAAAAAATTAGAAAGTTGTATCTACATCTAAAACACACATGGAGTGGGGTGTCTGGGTGATCGATGGGATGCCTATGGTGACGGCGTTGCTTCCTGTTATCCTTCTTCCGATCTGTTCGACGCGATGCTGTCACGGGTCCGTATTGACTGTGTTGCTGTTGAAGCATGGGTCAATCTGACTTCATCCGGCGGCGTGATCGCGTGTTGTATGCATCATTGTCGTGCCGTAGATCCGCCGGGCTTGTGCCGTCGATCAAATGAATGGCGCCATCACATGTGTTTGAGCTCTGCTGCTCCACCTGTGAGACGCAACCGAAGGACCACTCTCCTGCTGGCGATGCAGTGGACGCCGCCCAAGCTTTCCAGCGCAATGTTAAGTATGTGGATTCGCCTACCTTCAACTTTGCCACAGACGACGTTCATGCTTTTCCCTCCGCCCATGCTGTGGGCGTCCTCAACGATCATGCCACAAACGCGGAGGAAGATGGCGCACACGACGATGCTCGCCAACTTGGATGTTAACACCTTCACTGTATGAAATCCAAAACAAACACTCTTGCAAGGTCAGTGCTATTTTAATTTGATGTCTCTGATTATCAACTTTTAAAATTTACTTCAAAACATTAGCAACCGAATTATTTCCTCTCAGATGAAAATATATCATACAATTGTAAAGTTGTTTTGGGACTAACAGGAGAGAAAACATTAAGCTAGCATGAAACATATTGTTGCAATCACGCATCCTAAGACCTACACATTGCCTCGCCGTCTTTGTTTCTCTGCTTCTCAACTTAAAAAAAATGTAAAGTACTTACCTATAGTTCCAATTCTGTAGGCCGCATCCCCCGACGCCGCGCACCGTTCCAACAATGTGGTTGTGTTCCTTTTGCTCTTCAGTACTGAAGGTTATAATATGGTGGTTGCACAAACGGCCATATCTGCCTCAGCTTTAAAACAGCAACAAACAGACTTGGAACAAACTTCAGTAACAAACTTTAGACGTAGTTTTTCACAGTTATGAATATTTAGCTACATCAGCAAGCAAAATCACCACTATTCTGTTAGAACAATGATTAAAAGCAGGTGAAAATCACAGTAGTGCAAGATTGTTACAAACAAATTTAGAGCATGCATGTTTGTTGCATAATCTTGTACAAAATTTTACATTTACATGAATTAGCAACATTTAAGCTTATTAAGCACTTTAGGTAACACAAATTCTTAATTTGCACTGTTTTTTAAAAAAAAATGGAGTTGCTCTTTACAGATTCATAAAAAAAAAGTTAGAATATCATGGATTTTGTAGACCCCAAAAGATATTTTACTTTCTTCAATTGCTGCAACTCTTATTGCATCGGTCAAATCATGAATATAGGTGGCATAATCGGCAGAAAAGAAGATAGCTAGGTTTTTACAAAAAAATAATGTAATATCATACATGAGAGATAATGTGAACTACTACTCTTCTAGAAAGCACCTCTATGCTTGAAAAGCTGAAGCCGTGATTTCGAATGTCTTCTTTATCTTGGATCTCCTTAGTCACTCTTCTAGGCGATGCATCTAGTGCATCACTGCCTCTTGCATGTGTTGGCTGAAGAAGAGAGCAGGGTCATGTTTGACTTGCCTTGATGAATTGAGGATCTCTAATTAAGAACATTATTTGTAGATTATGGATTGGACCTCCAATGTATGACGAAAAATAATCAGAATCCAGCTAATGATTCCATGATAACGCAACGGCTCACCAAATCTAATGTCATGCTGCTATATTTGCCACCGTAAATATTGATCGTCTCACGGCGGAGACCTGACCGGTGGAGATCTGAGACGAAGAAGATTCTTTATATTCATAGATAATTAAAGTTCGAACCAAGATATGCAATACGGTTTTGCGGACTCAGGATCTAAAAATTTAACCATGTAACAAAACACACATGCGATTTAACTTCCTATCGAAATATTTAATCTAATATTACATCAAGAATTCAAGATATATTTATCTAATATATTTTTAATCGTGTGTAATAATATATTAAATTCAGAACTTGAACAAAAAAAAAGGCAAGATGAATGATTACCATGCAGCATAAGGATGTGGGGTGTCGGCGTCTATTCTCACGCCCTCGTGGTCGCCGGCCGCTGGCGAAGGGCGAATTGTCTGGTATGTGGGGCTCCGGCGAAGGGCAAACGGCGATCCGCGCGGCGTTTGTGGCGTGCGGACGTGAGGTTCCGGCAATCCGCCTAAACGGCTCGGTAATCTGATCCTGCATGCTACTCCTAGCTGCGCATGGCTGCTGCCGCTCTCCATCAGATCGAGCCGGAAGCTCCTTTTTTCTTATCGATCGCTAGCTCGAGAAAATCGACCCGCGCGACTCCGCGTTCTTCCAATGGAGGTTGACAATGCTCTGCCGTGTGCGTGTCTCTCTCCATGGTAGCAGATATGCATACGGAACGCCGGCCAGAGAAATCGCACCGCGCGACTCCTTCCAATCGATGTTCACGTACATGTACGCAATATATATGTTCGGAAGGTATGATCTATACCCCGAAAAAAAAAAGGTATGATCTAAACGTGTGCATGCAAAACTCTTATCCTTCCTGTGATCGAGCATGGTTACGCACGTTACGGGAGTATCAAAACTTTTAAATCTGGGCCGTTAACTTTTAGTTGGTTAATCTGAGCCATTCATTATCTTGTGTTTTAATTATATAATAGATTTATGTGTTTGTATGACCCTTAATGCCTACATATCTCCTTAAACACCGACCACTTTCGCTGTCACATGTACATTTCATGCAGGAACGGCATGAAGGTGGACTGCTAGGCCGCTAGGGCACACTTAGTCGGACTTTCTCAAAATTAAATAGTTGGTCACTGGGAGGAGATAATTTCAAAATGGTGATATTATCACTGAGTAGTTGGCGATTGTCTGAACCTACTTCTCTGTGCATCTGCACATGGTGATTCGACAGGAAATTCTCCTTTAGAAGCCTTACTTAAAAGCCTTGTCTCTGCCCACTATGCCTAGCCCTCCTCATGAAGTTCTTGCCGGCCGGCCCGAACTCACCTTTTTTTTTAGATAATAGGGTGCGAATCCCCCGGCCTCTGCATCAAAATGATGCACACAGCCACCGCAATTATTAAAGTTTTGAGTATCTCAAAGTTCACAAATCATGGATCACTCAGTGTGGATACAAAAATCAACCACTTAAAAAAAAGCTCTATCCATGTAGTCTCTTATGATGTCGCCACCCACCCCGGCAGAAGATAGCCCGTACGACCATCATCATTCGAGTACATTCGGTATCCATGAGATCACGCCGCCTTGGTTGACAAATATTGGTAATTTTCTCCATTGCTTCACTCGACTTAGGCTAGCTACCAGGGTGCCTTTTTCCGCTCATTGCAGTATTATTGGCCCTCTAGAAAACTACCACAGCAGTTCAACACAACTCACTTCAAGTTTTCTGATAGCTTGGCCAGGTTGGCAGGTTGAGCCCAAATAAGCGTCCATACGATCACACGTTATCATCTCTACGCATGCAAAACAGCGGCCAATATCGTTTTTGGAAATCCCAACGACATTCGCTCAGCCGAAAGGCATACGTCCCTCTCCAATGTCGTCGATCGCCCTATTTTTCTGCCGCACGTACGCACTTGCTAGTCTACGACGGGGCGTCCGGGCCCGCTGGAAAAGGCAGCGTCGTCAATTTGATGGGACGTTGCGTCGTGTGAGCACAACGGCGGCAACCCGTTGTCCGGAGAGAAAAAGGAATACATCCATGATGCGACGCATGAACGCTTAAAGCTTTGTTTGTCGAGTAATGCTATTGCTACGAATGGCACATGATCAGCGGCTCAACAATTGGGTCACTGATGCCGTGTTGTCGATGAAAACATATTGTGGTGGCGACGAAGGAACAGTGTCGTTCTTTGACCAAATCATTAGGGACACCAAACCTATGCAAAGTTTTAGCGAGTGGGTCTTGTACTCTCGTCGTGTCGCAAAATTCGGTTTTGCAAGGGCATGTACAATGATAGAGAAGGCGGGTCTTCTTTTAACCCTCCATGTCATATAGAGAAGACAATAAATATCAGTGGTACAATGCGTTATCGTCATCTCTAGACATTAATGAGAATTAATTAAGTTTTAGTGTGAAATTATGTTAATAAGGGAAAGCATATTGTACAATGGAAAAAATATTCTCTTGTTTTTAAAAGATTATCTCTTAGTTAAGAGAATACAACTCTCTATTTCTTCGTTATCTCTACTCCAACTAATCACAAATCATATGTAGCATATATGAGAGAAGATTGACGTCACCCATTGTACATACCGTAACTGGTCTATACACAAAGCACATTTTGCTACCATAACTAAAGCTTGAGACTGGCCCCCGAAAAAGCATGATGATAGTTTTTCCAACTTGTTCTCTTAGGTTTCATACAAAGGCACAGAATTTTCATGCTCTTTAAAAAGTGCAAGTATGTATTAACATAACTTATATTTCAGGCATCGCAAAAACATGTTTAATTAAAAGGCATTTTTTCTAGTTTTTAGAGGAAACAGTAAATTTATATTCTATAAATATCATATAAAAATCTATAAGTATTGTTTGTGAGCAAAATCTGAAGTGGAACCCCACTAGTGATTCTAATGTTACTAATGATGTTTAGGCCTGCAGTAGCAAAGCCCTTCACTGGTGATACTGGTACTAGTGATGTGCACATTTTGTGAATGCCGCTAGTGTATTTTTCAACGGAATTCTGATAGCTTAATATCATTGATGGGTTTCAGTCTAGCCATCAATGTTGTGGTTACCACTTACATGTCAACATTGGCCCGTCGACCACGGAAGAAGGGTGTTTTTGGCGTAGCATGGCCATAATTTTTATATATTTTGCTCACAACAAATCGAAAGTATCACAACGAACTTGTGTTTTTATATAGGTCAGTGTTGGTTATGAAGCTACTTTATATTTTATCAACAACCATTGATCGATCCAAGAATTTGGGCCAAAAATCAACTTCTCGGTGATAAGTATCTTGAGTTAATAGTTAATACCATTGAGTTCGACCTTTGAAAAGAGCCTCATTAAATTAACATTTCGTTTTGTACTCTATGCATGAAGCTTATATTAAGAACTGAGTTGACATTGCTAGATACATATTTACCTGCTATTTAGAAATGTCATCGAAAACAAATGTACAGATGATTAGTCGACTATTCTTAGTGATACCAACATAGATTCCGATACTTGTCTTTGGTAATAACGTCCCTAAAAATGGCTCGGACGACATCGCCGCCAGATCGTCAAAGTACGATAAACATTAAGCCTAGTTGGAGCATGAATGTCCACGAGTCCAATTTGTTATACTCCTTTTTTCGTTCTTGAAAAGAGTGTTTGTTTTTCGAAGATTTCTTTTAATTTTTTTAAAAAGATCAACTTAACAAATCAAATATATTGAAACAAACATGAATGAAAAATAATCTGACAAAACCTAAATTTCCATCGAGGTCCTTTCAAGTCTCTACATTAACTTTTTCGTATTGATGTTCGAGAATGATTGATCGAATAGGTGACTATGGGGGTGAACAGGGGTGAATAGGCATGCAACTACAGATTTAAATCTTTTTCTCAACAATTTTATAGGATGGACGATAATATAGGTTCTCTAAATATGTAACTAGTGAAAGTAACCTATATTGCCAAAATGTCTCACCATATTATTCTCGAATATTCCCACGATGAGAAGTGGTTCGAATCCACTAAGTGATGCACTTGAAAGCGGCACTAGAATCTTCAAAAACTTGCTTGGGGTGATCTTCACAACTTAACTGAAAGACTCTCAAACTTGCCTTGAAGCTCTATGCCACCAAGGCTAAGCTGTGACAATCTGTTCCATCTAGAGTGTTCGGACATTCAAAAGTAATATGATCCACAATGGGGAATCAAATTTACTTTGGTGAAAGTGTAGGTTGGGATCTCCTCTCCCTTAAACATCAACAATAACTAAGCGACCTCGAAGGTTTGAGCGCTTGGAACAATGAAGCAGAAATGATAAATTTGTCCCCTTCTTCGTCGTGAAGAAGGGGTCTTATATAAGAGCTCCCTCAAATCCAACTGTTAGAGCATCTCCAGCAGCAGCGCTAGGCGCCGGCGCGCTAAAAAAAATTTGCGGCGCCAGAATTGCGATTTCTCGCGCGCGACGCCTGTTTTGCTTTAGCAGACGCGCTATAATTTAGCGCGGCGCTGTCGCGCTAAAATGCAGCGCGCGCGAGCAGCGCCAATATGATGAGCAAATTCATAGCAACATAGCAACATAGCAAAATAGCATAGCAAAAATTCATGACATAGTTCAAATTCTTCCACAGTGCATAATTTAAATGCATTACAATAAAGTGCATACAAACGAATAAAACATCATCACTTGCCACAAGTTTATTTCTCTCCAATTTCTTCCTCCTCCTCTTCTTCCTCCTCCTTCTCTTCACCTTGTTCAACCCCATCTTCATCATTGACGGGGACGGTGCTTGCACTATTTCCACATGCACCATCCGAAGGCATAGGAGACACCATGGTAGCATTGCCTCTACCCATGGTTGCACCCAAGTTAACCGGCGGTGCACCCATTCCTCCCATGGTGCCCATCCCACCATATGCTCCAAAGATGTTTGGAGATGCACCCATGCCTCCCATGCCCATCGGAGGTCCTCCCATGGTAGCACCAACTCCTCCCATGCCCATCGGAGGTCCTCCCATGGTAGCACCAACGCCTCCCATGCCGCCCATCCCTCCATATGGTCCCATGCCTCCCAAAAGAGAGCCAAAACTCATGCCTCCCATGCCCATCGGAGATGCATTCATCACTCCCATCCCTCCATTGCCTCCCATGCCCTCCATGCTTGTTCCTATACCTCCAAAGCCTCCCATGGTACCACCAACGCCTCCCATGCTTGTCATTCTTTTCGTCATCAATAGTTCATCACAGCGTATGTTGAGGTACTCCTTTTGCTTGTCATCAAAGTGTGACGTGTCCATGAAGAAGAGGTATTTCTCCCACTCCATCATCCTAGCTTGCTCCGCCATTTCCAATTTCTTCTCCTCCAATGCCAACCTCCTCTCCACCGCCGCCACCTTTCTTGCTTCGGTCTCGGTGTGTAGGCTATTCTTCTTTTGCTTCGCCTCTTGCGCCAATTTCCTCTCCTCCATTGCCAACCTTCGTGCTTTCACCATTTCCTCCATGGCGTGCTTGAGATCATCATCTCCTCCTCCTTTCTTCCTCTCTTTTGCTATTTTTGCACCCGTTGGTCTCCTTGGATTTGCATAGTTCGCCGAGTTAGGGGTCGGGCTCCTCCTCTTGCCGCCGTCGCTTGATGCTTCATCTTCGTCCAAGTTCAACACTTCTTTAATACTTGGCACCTCTAGAACATCACGCTTCTTCCATTTCTCTTCATCCTTCAACTTCTCATAGCAATGGGACAACACAAATGCTTTCCCTTTCTTCACCTTTCCTTTCTTGTTCTTCTTATCTTCTCCACGGAACAAGTTTTGTGCAATATTGAGCTACACGTTGAAAAGAACAAGTAAGAGCACATAGTAGCAAAGGAGCAATGATGTGGGTACACAAATGAGACACTTACCCTATCTATGTCATTTGTGCCACTTGGGTTTAGGGCATCAACCGCCGCCATTGCCCCCGCCCACTTTTGACAATCAGTGTTTATCAATGACCACCGGGAGCGAAGTGATCTATTACTTCGCTCAATTCCACTCTTATTGTGCGTGTCATAGTACTCCTTCATCCTATCCCAATATGCGTTGAATGTTTGGGCCGTTGCGACAGCGGCATCCAAAGACACATTTAGGTATGTCTCGCATAGCAAAAGGTCATCTTGCACGGTGTAGTTGACCGACCTTCCTTTCGGAGGACCAACCAAACCCTCTCCTTCCTCATCCACTTCTTCTTCAAATTCATGATCGTCATCATGTAGTTCACTGGTTTGGGACCAATGTGAAGTAGTGGAGCCAACTCCCATTGTTGAGAAATATGCGTCATCATTCAAACTACAAATAAGTTGAAGATAGTCAAGCAAGGGGACGAATCATACGTGAATTGTGAAGCAAGATAGGGAAAAGTACCTTGTGGGCATCCTTGTGGGCATTTCGTCGAACACCCTGTTTGCATCCTCCTCCGGCGACGGCTCCGGCGCGGGTGCCGGCGCTACGGGTGGCGGAGGCGAGGCCAATGGCGCTAGCATCGCCTTCCTCTTGTTGGCTGGCGCCGCAGCGGCGCCCACCTTCTTCACCTTCTTCGTTGTCGCCGCCGTCGTCGCCGCCGCAATCGGGCGCTTGGGGAGGCCGTTCCGCCGCTGCGCACCGGGCGCCTGCGCGACGGCGCCGGCGGCGGAGTTGGTCACGCTTGCGCTAGGGTTTGCGGCGGCGCCGACGGGAGAGGGGTCGCGGACGTAGGGAGGGGTCGGAGGAACGCTCGATTGGCCTTCCATCGCCGGAATTCCGCCGGCGGCACCGCGCGCTAGGCGAAGGCAGGGCGACGGCGGGAGCAGTGGGGAATTTTCCGGGTGGTGGTTGCTCTCTCGCGCGCAATTTCGTTTCGCACCGCGCGCTGGAGCGGCCGCCCCAAATTCAGCGCAACGAGTACCACTTGGGCCAACGCGCTGGCCCTTTTTACCGCGCGCGGAGTTTTAGCGCGGCTGCTGGAGATGTCGAAACGGGTGCGCGCGCGCGATATCGACGGTTTCTTGTGCGCGCGGCGTTTTTAGCGCTGCTGTTGGAGATGCTCTTATGTTCCTAAGAGGCACGGATATTTTGGGCTAGGGCCGGATAATCCTGGCACCTTCCGGCCAATATCAAAGCAGTTCAGAGAGTGGTGCACCCAGAAAATAATCGGGGGAAATCTTCTGCATGCACCGGATGCCAGTTTTAGGGTCGGATGATCCGGAGCCCAGATATTCCGGGCTAACATCAGGGATAACATTTGGGGTGTCCAAAGGGTTGTGCAACATATCCACAACCTTCTGAATCACTAGATACTTGACACAAATGATCCAGACCTTAAATAATTTATGGTTACATCCGTGCGAATGACTTGGGTATCCAGATAGCTCCGCAACACATATGCAACCTTCTGAATCGCATATTTAGCACTGGATGATCGTACCCCAGATATTCCGGGGTGAAACTCCGGATATTCCGGGCCTAAAACACGGGCAATACACTAGAATAGCATGAGATGCTTTCCTACCATGCGAGGTTTAGTGTGTGCGAATATAAGGGCTATGTACGTGATTTGATTTCAACCATCCCTTCTGAAGTGGACCCCTCTTGATAGTACAGATGTCCTAACGTCTCAACAAAGTGATAACATGACATGATATCCTCAAATTTAGGTTCAAAATTATTTACATATATCAAACATGGGGATTTAGTAAATCATATAAATCGATTATGGGGATTTATTGTAAACCGTAATGCTTGTTTATAAACAAAATAATCAATAAAACTAAACTTGGGTGAAAAAATATATTTCTTGAACCCATTATAGGTATTTTTATTGGAGTTGTTCTAATTTTTCAGGAAAGATTTGGCATTTGTATGGCCATAATCATTTTCCCGTAGATAGCAAAAGAATTAGAAAACCCAAAAATATCTCTGGGCCAAATTTATCCGTGTCCTCTCTCTTTTCCTTTCCACCTAATTTGAATTGATCCAGCCCGTCATCCTTTTCTCCTTTTCCTTCTCTTTTATTTCCTGAGCCTAATTCTCCCCTAAGGCCCATGTACCATTTTTTTTCAGCCCAGGCGCAGGCGCACCCCTTTAATCTTCCTCTGTATACCCGATCTCGATCTGAAACACACAGCGCCAGGGCTCTATTTCCTCCTCTCTTTTTTGCAAAACACGGTATAGACGCAGACGCTCACATACACATGCACACACTCATCCCTATGAACGTACGCACGTACATCCTACCCCTATGAGCATCTCCGATAGACTGAGTCAGCGGGTCGAGTCTTGAGATTGACGAAGTCACCACATGCGTCTCACTGTCGACGAAAACGTCGCCTCACACTGAAGAATATTCCGCCTAAATGAGAAACACCAGTGTCAAACCAGAAATTTGAACTCTGATGTGCTGGGATACAACCACCATCCTAACCATCTTACAACAGGCAAGTTCTCCTATTTCCTCCTTTCTTGGATGTTGTAGACCATCAAACGGGATTAACACGAAAATAAGTCGGGAAATAAGACCACATTTAGATGCCTTAATCACACAAAATAGATCCATGCCAGAATGCTACTTGGTCAATTGAATGCTTCCTTTCAAGGGAGTGAACACTGTGATATATCTTCGGCTTTATTTGCCTCAATTATCTATATATCTGAATATTTTCTTATTATAATTTGCATGTTTGAATTATATATCTTTTTTCTAGTACTCATCTTTTTTTAGATTAAAATGTTGGTGCACTCAGTTGAGTCTAACAATTTTTAAGATCGGTCTGAGAGGACCCAGATAGCTGCATTAAAACTTAACGGTGATGTTACAAATTACACAGAGACCCGTGAAGAAAAGGAAATTACAAATACATCCTTGCACTTTATGAAAAGGACACTAGACAATATATGCAGACTGCAATCGAGTCCTCAACCACCTCTTGTAGTCACCGTCGAGGAGTTTCACAACAAGACCAACAACATCGCCACCGGGGACATGGCCACTTGGGGCAACACCGCCAAGAATACCCCACATAGGTTTGATCCCCTTTTGGCTACCTAGTTTGGAGGTTGAAGGACGAGGACGCGGTAACGCGATCCAAAAGCAAGCCACCCTTTGCCAGGATGAGTCAGTAGCAGGACATCAACGTGTTGTCAAAAGGCTGCCGAGGAAGAACAATCACATCGCAGCTCCAAGACCAAACCGGATCAACAAGCATTGCTGCAATCTCGCCGCAGATCCAGCACCATGCCGGTTGAAGAAGGCGAGGAAACGTGCACCGATTGTTCGACCTACGACACAAGCACACCGGCGAGCTTATTGACGATTCACCCTTGAACTCCACTCCCCACCTCCCTCCTCCACCACAGAATCAAAAGGAGAGGAACATCACTGGACCGCGGCCAATGCTCGCCTGCAGCCAGGCGGGCGAGACCATAACGGCAAGAAGCAAAACCTTAACTACTTCCTAATCTGGGCCAGACCACCTATACCATCTTCTCACCGGCTGGCTGAGCCGCCGGAGATGGATAAGACATGGGGCAGCAGCGACGCACCGAAGACGAGTCTAACATATTTATGTTTTATTCCGCTTGAAAATTAAACGAGCGGTTTATTTCCACATTTTTAAGCCTAATTTTTGTAAGAGTTTTCAAAATATATATTTACCTTTCTATATGAGACATCTCAAATTTTCACATGATCATGTGACAATGGACACAACACAAATGGGCAGATCGATGATTACAATCGGACATATGTGAACACACGAGAGGAACTGGATAGGCTGCATGTGCAAATCTTCCCATCTAAACTCCTTATCTAATCACTATTTTATGTTAGTATAACAAGGGAGTTTGCCAACTTAGAGCATCTCCAACCGCCCCATGCCCGTGAATACGTTCGGACGTGTCCGCGAACAGTGACCGGACAGCTCCAAAAGTGGTCCGCTAGCCATATATCTCAAAATCTCTCCAAATTGCGGGGTCACTTGCATTTGATTGGTGGAGAAGGAGACAAGAATAAATTAAGGACAAAAGAAGGAAAAGAAAGGGAAAAGGTGGTCCAAGCGGACAGTGCGGCCATGCTAGGACATGCTCATCCTTACCCCAAACTCTCCCCACATATGGGTTGGGTTTGGGTATTGCCGGACAGTCCGGACGTTTGGGCTGAGTTTGGGGAGGCCGGTTGGGTGTTTTTAGCCCGGGCACCGTCCGGGCTGTCCGCCTGGATGTTTGGAGGTTTAGGGGAGCCTGCTGGAGATGCTCTTAGCTCGGACAACCGCCTGGGCAAGCCGGAGTGCCGACCCCGGCTCTGATCCGCCACCGCCAGCGGCGCCCCCCGCCGGGCAGGCGGCTCGAAAACCTGCCTGTCAACCCATTGTCCACCCCCAACTTTTGGTGCCGACTCCGGAGTGCCAGACATGTCGGTCATGTAATACTTCGACAGGCGGGGCCAGTCAGCTTGTCATCGACACAATGGTCCGACGTTAGCGTTGTTTTAAATGGCCCCCCACCACCTTCTTGGTTCCCCAGGCGTTGCCGATGCGCAACACGACGGCGTACAGCTCCCCAGGCGACATGTTGACCCCAAACTACCAGTATTTCCCACAGAGATCCAAACCCTTACAAAATGGTCCGTCATGCTGCCATCTCCCGCCATACTCCCATCTCGCCCTGGCCAAAAAACGGTTCGCCACCACCTGGACCACAATGATCGCAACAACGATGTGCCACCACCCTTCTGATGAGGACATCCCTGCTATAGATACAACCACAATGCAAGGACCGATAACTAGAGCTCGTGCACGTCAACTACAACAGCAGGTACTTTCGTTCATACAAGCTACTTTTAATATACATCAGAATATGATGCTGCCTAAAGTAGATGTGTTTATTTCACTTAGGAGGAATGATGGACCAAGCATGGACGAGAGGGATCAGCTATGGAGCATGTACGTGGATGCGGATGGAAGCAGGAGTGCAACCGATGGAGCTGAGGATGCCACCAAGGGAGACTAACGCAATTTGAAGACTTGGACGAATTTCTCAAGCCTACACTTTATAATTTCGTCCATAGTCATATATGGTGCTACGTCACCTTGAGGATGTAATTTCGAACCATAACCTTTAGGTCATTTTTTTGTCCGTATTAAGGGAGAAAAGGCCATCCAGAGTTGGATTCGGCCGCCACCACATGGCTGGCCGAAACCCCCTCCTTCTCCCCTTATATACCTCGTCTAGGGTTTAGTTTAGACTCGGATTTTGTTTAGCTAAAAGACTGTCTAGCATACCGCTGCATCTTCGTGTACTCGTTCAGTGCTCAACAGCCTGTTCAAGACCACTTACGGAATCCCACCTCTTTCAATAAAGTTCATCTTATATCCGCAATTCGTGATTGCATTATTGGTTCTTACTTGTTCCTCGATCGCAGGTAGAACTAGACCTTTTGGTCAAGCTGATCGTGCTTCTGCAGGATCGGTAACCTCCGGAGATTGGTTTAGCGATTGCATTAGCACTACGTACGTGTGTAGTAGTCGGATCGCCAAGGTCGAACTCCACCAGAATCGACGTATCTTCATCTCATCGAAAGATCGGACACCTTTGCCCTATCAAGTGGTATCAGATTTCAGGTCGTCCGGTGAGATTTACTGTTAACTAGTTTCACTTGCATCTTCATACCTATAGTCCACGAAAAAGCCAAAAATACAATTAGGGTTAGATCATCCCGTCCTACAACCAGTCCGGGCCTGTCGCATTTTCTTTTCGGTGCATTGCATTGTTGAATTTTTGTCTGAATCGTTGTGTCGAGTTGCTGGTCTTAGCGTCTAGTTCTTTTAGAGTTTCAAGTTCTTTGCATATTTGTCTTGCCGCCGCCGCACGACAGGCATCTCGGCACCTGATGACGTGGATCGCACGTTCGTTGGGAAACCCCAAGAGGAAGGTATGAAGCAGTGTAGCAGCAGTTTCCCTCAGTATGAAACCAAGGTTTAATCGAACCAGTAGGAGCAAGAAATCACTTCTGAAGGTTGTTGGTGGCCGTTACTCGATCACCAACGTGGAATCTGCACACAACACAATCAAACTACTTTGCCCCAACGAAACAGTGAGGTTGTCAATCTCACCGGCTTGCTGAAAACAAAGGATTAAACGTATGGTGTGGAAAACAGTAGTAAATTGCAGAGAATGAAAAGGAACAATGTTTGCAGTTGGTTGTATTATCAGTGTAAAAGAATGGACCGGGGTCCACAGTTCACTAGTGGTGTCTCTCCATAAAAGATAACTAACATGCTGGGTGAACAAATTACAGCTGGGCAATTGACAAAATATTGAGCGCATGACAATGCATATATATGACATGATGATTACTATGATATTCATGTGGGCATTACGACAAAATACATAGACCGTTATCCAACAGCGTCTATGACTAATAATCCACCTCCAGGTTGTCATCCGAGTTCCCCGTTGGTATTAAGTTGCAAGCAACGGATAATTGCATTAAGTAATGTGCGTAATGTAAACAAATGCATTAGACCTAACGGCGCACCCTTAAGCTAAGCATCGGTTATTTTATCCCTAGTGGCAACAGCACATCCACAATCTTAGAAGTTATTGTCACTCTCCCAGATTACCGGAGGCATGAACCCACTATCTAGCATAAATACTCACTCTTGGAGTTACAAGCATCTACTTGGCCAAAGCATCTACTAGTAACGGAAAGCATGCAAGATCATAAATAACATATAAGATAGATTGATAATCAACTTGACATAGTATTCAATATTCATCGGATCCCAGCAAACACAACATGTAGCATTACAATAAGATGATCTTGATCATGATAGGCAGCTCACAAGATCTAAACATGATAGCATAAAGTGGAGAGACAACCATCTAGCTACTGCCATGGACCCGTAGTCCAAGGATGAACTACTCACGCATCACTCCGGAGGCAGGCATGGTGATGTAGAGCCCTCCGGTGATGATTCCCCTCTCCGGCAGGGTGCCGGGAAGAGCTTCTGAACCCTCCCGAGCTAGGGTTGACGGCGGCGGCGTCTCTGGAACTTTTCGTGGATAATGGCTCGGGTATTTAGGGTTTTCCCGAAGATGAATAAATAGGCGAAAGGGCGGCGGCTGGAGCCCGTGGGCCCACACCACCCCACGGCGGCAGGGGGGCCCGCGCCCCATGGTGTGGCTGCTCGTGGCTCCCCTCCGTCTCTCCTTTGGACTCCGTGTACGTGTTGGAAAAATAGGAGGTTCTGTCCAAGTTTCGTCCAATTCCGAGAATATTTCCAGACTAGCTTTTCTGGAATACAAAAACAGCAGAAAACAGGAACTGGCACTGTGGCATCTTGTTAATAGGTTAGTCCCAGAAAATGCATAAAAATGCTATGAAGTGTATATAAAACATGTAACAATTGGTATAATATCAACATGGAACATCAGAAATTATAGATACGTTTGAGACGTATCAAGCATCCCCAAGCTTAGTTCTACTCGTCCTCGAGTAGGTAAAACGATAAAAACAAAATAATTTCTGAGGTGACATGCTACAATCATAATCTTGATCAAATAGTATTGTAAAGCACATGTTATGAATGAAGTGATCCAGGTCAATGGTCTATAGTTTGCTAGCAAGTAGATAATGAGCAAACAACTGAATCATATAAGCAAAAACTTTTCATGAATAGTACTTTCGAGACAAGCATCAAAGAGTTTTGCATAAGAGTTAACTCATAAAGCAATAGATTCTAAGTAAAAGGTATTTAACCAACACAAAGGAAGATTTAAGCTTCAGCAATTGCTTTCAACTTTCAACATATATATCTCATGGATATTTGTCAACACAAAGCAATATAATAAGTGCAATATACAAGCATATAAAAATTGTTGCACCAAAGTTGACACTAGTGTTTGCTTCTAAGATAGAAAGAAGTAGGAAAACTGACTCAACATAAAAGTAAAAGAAAGGCCCTTCGCAGAGGGAAGCAGGGATTAAATCATGTGCTAGAGCTTTTTAAGTTTTTGAAATCATATAGAGAGTAAAAATAAGTTTTGGAGGTGTTTGTTAATTGTCAACGAATCAGAAAATGGAAAGTACAATATGACCCCTGCCAACCAGACTTTTAAGAGCGGCTCCCATGAAGGACGTTATTTCTACCAGCAAGGCAGATCATCCCTCTTCTCTTTTGTTTACACATGCAGATATTTCACTGTTTGTCATTGCTTGACTGATAAATCAGGGCAAAAATGTGAAGAGAATTAAGCGGTTAAAGTTGTAATTAATTGGGACTGGGCACCCCATTTGCCAGCTCTTTTTGCAAAATTAATGGATAAGCGGATGTATATGCCGCTAGTCCGGTGGTAAAGTCTGTTTGACAGTTGACATAAAGACATCCACCCCGTCCTCATGAGCTTGGTAAACATTGACACAAAATAGGAGTAATAATTTTGAATAGTTTAAAGGTAGCACATGAAAAATTTACTTGGAATGGCAAGGAAATACCACATATAGGTAGTTATGGTGGACACAGATGGCATGGATTTTGGCTCAAGGTTTTGGATGCACGAGAAGCATTCCCTCTCAGTACAGAGTTTAGGCTAGCAAGGTTATTTGAAGCAAACACAGGATATCAACCGACACAGCAAGACTTATATGAAAACATATTGCAAGCATTATAAGACTCTACACTGTCTTCCTTGTTAACCAAACCCTTTTACTAGAAAATATCTAGACCTTAGAGATACCAATCATGCAAACCAAATTTCAACGAGCTTTACGGTAGTTCTTCATTAATAGGTTTTAACTACATGATACAAAAGCTTAAACATGAACTACTTGATAACTCAAAACAATTGACAAGTATCAAATTATCCAATACAGTGATCTACAAGAATATGTAAGCTTTTTCCATTATACCATCTACCACATGCAACATTTTCTGTTCCAACCAAACACCAATCAATTTATTTCAACATAAACTCTCCAAACAATTATAAGTGAAGCAAGAGAGTACTTTCTTTAAAAGAACTAACAGCTCTGAATAAGAGATGCATGCAAAACAGGAGCTAAAAGCATAGCAATAGCTAGATAAGAATACTCAACAAGTATAAGTGAAGAATAGGAGTATTCATATGAAAAAGCGGAGCGTGTCTCTCTCCCAATCAAGAATGCTAGGGTCCAATCAAGTTGACCATAAGAAAAATAAAATACTGAAAATAAAAGCACACAGACGCTCCAAGTAAAGCACATATGATGTGAAAGAATTAAAATATAGTTTCACTAGAGATGACCTGATAAGTTGCTGATGAAGAAGGGGATGCCTTGGGCATCCCCAAGCTTAGACGCTTGAGTCTTCTTGAAATATGCTGGGGTGATCCATGGGAGCATCCCCAAGCTTAAGCTCTTCACTCTTCTTGATCACATTATATCATCCTTCTCTCTTGACCCTTGAAAACTTCCGCCACACCAAACTCAGAGTAATTCTCATTAGAGGGTTAGTGCACAATCAAAAACTCACATGTTCTATAAGGACACAAACATGACCGTTACTTTTAACATTAACTACTGCCACTGATGTTATGTGAAGCTCTTCACCCTAAAAAAGAATTCCACTCAACACTAGTAAAAGAGAGAATGCGAAAAATAAAAGACAGAATCTGTCTAAACAGAACAGTCCGTAAAGACGAATTTTTTCGAGGCACTTACGTTGCTCAGATCGAAAAACTTTAAACTAACGAAAGATGCGTACATATCTGAGGATCACGCACAAAAATTTGCAGATTTAAATAATTTTTCTGTGATTTTACAGAAGTAAAACGGTGAACAGCAGAAATCTGTTCCTGCGCAGAAATCCAAATCTAGCATCATCTTCCTATTAGAGGCAATACTTGGCACAACAATGCGATAAAATAAAGATACAAAGGAATTGTTACAGAAGTAAACAACTCCTTGACTCAAAAAGAAAAGAAAAATTGCAGAAATAAAATAATGGGTTGTCTCCCATAAGCGCTTTTCTTTAACGCCTTTCAGCTAGGCGCAGAAAGTAAGAATCAAGTGTTTCCAAGTGATGAAGCATCAACAGAATAATTTGCTCTAACAATAGAATCAAAAGGTAACTTCATCTTCTTTCTAGGGAAGTGTTCCATACCTTTCTTGAGTGGGAATTGATATTTAATATTCCCCTCTCTCATATCAATAATAGCACCAACAGTTCTAAGAAAAGGTCTTCCCAAAACAATAGGACAAGAAGCATTGCATTCAATATCCAAAACAACAAAATCAACGGGGACAAGGTTATTGTTAACCATTATAAAAACATCATCAACTCTCCCCAAAGGTTTCTTTATAGTATTATCAGCAAGGTGAACATCCAAATAACAGTGTTCCAAAGGTGCTAAATCAAGCATATCATAGAGTTTCTTAGGCATAACAGAAATACTAGCACCAAGATCACATAAAGCATTGCAATCAAAATCATTCACCTTCATTTTAATGATGGGCTCCCAACCATCTTCTAACTTCCTAGGGATAGAAGCTTCATGTTTTAATTTCTCTTCCCTAACTTGCATGAGAGCATTAGTAATATGTTTAGTAAAAGCCATGTTTATAGCACTAGCATTAGGACTTCTAGCTAGCTTTTGCAAGAACTTAATTACTTCAGAAATATTGCAACCATCAAAATCAAAATCATTATTATCAAAGTAATGGGACCATTGTCTCCCACATCTCGAAAAATTTCAGCACTTTTATCAGGAACAGTTTCAGTGTTTTCAGGCAATTTTAAACGTTTTGCAACAGAAGTAGAGACATTGCCAACACCAATTACTTTACCATTGATAGTAGGAGGTTTGTTAACACTTGAGTTTACAGCATTTTCAGTAGTAGTAATAGTATAAACTCTAGCAATACTATTCTTTTTAGCAATTTCATCCTCTCTTGCCCACCTAGCATGTAAATCAGCTAACATCCTCACATTATTATCAATTTTAACTTGTATAGCATTGAGAGTTTTGCTCTCTTTAACATCATGAGGCATAGTTTTAATTTTTAACAAATCAACATCAAGAGCAAGACTATCAACTTTAGAGGCAAGAACATCAATTTTCCCAAACTTTTCCTCAACAGATTTATTGAAAGCAGTTTGTGTACTAATAAAATCCTTAAGCATGACTTCAAGATCAGAGGGTACACTCTTATTATTGTTGTAGGAATTACCATAAGAATTAACATAACCATTGCCACTATTAAAAGGATAGGGCTTATAATTGTTATTACCAAAATTATTCCTATAAGCATTGTTGTTGAAGTTATTATTTTTAATGAAGTTCACATCAACATGCTCTTCTTGAGCAACCAAAGAAGCTAAAGGAACATTATTTGGATCAACATGCATTTTTCCATTTGTAAGCATAGACATAATAGTATCAATCTTATCACTCAAGGAAGAGATTTCTTCAACAGAATTTACCTTCTTACCTTGTGGAGCTCTTTCGGTGTGCCATTCAGAATAATTTATCATCATATCATCAAGAAGCTTTGTTGCAGCACCCAAAGTGATGGACATAAAGGTACCTCCAGAGGCCGAATCCAATAGGTTTCTTGAAGAAAAATTTAGTCCTGCATAAAAGGTTTGGATGATCATCCAAGCAGTCAGTCCATGGGTGGGACAATTCTTTACCAATGATTTCATTCTCTCCCAAGCTTGAGCAACATGCTCATTATCAAATTGTTTGAAATTCATAATGCTACTTCTCAAAGATATATCTTAGCAGGAGGATAATATTTTCCTATGAAAGCATCTTTGCATTTAGTCCATGAATCAATACTATTTCTAGTCAAAGATAGCAACCATTCTTTAGCACGTCCTCTCAAAGAGAAAGGAAAAAGTTTCAGTTTAATAATATCACCATCTACATCCTTATACTTTTGCATCTCACAAAGTTCAACAAAATTATTAAGGTGAGCAGCAGCATCATCAGTACTAACACCAGAGAATTGCTCTTTCATAACAAGATTTAAAAGTGCAGGTTTAATTTCATAGAATTCTGCGTTAGAAGCAGGTGGAGCAATAGGTGTACTAATGAAATCATTGTTGTTCGTGCTAGTGAAATCACACAACTTAGTGTTCTCAGGGGTACTCATTTTAGCAAAATTAAAACAAAACAGAAAGATAACAACTTGAAAATAAAAGTAACTAATTTTTTTGTGTTTTTGATAAATAAAGCAAACAAGACTAATAAAAATAAACTAAGCAAGACAATAACAAAGTAAAGAGATTGGAAGCGTGAAACTCCCCTTGCAGAAATCCTCTTGCTCCCCGGCAACGGCGCCAGAAAAATGCTTGATGACGTGGATCACACGTTCGTTGGGAGACCCCAAGAGGAAGGTATGAAGCAGTGTAGCAGCAGTTTCCCTCAGTATGAAACCAAGGTTTAATCGAACCAGTAGGAGCAAGAAATCACTTCTGAAGGTTGTTGGTGGCGCGACTGATCACCAACGTGGAACTGCACACAACACAATCAAACTACTTTGCCCCAACGAAACAGTGAGGTTGTCAATCTCACCGGCTTGCTGAAAACAAAGGATTAAACGTATGGTGTGGAAAACAGTAGTAAATTGCAGAGAATGAAAAGGAACAATGTTTGCAGTTGGTTGTATTATCAGTGTAAAAGAATGGACCGGGGTCCACAGTTCACTAGTGGTGTCTCTCCATAAAAGATAACTAACATGCTGGGTGAACAAATTACAGCTGGGCAATTGACAAAATATTGAGCGCATGACAATGCATATATATGACATGATGATTACTATGATATTCATGTGGGCATTACGACAAAATACATAGACCGTTATCCAACAGCGTCTATGACTAATAATCCACCTCCAGGTTGTCATCCGAGTTCCCCGTTGGTATTAAGTTGCAAGCAACGGATAATCGCATTAAGTAATGTGCGTAATGTAAACAAATGCATTAGACCTAACGGCGCACCCTTAAGCTAAGCATCGGTTATTTTATCCCTAGTGGCAACAGCACATCCACAATCTTAGAAGTTGTCACTCTCCCAGATTACCGGAGGCATGAACCCACTATCTAGCATAAATACTCACTCTTGGAGTTACAAGCATCTACTTGGCCAAAGCATCTACTAGTAACGGAAAGCATGCAAGATCATAAATAACATATAAGATAGATTGATAATCAACTTGACATAGTATTCAATATTCATCGGATCCCAGCAAACACAACATGTAGCATTACAATAAGATGATCTTGATCATGATAGGCAGCTCACAAGATCTAAACATGATAGCATAAAGTGGAGAGACAACCATCTAGCTACTGCTATGGACCCGTAGTCCAAGGATGAACTACTCACGCATCACTCCGGAGGCAGGCATGGTGATGTAGAGCCCTCCGGTGATGATTCCCCTCTCCGGCAGGGTGCCGGGAAGAGCTTCTGAACCCTCCCGAGCTAGGGTTGACGGCGGCGGCGTCTCTGGAACTTTTCGTGGATAATGGCTCGGGTATTAGGGTTTTCCGTGAAGAGAATAAATAGGCGAAAGGGCGGCGGCTGGAGACGCCCGTGGGCCCACACCACCCCACGGCGCGGCAGGGGGGGCCCGCCGCCCCATGGTGTGGCTGCTCGTGGCTCCCCTCCGTCTCTCCTTTGGACTCCGTGTACGTGTTGGAAAAATAGGAGGTTTGTCCAAGTTTCGTCCAATTCCGAGAATATTTCCAGACTAGCTTTTCTGGAATACAAAAACAGCAGAAAACAGGAACTGGCACTGTGGCATCTTGTTAATAGGTTAGTCCCAGAAAATGCATAAAAATGCTATGAAGTGTATATAAAACATGTAACAATTGGTATAATATCAACATGGAACATCAGAAATTATAGATACGTTTGAGACGTATCAGCACCATCCACCAGCCTTCCGCCACCATCCACCTGCCTTCCGCCGCCATCCATATACCCACTACCGCCGCCGCCACCCCCCATCCGTTTAGGGTTAGGGTTTGTGCTTTTCTTTACTTTCCTTCTGTGGTTCCTTCCTTTTGTGTGACCGCATAATTTTCGTGATCCTTTGTTCGTCTCTGTTTCGATTAGTCCTTGTAAAAAAGAGCAAAAAAAAAAGAGGCACCGAGTCCGAGTCGGAAATCCGCATCAGTGAGTCCGAATTCGCCCAGTTTCGACAGTTTTGGTTGTCCGGTCTTTGACCGGTCATAACTTTTGCATACGAACTCCGTTTTTGACGTGCGGCCTATCAAATTGTAGCCCTGGGAATTTCCAATCCAACCAAACTTACTTCAGCTGTTTTCGCCTTCAAAAAAATTCTCAGAATTGCCAAATTCGTCTGGGAACATTGAGTTTTTGCCCTTTTAAGTTTTAAACTCGGAAATTTCTGTGATCTTCACTTATATCTTGCTTTTGAGCCATACTTGTGTGCTTGTTGTTGTCGCGCCTTGACTTTGTTGGTGCTATAGGCTCGCTTCTCTAGTACGGTCTAGCCTAGGACCAGCACAGTACCGTCTTTGAGCGTTTATTCAACTTGCATTCCTGATTTGATTATTGCTAATCCTTGCTACCATAAAGCCTCCTACAGCTCCACAGATTTCTACTACGTGCATTGTGCCTTCCCTAGTAACCGCTTTGCCAATCATTGTGGTGCTTGTCCTCGCGGTTGCCGTGACGCTCTCTTGCGTGGTAAGAAATTTGTAAGGGCTTTGTATATTGCTTGACGGACTGCGTGACTTTCCACCATATTCATAGTTCATAGGAACATATACTTGTGTTTTGTTTCCTATTCTACTAACAATGTCAGGCGATGAGCTGAACAACATGACGAACAAGCAGCTGTACAAGCACTTCGAGAAGATGGTGTCCAACCATTCTCTGGACATCTAGACACGGGTTGGCAGTGCCATGGACCGTCTCGATGGTCTAGAGGGCACTTTCAACACCAAATTTGATGGCGTCAACACCACCTTGACTGACTTGACTGGCAAGTTTGATCGCTTGCTGGAGAAACTACAGCCACGCATACATGCACCCGCGTTGCACGGCAACGCCATCCCGCGTGCAGGCCGGTCCGCCATGAGGATCCAGGCGCATCGGTGGCATCTGCTGCCGCCCCCGCTGCCGAGGAGGACATGTACGGCTACGAAACAGAGGTCGAAAACCCTCCACGCCCTCGGGGCCGTCCATACCAACACCCTCGCAATAACATACAACATTATCAGGTGCGTGATGATGACCATGTTGCGAAATTAAAATTGAATATTCCACCTTTTGAGGGTCGATATATCCTGATTCTTATCTTACTTGGGATTAAGAGGTAGAACAACGTTTTGCATGCTTAACTTATCACGAGGAGAGACGTGTTTGTGCTGCTACTTGAGAATTTACTGGTTTCGCTTCTGTTTGGTGGTCTGAACATTGCCGTATGTTTCATGATAATATTCCTACTACTTGGGCTGCATTAAAAACTGCTATGCGCACTCGTTTTGTACCTCCTTATTATCAGCGTGAATTGCTTCAAAAATTAACAAAACTACAACAAGTTAGAAATTATGTAGAAGAATATTATCAGGAATTACAAACTGGGTTAATTGGTTGTGGTATTGTTGAGGATGATGAAGCCACGATTTTTGGGTGGGTTGAATAAACCGATTCAAACAATTCTGGAATATAAGGAGTACAACACTGTCACTCGTTGATGCATGTAAAATGCATACATAAACATTGCATTATATTACTTATATTTCAATCATATTTGCATCATATAAGGGTTATACCATTGTTTTATATTGATTTTGGGAATATTTCATTGTTTCCCTATTTTTCTGGAATTAACCCTGCACAGGCAGAAAACCCTATTTTCTATATTTTGATGTTTCAGGGACCCAAACAACGTCCAAATGACCTAATAATTTACGAGCATCAGTTTTTGGAAGGAACAAGCGTGGGAGCGAAGGAAGCGAACAAACGGAGGCCCAGGGCCAGAAGAGGGTGGCCCATGCGGCCAGAATCTGACCGCGTGGGACCCACCATCTGGGCCCTCGTGGCTCCGTTGTCGTCTTTCTTTTTCCCGAGCCTCCGTCTTGACCTAAAAACGACAATAAAAATAGTCCCCGACGCCTTCGGAAAGGAGCGCCGCAGAAACACAGAAACCACGAAACAGAGACCTGGAGTTGCAGATTGGAGGGGAAAACTCCGGCGGGGCGCTGCCGGCGTGGTCTCCATCTTCTCCAACGACTTCTCCACCATCTCCATGATGAAGAGGGAGTAGTCCACCCCTGGACTATGGGTTTGTGGAAGTAACTTATGTATCTCTCCTCTCTTGAGCTTCACTAATTAGTAACGTATGAGCTGCTGAACATGATTACGGTCATCTATGTAATACCTTTGTGGTGGATCTTTTTATGAGTTAATATATGTTTGAGATTGCAATAGTTTTGTTTCAGTTATGAAAGTAGATGCATATTATGTACCCCGTTCTTGTTTACTTGTTTTGATCAAGCATGTGTATGAGAGCGTGTGAGGGGGAACGTGTGCATTAGTTGGAGTAACGGGGGTGGCTAGTGCGGTGAACGTGAGAGAAAGTTCCGCGATCCACTTGGGTGTTTTACCTTACTTTGTTGCCTCACTAGGGATAAAGAAAAATACCTTGCTACCGGAGATGTGGGTGTGACCATTGCCACTACTCCATGACTAGATCTAGCATGTTCTTATTTTAACTTCATGTCATGATACTTAATGCTATGCTCTGATTTATCTTAATTACTAAGGTGTTATATTTAGTTCGCATCTTGGTGGAGTATAAGAGAGATTAATAAACAAAAGATCTCTATGTTAGGACGTGATGCCCATATAATTAGTAACTTGTCATGAAACCTTTTTGTTGCAATCTCATATGTCAATTCTAGTGTTCCATTGTCTACCACTTTATTAAAGAGAGAGTGCATTTGTGAAACCATGAACCCCGGTCCATTTTTAATCATAAGAAACACCTTTCCAACAACTTTTATACTTTACATTTTCTGCCATTTAAAAATCCGAAAATACAAAAACACTTTTACATCTTGCATTCACAATACAAAACCCAAAAATATCATCCATCATTGTTTCCACCATCCTTGCATATTTATTTATCATCATTGCATATTTATTTACTGTTTTGCATTCATTTATTTTCATATCATTCTCACACCTTGTGCTTGACAACCACTTGGTGAGGTTGAGGGCACAAACAATTTACTTTGTTTTGTAGGTTTTCAAGAGAAGGATAAGAAGATAAATCTTTCACTACTGATTCCCCGAGAGTTCGATATTAAACCCTCGAGTCACCCCTCGTGGGGAAAACCGTCTTTCCTATACTATACACTCTGCACTTGGAGTCTCAACCTAACCCATATTCTTTTGACGCAGGTAACTACGTCAAGGGCCATCAAGACAGTTTTCTGGCGCCGTTGCCGGGGAATCATTGTGTAAAGGTTTATCCAAGGGTATCTCACAACAAAGTCAACTTCATCACCAACTTGTGCAAACACCTAAGCTTGGGGAGGTTGCACCTACGTGAGCATCATCTTATCCATCTTTACCTTCAAAGCATTTTATTTTGTTTTGTTATTGTCTTGCATATCATATTTATATTTCGGTTTCATATTTTATTTTCAGTTTTGCATTTTGTGTTGCATTTGTTATTTCGGTTTGCATTGTTTAGTATCATTTTATTTTCAGTTTTCATCTAAAAACATAAAATCCATAAAAACTAGTGTTGTTTTTAATATGTATGCTAGCTATGGAGAAGGTTATGTCAAAACTATGGGAGCTTACTATGAATATCGATCAACCAAAGAAGGAAATAGAATGCTTGAATTGCTTGAACATCTTAATGATATGGCCACTGAGTTTTGTGAATTACATAATATAACTTGCTGCTTTAGAAAAGACTATAAACACTCTCTCTATCAATGTAAGTATAATAGTGATCCTATTATTGCTTCTTATCAAGAGTGTAAATTTGCATGCCATGATATAGAACAAGTTGAGAAATATATTGCTTATGTTGCAGCCCATGAGATAGACTTTCTTATTGATAATTTTTTGCAACTAGTCATGAAGCTCGTGTAATGAAAGGACACATTTCTATTCTTCTCCAACTTTGCAAAAAGGAATTTAGTGATAATGTTTATGTTAAAGAAAGAATTCTTGCTTCCATGGAAAGTACTAATATTTTGCAGGAAGAGGATGATGAAAACATAAGCTTGGAAGAGGAAGTATGTGAAGAGGAGATTGAAATGGATGTGCTCCAACCTAAGCTTGGGGAAGAGTTGGATCTCCCAACTTCACCATCAACATTTGATAATAGCACTCAAACTCAAAAATCTTTTGTTATTTATGAGAATCCATGTTATGATGAGTGTCAAACTGAAAATTCTATGGTCCTATATGATAACCCATGCTATTATGATGAAACTAATAATGCTCCTTTACTTTTTAATGCTACTAGTGAACTTATTGATGATAATGAGGAGTGTTGCTTAAATATGCTATATGATAATGCTTTAGATGATGGTCCTATGCTTATTGATAATCCTCCATGTTTAGAAGTTGTTACTTATTATGTCAGGATGAAAATGATATACTTGCTGTTTGTGATGGTACTCTTACTCATGAGAGTCCTACTTTGTTCTTGAACTCTCCTACTTACACATAGAGGAGAAATTTGCTTATGTTGAGAAATACTTATGTGATTTGCAACTATCTTTAGTTCCAAATCTTTGTTGCAATCATGATAGTAAACTTGATATTGATCTTATAACTATTTTGAAAGAGGGAAGCATGCTAATGAATTCCATAATAAATTTAATAATCCTCTTTATGTGCCTAAATTATCTAAGTTGAATGATTCTTGTGGTTATATGGTTGAATTTATTTCTACTACTTGCAACTATTATGAAAGAGGAGGTGATAAGAACCCTCTTTATGTTACTAATAATTATATGCTGCAAGTAAATATTGTTAATATGCATTGGAAACTTCTATTTATGGTGATTCATTCATATACAAAATGCCAATGCATAGAAAGAAAGTTAGACTTCGTTGTTATTACTTTTGTGTTTTGTTTTTTCTCAACTAGGTTCAACTTGACTATTATTTTGATTGGTTTGAGAACACCATGGGATCCTGGTATTATGCATGAACACTTCCCAAGGAAGAGGGACACACCAAAGTTCAAGCTCCCTCATGAGCTTCGTCCACAAAAATATCAAGTAAGAAGCCTAGCTACATGGCTATAAAGAAAGCGCTTTACGGGAGGCAACCCGGTTGTTTTTATTTTTGATTTTCTTTGTGTCCTCTTGCTGTAACAAGAGACTTAGTTTTTAGTTTTGTTTCTGGAATTTTTAATAAAGTGCCAAGTTTTACCTATTTTGGTTTGAAAAAGTTGCTATTTGCATTCGGAGATTTTATTCCAGCACGAATCTGTGCACGGTATGATTTTTAATTCCTATTCTGTAACTCCGAATGAGCTGATATTTGAACTGTAGTTGCAACTTTTCATCCTCTGTAAGCATGAATTTTTCAGAATTTTTCGACATATTTAAGTAGGGTAGAAAAATACGTTTTGCTGCTGCTGTTTTTCTGGACAGATTCTGTCCCATTTTGTTTGATGCATTCTTTGAACTTTTAACTTGAATCTTTTTGATCCAATTGAGTTTATAAGTAGGCATACAACATTATACACTTTCTGGACATTCATATGAATTTTTGTTTAAGGATTTTATGCAGCAAGTAATTCATTTGTCTATCACTACTAATGTCACCCCACAGAAAAGAAATGGGAGAAACGGTGTTTTGAAGTTTTTTCACAGGGATTAGAGGAGATGCACCAAGAGCTATCCAAGGATGGTGAAGACCATAAGCTTGGGGATGTGAAGACAACCCCACTGGACCAACACACTCTCGGTTTGCACACGTCTAACTTCTGTTTTTCGATCAATGCACTTTATCGCATAAACTTGGAGCGTCTTTTATTTGCTTTTTATTTCGGTTTGATTTTTGTTTGTCTTGAGACCACCACTATCATTTATATATGAGAGAGCTACTGGAAATTTGGGTTGAATTAAGTTGGATGCTATTAAAAAGATTGGGAAAGGGATGTTTGAGTTGATTCAAAAAGATACATATAGTTGCATGATTCATGCTTTTAATGATATTAATTTGCAAGTGTTTTATCAAGAGCTATCTTTATTCATGTTTTGATGCTGAATGTTACTTTACTTTGTTTAACATGGATTGGTTAGTTCTATGGACACTTATGCATGCATTTAGACGGTCAACTTTCTCCCTCTTGCTAGCCCAAAAATTCCAACAAGTAAAAACTTGTTTTCCAACACCTTCAACCAAAGTTTTTCCAGTGAGTCCACCATATCTACCTATTAGCTTTATGCTATTCCGAGTATGTTTATCATGTTATTTTGTATTATCTATACTTCTGAATTAAAATGCTTATGTTATTGATTGTTATGGGAAAAGTTGGTTAAAGAGCTCTCACGAACTTGATGCACACCTTACTTTTATTGCACTTAATAAACATGACCCATTGTGATTAAAATTATGAAGTTGTGAGCTTGACAAGAGTCTTGGTTGGGAGTTAGCTCATATGTGCTGTCACATGGCAAGCTTTCAACGTGCTCTATATTTTGTTGATATCATGTACTTTTGTTTATGGATGCTTATCATGGTGCCAAATAAATGCGGAAACTTAGTGAGTTTAATGAGTTTGTATAAATGGCTAGAGAGACGCCTGGGCCGCTAATCTAAGCCATGCATCATTCATGGTGGAAATTTACTTACATGCTATGGTGAACCTTCAGTGATGCACCCCACAATAAAAAGCTATACCAATAGTAAATAAAAAGGGTGTGGAGATTGTTCATTTTGTTTGTTTGTCTTGTCATTTTGACATGGGCTTGTTCCATGTCCTGGGACAAGAGGTACCCCAGTTGACGCTCTTGATGACGCTATTATATTACTTACAATGACCTAACTTGAACTTGCTTTTGTGTCCCAAGTTGAGTAACACCGTGGTGTAGGTACTCGTATTCACGGGGCATGAGACATTCAACCCATACTTTGTCAAGCATACTACTCATATTTGCTTTCACTTTAAACTTTAACCATTCAAGATGCTATGATAGGGGTAATGAGAGCTTGACACCAATGAATACCACATTGCAAACATTAACTTAAGTAGAAGCATTTGGAAGTTAGATGAAACTTATTCATGTTTTACCTCTACTCATTTATATATCTTTCCAAAGTGTCCACCTTTTATATTCAGATTTACAAGAATACTCTATGACCATTATAGGATGTTTTTACTTTTCATTATGCATACATTTGGTCCATAGTACTTTCTTCTATGTTACACTTTGTGAATTATCATTGAACATCCTTACATTGAATATTTGATATCACTTCATAATCTATCTTGTATATTGCTACTCCTTTGAAGAATGAATCATTTGACTCTATGTAGCAATAGTAATCATCTTTGATAATATTAAAATTGCAAAGTCCATGTTAGTTTTATCACCTTCATACTCGAGGACGAGTATAGGTTAAGCTTGGGGATGTTGATGCATGTAAAATGCATACATGAACTTTGCATTATATTACTTATATTTCAATCATATTTGCATCATATAAGGGTTATATCATTGTTTTATATTGATTTTGGGAATATTTCATTTTTCCCTATTTTTCTGGAATTAACCCTGCACAGGCAGAAAACCCTATTTTCTATATTTTGATGTTTCAGGGACCCAAACGACGTCCAAATGACCTAAAATTTACGAGCATCAGTTTTTGGAAGGAACAAAGCGTGGGAGCGAAGGAAGCGAACAAACGGAGGCCCGAGGGCCAGAAGAGGTGGCCCACGCGGCCAGATTCTGGCCGCGTGGGACCCACCATTTGGGCCTCGTGGCTCCGTTGCCGTCGATCTTTTTTCCCGAGCCTCCGTCTTGACCTAAAAACGACTATAAAAATAGTCCCCGACGCCCTTCGGAAAGGAGCGCCGCAGAAACACAGAAACCACGAAACAGAGACCTGGAGTTGCAGATTGGAGGGGGAAAACTCCGGCGGGGCGCTGCCGGCGTGGTCTCCATCTTCTCCAACGACTTCTCCACCGTCTCCATGATGAAGAGGGAGTAGTCCACCCCTGGACTATGGGTTTGTGGAAGTAACTTATGTATCTCTCCTCTCTTGAGCTTCACTAATTAGTACCGTATGAGCTGCTGAACATGATTACGGTCATCTATGTAATACCTTTGTGGTGGATCTTTTTATGAGTTAATATATGTTTGAGATTGCAATAGTTTTGTTTCAGTTATGAAAGTAGATGCATATTATGTACCCCGTTCTTGTTTACTTGTTTGATCAAGCATGTGTATGAGAGCGTGTGAGGGGGAACGTGTGCATTAGTTGGAGTAACGGGGGGTGGCTAGTGCGGTGAACGTGAGAGAAAGTTCCGCGATCCACTTGGGTGTTTTACCTTACTTTGTTGCCTCACTAGGGATAAAGAAAAATACCTTGCTACCGGAGATGTGGGTGTGACCATTGCCACTACTCCATGACTAGATCTAGCATGTTCTTATTTTAACTTCATGTCATGATACTTAATGCTATGCTCTGATTTATCTTAATTACTAAGGTGTTATGATTTAGTTCGCATCTTGGTGGAGTATGAGAGATTAATAAACAAAAGATCTCTATGTTAGGACGTGATGCCCATATAATTAGTAACTTGTCATGAAACCTTTTTGTTGCAATCTCATATGTCAATTCTAGTGTTCCATTGTCTACCACTTTATTAAAGAGAGAGTGCATTTGTGAAACCATGAACCCCGGTCCATTTTTAATCATAAGAAACACCTTTCCAACAACTTTTAACATTTTACATTTTCTGCCATTTAAAAATCCGAAAATACAAAAACACTTTTACATCTTGCATTCACAATACAAAACCCAAAAATATCATCCATCATTGTTTCCACCATCCTTGCATATTTATTTATCATCATTGCATATTTATTTACTGTTTTGCATTCATTATATTTTCATATCATACACTCTGCACTTGGAGTCTCAACCTAACCCATATTATTTTAACGCAGGTAACTACGTCAAGGGCCATCACTCGTTTATTTCACCTTGCTTGCAAAGCTGAACGTGAAGTGCAGGATAGGCAACCGCAGACAGGAACTAATTTTTCTGCAGGTCGTACATCTTCGTGGAGGTCACGACAGCCAGATGCGACATCCCATGGCGCTTCACCACCTTCTTCGGCCAACAAGTCCACCATGCCGCCCTCATGCACACCTGCACCGATGCCGCCATCACCTTCTGCTGCTCCTGTCCGGAGTTCGGCGTCTTCCACGGGCTCCACGGGCAGGACACGGGACATTCAGTGCCGCAAATGCTGGGATTATAGCCATATTGAGAAAGAGTGCAGAACACAGCGCGTCATGATTGTGCGTGAAGATGGTGAGTATGATTCTGCTAGTAATTACGATGAGGAAACACTTGCTCTTATTTCTGCGCAGCAAGGAGACGATGGCCATCCTGAGCAAGACGTGGAGTTTATGGCCACCGAAGCTGCGGATTCCTACAAGAGCTTGGTTGCACAACGTGCTTTGAGTGTGCAACTAAGTCAAGCTGAGCATGATCAGCGCCATAATTTGTTCCAGACCCATTGCGTTGTCAAGGATCGTGCTATTCGGATCATCATTGATGGTGGGAGTTGTAACAATTTGGTAAGCATTGACATGGTGGAGAAGCTTATTGGGTTGCGTATACGGTAAATTAAAATTTTCCGTAAAGCTACGCAACAACTGCCAAGATCTACTATGAAGATACATGCGAGTACGAAGATCCAAAGATCTAGATTGAATACGTTACCAACACCGAAGTTGTGGAAGAAGTGTTGATGACGTAGTTGATGTAGCCTCTCGCCGTCTCCCTCAACCAAGCCTTGTAGAGAGATTCTGGTGCCTTCTCCTCCTCGCCTTGTCACCTTGATCCAACAGAGTGAGGGTCAACCGTCGTGATCGACGGATCACCCCTCCGAGAGCTTGCACGCGTACGCCGGGAAAGGTTCAGCAGGGCTTCGCCGTCCAAGCTTGAAGCACTACTGGTGTATATGAAGGTGGAGATCTCAACACATGAGAAGGAGAGAGAGAGAGATTAGATCTAGTCTAATCGGATAGGTTGCCTCTAATTAGAGGTTCCTCTAATCCAACTAGAAGATATCTAGACTTGAGAGAACTTGTGTTTCTTTTGTGTCCTCCAAATAGGAGGACCAAGGGGTGGAGGGACTTGGGAAGGGGAAAGCTTTCTCCTTGTCCAAGTCAACTTGGGCAAGGGGAAAGTCCCCAAGCCCAATTCGGTTTGGGAGGCCAACTCCAACTCCCCTCCCCTCTTCTACCGCTACCGCCGGTGGGCCACCCTAGGCCGAACCGACCTAGGGGGTGGGGCCCCCTGTGCCGCACCGACCTGGGGGGTGGGCCCGCCCTAGGCCGGCCGGCTTGGCCGCCGCCGCCTTCTCCCCATGGGCCACATGGCCCATTAGGGTTTCGGCTGGGGGGGCCGCCGGCCTTCTCCCCATGGGCCACATGGCCCATTAGGGTTTCGGCTGGGGGGGGCCTCCCCCTTTGGCGCCTTGGCCCACCACCACCATATGGTGGTGCGGCTACCTTGGTGGGCCCTAGGGCCCATCTTGGTAGCCCCCCATGGTGGGCTCCAATTTTATTATATATTTTTCCAATAATTATTTATCAATTAAATAAATGAATATTTAATTAAATAATGTTTTGTTCTAATTAATTCTTATTTGAATATTTCCTTTTACTGAATATTTCACTGAATTAATTACCTATCATATAAAACACTTTTATATGATCCGAGACACTCAGTGTCCGCTGACAAAATACTCCGAAAGAATATTTCCTTCTTATATAAACCCTCAGAATAAATCCGACCGTGATAGCAACTTCTATCACAATGTTATCTCTCTGATATATTCATATCCATCACGCAGATACTATTCTGGTGATACTCTCTCCATGTTCCAGACCAACCAATCCTAGTTTAAGCGTGTCCACCCTACAGGTTCGATAACGTGTAGCCATAATTGGATCCAATAACCGGCCAGGGTCAGATCCCGGGACGATCTGAATAACTGCTACCGTTATGCGAAGACACTCTATTGAACCTGTTGGTTATTTAATGCATCATTCCCATTACTCACGATACCAAAACTTTGCCCGAGATATAGATCCGTGGATGTCACCATGAATCAATCATTGATTCATTACATCTTTTCTATCTCGTTAACCGGCAAGTTCCCTTTACACTAGTAGGGAAGTGCCTTTCTGTGGCGCACCAAAATAGCTTTCTGTGGCGCATGGTGGGTGCGCCACAGAAGTCTCGCCACAAAAATATTATTTCTGTGGCGCACCCTTATGTGCGCCACAGAAAGTAGAAAATTCTGTGGCGCACTTCTAGAATGCGCCACAGAAATATTGCTCATGCGCCACAGAAATATTAGTCCATGCGCTGATGAATTTGACAATAATTTATCTGTGGCGCACTTTCTTCGTGCGCCACAGAATATGGTGCGCCACAAAATTATTTACCATGCGCCACTAAAATATTTGCTGAATTATCGATTATTTACTGTATTATCGATTATTTGCTGTATTAATTTGACAATAATACATGTATATTACAGTATTTATACAGAAAATAATAGAAACAGTAATATATTTTGACACGGTACTAAAACAGACAGATAAATATGTCATTACATCAGTTAGAGCCCGAGATACATACATATATTGACAATTAAGTGCCAAATTAATTGTACAAAAGTTCATCTTATGTCACATAAGTCATAGTACAAATAAAGTTGTCATCGATTTCCCTCTGATGCAACCCTGGAGATGGATACAACGATGTGCCATTTCACCGTCTCTTTTTGAGTCGCCGCTGGAGTCTCTTCTTCTTGAGTCGCCGCTGGGGTCTCTTGCTGGGTCGCTGACGGAGAACACGTCTAGCTCCACTGGTAGGATTGAGCCTTCTGGTGTATCGGCTCCGGGAACGGTTTATAGCAGTCTTTCGTCATCCACGTCCTCATGTCATTTTGCTTGTCTAGGCGTTCTTCGATCTCCCACTTAGACAACCCTGGAGATGAATTGGAATATATATATTTGATTAATAATATAAATAGAGTATGATTTATTCATCTAATTAAGTGGATAAGTCTATAATAAAGAAAATAAAGAAGCACTTCTATCGAGTGAGGCAAGGCTTTTCTTTTACAATACATCTATACCTCTGGCGTTGTGTAAGGACCCCATTCTTCCATGACATCTTCCAAAATGATTAGCGATAACTGCCTCTGGATGCGATGGAAGTCTTCTCTAAGCTCAGAATCGGTGATTTTCCCCGCATTTGTGCTCCATTCTTGGAGACTAGATGACCACCTCGTTGTCTCTACATCCCGGACAAGCCCTTTAATGTGATGGAGGACGTAGAAGGCATCCTTCACGCTGCCAGACGCATGCTTGATGCAATGGAACCCGGTCTCATGCCAGAAAATGTGTTTGTTGTCCTTCGTTAAACGTTCCCCATTCTTTTCTTTGTGGAAGTGGCCTCCCTTTTGGGCATAGCCCTCGAGAGCCTCATCGAGAACACCCTTTATTCTGGTGTAGTCTTTAAGACTCCCCGAGTCGAAATAAGTGGCAACGGACCACCTCGGGCTTACGACGATGAGTACTGCGTACTCGTCACTGCTCAACACAATTGAAACGGAATGTTGGAAAGGATCAACAACTGAAGAAATCTATAAGAAATCATAAGATACGACGGCGGCGACCGGATGTGTACTTACTCGGAAAAGAAAGGAATAAGAAAGCTGTTCTTATCCTTGTTGTTCAGCATGATTCTCTGGAGGAACTTCGTGGCCTTGGCCCGTGTCATTGATCCTTCCACCAGCAGGCTGTCACGCATGTAATAGGGATCCACTACCTTGATGTACGGGGTATTATCTCTCCTGATCCTCATCGCTTGGTTGAGCGCGTATAGGCGGACCAAGTTATAGTCCAGCCGTCTAAAGTGAAACAGCTTGAAGACGTCCTCGTACGATATGAAAAACAGATCCGCGGGGGTTTCATGGACGAACTCGGCCAAGTCTTTTGGCACCTTGACAGTGAACACCGGGTAATTTGGATTATCTTCTTTAAGAAGGTTGCTCTCTGGCGTCAAGATAGAATTTTGCAAAGAGAGCATGCATCCGTCTGCGAGGTGGAGCAGCTCCCGAGACAGGATCGGTTGACCAGCTTCATGAACTCGGCTCAAGCCATCCGCACGGGGTGATACCATGTCCTCATACCCCCGGATAGTCGTCTTAGGAGCTGGCTTACTTCTCTTCCTGTGCTTCTTCTTCTTTACCTCTGGGGATGCTGGGGTGCATCTTCTGTAGTAGGCACATTGATTGAGTACTTGTTGCAGCCGAAGCTGATCACTGGGGAGGCCCTTTTCTCCCTCCCTCAATCCAAACCCTGACAGACTCACAGACGGTAGTAAAGATCGACGTGAACGTCGTTGTCACTGCCTGTGCGATGACCGTCTGAATCATACTATTTTCCTCTCTCGGTTCCTCGCCTCCTGTTCGAGAACCCCCGGCCTCGTTATTGTCAGCCATGTTCGTCTCACCTATAAGAAAAAAATGTCGAAGTTAGTACACCAAATATAAGAAAAAAATCACTTAATTAAGTACTAAGATACCCGGCCCATGCATTAGTCACAATACCCCATATGTCTTGTTTTTAGCAAAGCCATGCCAAAATTCACGAAAAATTTCGGCATGACCTTTGCTAAAAAAGGGACATATGGAGTACCCGAATTTGCCGGAACGGAAGTTAATCGACGTTCCGACAAACTCAAGGGCCTCATGGGTACCTGCAGACATTTCACAAATCATGTTGCCGGCATCTCCGGCCGGACAACAACAAACACATATCCACATCTGCCGGCCGACAACAAACACAATACCACATCCACATCTCCACGTGTCCTATTTTTAGCAAAGTCATGCCAAAATTCACGAAAAATTTCGGCATGACCTTTGCTAAAAAAGGGACATATGGAGTACCCGAATTTGCCGAAACGGAAGTTAATCGACGTTCCGGCAAACTCAAGGGCCTCATGGTTACCTGCATAGATTTCACAAATCATGTTGCTGGTATCTAAGGCCGGCAACATCCACATACACGACACGCTGGTCGGAACACAAACAACCACGACACGATGGTCGTGGTAGCACAGAACACATGGTCACCGGGTTAACCAATAGCTCACCAAAGAGGGAACTGTAGTTGAGGAGATAGTTGATGTAGTCGAAGCCGGTGGTCTGCACAAGAAAAAAAAAATTCACATCCCTATATATCTTCATTACCTTTAAAAAGTACCAACTTTGGAGCATTTCTAAAGCATCAAATCTTGATCCTATTTCACATTAACCCTCATGGATCTCTTGTACTAAGTTAGTACTTCATAATTAACCCCAAAATAATTTTTTGAATACATCTAGAACCTTAATTGAAGGCATTTTTGTAGGTATGTTTAAACAGTGACCATATTTAACTTAGCAAAATTTTAAATTTTTTTGGTCTCCAAAATTTTCCTAACACCACTAGCACCAACTAGAAGCATTAGCAACTACTTGCAGCAAGCACTCAACAACCAAATGAATCAAATTCTGTAAAAATATGGGTTTGGCATTTGACCAAACACCTTGTGTGCTGGTGTGGAGGGGAGGGAGAGGGGATGGAAGGAGCAGCACCTCGGGGAGGGGATGGTGGAGGGGAGGGAGAGGGGATGTCGAGGGCGTCGGCGGCGTCGGCGTCGAGGTGGCGGGCCGGTGGCGAGGACGCGGTGGAGTGGCGGCGAGGACGCGGTGGAGTGGCGGCGAGGACGCGGCCGGTGGAGTGGCGGCGAGGACGCGGTGGCGGCGAGGACGCGGTGGAGTGGCGGCGAGGACGCGGTGGAGTGGCGGCGAGGACGCGGTGGTCGTCGAGCGCGCGGGCGGGAGCTGCCGGCGGCGAGGGCGCGGCCGGTGGTCGTCGAGCACGCGCGCGGTTAGGGACTTGCGAATTTTGGATGAAGAGGCGCAGCGCGATGGCGGGTCCACATGTAAGTGGGCACAAAAGATTTCTGTGGCGCACCGTTGGATTGGTGCGCCACAGAAAGGCAGGATTCTGTGGCGCACCAATCCAACGGTGTGCCACAGAATTGTCTAGTACAAAATTTAAAAAGCTGTGCTGCTGTTTGATGACACAAACAGCAACACAGCCCAGTGGTTTTTAACCCTGATAGCCAGGTTCAAATCCTGGCAAACTCACTTTTTTTTAACTTTTTTTCTTTAAAATTTGGTTCAAAAATTTGCATTGTCTCGCACACAATGTATATTCAATTCATACACATATTCAATTCATTGACTCATACATATTCAAAAACTTGCATTGTCTCACACACACACACAAATTAAATACACCAAAAAGTATTCTTCGTCTTGTTGGTTCCGCGAGCTAGCTTCTCTTCTTTCCCTTCTTCGCGGTTGAAAACTTTAGGCCGGTCAACTTGAGATTTCTTCGCGTGAACGGACAACCTTTAGTAGGTAGGGAGGTCTTCCTTCTTTGTGTACTAGTAGTAGGCATGTCGAAGAACTTGTCGAATTCCTCCTCGATCTTTGGCTCGTTGTCCAAGTCTTCCTCGGTGGCGTCTCCTTCCATTCCGATGATGCTCCTCTTGCCCCTCCTCACGACAACACGGCTAGGCTTTGACGGGTCGGTAATGAAGAAGCATTGCTCAACTTGGCTAGCGAGCACCCATGGCTCATTTTTTGCGGTGGCGTTCTTCGATTTGGCATCGGGTATAACCATGGTGGTAAAATACCGGTCTTCTTTGACGACGTCCTTGGCCCATCTCACACAGAACATTGGCACCAACTCTCCACAGTAGTTGAGCTCCCATATCTCCTCGATCCTTCCGAAGAATCTTTCCTTGACAGTAGCCTCGTCATCGGCGTAGGATAGCATAGTTACTCCTGAGTTTTAATATTCGCTATACCTGTCCTTTTCCTCGGTGCAGAATCTGAAACCGCCGATGTCGTACGACTGATAGGTCTTTACGTTCTGCCCGGGGCCCTGTGATAAGGAGAATATGAGTTTTTCCTCTTCCGTAGATGGCTTCCTGCTCTCTGCTTCAAGCAGTTGCCTTTTCTTGAACCAACGCGTCAAGCTGGAGTTGTGCTCTCTGATTACGTCTCCCTTCTTCCTCTGCCGTTCATGTCGACGTAATTCTGCGCGATTAAGATTTTGTGCTCTTCCACAAAATATTCGGTCAATTTTAAGTGTTGTAGCGCGACCCGGTGAACCCTGTCGAGGTCGTCTTTTTTACCATGAATGCCAACAAAGATTGAGCGGTAGCCGTCGTGGTGACCAACTCCATCGAGCCTGCCGAGGTGTGTCCTGGTGGGCAGACCGACATCCTCGTTCTCGGTCATTAGATAATTCTGGCAGAAGGAGATGCACTCGTAGGTTAAAAATCCCTTGGCCATCCTTGCGTCTGGACGGGCCCTGTTGCGAACGTATCCTTTCATGACACCGTTCTGCCTTTCGAACGGCATCATGTAGTGCAGGAACGTCGGACCGAGCTGCCTGATGTCATCAACGACATGGAGAAGGAGATGCATGCAGATATCAATGAATGCGGGCGGGAAGTAAATCTCGAGCTCGCATAGTATCACCACGATCTCTTCCTCAAGCATGTCGAGCTGCTTCACGCCGATCGACTTCCTGCTGACGACGTCGATAAAGTTGCAAAGGGCAGACAACGTATCACGGACGTGCTCATCCATTAACCCTCTGATCGCAACGGGAAGTATCTGTGTCATCAGCACGTGACAATCGTGAGACTTCATGCCGGTGAACCTCTTCTTTGTTGCATCCAGATATCTGCTTATCTTCCCCGAGTAACCGTGAGGAACTTTGACTCCTAGAAGGCACCTGAAAAACTGCTCGAGCTCCTCCGGACTCATACTGAAGCAGGCAGCGGGAAGCATCACCGTGTTCTTCTTTGCCCTTTTGCGGCGACCTTGAGTCCCTTCTGTCTGATCATCATCATCATCGTCGTCATCACTATCGGGGGCCTGAAGTTCTGTCCTGATGCCAAGCCATTTCAGATCGTATCTTGCTTTCGTCCCATCCTTGGTCTTATCCGACATGTGGCAAAGTGTGCCAAGCAGACTCTCGGTAACATTCTTCGTAATGTGCATCATATCGAGGCTATGTGGCGTCTTGAGGACCTTCCAGTACTCCAAGTCGTGGAAAACAGACCTCGCTTTCCATACACCCAGCAGTGGATCTACCTTCGGTCGCTTCTTTCCCGGCGCTGGGCACTCCTTCCAGTTTTTCAAAAGCTCGTCGATTTCTGTGCCGCTCCTCGGGCACGGGGCTCTTTCGGGCTCGTCTTTACCATTGAACAAATCACCGCGTTTTCTCCACGGGTGATCCATGCAAAGCCACCTTCGAGCCCCTGGGAACACGGTTTTCGAAGACCCGGGATCCCTTGGTAGCTGGAGATGCGGGGTCTTATCCATGCACTTGACACATGCGCAAAATCCGTGACCTACCTGGGCCGATACATATGAGCAACCAGGATAGTCCTGCACCGTCGTGAACAATGTGGCTCTCATATCAAAATAATCAGCTGTGTAGGCGTCCCACGTACGGGTTGGCGTCTCCCACAACGTGGCTAACTCCTCTTTCAACAGCCCGAGATACAGATGTATGTCGATACCTGGTTGTTTCGGCCCCTGAATGAGAATACTAATGTGTATGTACCTTTGCTTCGTGCACAACCACGGGGGAAGGTTGTAAGGCCATACAAATACGGGCCAGGTGCTATGGGTGCTACTCTGGTTGCCGAACGGATTGAGTCCATCGGTGCTCATACCCAGCCTGACGTTCCTTGCGTCGCCCCCAAAATTTTCGAAGGCCATGTCCAATTCTTCCCACTGGCGAGCATCTGAAGGGTGTGTCAGGATCTTTCCCTTCTCCGGATCTTCTTGGGGCTTCTCCCTTTCCGCATGCCATTGCATGAGCTTTGCTTCCTTAGGGTCTACGAAATACCGCTGCAGACGGGGAGTGATAGGAAAGTACCATACCACTTTTCGAGGAACTTTCTTGTCCTTCCCACTCTTGTACCGTCCTTGGCCGCACACCGGACATGTGTATCTGTCCTTGTACTCGCCCCGATAAATTGTGCAATCATTGATGCAGGCGTGGTATTTAACGTGCGGTAGGTCAAGAGGGCACACGACTTTCTTGGCATCATCGATACTAGTTGGCAATGTGTTCCCCTCGGGAAGACGATCGTGGAAGAATTTCATGTTCTTGCTGAAGCTCACGTCGGTCCATTTGTTTTCCGTCTTCATCTCCAGAGCATCAAGCGTTACTTGCAAGCGCGTATCCTGTGGCCGGCACCCAGGATACAACGGAGTCTTCCCGTCTATCTCCATTTGTGCCAGCTTGGCTTTCTCTCTGGCTGCAGCTCTGTCGTTGCTCGTCTCCTTGAGTAGCAGTTCTTGAACATGAGGGTCCTGCAAGGCCGAAATTAGCGAGGTCTGCGTGTTCGCGTCTTCTCCACCACCATCTACTCCTTCATCATGACCGTGTCCGCCGGCATCTCCTTCGTCACCATAATGATCTTGTTTGCCGGCATCTCCTTCGTCATGATGATCTTGTCCGCCGACATCTCCTTCGTCATGGTTGAAGCCTAACATGAAACCGCGCCTGAGCAGGTGATCCTCCAATTGTCCGGAATCAGGGTCGATCCAGCTCACGAGTTTACATTTTCGACATGGACATCTTATCTGGCGCCTGTTGCACCGAATCATGTCCGCCTTCGCTTTTCCTTGTATCTACTGATTCGACCGGAGCTCATCCTGACGACCATGGTTACGGCCTACGCGGTATACATAGAGCACAAACAAGAGTATATTAATTAGAACCGCAACATGCATGCACACACATTAGTTGGCCCATGCATTAGTCGCAATACCCCATATGTCCTATTTTTAGCAAAGTCTCATGCCAAAATTCACAAAAAAAATCGGCATGACCTCTCCTAAAAGTAGGACATATGGAGTACCCGAATTTGCCGGAACGGAAGTTAATCGACGTTCCGACAAACTCAAGGGCCTCATGGGTACCTGCAGACATTTCACAAATCATGTTGCCGGCAACATCCACATACACGACACCATGGTCGGAACACAAACAACCACGACACACATCCGGCCATACACACACCGTCGGCGCCACCAAACATGCATATGCATGTTCATCATCCATGTAGATCCATGTCTCACCTAGTAGATTCGGTGCCCAGACGTGACCGTGATCGATGAGAGAGCGTGTGATGTTGGAGAGAAACTAGTGGACAAAAAGAGATGTATTGGAGGCTCTCCTAAACCCTCACCAATAATCTATCAAACAAAATAGGTTTTACTAAAAAAAATGGAGAAAACTATGGGCAAAATAGGAGGGGAGGGAAGAGAAATACGAGCTAGGTGGAGGTGGAGGAGGAAGAAGAGAAGAAGTAAATGGTGGTAGGTAGAGGGGTTGCCACCTTTTTGTAGATCTGGAGGCAACATTCTGTGGCGCATGCATCACGGTGCGCCACAGAAACATGTCTTTCTGTGGCGCACCACCATGCATGCGCCACAGAATGTTGCCCACTTAAATTATTGGTGGGGCCGCACCATGTTTTCTGTGGCGCACAATTCTGCATGCGCCACAGATAAATTACCAATGCAATCATTGGAGGGGGCCCACCGAATTTTTGTGGCGCATCTGGATGGATGCGCCACAGAAAGGTCACCAGATATTTGTGGTGGTGGGACCCACCATTTTTCTATGGCGCACGCATTCACTTATGCGCCACAGTATTTTGTGGCGCATTAGGAGTGGTGCGCCACAGAACATTTTTTGTGGCGCATGGTAGGTTTGGTGCGCCACAGATAGGGAATCCACAGAAAGGCACTTCCCTACTAGTGTTACTCGTTTCCATATTATGATATCCCACACGGTGTAACTACACCATGCATTGTCTACATAACATATTGGATAGCTTTTAATACCGAGAGGGCCCTGGGCGTATCTCTCTAATCACCGAGGAGTAATTTCCCATATCAGAACATTAGGATGTACACACACCTTGGAATCACCCAGTGACTGCCGTTTTACAACCCAGTTACGGCCATAGTGTTGACAATACCAAAGTGACTCTTCTAGTATGCATAACCCTAATAACTTCATGGTTACAGGACAAGTTATATAATAACCTCATTGTGATAAAGCTAAGGACAAAAGGACAATTTAACGGAATCTCTTAGCATACCAAAACTTGGGTCTACCCGGCCATATTATTATCCAATAATATGCCACTCATTGATGCTGACATAAACAATGTCCATGACTAGAAAAGCAGTGTCATCAAGCAATCAACAAATTAGTCCGTAAAAGAACTAGGGTGTATTTTACGTGTTCATATTCCCTACACGTGCGAGTGAGCTTTCCTCTGAATCACGTATTCAGAAACCACTGCAGTTATAGCATAGAGAATACAAATCATAATTATTGAATCAGATGTATAAATACATTGCCTTTTGGGCATACATCCAACAGTCTCCCACTTGCACAACTGGCAATGTCTAGTTTGCATAAGTTCAACATCTTGAGAGATGTTTGGTGTTTCTCATGCTCACACTTGTGTGGTAAACTTATTGTCCTTTTAGTCCCTATTGGGGCTATGTGAAATTTATTCTTTTATGCACAAAAATATCCTTTTTCATGCACAGCCTTTATTGATCATATGATCACTTGTAGCATCTGGTCATACAAGGTGAAACCTTGGTACTTCAACTAAGAACACAATTTCATTGTTTTCACAATTAGTTGTTTCTTTTGCAAAGAACCACACCTAGTTCATTTAATGGACCGATAACCTGTCCTTTGGAAGTTGTTACGCTCCTACTAAAATGCAATGACTCTCGGTATTAGTCTAAAAGACTTGACAATTGGAATTGCTTCCGCTTGCACAACATCTGATAACTATTTCCGAAGATTCCATAATCTCTTCAAGATTCACCATCCTCCCACTGAATTCCTAGAGGAATAAAATCCTTCAAGAATCACATCTATCTTAGTGACAAAACATTGTCACTTATGTGGTGTTTAGAGAGGAATTCCAATTAACTTATTGGAATAACCTACAAAGTAATTTTATTTATCTTTCTTTTTTTAGGACCAAGTTCTAATTTTTCATAAAACTCAGAACCTAAATTATTTGTGTCCCATCATGTTTATCTTTCAAAACTATGACACAAATAACAAGACAAAATTATTACTAAGTCCTTTTATTATCTTGGAGCTGAACTTCTTTTCAGAAATTCTAAGTTTCTAAGACTATCACGTCCCTTTATGTCTATCTTTCAAAACGATGACGTGAATTCTAAAAGACTAGCTTTTGTGCTAAAACTAGACAAGCAATAAATATTCTAAATTGGATTTCTTGGAATATAATTTTGCAAACGAAATATCTTAGTAATTTATCTAATCAAACTTGATCAAATACTTGAACCGAAATTGACTTTCAATTCACCATATTACAAAGACAAACTTTCTAAAATATTATTGTGAAGTTTCAAGATCTCAGTAAAATTATTGACTATCTTTTAACTTATCCTTTATTGACTTCACTATGTGCATGAATACTTCATGAATTTATAACTTTAAAGAAGCACATAATTCACCAAGTCTTTCACTTGTTTCACATAACAATATCTCAAATTTCCTTCCATCATGCATATGATGCATTTGAGATGATAGTGCCACACGAAGGTGGTGTCAACATAATCACAACACATTTCAGAACAAATGATATTTCCATAATTCGAAAGATTTGTAACTTGATCATCCACGAAGAGATAGATCCAAAATATTCTCACAATAAATGGGACATGAAATCCCACAAAATCACAAGAGTATTTCCATCGCCAAGAATGCGACCTTATTACAATAACATGGGTAAAAACCCACAAATCTTTCAAACTTAAAATGAAAAATAAACTGGAGATGTCTTCATCTTGTGGACGAAACTTCATGCGTCGAGCTTGACGCACATCTCCACCTTTTACTCCTCCGCCGCCTTACTTGGCGCATCTCCTATATCAAGTGCATAAACATTTAGCAATTGATACTCCAGAGTTACTAGTAAGATTGACAAATATCATTCAAAGTATAACTCTTATACCTTTCTTTCCTTTAGCAGACTTTTTCTTCTGCAGTAGGAATTTCTTGCAGTTCCTCTTCCAGTGTCCCTTTTTGAACTGTGCGATTTGGGTAACCATCAAAACTTGATTGTTTTCCCTCTTCACACTTGGTTCAGCAGTTTTCAGAATTGCAAGCAGCTCATTTGGTGTCTTCTCCAACCCATTCATGTTGTAATTCTTGATGAAACCGATGCAAGACGGTGGGAGGGAAGCCAACACCAAATCTATACTTAGCTCGGCTGGAATAGGAAATCCTAGAGCCTCGAGCCTCGTACCATAACCAAACATCTTGATTACATGCTCGCTCACAAAGCCTCCTTCTGCCATGTGACATGACCACAGTGCCTTCGTTATTTCATAACGCTCAGTCTTAGCCTGAGTATGGTACATGGCCTTGAGTGCGACAATCATGTCGTATGCAGGAGTTTGATCAAACTTCTTCTTCAACTCAGGTTACATACATGTCAACATGAGACACTGAACAGAGATCGCCGTATCACTCTTCAAGGTGTACGCATCTATTTCAGCTTCTGACGCATTGTCAGCCGGCGCCTCGGGAAGAGGGCCATCGAGAACGTACTCGCTCTTCGCGTTCCTAAAAACAATCCTTAGGGCGCGAACCCAATCAGCATAGTTGCTCCCATTCGCAGTCAGGGGCTTCTTCTCAATCAGTGGTCCAAGGTTAAACGTGGGTGCTATCTTAGCCATTGATCTACAACAATTAAGTTCACTCAGACATGTTCATAATTATTATCTAGCACTAGTAAATTTAAAACTGAATGAAAAGTGCTCCCACTAAAATTGATATTCCTCAGGATCAAATTAGTGTATACGAAATCCACGCTCAACATATGATCAATGGATGGATACATGCCATTGAACATAGCTTACAACGGGTAGGTCAACAGACCAATCACTTCCCAGCGTGACTTTCGCTTCATCTTTCGATGTATGTGCTCCAAGCTCATAACTAGTTATGCCCGAACGTCAAGACAACCAACCGCTTTTGCTGCAGGTACGGTACACTGCACTCCTCCCGAACCCTTGGCACACATTACTCGTGGATACACGGCGTACGATGACAAGCATCTGGTTTGACGCTGCTACGTGTTGGAAGAGCACGAACTCCTTGATATTTTTAATTTTAGCTGAAGTAATTAAACTCTACAGCTACCGAGGAATCTCCCTAATAAACACACTAATGCGCAATCAAGGGAAGAGCAAGAAAACAGATATAAAACATGCACAAGTAAATAACACTTCGTGATGTAGTATAGTTTTCTTCCTCCAACTTCCGATGGCGCCTCCACCGGTGTGGCCATGTCGAGGATCACGACACTTGCATGGCTTCTCCTATCCTCCACTATCACCATAGCTGGACGAACAAGAACGGCACGCCGGCCAACAAAACAAGGTTAGTCAACAAAATATAATTTTGAGACTATACCACATCACATGTCCTGCAAAACAGAGTTAGACGCCTCTAACGTTTGTTTGCATATTTTAGCGTGGCTGTAGGATCAACGGGACAAGCCGGAAATTCTACGGTCCTCACCAAGCATAATTACTCATGTTGCTAGATTGACCTTGCGGGGTGATTGTCGATCCCAACATTACGAAAACATTGCGGATCCCAATCCAGACGATTGCCAAAGCACATGACCCCCGTGTGGACCTAGTCCACATGCCCCTTCCGCTATCAAGTCGACGAGACCAACTATAATAAGATTCGAAGCTACATGAAGCACTTCATTGGCGCCGACAGGCACACTAGGAGCAGTCGGAAGGTCCGCGGATTGCCAGAAGTTTGAGATCTTACTATGCCGCTGGAAAAAAGACGAGACCGCATATTGGGAAGCAACATAAATAACTTGAATGTTAGAAGAAAAGACTTCGATAACATACCCGCACAAACTTATGCGGTGCCCGCACACCATGTGCTCTAGATCAAATCATGTATCTACGCACAGATCGCTCTGATACCACTATTGGGTTGCATATATGGTAAATTAAAATTTTCCGTAAAGCTACGCAACAACTGCCAAGATCTACTATGAAGATACATGCGAATACGAAGATCCAAAGATCTAGATTGAATACGTTGCCAACACCGAAGTTGCGGAAGAAGTGTTGATGACGTAGTTGATGTAGCCTGTCGCCGTCTCCCTCAACCAAGCCTGGTAGAGAGATTCCGGCGCGTTCTCCTCCTCGCCTTGTCACCTTGATCCAGCAGAGTGAGGGTCAACCGTCGTGATCGAAGGATCACCCCTCCGAGAGCTTGCACGCGTACGCCGGGAAAGGTTCAGCAGGGCTTTGCCGTCCAAGCTTGAAGCACTGCTGGTGTATATGAAGGTGGAGATCTCAACACATGAGAATGAGAGAGAGAGATTAGATCTAGTCTAATCGGATAGGTTGCCTCTAATTAGAGGTTCCTCTAATCCAACTAGAAGAGATCTAGACTTGAGAGAACTTGTGTTTCTTGTGTGTCCTCCAAATAGGAGGGGGTGGGGTTTATATAGGAGGACCAAGGGGTGGATGGACTTGGTGAAGAGGAAAGCTTTCTCCTTGTCCAAGTCAACTTGGGCAAGGGGAAAGTCCCCAAGCCCAATTCGGTTTGGGAGCCAACTCCAACTCCCCTCCGCTCTTCTACCGCCACCGCCGGGTGGGGCCCACCCTAGGCCGAACCGACCTAGGGGGTGGGGCCCCCTGTGCCGCACCGACCTGGGGGGTGGGGCCCGTCCTAGGCCGGCCGGCATGGCCGCCACCGCCTCCTCCCCATGGGCCACATGGCCCATTAGGGTTTCGGTTGGGGGAGCCTCCCCCCCTTTGGCGCCTTGGCCCACCACCACCATATGGTGGTGCGGCTACCTTGGTGGGCCCTACGGTCCATCTTGGTAGCCCCCCATGGTGGGCTCCAATTTTATTTATATATTTTTCCAATAATTATTTATCAATTAAATAAATAAATATTTAATTAAATAATATGTTGTCTAATTAATTCTTATTTGAATATTTCCTTTACAGAATATTTTACTGAATTAACACTTTTATATGATCCGGGACACTCAGTGTCCGCTGACAAAATACTCCGGAAGAATATTTCCTTCTTATATAAACCCTCGGAATAAATCCGACCGTGATAGCAACTTCTATCACAATGTTATCTCTCTGATATATTCATATCCATCACGTAGATACTATTCCGGTGATACTCTTTCCATGTTCCAGACCAACCAATACACACAACTAACCAATCCTAGTTTAAGCGTGTCCACCCTATGATGTCTACGCACGCTTCTATTCTTGTAGACAGTGTTGGGCCTCCAAGTGCAGAGGTTTGTAGAACAGCAGCAAGTTTCCCTCAAGTGAATCACCCAAGGTTTATCGAACTCAGGGAGGTAGAGGTCAAAGATATCCCTCTCAAGCAACCCTGCAATTAAGATACAAGAAGACTCTTGTGTCCCCAACACACCCAATACACTTGTCGGGTGTATAGGTGCACTAGTTCGGCGAAGAGATAGTGAAATACAAGTAATATGGATGATTATAAGTGGTAATTGCAATCTGAAATAAAAATGGCAGCAAGCAAACATGTAGCAGAACTGGTTGTAAACGGTGTTTCAATGCTTAGAAACAAGGCCTAGGGATCATACTTTCACTAGTGGACACTCTCAACAATAATAATATAATTGAATACATAGATATTTCCTCTTCACTATGCTACTCTGAATTATTCTCTCGTTGGATAACGAACACCAATCCACTGCGTAGGGCTATAACAGCACACCTTAAAGTCGCATTCCACATCTAGGGAACCCCACACTGTCAACTTGAGCGCCCTAAATAGTACTAGAAAAACACCGCAATTTCATAGAGACATCCAACGCAAATAATAACTCATGATAAGTATTCCTGTTATCTTTAGCCTAAGAGCCACACACGGGGCGCACACTGTCAACTTCGCACCGTGGGACAAAAGTGACTCCGGAGATTACATTAATAAAACCACTTGAGTAGCATATAAGATAATGAAGAGTAACATCTATGGATTCAACTAGATTACAAAGCTCATGATCACATAAAGATCACACCATGGGAGAGAGAGATAAACCACATAGCTACCGGTAGAGCCCTCAGCCCCGAGGGAGAACTACTCCCTCCTCATCATGGGAGGCAGCAACGGCGATGATGGAGGCAGTGGCGTCGATGGAGATGGCTCCGGGGGCAATTCCCCGTCCCAGCAAGGTGCCGAAACAGAGACTTCTGTCCCCCAGAATTAGGGTTTTTGGTGGCGGCGGAGCTCTGGAACTTTTCTGGGGAAATCGTCGATCCTTTTAGGGTTTTCGGGGTAGGAGCAATATATAGGCCAAATGGCGTCGCGAGGCGGTGCACGAGGAGGCGACACCACCCTCGGCGCCGGTGGGCCCTTGGCCGCGCCGAGCCCATGTGTGGGGCCCTCGTGGCTCCACTTCGCCTCTCCTTCGGACTCCAGGTGTCTTCTGATAAAATAGGGGCCTCCGTAAATTTTCGTCCAATTCCGAGAATATTTCCAGACTAGCTTTTCTGGAATACAAAATAGCAGAAAACAGGAACTGACACTGTGGCATCTTGTTAATAGGTTAGTCCCAGAAAATGTATAAAAATGATATAAAGTGTATATAAAACATGTAACAATTGGTATAATATCAGCATGGAACATCAAAAATTATAGATACGTTTGAGACGTATCACCCTACAGGTTCGATAACGTGTAGCTATAATTGGATGTTCTCATCCAATCACGGCCAGGGTCAGATCCCGGGATGATCTGAATAACTGCTACCGTTATGCGAAGACACTCTGTTGAACCTGTTGGTTATTTAATACATCATTCCCATTACTTGCGATACCAAAACTTCGCCCGAGATATAGATTACATCTTTATCTATCTCGTTAACCGGCAAGTTCTCTTTACTCGTTTCCGTATTATGATATCCCACACGGTGTAACTTCACCATGCATTATCTGCAGAACATATTGGATACCTTTTAGTATCGAGAGGGCCCAGGGCGTATCTCTCTAATCACCGAGGAGTAATTTCCCATCTCAGAACATTAGGATGTACACACACCTTGGAATCACCCAGTGACTGCCGTTTTACTACCCAGCTACGGACATAGTGTTGACAGTACCAAAGTGACTCTTCCAGTATGCATAACCCTAATAACTTCATGGTTACAGGACAAGTTATATAATAAACTTACTGTGATAAAGCTAAGGACAAAAGGATAATTTAACGGAATCTCTTAGCACACCAAAACTTGGGTCTACCCAGCCATATTATTATCCAATAATATGCCACTCATTGATGCTGACATAAACAATGTCCATGACTAGGAAAGCAGTGTCATCAAGCAATCAACAAATTAGTCGTAAAAGAACTAGGGTGTATTTTACGTGTTCATATTCCCTACACGTGCGAGTGAGCTTTCCTCTGAATCACGTATTCAGAAACCATTGCAGTTATAGCATAGAGAATACAAATCATAATTATTGAATCAGATGTATAAATACATTGCCTTTTGGGCATACATCCAACAAAGCTCTCTGTATCCACACGGCAACATCACCATCCATACCACATTCAATGGTTCAACACTACAGGTAGACTTAAGGTAACTCGTACAGCGAGAGTACATTTTTCCATTGGCACATATTTTGATTTTGTTGATTGTGATGTTGTGCCCATGCAAGCTTGTTCGTTGTTACTTGGTAGACCATGGCAATTTGATTAAGAGTCTATTCATATTGGTAAAACTAATCATTATACTCTTTGCACAATGGAAAGAAAATTGGTCTTAAACCCATGACTCCTGAACAAATTTTGAAAGATGTTCTTGCTAGAGCTAGTAGAGCAAAAACTGAACAGAAAAATATGAGTGCGAATCAGATTGTTGCTAATGAAGTAATGCCACCTCCGAAAACTAATAAATCTGGATCTTCACTTCCTAATGAAATTCGTTTGAAACATCCATCTTTACTTGCTACCAAATCTGATATTTCTGAATTGGATGTTACTACTTCTGTGTGTTACGCAATTATTTGCAAAGAAGTACAGTTTTCATTTGAGGATATGCCTCCTTCCTTGCCCCCTGCCGTTGCTAACATTTTGCAGGAGTTTGAGGACGTTTTTCCCAAAGAGATGCCATCGGGGCTATCACCCATTCGCGGAATAGAACATCAAATTGATTTGATTCCTGGAGCTTCACTTCCTAACCGCGCGGCATACCGTACCAATCCTGAGGAGACTAAAGAGATTGAATGACAAATTCAAGAACTGCTTGATAAAGTTATATTCGTGAGTCTCTTAGTCCATGTGTTGTTCCGATTTTATTGGTACCTAAGAAAGATGGATCATCTAGAATGTGCACTGATTGTAGGGCTATAAACAATATTACAATTCGTTATAGACACCCTATACCACGTTTGGATGATATGCTTGATGAGCTGAGTGGTTCTAGCATGTTTTCTTAAGTTGATTTGCGTAGTGGTTACCACCAAATTCGTATGCAATTAGGAGATGAATGGAAAACAGCATTTAAAACTAAATTTGGCCTCTATGAGTGGTTTGCCATGCCTTTTGGTTTAACTAACGCCCCTAGTACTTTCATGAGATTGATGAATGAAGTTTTACATGCTTTCATTGGACGTTTTGTGGTGGTCTATTTTGATGATATCTTGATATACAACAAATCTTTAGAGGATCATGTCAATCATTTGCGTGCTGTTTTTTATGCTTTGAGTGCTGCACGTTTATTTGGCAATCTTGAGAAGTGCACCTTTTGCACCGATCGAGTCGTGTTTCTTGGATATGTTGTTACACGCAGGGCATTGAAGTCGATCCCGCAAAGATTGAGGCAATTTTGAGTTGGCCAACTCCTCTTACGGTCACCCAAGTGAGGAGCTTCCTTGGCCTTGCTGGGTTCTATAGGCGCTTTGTCAAAGATTTTAGTTCTATTGCAGCACCATTGAATGAGCTTACAAAGAAGGATGTGCCCTTTGTTTGGGGCGATGCACAACAGGATGCTTTTATGGTACTGAAAGATAAGTTAACACATGCTCCATTACTTCAACTTCCTAATTTTAATAAAACTTTTGAGCTAGAATGTGATGCTAGTGGAATTGGGTTGGGAGGTGCGTTGTTGCAAGATGGTAAACCTGTTGCATATTTTAGTGAAAAACTGAGTGGGGCTAGTCTGAATTATTCTACTTATGATAAGGAATTATATGCTCTTGTTCGGACTTTAGAGACTTGGCAACATTATTTGTGGCCCCGAGAATTTTTTATACATTCTGATCATGAATCTTTGAAGCATATTCGTAGTCAAGCTAAATTGAATCGTCGACATGCTAAGTGGGTTGAGTTTATTGAGTCTTTTCCTTATGTCATTAAACACAAAAAGGGTAAAGACAGTGTCATTGCTGATGCTTTGTCACGACGATATAATATGTTATCTCAGCTTGATTTCAATTTTTTTGGATTGGAAACCATAAAAGAACAATATGTGCATGATGCTGAATATAAATATGTACTGCAGAATTGTAAAGAAGGAAGAACATGGAACAAATTCGTCCTCAATGACGGGTTTGTGTTCCGTGCTAACAAGCTATGCATCCCAGATAGCTCCGTTCGTCTTTTGTTGTTGCAGGAGGCGCTTGGAGGAGGATTGATGGGCCATTTTGGCGTCAAGAAGACAGAGGACGTGCTTGCTGCACACTTCTTTTGGCCACGCATGCGTCGGGATGTTGAGAGGTTTATTGCTCGCTGCACTACATGTCAAAAAGCTAAGTCACGCCTTAATCCACATGGTTTATATATGCCTCTTCCTGTTCCTAGTGTACCTTGGGAGGATATTTCTATGGATTTTGTTTTGGGATTGCCTCGTACTCAGAAGGGGAGGGACAACATTTTTTTGTTGTCGATAGATTTTCTAAGATGGCACATTTTATTCCTTGTCACAAGAGTGAAGATGCTGCCCATGTTGCTGATTTATTCTTTCGTGAAATTATTCGTTTGCATGGTGTGCCAAATACTATTGTTTCTGATCGTGATACTAAGTTTCTTAGCCATTTTTGGAGATGTTTATGGGCTAAGTTGGGGACGAAATTATTATTCAGTACTACATGTCACCCCCAAACTGATGGACAAACTGAAGTAGTGAATAGAACTTTGTCTACTATGTTAAGGGCTGTGTTAAAACAAAATTTGAAAAAGTGGGAAGAATGTTTGCCTCATATTGAATTTGCTTATAATCGTTCTATGCATTCTACTACTAAGTTGTGCCTTTTGAGATTGTGTATGGTTTTGTTCCTCGTGCACCTATTGATTTATTACCTCTTCCATCTATGGTGCAAAATAATTTTGATGCTACACAACATGCTGAATTGATTTTAAAGTTGCATGAAACTACTAAAGAGAACATTGAACGCATGAATGCTAAATATAAAATGTATGGTGACAAAGGAAGAAAACATATTGTGTTTGCACCTGAAGATCTTGTTTGGTTGCATTTGCGCAAGGACTGTTTTCCTGATTTGCGCAAGTCTAAATTAATGCCACGAGCTGATGATCATTTTAAGGTGTTAAAGAAAATAAATGATAATGCATATAAACTTGAGCTGCTTGTAGAGTTTGGGGTTAGTCCCGCATTTAACATTGCAGATTTGAAGCCATACTTGGGAGAGAACGATGAAATGGCGTCGAGGACGACTTCAATTCAAGAAGGGGAGGATGATGAGGACATCCCTGTTATAGATACAACCACAATGCAAGGACCGATAACTAGAGCTCGTGCACGTCAACTACAACAGCAGGTACTTTCGTTCATACAAGCTACTCCTAATATACATGAGAATATGATGCTGCCTAAAGTAGATGTGTTTGTTTCACTTAGGAATGATGGACCAAGCATGGACGAGAGGGACCAGCTATGGAGCATGTACGTGGATGCAGATGGAAGCTGGAGTGCAACCGATGGAACCGAGGATGCCACTAAGGGAGACTAACACAATTTGAAGACTTGGACGAATTTCTCAAGCCTACACTTTATAATTTCGTCCATAGTCATATATGGTGCTGCTCACCTTTATTTATGGGCCAGGGCCCATGTAACTTCGAACCAGAACCTTTAGGTCATTTTTGAGTCCGTATTAAGGGAGAAAAGACCATCTAGGGTTGGATTCGGCCGCCACCACATGGCTGGCCGAAACCCCCTCCTTCTCCCCTTATATATCTCGTCTAGGGTTTAGTTTAGACTCGGATTTTGTTTAGCTAAAAGACTGTCTAGCGTACTGCTGCATCTTTGTGTACTCGTTCAGTGCTCAACAGCCTGTTCAAGACCGTTTACGGAATCCCACCTCTTTCAACAAAGTTCATCTTATATCCGCAATTCGTGATTGCATTATTGGTTCTTACTTGTTCCTCAATCGCAGGTAGAACTAGACCTTTTGGTCAGGCTGATCGTGCTTCTGCAGGATCGGTAACCTCCGGAGATTGGTTTAGCGATTGCATTGGCGCTGCGTACGTGTGCGTAGTAGTCGGATCGCCAAGGTCGAACTCCACCAGAATCGACGTATCTTCATCTCATCGAAAGATCGGACACCTTTGCCCTATCACCTTCCGACGAGGAGGAGGAGGAGGAGAGGGAGGAGTAGGAGCAATCGCCCTGTTCGCCGAACCATGCTGCGCTGTTGTCATCCTTCGACACTTTGCGTCAAGAGAGGATGGAACAAACGGTGAGGGAAGAAGCCGCCGAGCAGACTAACACACACATTGAGCAATGTGTTATGGAGATATTCGTCGCCACTGCGGCGAGGGAGGCCGCCACCCCAGTTCATGGTTGACGAGTGGAATGCCGCCATGGCGATGCAAGCCAAGATGTAGACATGACACGTCGCTGGCATGCGGATGGAGGAGGCGCACCACTAGACGGCACACGAAGCAGCTACGATGAGAAGGCTGCCCCGGGAAGCACACTTCGCGCACCAGGCAACGACGCACGGCGGCGAGGTTGGCTGCAATGGCATCGAGTCCCCTCCCTCCCCTTGCCAACTTAGGTTAAGTTTATTTACCGTTTAAGATTTTAGTTTGATTTTTTTTTTGTTAATGTCCTTAAGTATGGATGAATTTGAGCCGTTGTTTAAATTTGAGTCCCCTCCCGTTGCCAACTTAGATTAAGTCTATATGTTCACGAAGTCGTATTACCAAAAACCGATATTTTCGTGACATGTGTGAAAAAGACAAATTTTGGATGTTAAAATAAGCCTTTTCACAAGACCTTTTTTGTCTTTTTACACACGCCACAAAAAATGTCAATTTTTCGCGAAATGACTTCATGAACACGTAGAATGTGAAGAGTATTCGCGAAATATTATTTCAGAATTTTTGACATTTTAAAATGTGTTTTTTAAATACCGGTTGCATATGCGAGAGCCAAAGTGGATTTCGCTCTATTTATTTTCTTTTATGTAGAAACTAGCTGGTTGGCCCGCGCAATTGCGCGGCTAGATGAGACACTTTTCGCACATGTTACAAATGCAAAACTTGAGAAGTGCAATGTTTAGGCTTAAAAGTTCCATTTTGATGTACTCTACATTTCAATTTGTGTTTCTTCCTCAAGCGGAAGCAATTCCTTGTGACTTTTGTGCTCTTGAAATGTTTTTTCCATCAGTAGCAACATTATAAAAGATGAGTGGTGTACTGATACAATAGCGACATCAACTACCTGTTATGCTCCTTCCTAATCAATCGTGTGTATTATAATACCTCCAGTAGATTCATCTAATCTATATTGTTACCCTGATAGCCTAAAAATGAATCAATATATTAGATGTTAGGGGCACTTTTCTTATGTACATAGTTTGTTAGCAGAGATAAAAAAGAAAGAAATAAAGCTACCGGACATCAAGCTGAATTACCGAAATTTTGTTGTCATATAATCAACAATCCTTGTCCTAAAAAATTCGACGCCTCATAACAGATAAATATTAAGAGAACGCTTTGTTGTTTTAGATGACCTGAGAATATAAGGTTCAGTTGTTGTTTTGAGCATAGATAGTAAAAGTATTGCTATAATATGTTCTCCTGCCAAAGATATTGGTATGAGTTTCCATTCAGCCATCAGCAAGGGCTTTCTCTCTCAAGCGTATAAGCACAATATAATATTTAGGAAATTTAATTGCGTCTCATATTTATTGCCGTATCTAAATGACGTGGTGGGTAAGAGAAGACCCGCCTCACACATTCGTACATTTTCCAAATGTATGAAGGATAGCCAGACTCTATCACAAAATCTGCAGTTACTGGATTTCTCTATAGTACCATTTCGTTGACATTGGCCATGGAAAGAAGCTACACAGTGATATTTAGGAGATTGTATTGCATCATTTATTGTTGAAATGACTTTGAGAATTACCTGATTCTAGAAGCACAACGGATCCTCTTTGTAAGTGCCGCTTTGACCTGTAGGCCCTTCCTCATTTTGTTCCATGTAGAGATGACGCCCAAATTTTGGCTATTCCCCAAGCACATCACACAAAGTTGATTTGGTCTAAAAATAAAATTACTATAAGCTGTGTAGCACGTTAAAATTAATTAAAACGGCAGTGAAGAAATCCAATTATTTAGGATGCCTTACAGCTGATGTAATTGAACCAACTCACTGTACAATTCAAGAAATGTAAGACATGAATTGTATTGCATCATTTATTGTTCAAATGACTTTGAGAATTACCTGATTCTAGAAGCACAACGGATCTTCTTTGTAAGTGCCGCTTTGACCTGGGCCCTTCCTCATTTTGTTCCAAGTAGAGATGACGCCAAAAATTTGGCTATTCCCGAAGCACATCACACAAAGTTGATTTGGTCTAAAAAAATTACTATAAGCTGTGTAGCACGTTAAAATTAATTAAAATGGCAGTGAAGAAATCCAATTATTTAGGATGCCTTACAGCTGATGTAATTGAAGCAACTCACTGTACAATTCAAGAAATGGAAGACATGAACAGTGTAAAATATACACTTGCCAACTTTCTAACATAAACATGCAATATTCAGTGCTTTTGAAAAATATTGATGGTTGACTGTAAAATCAAATTGTAGGACCAGCAACGTAGTTAGCCAAATTAGATACTTCAAAGACCTCACAGGTGCTTGAAATACTAACACAGTTAATATCCTGTTAGATACCGTATCTGATTCCGAGCAGAACGTCATCTCTAGCTGAAAACATCAACCCTCACAGATTTATACCCAAAGAAAAAAACACCTATCAAATAATTTTGAAAGGAAAGCAAATCAAGGAAGATACATACCCTTTTAAGTTCTGCCACATCAGTAAAACTCTTTGTGTCGTTATATTAGTTCTGCAATAAACAGTAGGAACGAATATATGAAGGTTCTAAACCTATTCGTTAGGAACACCATCCACATCAATGTATAAAACTATATGAAGACCCGTTATTTTGTTTGTATCCACCGAAGCAAGCAGTGCAAGCTGAGCAAAATAGAAAATAAACTTGAGTCCTAATCTGTCGGGAAACAGATTAGTACTGTCGAGCAGCGACAACACGCAATGTGCACTCTATAAGTTAGAGAACTGTGCATAAGCATCAAAGTAAATCAGAATATTTCAACCACTAATACTGCCTAGCAGCTAGCAAAATCAAGCAATTTGCGTTCTATATAGTTACACAACTTTGTAAAAGCACCAGAATAGATCTGAATATGCAAGCATGATCTTACAAATGCGGTAGCCGTAATTCCATGTGTTAGGTACTGATCCATGTCACAGTGAGCAAGATTTCAGTATGGCCTTCGTAGATATCCAAAAAAAAAATACGCGAAACCAACATATTATAAACTCAAATACCTGCAATTTGACACAACCTTTGGTCTCCAACCTATCTAGGTGCTAGATTCTGTATAAATATGTAGAAGCTGTACTAATCAATCTATTTATAATGAAAATCATACCTTTACTGGTGGTAGAGACCACGCCCTTCTGCGCTCTGACCAACGGCCGCAGCTGCAAGAGGGAATAACGCGTAAATACTATGCGTCAATGTAGAAGACCTCGGGTAGGACAGCGCTGGTGGACAGGGTCTGTTCTCGGCTCGGCTGCTACAACGGCAACTGGCGGCACCGTCTACTGTATCGCCGGTGGACATCGGTGGTGGCCGGGAAAAAGCGATCGATGATGTTTTACTGTGCTCTGCGGGGCAGCGTTTGTAAGGCAACGCCAGCACGGCCGGCGGCCTCGCGCCTAGCATATCCAGCGCTAGCTTATGCCTATGGTAAGGATCTACATGGCTGCACGGTCGCAGCACTGAATCGTCGGTCGACTTCGTTGGTGGCCGGGAAAAAGCGGCGACGCTGCCCTAGGAGCCTAGGACGCAGCGACGACGCATCCATGGATTGCAATCAATAAAAAAAAAAAAAAATAGAGAGAGTCCCGGTAGGGTACAGATTGGGCTGCGCGCACAGGCTACTCGGCTTATCGGATCATCTTAACCGCTGAAAAATCTAAAAATTGTTTGGACCAATCTTCACCGTCCATTGTTTGTTGTTTTATATATAGGCTAATAGGCACTGTCAAAATTGATTAGATGGCAGGCATACGGAAAACATTGCCTGATGGTATACAAATATGCATCTGCAACCAGCACACCGCAGGCTCCTCGCCGGCAAAGCTACAACGCACACCCGACCCCATTGAGAGCTCGAACAAAAGCGACGACGCCATTGACGCCCAGCTAATCGGAAGCACAAGCAAAGAATCGTCAAGCCTGCACTAAATCTAGGACAACCAGCAGTCACGCCATTCTATGGCACGTCAAAAGAAAATTTCTACGGTGCTCTTCCGTTGCACGCGGGTGAGTCGTCCTGTCCTCATCGCCTTCTTTTCGATTAGGTTATGTGACTTCGGCAATACTTCTCTCTCTTTGAGCTCTAAGGTGATGCACCGGGTCCATCAATTGTTTCTAAGGTGATGCTGGGTGGCCCGCGCAATTGCACGGCTAGATGATAAAACGCTTCACATCACATGTTATAACTGGGAAATGTGAGGCTTCAAAGTAATGTTAATTGATGCATGTGCGAGAACTTGCTTGAGGCAAGATGGTTAGGACGGTGGTTGTACCCCAACACTTCAGAGTTCAATCTCAGGTTTTTCACATTGGTGTTTCTCATTTAGTCGGAATATTCTTCAGTAGGAGGCGACGTTCCCGTCGACAGCGAGTCCCCCCGAGTGACTTCGTGAATTTCAAGACTCGAGCCGCCGGCTCGGTACTTTAGAGGTGCTCATAGGGTAGAGCGTGCGTGCGTGCGTTCATAGACATGGGTGTGTGCACGTGTATGCGAGAGTTTGTGTCTGTACTTTGTTTTGAAGAAAAAAAAATGATGCACGTGCGCACTCTACCCTTGAACTCTTATTTTTTTTCCTTACGCTCCTTCAATTGAAGGTGACTACCTAATTTCTGCTCCTTCTCAATCAATCGCTAGTACTATAATACTCAAGTGGAATAATTTTATATATTGTAGCTATGAAAGCACAAAATGAACCTATATATTATGAGATTGACTTTAGTATATAGGACAAATCTATTTATTCAATTTATATAGAACATGTTAGATGGCTGGCTCTATTCCGCCTCCGCCTCAAGAATGATGTATCATATTTTCAGTACACGGAAATAAAGCTACTGGGCATGCAGTCCATTTACCGATATTCTATTGTGATGTGTTATATAATCATCATTTGCTGAAAAAGGATCCATTGGCTGTCAAAATGAAAAACAAATGACATATATAAAGAAAAAGCTACATGACGTGACAAAGTTAAGATCTCTTAGTGGTTGTTTTGAGCAGAGATAGCATCACCAAACAGTCCGTGACAACGTAGAGAAAGTATACAACATAACACAAAGCAGTTAGCTATACACCTATATGCAAGTAAGGGAAAAGGAAACCATATAAACTGAATCCACCAGATCACAAATATAGAAAGTATGTGAGGAGCACTAATTATATACGTTGATAGCTAGCTATGGCTCTCTGCAATAATTAAGCAAATAACATACATGAAGCATGCATCAACAAACATGACATCAGAGAGTCGGGAACTCAGATTCTGTCCATTATTCAGATTAAGAGACAGAAATACTTGAATCGTGAATATAAGTAGATCGGGACATGAGGAGTATATACGCAGTTACCAACAAAATTTCTCATGCGTACCACACAATTTGACGGTGGATAATGAATTGATGATTCCGCCGGCGTCTCGACGTGTCATCAACCTGTAGCCATCCTAACCTCCTGGCCAAAAATATACATCTAGCAGCACCGATTTTGGTAGCTCCCTGCAACAAAACACATGAAGCATTAGAAAAGCAAGCAAAACTACCCCTACAAAATTAACTCTCGTTTTTTTAAATACTAATAAAGAACATAAGTCATAAGTGAGAAAACGAAAACAGATGTATATGATTCTTATAGCCCAAAGTGCGCAGCAAATCCTAAGTAAATATACTTTAAAATTTTGACTAATGAAGACGAAACATCAGTTCTTTATGTGCTTGCTATTTGGTGCATTTGTTGGCATCAAGTTTCTGTCATATTAACAATTCAAGATAAATTTAAAGCCTGCTCTTAAAATTCAGGGCCTCCAAGTAATTTAAGCTTCATTCTACTCATCTCTACTACTCATTGTAATGATGTCTATGTTGAGAACAATTTCAGGATAAAAATATAGACGTATCATTGAGAAGAATGTTCAGCATTTTTTCCTATTCTTGATGTATAATACGCCAAACCCAACAATATTAATCTGTTGAGTTAATCTCTTTTATCATTTTATTATGCTAATCAATCCATTATAAGTATCAATTGATAGATTGAAACAGTAGATTTATATCATTCTTGCCATATGTTAGGTCCTTATTATAACGGTTATTTGGTTTAATATGTCTCTCTAATAGAGTTAATATGCACTAATTTTTTTTTACCATAAACTGTAGGGAAAATCCCTACAGTGTCAAAAACTTTTTATAGAATTTAAAGGAATGGAGTATTTACAATGTAATATATACAAAGACGTGATTGTAGCTAAAGTTTGCACCTTGACAATTAAAATTTTGCATTTTGGTACATATGAATCTATAAACCATATCGTTACATTTTTGGTATAATATTTAATTTCTACTTCGTGCTTCATATTCAAAGTAAATTTCATATATGAATCCAACTACAAATTTAAAATCCCGATTTATTCACAAATTTTGTATATATTGATTTCATCACGGCGTGCTTTGGCTAAATCATGCAAAGAACTTACTTTGCAAGCTTCACATCTACGTATGAGGCCAAGAGTTTACATCTATCTCTATGTTGGTGACCTGCGTATTTGTGTGTACAGGTCTATCACATATTACGATTTTCATTATAAATAAATATCTGAGATATTATGTTCATATTTTAGTAGAGATGCACACAGAAGCATGTATAGTAGAGGATCGTGCTGCCGAGCCCAGGAGGCCAGTAAGGATAGTCTTTAACAGATACATACCTTGAACGTGCGTTTTACAACAAAAATAAACTTGAGCTGCTCGTTTGTTCTCTTTCTTCCTGGTGTTGTATAAAATATGCTTCCCTGCGGATGCTAACGGTCGTTAGGTAAGATCACCATGGTGTAACATTGTTGTACTCATTGCTGTACGACTCTCCTTAGCTAAGATTACCATGCATATCTGACTAACTCACGTTATAATTAAGATATATATTCTCGGTCACATGCGCATTCTAGTCTCTCTATCCTTTCTAGTCGATATTGCTTGGTCGCGTCTCAGGATTTCTGCCGGTAGATCGGCTTCCTTCTTGTGGGAACCTGGCGCTTGCTATCTTGCACACATCATTGCAAAAGGGGCATCGTTGGACTGCTAATTTCTGATTTAATGCAAGTACTTAAGTTCATATCATGAATCATATACATACACATATGCTCTAGCTGATCAAATCTTGCACAATCCAAAAAAAAAAAAATTGAAGCGTAAATCCAAATTTCTATGTATGTTACCTTGTGCATGTTAGATAATTACATACCTCAAGAATAAGACCGACCACAACTGAAACCTTTGGTCCTGTAACCAACATGTTCTATTCGCTTCCTTCCCTACTCAAATCAGAACAGCACATAACTACAAATTGTCTTATGGCCCACTACTCAATGTCTAATCTAGAAAACAATATGATATCAACCCAAGTAGAAAACATTACTGGGCCTCATCAGGGATGTGCTTGCCGTGACCAATTTCCAGAAAAGAATGGCTGGAACTCTGCTTCATTGTCATGATCCAACCATAGCTCGACATAAATTTTCGTCATCCTCATACACAGGACAATGATCTTGTACGGCCGGTAATACGCCTCCAGCCCCTGATGTTATTGCACGCTGCAGGTAAAAAAGACGCAGATCCGGGTTCCAGTGATGGATCTATCATAAAGTACTGCCAAGATTTGCTTGAATTGGAGAAGAGGACGCACCACCGCGAGTAATACCGTCGAGGGTTCCAGCTAACCGATGGAGAGCCGCAACACGGTAGGCGTGAAATAATCCGTGGCGGCCGGCCGGCCGGCCGGCGCTTGCTGCAAAGCCCTCAACCCCATCTACGTCGCTGCAAGGTATGAGGAACACATCTCGCATAGATGCAGCAACTTTATTACGTCTCGCAGCGGCCGGCCGCCGGAAAACACCTGGTGTCTCGTAACCGTGAGATGCAGCGACTTTGATCAATCGATCAGATGCATATCGCGCCTCCATCATCAACGTACGTGGGTTGGCTAATATACACGTACGTGGACTGGCTAGTACTTTATCTCTCTTTTTGTGATTGGATAAGAACTCTCTTCTTTCCATGGTGACGCTGTAGTTTTGAGACGTGGAGGAGATGGACACCAAACCGGCCGGATGTTACGAAGTATAAATCTTAGCCGTTGTTTCAGACATGGCTAATCTCCACCGTTAATTGTCTTGTGTTTTAATTATATAATAGATAGATATTTGCTCTCTACCGAGAGGGTAAGATAGTGGGACCTGGGATCCATCTCCTCCTCCCTCTCCACCGTCCCGTACGGGTGTGCCCTTCTTTCCCCTCCAGTCACCGTCTTCCTCTCTCAGCCCTGACCTACCCAAGCAAGCTTCAATCCGACCCGATGCGGCTCTAGTTCACCACCGCTGTGCCCTAGAGTCGCCGCCGTGCCGTAGCTTGGCCTCACCGCCGACACTTTTTCCCCTCCGCCTCTCGCGCGCTTCGCCGCCATCTCCCTTCCCGTTTTACATACGTCATCGCGTCGCTGCTGTCTCAACCCCGTCCGCCATCTCGGGCCAGCTCTGAGCTCTTTGCCACCCAGTGTAGTACAGTGTCACACGAGTACTCTTTGCCACCCAGTGATTAGATAAACCCCGCTGATCTCCACAAATTTTGCGCGCGCCGCACAAATTGGGTGTGCTGGCGCACACCCGGCACACCCTCTAGATCCGCCGCTACTATGGCTGTCTATTACAAGTTCAAGAGTGCCAGAGAATATGACTCGATCCCGATCGAGGGGCAATTCATTTCGGTCATGAACCTCAAGGAGATGATCTTTGAGTCCAAGCACCTTGGCAGAGGCACTGATTTCGACCTCATGATCTCCAATGCGCAGACTGATGAAGGTTGGTTCTTTGTCAGCAAAGAACCTTTTTTTTAGTTCTTGTGTGGGTGAATGTATACAAGATTTTAGTACTAGATAGTGTTGTGATAGGCCCAGGTTGTAATGTTGTCGGCTCTGTATGTTAAAATCCTTGGCTGTTTGATTCATGCACTCAAGATGTATGGAATTGAGGCCTTATCTAGTGGGTATAATTTGTTTCCATGCTCAAAATTTCCTTATGTTCTGAGCTTTCTGAGACATGACCTACAAGATTGATGTGAAGGATTAAACTATCAGTTGAGCTTAGATTCCCAATGAAGTTATTATATTTTTACATGATATTTATTTGCAAAGTGTAGCAATTTGGATATCTTTTGGGATGGTGATCACATGAACCAAGTACTGTGTTGAAGACTAATAAGTTTGTTTTGATGTAAATGGTGTGTTGCTTGCTTACAACAGCGAACAACCATACCATATTGTACACTAGGGCAGTGCGATTGAAATACATTTTCACCTTAAACACTTAGAATTACTTTGTACTGTACCTAGCTTGGAATATCTTGATGTTTTGGGTGGGTGTATGGGATAGGGATATACAGTGAAAGTAGTACTTAAATTATTCCTTCGATGTTTGCACTTACAGAGTATGCTGATGAATCTACCATGATACCAAAGAACACATCGGTATTGATTCGCCGGATACCAGGACGCCCAAGGATGCCAATAGTCACCGAACCAGAAAAGTACTGTCTTGCTCTCTGATTTCCTACTCACTCCACACCATACCTGATAATTCACATTACTCATCAATCAAGAGTCAAACACACATCAGTTATCTGAATAGACTTTTAATTTGTATGTTTGACCAGATCATGTCACTGAATATGGTCCATGTCAGGAGTTAAGGCTCCTTATCAGTGATCACATAATTTAAGGTTGGCATCCATCTTTTGCAGGGCAATAACTGCAGAAAATAGGGTAGAGGAAGTCATGCCTTCTGGTAGCGCTTTTCTTGGCGATTCATCTATGAAATACGTAAGAATAACTTCTAGTCTGGGTTACTGTTATGTCCTACAGTAATTTCCACTACAATCGTATTTCGAGGTTTGAGCTACTACAGTTGGCTATTAATCACGGGAACTGATATTCAAGGTATTGAAATTGCAGCCTGAAGAATCTGAGTGGGATGATGACTTTGGCAACTCTTTATACGTTTGTGATTCGATTCCTTCTCAGCCTGCTAGCCAGGCAGTTGACGCTTCTGAAAATCAAGTTGATGAAGATAGTAAAATAAAAGCTCTTATTGATACAGCGGCTGTTGACTATAGGTGAGTGATCTGCTGGACTGGCTGAATGACTATTTTATCGTCCATTAAGGGAATAATATTAATTAACTGTTGTAACCACTTTAACTCGATGATCATATTTTCAGCCAAATCCCTGATGGGTATGGCTCTGGAAGAGGGTATGGCAGAGGGACGGGTGGGAGAATGATGGCTGGGCGTGGTTTTGGTAATACTTTCTATCTTTTTTGTTGAGTTTTTATTTGCAAGAATTATTTTGAGCTTAGAAGTAGCATCAATCTTCGTGAAACAAGTGCTATGTCCACACCTTTGCAACATGGCTACCGAGTGACATCATTATTCTGAAACTAGATATTTGGATTAATTCTACCTATCCACTTTGATATTCTTAAGGACGTGGGATGGGTCGGCTGGATAACAGGGCACTTCCTCCTGGCTATATTTGCCATAGATGTAAAGTACCTGGTATGTTCACTTGTCAAATCTTTCTCAGTGGAATATTATGTCTTGTTTCACTTGACCAATAGTGGTTTGCAGGCCATTTCATTCAGCATTGCCCAACAAATGGTGATACTAGATATGACGTGAGAAGGATGAAACCCCCAACTGGCATTCCAAAATCCATGTTGATGGCAACTCCAGATGGCTCATATGCATTGCCAAGTGGCGCTGGTGCTGTTTTGAAGCCAAATGAGTGAGTTCAAATTGCTTTCTTAGTTACTTTTGTAATAAATTGTGCTGGATCTACTTGGAGGCAAATATCAAACGTCTTAATTTGTTTTGTGACAGAGCTGCTTTTGAGAGGGAGATAGAGGGCCTACCTACCACCCGCTCTGTCAGTGATCTCCCACCAGAGTTGCGTTGCCCGTTGTGTAAGGAAGTAATGAAGGATGCTGTTCTAACTAGTAAATGCTGCTTTAGGAGTTTCTGTGATAAATGTAAGTCACGCGTTAGGAAACAATTGTTTGTACAATAAAAATATGCTTTTACTTCCTGAATTTCCACATTGCATTTTCCCTGTTATCGTTTTCCTCACTTTAATGTTTCAAACAAACATGCTCTTCAGTGCATTGAAATATTGTGCTTTGTTGGCAGGCATTAGGGATTACATAATTAACAAGTCAATGTGTGTCTGTGGTGCCACAAGCATATTAGCAGATGATCTTCTTCCCAATAAAACTCTAAGAGAAACCATCAGCCGCATATTAGAGGCACCACCAACTAGCAGTACAGAAAACGCGGGAAGCATGGTGCAAATACAGGGTATGTGCATATATCTATGGGCTATACAAGATTATCTGTTTAAGAATTAGAAACTGACGATATTATCTTTCGTAGACATGGAGTCAGCTCTACCTGTACAGCCCAAGATTAGATCTCCTGCTGTTTCTGCTGCTTCAAAGGAAGAGCCTAAATCACAGACGCATATAGAAGAATCTCCAGACGCTGAGAGCCATAGCGGATTTAAAGCTAACGTTGATGTGAGTTCTTCAGATAAGAAGGCTACCACAATTCCAGATATCGCTGAAGGGACAATGGACTCTAAAAATGCCAAAAAAGAAAAGTCACCAGACGTGACACATGCCACAAAAGAGTCGCAGTTGCCTGCAGGCGAACAAGGTGATAATCTTTCAGCCCTATTAGTTTTCATCTAAGCTTGCCTGTGATGCAGCCTCCCCACTAATTTTATTGATAGAGACTTACAATATTTTGGGCGTCAAATTAGTCAGAAATCCATCTTGATTGTGTTTCTGATGAAGTGTGTGCATATTTGACATTTGAACCACATATTTTCGTTGAAATAATGAGATTATTTTGGTGGCTTCAGCAGTAAAGAAGAAAAAGAAGAAGAAGGTGCGAGCACCAGGGAATGGTAAGTTCAGGTCACCAAACATGATGATATGTTGCATAAATGGAATATATTTTCATTGTATGTTTATTGGTTAAACTTCATTTTACATGTACTTATTCAAAAATTCTTACTCTACCTACAGCTGAGGAGCAATGGAATAATAATTATCCAGATTTTGGGGCCGAAAATTTTGTTGGAATGCCTTTGGGACCAACAGGAAATTTTAACCCTTACTGGGGAGGAGGGATGCCTCTGCCAATGGATTACATGGGTGCACCATTTCCAGGTCCCATGCCTTACATGGGTTATCCACCAGGTCCATTTGACCCTTTTGGTGGGGGAGTTCTCCCACAAGATCCATTTATGCCTCCAGGATACATGATGCCAACAATTCCTAGGTATATCTTGTAGCATCATTTTGATTTTCTTCTAAGGAATATGGATAGTGACCTGTGGAATTTTAGAGGAGTGCATAACCAACAAGTTTGTGGCTGTATTCCCCAATTTGGTGGTAGATGAGTCTTATCACCATGTTTTGCATCTTTGGCTAGCAGATTGCAACAGGCCCTCCTAGTCTTTCCACAGATTGGCTGTCACAATGGCCACTGCTGAAATGATGAAACTCTTGAATAAATCATTTTCAGGGACCTTTCTGAATTAGCAGTTAACAGTATGGGAATGAACATGGGACCACCAGTTGGGAGAAGGGACGAATTTGAACATAGGAAACCTGATGGGAGGAGACGTGAAATGGATCGATTCAACGGAAGGTGATTACATTTTCAAATCATATGCTTTAATTTCATGCAACTTAGATACTTCGATTCATTTCAGTTACCTCGTAATTGTAGATTTATCTAGTGCATTTATTTATAAGTGATATGCTACAACAATGTAACGTTAAGTGATAACAGATTATACCCCCCACCCAAACTGGCTACTTTGGTGTATTTTTTCCCATGAACTAGTTTTTTTAATTTTGCATCACAATCAAGTTTGAATATCACATATTTGAGCCAGCAAATATAAAACAGAAAGATAGCTGCCCAACATGGCAGCCTCATCCCACTTCGTTACCGTCACCGTATCAGGAATCTGCTTCGGGCTTAGTTGGCCCCTGCGCGCCATAGCCTCAGCTGGTGCAAGCACAACATCGAACGCCTCCTGGAGACTGCCACATGGTGACTCAGTGTCCTTTCCCTCAATGTCACAATTTAATGGCCCAAACTCCTTCCCCAGCTTTGGGTTCGCACAAGTATGAGGGCTCTAAAGTAGCACACCAAATTAATCCGAGTTACAATGACCCAACTCCTGCTCGGATACAGATTGTTGCAAGTAGCTTTTCCTGCAACCTTGCAGTCTTGATGCTCCCTATATCCAAATTCTGCACAAAGTAAAAGGCTCAAACCTACTTGTCAAAGAACACCTTAGCAAAGGCAACATATGGATGTTGCAGGCTCAGATTTATCAAATTAGTGTCTTATAGCACATAAAAATATTCCTATATGATCCGAGAACCATGTAGGGTTACCAATATCTCGATGTTTTGTCTGGTTCTGTAAGTTAGCCCATATCATAATTTTTCAACTTTGGCCATCAGAATAAAAAGTCACTTAGTGTCGAACTTGATATGCAACCTTGATTATCCAACACATTTTAATGATCATAAAGGATTTGTCTGGTTCTATAAGTTAGCCCATATCATAATTTAGCAAGCCCCAGAATTTAAGCGCGCGTTCCTGAAAGGATTACCTATATTTTTTTTACCAAGTTTACATGAAACACTATTAACATCTACAATACCAAATCAATATCATTAGATACATCATGCAATATGTTTATTTATATTATATCTATATAGTATTATAGTTGTTGACAGTTTTTTACTTGGTCAAACTTTACATTGTTTGGCTTTGAGAAAAAATTATAGGCCTTCTTTTCAGAAACAGAGGAAGTACATCTTATCATTTTGGCTGCATCTAGTTAACTAGGTGACCTTTTCTTTTTCTTTTGTACTACAGGGCCTCCTTAATTGCTTGTAGATGGAGTCATCCCCTAATGTGCTTTAAAAATCAACTGGATTGCTAAGTAAATTGTATTTTTGAGTGACGAAACTTGCCACTTGTTTCCCAAGTGCAAATTCCTTGCTCCATGAAAGTCCATATTCCTGAAAGCTTCATCCTGAGTTAATTCTCTGGACACTTGAAATAACTAACCAATATAAGTTTACGGTCATCTTGATCAATTTCATATTTATGGAGCTTAAAGCGGTACTCCTGAATTGGTTTTAGGGCATTAGGTTGTGTTTCAGTCTGCAGTAAAAAATTGGTGCCGTGCCAATGCCCGCTTTCTCTTTTCCATGTTTTGTTCTGACTTGGTGCATTTCATTAAGTAAGGTTTGTTGTGGTAAGCCACTACCCTGACCCTTTCTGTTGAATTAGGTTTTCCCATGTTAAATACCGATTAGTTAGTTAGCAGTTGAAATGTTAATGTGGCTCTTATGGCGCGAGGACCTGGGATATTTATTCCAAGCGCAGTTGCCATAGTAGCTGTTTCAGTCTCTCTTTATTTCACCTAGTTAATCAATGCTAATTTACTTATGCAGGGGAGAGAACGTGAACCCTCACGCGAGAGGGAAAGGGAAAGGGAGCGGGAGAGGCAGAGGGAGCGAGACCGTGATGGGGATCGAGATCGGAACAAGGAGTATCGAAGGGAAGCAAGGGATTCGTCAGGAGCCGTAAACGATAGTACCTCGATGAGACCTAAGGATGTATGTCTTTTCCTGTCAATCTATTATCTTGCAAAGTTATGTACTATGAGTTCCATGGTAAACTTGCGGGCGACGGCGTCAGCACTGGAGAGGTCAGCGCCACTGAACAGGAAGAAGATACCTTCTGCACGGTTGATTCTGATATTTACAAAGCAGGAAATTCGACCTGTTGGGTTCCTCAGCGCACAAGCCTTCACAACGGTGAATGCCAGCTCGATTGCCAGTGTTCTTGGGTGGTAACGGCAAGGCCGATTTTCTCAGTTGCTCGGAGTCACACAAGCAGTGGTTGCTGGCCCGAGTTTGTGTGGCGGCGATACCATATCGTTCCTCTGCCTGCTCCCATTGCTTTCCTGTGGTCGTTGCGGTTTGGGTTACAGGATGGCATCTATATACATGGGAGAAACACATCTGTTTATATGTATCTCAGTCGGTTTTGTTTTTTTCTTAGCATGGGACTGTTCTCAAGATTTATTTATTTTATTTGGCAAGTTTTTCCTTTTTCGTTTTTTTTTGGAAAAACATTGGTTTATCATCTTCTTTCTTGCTTCAGTTAATAGTAATTACGCAGTCCTTGATTCCTGTAGACAGTAGTAAATTGCCAAAAGGTAAAAAGGTATCACGACGCCAGATGAAAGCGACGATCTGTTTTTCTAAAAAAATTAGGATTACGTTGGCAAGCAATGCTACGTAGTTTATATGCTGTACCAATGGCTCAAGGGTGTCCATGGTCGGGCCACAAGCTGTCGTGGCAAAGCATGGAATATTCCTTGCCGTCCGATCTGCATCCCTTGGCTAGGAATCCAAGCTAAGTTGATGGTTAGCATTATTCTGACATATGGTCCCACGTTTGCCTTTTGTTGTGTGCAGAGGTCCAGGCCCCAGGCGGACAGGTCGGAGCGCGCACCGCCGACGCTCAGTCCAGACCGGCACTCGCGTCGTTCCCCGCGCCGCTCTTCCAGCTACGGCAAGAAGCGCTCCTCCTCCGACCGCTACGAAGACCTGCCCCTCCCACCTCCGCCTCCGTCGCGGCACGAGGCAGAGCACGCCAAGGCCGCCGCCGCCGCTGCAGACCAGCGGTCCAAGGCCAAGGCCAGCGTTTTCTCCCGCATCAGCTTCCCCGGCGACGCCAACGCCTCCGAATCCAAGCGCAACCGCAGGTCGTCCTCCGACAAGCCCCCTGCATCCTCATCTTCGTCCAAGAGAAGCGTCCCTGCCGCCGAGGAGAGCGACACCCGTCACCACCGCCACCACCACCGGGAGACGACGGCCGTGGCGGAGGAGGAGAGGCGGAGGCCGGCAGCTGCCGACTACGACGACGAGGAGCAGTCTAGCGAGGAGGAGAAGCACTTCAAGAGGCGCCCCTCGTCCTCCAGGCGGGAGCGGGAGCACGAGGAGCCGCCGCGGCACTCGCGGCGGTCCAGGGAGCGCGGCGACGGCCACCACCAGAACGGTGGCGGCGGCGGCCACAAGCGCCGGTGAGGTCACGCGAGATGCAACTAACCAGCCGCCGCTGCTGCCCTTGCTTCCGATGATGGGCGTCTGTGATGATAAGCACGCCGCGGGCGCGCTTCCGAGATGTCTAGAGCAGAGCAGAGCATCTGAGCTCTGCTTCTTTTTTCGTGTTCTCTTTCGGGCTTGTACATTGACAATTTGAGATTTGGAGTTTAATCAAATGATCAGACGAAATGAGGATTATTAATAAAATGGCATTTTTATGTATTCTTCTTAGCACATGTGATGTATGTTACTTTTCTCAGCTCCCCTCTGTTGGATGTTGATAAATTTTTATAACGAAACTGAAATGTGCTGCCAACCTCATTAAGCATTAACAATGAAAATGTAAATTTCCGATCTATTTATCAACTGTCAAGGCGGTACAAAGAACATCAGAAGCAACAAAAATTACATCCATGTCCAAAAGCCATCTCGCGATGACTACAAGCGCTAGAGAGAGCCGAAGGCGGGGGCCACTGTCATCAGCGCTAGAGAGAGCCGAAGGCGGGCCACTGTCATCACCCCTCCATCATCATAGTTGGGCAAACCTTGTTGTAGTAAACAGTCGGGAAATCGTCGTGCTAAGCCCCCATAGGACCAACGCACCAGAACAACAACCACCGTCGATTAAGAGAAGCATATATCAGAAAGATCCAACCTACAGACATACGAACGAAGAACGGATCCACCGAAGACAACCACCGACCAAATCCCGCGAGATCCGCCGGAGACACACCTCCACACTCCCTCAGACGACGCTAGAAGCACCGTCAGAACGGAGGCTAGGCGGGGAGAACCTTATTCCATCCTTGGGGAACAGCCGTTATTATGAGTAGGGCGAGCGAGGGACGAAAGCTGCTCGAGCTCAAATCGCGCTCACTCGGCCTCCCATGGCGACATCAACAGTGCGCTTTCAAGCGGCCAAATCCGTACGTGCCGGCCTCACCCACGGTTGAAAGGCGCTGAAAATGTCGCCGGTAGCAGCGCGGGGACAAGGAGTGGTTGAGGGGGCGAGAAAAGGAGCAGCGGCACCGACAATTGGGTGGGAGAGATGAGTCAGGCACAAGAGATAGAAGGCGTGGGGAAATAGAAGGTCGCTGGCAAGCAGGGTCCGTCTGTCGGGTGGCTTGCTGTCGTGTGTGACACCCCCACTACTCCCGAGACTTGAGGTGTTTTGGTGGGTGTCCGGACACTTCTGACCCGTTGTATCCGCTTGGAAAGATCTGGTGGGATGTAAAAAGTGTACGGACCCTAATAAACTGAAGGGATATGGGGGACTTTCTTGCATATGCCCTAAGCGAAACTCGGCCGCTTTTTTGCGTTTTCTATTCCAGATGAAACATATATTACAAAGATCGGGTCTTTTGTATGTTAAAAAAATCAGGTCCTTTTTAATTGAATAAGCAGACCTTCTGGCTCCAGCAACTTCCTTCTAGTAGTAGCATGGTCTTCAAGAGTTACAACTGAAAACGATAAGACTATTTTCTTGATCTTTAGCGATGTCTACATCAAGAAAGAGTCAAGTGGTACGAGGGCTATGTTCAATGTTTAGTTGCAGAAAATCCTCACAGGATCATTGAATACATGGAACATACAACTTGCCACCTAACTGCAAACCAACTGTCGCCACTCCCGAACACGCTCAAAAGGCGAAAGCAACCCAAAATCCAGCCCGACTCCGGAAAACGGAGACAGGCAGCAGCAACGAACCAAGGTCACTGTCTATCACGATTGGCACCTAGCTTAAGACCAAGTCCATTATAACTGCCATATAACCGCGTTGTGGGGATCCTTTGCGTCGCGAAGATTCGATCCATTGCAGTCTGTTCCCGGCAAAAAGAAATGGTCATCCATCCACACCTGTCGCTCGCCAAATCTAGCAGAAGATAAACAGGTCATCTGTGTAGGAATAAGCCAACTCACATTGCTACAATTTTCCTAGACCAAAACATTGACAACGCAAAAATAACACTAGACATGCGAGTCTACCTGATGCTTCCTTGCAAATATGGGGTGCATATAAAATTTGCATTCTCGTTTTATGGACTTGCCCTGTTTTACCCCTAAAAAAACACACTATTTTTCCAACTCGGCTGTGCGTAAAACTATCCTAAGAGCATCTCCAACAAATGTCTTAAATAGGCAGCAAATAGTAGTTTCAGGAAACGAGAAAGTTGGTTTTGGTGAAATTTAGGGCACCAAAAAAAAATTCCGCAGTGGCAGATGCCCTATTTTAGGACACCGAAAAAGTTTTCGATGTGACAAATATGCCCTAAAACTAATGCGCTACAATAGATCCGGCGATGGTGATGGTGAGGGAGGGAAGCACATCTGACGATCACTAAGCGCAGACCTTGATTTCGGTTGCAGAGGTTGCCGGAGGCCGAGGAAAGGTGTGAGGGTGGGACATGCCGGCAGCGACTGTCGGTGGCGGGGAAGTTTCACTGTGGTGGTTGGCTTCCCGTCACAACCTTTTTGGTTTTGGGCATAGGATAGGATAGCCACCTTGGTGCCCCAAATACATTTGCACCAAAATTTCAGGATGTGCCCAAAAAAAAATCATCACAATATAGGAATTGGGCATCTATCGAAGCAGTGGATGTTTATCCTAAAAACCCTAAAAATCAGTTTGTTTGGCAGCTTGTACTATTTTAGGTCATGTTGAAGTTGGTGTAAGCCGTGACGGCCACTGAGTTTCATTTTCAAGACAGGTCGATGTCACAGGCCAGCCTCCGTCTGCTGCCCAAGAGCAGAGTGGCCCATCCGGCCGGCCCACATTCGTCCCATGCCTGCGCGTCGCGTGGGTCCCCATCCACAACACAGCGAGCTCCAGCTGGTTCCGACCCAGTTAAACGCCCCCGAGCCCAACACCGTCCCGACCAGCAAGTCGCTCTACCTGGCTGGCGCCTCTGATGCCGTCACCGCGTCGAACACGTCGCACTCCACGCGCTAAACTATATAAACCGCCACCTTTCCCTCCCAAAATCCAAACAACCTCCGCTATCACTTCTTCCTTCTCTGCTCAGTGCTCACAGTACACGAGCAGCTAGCTAGCCATGGACGTTATTGCGCTCAGCAGCGACTACTCGTCGGGGACGCCGTCCCCGGTGGCCGCGACGGACGGCGGCGACGAGGGCTTCTCGACGTACATGACGGTGTCGTCGGCGCCACCCAAGCGGCGGGCGGGGCGGACCAAGTTCAAGGAGACACGACACCCGGTGTACAAGGGCGTGCGCCGGAGGAACCCCGGCAGGTGGATCTGCGAGGTGCGGGAGCCGCACAGCAAGAAGAGGATCTGGCTCGGGACCTTCGAGACCGCCGAGATGGCGGCGCGCGCGCACGACGTGGCCGCGCTCGCGCTGCGCGGCCGCGGCGCCTGCCTCAACTTCGCCGACTCGCCCCGCCTGCTCCGCGTCCCGCCTCCCGGCGCCGGCCACGACGAGATACGGCGCGCGGCGGCCGAGGCCGCCGAGGCGTTCCTGCCGGCACCCGGTCAGAGCAATGCCGCCGCCGAGGAAGCAGCCGTGGCGGCACCAGCGGCGCAGTTCGTCGACAGTGACCCGTACTACGAGATGGGCGACGGGATGATGGACTTCGGGATGCAGGGCTACCTCGACATGGCGCAAGGGATGCTCATTGCCCCTCCTCCGATGGCGGGTTCGTCGGCGAACTTCGCAGCAGACGGCGACGATGGCGGCGAGGTCAACCTGTGGAGCTAATGATTGCGCGCAATTGAATTGTGCTTTGTGTGGCGCGAAGAACTTCTGATGCATGTGCAGCTTTATATAGCAATCCGGTACAAGAAATGTACTGCATGGTTGCCCTTTCTTTTCGTCTTCTGAACTTTTCTGGTAATGTACGTACGAATGTATATTTGCTCTCTGATCAACTGCGATCAGAAGAAGCAGAAGGCCTGATCTTAAGATTAGTAGATGATGCATGCACGCAGGGCTGCGAGAGTGTTCCAACTCCGAAGGAGTGTTGGCGTTAACTTTGTATCTCCCTTGTTTATTACTAGTATGCATTCGATAAGTCTCTTTGTCAGTGTTTGTTTAAAACTCTCGTAATAATTAATCACTTGTGTAATAAGCACCGAGGTACGTAAAGATTTTGTCATGCTGCGGCTAGCCTTAGACAATGATAAAAAAGGGATGAAAGACTCGGCTGAAAAAAATCAACCAAGCATCTCAATACATAAATAAGCTCGGGTAATTCATTGATTGAAACCAAATTCGTGTACAATCTACTTACAGCGGAACCGGATCATCTAACTTAGTGAAGGAAAATCACGGTGCTACAATGCTATCAAGAGAGAAATTTAGGAATTGTTAGCATATTATCTATTATAGGTAATTACTGTAGATATAAATAATCAAAACTAAAATTTTGTTATATCATAATTTGGATGTATGTAATTACGGTAGATGTATAGTTGTATCCTCTAACTTTTCTCCAGTAAGTTAGAGGAATGGGACGGCTTAGACGAAAAGGCTAATAGGAGAATGTTCTCTCTTAGTCGTATCCAACGATTGCTCATAGTCCGTTTGTTGTGCTCCAGCCTCAAGACCCAAGCACGTTGTCGGGGTGATGACGAAACTTGGATTGAAGGGTGTGGAGGGAGGGGGAGCATCCAGATAGAACACCAGATGAGCTCACCATAGCCAACCGATTGCACCGGTAGCCCTAGTCTTAAGGGGATTATTGTCGGAAGTTACTAACCCTAGCGATGGTGGCACATCGAAGGACGAGTGGTGAGGCAGGGTATTACCGAAGCTAGGAAATCTGTTGGCCTTTATCTAAAAAAAAAAGGAAATCTGTTGGCTACTTGGTCCTTTTTATGTCTTCAGGGAGTTTCCGACACCTTTTCGGCAGCAAGGTCTCCCTAGCTTAAAGATATTTCATAAAAATTAACGGAATAAATTCTTAAAGATTTTTTCGATAAATATTGATTTACTTGTAGCCTTTTTTTAATATGCAATAATAAAAGCAATATTCTATCGATCGATGGCAGCACAATTCCCAGCAATACCTCGACGAGTCTGCACTCTTCGTCGTCCGTTCCCCTAAGCCCGCAACCACTGACTTCTGGGATAGATTTCAGCAGACCAATCTTTTCGTTCTCGCAGACAACGCGACCCCACTTAATTTAGCGAGCATATATATTTTTCTGCAAGTCAAATTGATGATATTATTTTATTTTTATACCAATTTCTCATATATATTTTAATTTAAGTGAAGTTTTTTTCTTCTGGAAATCAAATTCTGCAAGATGTTTGGTTTGTGCTCCACGAGTTAGGATGTACATTTCATACAGTCTACTCACTTGTAATGTTGTAATTAATAAGGTATCTCCATTAATTTATTCAAGCGGCCATAACCATTGCTTAGCTATTGTTTTAGTTCATATAGCTACTTAGCTATTTCTTAATTCAAATAGAGTTTATAGACCAAGTTGCCTCTCTCGTTTACTTTTCTGCTCCAATTTTGTCCGTAAAATAATACCGCGAGATGATTATTTCTTCTTCTAGCGGTACTACTTAATTGCTCTAGTAAAATTGTAATGATATAAATGTTACCCCTACAAAACATGAATTTTTTACATGATGTATCGATTGTTTTGTGTTTGCATCTTTCTGTACATATCATTAAATCTTCACAGTTGATATTTTCTATCTTTACAGTGGAGATTTTTTGATCCCGAGCACCAGTGCACCCTTCTATTTGAAAAATTGTAAAATCATATTTATAAGTTTCAAAAAATTCAGAAAAAAATCTACCTATAGCCAATGATATATCTTACTAACGTGCAAAATATCAACTTCAAAACTTTGTATTTTGAGCTACACAAAAATGACAAATGTGTAGATCTGAGAATGTATATTTTCAAATCTCTAAGTTTCGTCAGATTTGTTATTTTTGTGTAGCCCAAAATATAACGTATCTCGAATTGAAAATTTACACGTTTGTGTGATACACCATTGTCTACATCCTATTTTTTTCAGAATTTTTTAAACTCACAAATATGGTTTTCAATTTTTTAAATAGGAGGGTGCACTGGTGCTCGGGATCACAAACCACTTTCCGCTATCTTTAGATTGATGAATATCCGCTATTCGTTTTCTACCCATTTAGTAATATTTAAATAGTAGAATCACAAAGGATGGTGATTGAGGCAGGATGTGGTTGGTGGATTGTTAGATTCTACCGCTTTGATTATGTACCGGATGAAGATGTAGCTCAAGGCTGGATGTAGGTCGAGGTTGGTCATGGGCGGGAATAATGTGTTGTGAGAGTGGTCATCTTAGGAGGAAGAGATGAAGACGGCGCAAAATCGTTGAGAAAACAATTAAGATATATGATTTTTCTGGTTGGGTGGTAGATGCTTATTTCACCACTTGTTGCGAGAGTATCAACAAGCACATCGTGGTTTAGGATCAATTCAACCGCTTTACTTAGACCAAGAAGTTAGTTTCTTTATGGAGGAAACTACCAGCTGACACCATTTGGGTAAAGAAGATGAGGTATGTTTTGACTGTACACAAATGCATGCTTGTACAAAAAAATTACTATTTATTTATGAGCTACCAAGGTAAGTAACTAACTAGTGCTATGATCGATGTATGTTTGTAGGTCACTCATCGAGGTTTTGGATTTCGCGCAATCGAAATCGGTGAAACATGTTGGCCTTGGCAATCAGACGAGCTACGTCTTTTTCTAACGGCACCGTGAAGTTTATTGATGTGGCACGTAACACACATGAGTACTCTCAGGAGAAGGACGTGACAAATTCAGGAGCTTCCTAAAGGAAGACCCCCATTTTTGAGGTTCCATAAGTGATTAGCATCATTGTTAGCCAAACATTAACATATCTTGAATTATTAAAACTGAGATTCATGTGATGATTCTCATTCTGCTATTTATTATAACATACCCATTTATTTATACTGAACTTTTTTACTTATTTACAACATAATCTTAGTTGATACTTAACTTCATGTGGCAATCGCATTCATTCACGGAATAGTTTGAGCCACTTATGTGTATCATTGTTAATTTATACATAATAGCATCTTCAAATATCTTAGAAAGTATCTTATGAATACCTAAATAGATATTTGTAGAGCGTGGGAGCGTGAGATAGAGAGTGAGAGAACCAGAAGGACTGCAACCGGTGTCAAACATGCATATATGCATGAAAGAATTATAGAGGGCGGTGCAGTGTAATGGTGCACGGCGAGGCATATTTGACGGGGTCGCATAGGCGAGCACGCGCGCGATGGGAGGGAGCAGATGCCAGAAGAAGACGTCAATGAGGACCGTCAGCGGCAGGGAGGAGCACAAAACCAACGAGGAGAAGATGGCGGGATGGATCAGCGGGGATAAGCGTCGATGTGATTGTTGATACGTCGGCGGTGAGGACCGGTGGCGGAGAGGAATGTTGCCGGCGGGAAGAATGGCAGCCGTAGGGAGTTCCTGTGCGGTTCATACATGTCTCAATATGCTGCTTTGTCGATACTTTTCCAAGCAAAATTTTGAATTTCTCATATTTTTAGAACATGAGCTGAATGGTGATAGAAGTACCCAAATATTAAATTTACATGCTCGTAAGAAGAAGAAGAAGAAGAAGAAGAAGAAGAAGAAGAAGATATGTTATGGAATGATTACATGGACCATTGATAAGTTCACAACCTATATCAATCTCTGTTGAAGTTTACTATAATGTTTACATTACACGGTGGGCGGGGTCAAACAAGGCCGCTGCATTTCGCCATTTTGCCGAGGAATTTGTCTTGACCTAAAACTTGCTGGAAATAGCGGTCAGTATTTTTTCGCAAATAGAAGAGGTGTGATACATGTCATAACTAAAATAGAGAAAAATCAGGGCGTGGTGGAAGCAAGATTGAAGGGGAAACATTGTTAGATTCACCTCCGACCGCATCTCCGTCGCCTCCATTAACTCACTCGTTGTCTTAATGAGAATAGAGAGTAGTACACTCTCAGAGTGGTTGTGGAAGTAACTTAATTGAATATCTTTGTGCTCTGCCATTGCTTTAGAACGTATAAACTGTCCTACATGATCTTATTATCTATTTGTATGTTTGATGGTGAATCCTTATTTATGAGATTATTTATTCAGTGCAATAAAGTTATCATGCTTGTTGAAGTGTATGTATTCTAACTCCGTTTTGATGCTAGACTTGATCACAAGACAATAGTGGGGATGGTTTGCATTAGTTGAAGTGTATTGCGTGGTGTGGTTACCCAGTGACATAAAGAGTAAAAGCAGGTGTGCTTGTTTGTACTTTCTCTAATTGTCTCACTGAGGATAAAAAGAGCTAGGTGCTACAGGAGCAAAGTACCATTTTCCAGTTTCATGCCATAGTTTTTAAGGTAACGCTCTTTATTTTATACTTAATCTACGACATGTTGTGAGTCTGTACTCTTTGCCTATATTGTCGTGGATGTCTAGCATGCTGACAATAGAACGTGATGCCCATATAGATGCTTATAAAAAAATTACAAACATATCAATTCCATAGTATTTATTAGTTTTATCATATATATAATTATTATTTTGTGCCACCGTGCTTCAAAGAGAGAGAGAGAGTTCAAGTGTACCCACCAGTATGTTTTTCTTCATAAGAAGCACCTTTATATCAGTTCACTAGTAGTTTATGTTGTTGTAATAATTTATTTTGAAAATACAGGAACTTTTATTTTCATTATCAAGTTATCTTACGATCTTTCACTTTCGTCGTAATTGGAAATTACTTTAGTATTGTCGAGGACAACAAGGTAGAATTTAATTCTTTATAGGTTGCTAGACGGAGTAGACACTTAATTAACTTCTTTTTGTTCGATATAAGCCCCAAGTCATCCTTGTAGGAAAAGGTGCTTCCACTGCTATATCATTTTACGCTTGGATCCCAACAAAGACTCTTTATAAAGTTATATTTGCAGTCAAACTAAATTGGCATCTACAATTATTTATCCATGCTAGAAGTACAACCAAGTTATGGTATCATGGGAAAGCAATGCTAACTCACTTACTCCGGCCTAGCATCGCCCAACCCCGTTGCCGCTGCCCGACACTGTTGGGTGATCCCTTGCGGCGGTGACGGGGCATCTTTTGATGTCCCTCTTTCGGTGTATGGTAGGCTACAACAATCCTTCAACGGGTGGCGGTGAGAAACTAGCTCATGGCCTGCGAGTCTCGGCTTGCTGTCTACGTGAAGAGTGTAGTGTGGGCACGACCGATGTAACAATGGCGGTGGTGGCGATATACGAATGTCGCGTGGTGGGCAACGAACTTGTGCGACTATGTCTAGTTCATGTGCAACACTTCTCCACGCAATGTGACCTTGTGTTGTTGGACATATACATACGGGTGTAACAGATAGGATAAGGTTTTCACCAAGTTATGTTCCAAATCAGTTTTAAACAACACATGTCCTATTTTAAAGAATCTGACGAACAAGGGTATCTAATAACAAAGTGGTGTCTCGATACAGTATAGTAAATAGCATGTGGATATGCACTGTCCACATGTTAATTAGGATTATCCAGTGTTTCGACCCGGATTATCTATTTTCGAGTCAAAATCAAGGTCAATATGTGTTATTAGTAGCTATTGAGTTCATTTGGCGAGCATGTCTATCTCTAAACTCTACCACCGGCGTTCTGATGGTTTAGCTATTATACTTATTACACTTCCTTGTCAATGCTTGGATTTCAGTCTAATCATATCTGTATTTTCTTAACTAATTGTCTCTTGCAAGGCTCAAAGGTTTAATCCTCCTAAATTTTGCTAGAAATATAATTTTTCCCTATAAGAGTATTTGTCTGAATATTTTTATTTCCGCTTTGAGCCAGCTCATTTCTAATTCGAATGTATGGTCCCATATACCCGTATTCGAATCCATAACCGTTCAATATCCGTTCTACTCCGAATCCAAGAGAGAAATATGGTAAAGGATATGGTACAAACAAAATATCCGATCCGCCACGAGGAGCCTATGGAGCCTTATGCAGTGGATGTACGACACTTCAGTCTTATCTGGTGGTGGCAGCATGTCACATAGTGAGGATGATATCGAAAAAGCAAAAGGGAGCCCGGGCTACATGCAGCCTCTTATTATGAAAAATTTAAAAATAGCATTTTTAAGTTTCAAAAGTTCTAAAAATAATTCTAGATGTTGATCATGATGTATTCTACCAACGTGCAAATTTTAAATTTGAAAACACCGGTGAACATGCTCGCCAAAGCAATTGTGTAAAGTACATATCCAAACTATTTCAGGTTATTTTAAAATCGGTGAACATGGCGGCGTTCTGATGGTTTAGCTATTTCGATTTTAAAGTTTCAAAATAATTGGTTTTCAAATTTTTCGAAATAAAGGGCTACATGTAGCCCAAGTTACAAAACACCGCTCCCGGATGATAGTTGCTTATGTCGAAGGTCATGGCTTGAAGGTGAGAGATCTGGCTACCTCGAACTAGGTGGTGCGCCGAGGAGCCCTTGTCCGGGACGGAAGGAGGTCGGGAGCAAGTCCTGCATGGACTTGCCCCGGACCAAAACAAAATTTGATTTAGATCCAGATGTCATGTTTTCCTTAGGGGCGTACATTTTCAAGAAAAAAATTAGAAATATCCAACTCGTGGTTTTCAAGCTAACGTCTACCAGAATTTGCCTTGACGATGTCAAAGAAGCTTCTAGGCCTAGGCTGGCAAGCCGCGGGAGAAAAGGTGGTCCATTGTCGAGGTGACTTCTATGGTCACCAGTCACCACTCACTATCGCGGAGGAGTGGGAGGCTGAAAGCTCTCTCCATCAGTCTCGGGCCGCAAGTTTATCGCCAAAATAATTGTGTTTTGCCAGCTCACTTGGCATCTTGTCGCCTTTTTACCCAGTCATCCCGTGTTGAGGCTTAGGTCAAGCTGCAACAAGAAATATTTTTCCACACAGCTCTGTCGGCTTTACATCAATACATAAGGTCATGATTAGCTGTTGGTAACTTTTCAGTCTAAATCACTTGGACAAACCATGTCCAGCTGGTTAGAGGGTGTGATTTGTGACTGGTTGTTTTAGTCACCTCGGGTTGTCTTTTTTAGATAAAAGGCTGAAGAGTTATATTTAACGCCAAAAGCGACAAAATAGGTACAAATTGTTGGATCCAGTTTACAACAAATGACTATACACACACAAAAAAACGAGGATATATCTAGTGCTACCACCCCTTAGGTGTTACTGTGACAGTGATACCAATTCAAAAAGGTCAATTTCTAATATTTTCAAAAAACTATACGAAAAAGTGTGTATGTTCACAAGGAATGTGTATACAACCTCCAAAAATTTCAGATCCAAAATCGAAATACACATTGAGAAACAAAAAAGACAAATCCATGTATGAATAGTGTAAATTTTGCTTTTATCTTTTTGTGACACGCTATATTTCGAAAAGCACATTGAAAAACAAAAAAGACAAATCCATGTATGAATAGTGTAAATTTTGCTTTTATCTTTTTGTGACACGCTATATTTGTCATTTTGTTTCTCAATGTGCTTTTCGATTTTAGACCTAGAATTTTTGGAGGTTGTATACACATTCCTTGTGAACATTCACACTTTTTCGTATAATTTTTTAAAACACTTAAAATTGTTTTTTTATGGCGGTAGCATGGTAGCACGTAAAAGATCATATCACTAGATATATCCTCGAAAAGAAACAAGGCTATCGAGGAGGTACAACCGAATGCGCGGAACAGAGGGTTCGGCCACCTATGAAGAGCGACACCGAAAAGGATGAACACAGGCAGTACGAGCAAAATTATCGGGCCGGAGCTCGCCCAATAGTTCGGGCACAACCGGGAGATTTGGAACGTACAACGGGAAGATCAAATGGCTCAGAGTGTCAAATCATTGTGGTTGCTCCTTGCTAGGTGAGTTTTACTATTACTCAATAATAGTTTTATGCCTTTTGTTCACTTTTGTACGGAGAGGTCATAAGTGCTGTTTTGCAGTTGTATCACTCGATGTGCACGATGAAATTGATAAAGCTTCTATTCTGGAAAATTTGTCGACACAAATTTGGGGCAGCAAACTTAGAAGTCGGAAAATGTAGAAAAAAAAACTTACTGTAGAACGTGTACCCAAGACGAGAAAACTGTTTTTGTAAGAAAGTGACGAATTGCTCGAAATAACATTAAAATTAAAAAAAATAACATTAGAAATTGAGAATATATTTGTGCGAGAAAATGGTAATTTGCTAAAAAAACATAAGTAAATTAATATGATATGCAAGAAACAGAAGAAAACAGTAAGCCCACTTTATTATTTATCGCTTTCATAAGTTGTATACACTAACTGGTTATGAATTATACAGTCGATTCTACGCGCAGCTACAAGGAATCAAGGATCTTGCACTGTGGACTCATGCGTCTCACGCCGTGACACCAAGCTTCCAAAGTTTGCAGATCACAGAACCGGTTCCATCAGCTAGCGCTGGCGATGGAGATGGTGGCACTCAAGTAAGCAATGCACTCTGTGGGCAGGTTGAGAAAGGTGTTCATGAATATGTCGTCAATGGGGTCGAGAACGGCCACTCCGACCAGCTTGCATCTCCCTCACCGTCCAATCTTTCTCCAGTCCCGCGTCTTATGGCTCCACTGGACTCCTCGGACGTCAGTGTTGTGTCGACGAACAACGGCGGCGCCTGGTAGATGCTCCCAACCGAAAAGCAGAACCTCGACCTGAACTTCAGGTCAACCTGAAAGGAGCACACCGATACATAACGCTGGTCATGACATCGTCACTTTCTCTGACTGTTTAAATTCCAGGCAAGAACATCTTCTGATCTCTTGAGCTGGATTGGTAACAACACATGGATGCAGATTGCAGAGGATGCAGTGCTGTTACCTGACCGGTCGTCCGGTCGATGCTCCCGTGCAGATCCTCTGGCAAGATGTCGATCTTGAGGAACGGCGGCAGCGGCAGCCCAAGGAACCTGGTGGTGGCGCCGGACATCGACGGGATGTACAGTGTCGCCACATCGAAATCGACGAGTACCGTGCCGCTCGCGCCACGTCCGGCGCCCACGCCGCGGCCGCCCTGGGCGTTGTACGCGAAGTCCGGGTACCTGGAGATGCCGAGCCGGCAGCCGTCTCGCGTCAGGAACTCGACGCTGAACGTTTCGGCCTCCGTCTGAGCCTGGGGCGCCGCGACGGCGACGGTGGACTGCTGGTCGCCTTGGCCGGTGGATGATATCGTGACCGCGTGCTTGTTGCTGCGTCGTTGATGAAACGGTCTCGGCAGTGAGCCGGAGGCGCGTGGTTTCTTGGGATTTGAGAGGTTTTGCAGAGCTGGGAAGCTCCACGAAGAGGTGTTGATGCCGCCCGGCGTTGCCATTTGGGTTTCGCAGTACGCGCCACTGCAGCTGGGGAGAAGAGGGCCCCGTTGCGTCTTCCCAGTCGTGGCTGTGCGATGGACCGCGGCAGCCTTATCCCTTGCTTTTACGTATTTCTCTTGCACTCTTTGTGGGGATTATCCGGGATAATCCCCACATGGATTGGGTGAAACCCCAAATTTTATCCAATCCCATCAAAATCCCAATCCTCAATCCACTAGGAAGGGGTAGTGTTTTGTATATTGAAGAAAATACACTAGAGTTTGGGTAATTCTGGGAAAAGGTGGGGATAAAACCTATCAAATACACTAGAAACAAACGGTTCTTTGATATATGTGGGGATTTGGGATTTGACCGGGTTAATCCCCACAAAAACTCTAAAAACAAACAGAGCCTCAAAAGGTCTTTGAAATCGGTGTTTGTCCCTGAATTGATGAAAACACATTGGATTTGTCTCGCTGCACGATCTAAGATTGAATTCGTCATTTGGATAAAATTGGGAAAAAAACAAAGTAAAATTGAATGTATCGCAATTTCAAATGTACTTTTAAAAGGACAATTAAAGGGGAGTGCAGAAAATGCCAATCAGAGCGAGAAAACAACAAATCTGGGTAATTTTATCATTTCAAAATGCATAAAGGCTCTTAATTCAAATGCAATATCTCCTTCAAATTGGATAGTAGACTCGGGAGCAATGACACATATTACACCCATATGGGTTGAGTTTGCATCGTAGAATTTGTCAACATGTCACTAGAGTGAAACACACCTCGCCTATTGTTTGTCTTCAGTTTTATATTTCATCTTTTTCGGTTAGTTTGGTCTCTAACAGCTCCTTTGGCTGATAATATTTATTGTGGAGTAATTGCTAACTAATATGATTGTACAATTGATGAGAGGAAGACTAGAATGACCCTTGGTGATACTTGAATATATGGGAACTGAAAATACATTACTTGTGCACCCAGTTGACAGTTGTTGCAAGTGAAGATGAAAAAAGGTTGATGCTCAAATATTGTCGATTGGGTCATATGCCCTTTCACACACTATCTTCTTTTCTTGAGTCGAAGAAGCTAAAAAAAGCAGGGGAAATCTCACTCAGATCAATTCGATGTGTAAAATATGAGGGTTTGCAGCTATATGAGACATAAGTTTTCACTTTATCTTAACTCCCGAGATGGTTTGGTTCAGAAAATGGAGTCCGATGACTTCTAATTAGCAAGAGCAATATGTATGTGCAAATGTGGCCATGTAGGTGCTGCAAGAAACCAACTTGATATTGTGATCCCCACTTTATGTTGATCAGTTTGGGCATGATCATCAAGTGCACCAGTTAGCTTTCGCGCTAGAAAATCAAGAATGACTAAATATTTTCTTCCGGTAGCAAATCCAATCCAGTCTATAGGGAGAGATTCGTTAAAAAATTATCCGGGCTGCAACAACAAGGAACTATGACAAATAGAGTCAGAGACACACTGAGTCATACTTAATATTTCACGAAGAAATAAAGAAGGTGGATAAAAAACGTGTGTGATGCATGTGTGCATGAAAACACAAATACATATATGAGTCGTGGGCTGTAAAGTATATTGCTTTTTTATGTTGGTTCATTCCGATGTCTAGGCTTCTCCCATGGTTTTCTTCTAGTGGAACTTTATGAACTGATATCTTGTATGACTTAGGTGTATCTTATGAAGCGCAATTCATTCTACATGAGAAACGAGATAACAGGTATATTTCTTCTTTTATTTCTCTGTTTTTCGACTTAGCAATCATGCTACATAGTATTGTACTTTGGTGCAAAGGGTGTTCAAGCATGTCGCCAGCGCACGCAGATCAAGTGCCTCCATGCCTAGCCTCACGTCGCTGGTGCAGAAAAATTCAATCTTTGACCTCAAACTCTGGCGCAGTCGGGGTGCGAGGAGGATTAGGGATGCGAGCTGATTCGGGTTGGTGGGGAGCAAGGGGCGGTACCGCGGTAGGGAGCAAGGCTGCGGCGGGATCCGGAGCGAGAGGGAGAGGGGAAGGAGATGTGAGCGAGTGGACCGAGTGAGTGGTCACGAGAGGCAGGGCAAAACTGGAAACGAACAAAATTTCGTAACGTGACAGATTTTGTACTACAAAACGTTAAATGTTTTACATTTGATAAAGAGGGGAGTATTGCTTTCTAGACTACAATTCTACGGAATTAACTTATACTCAATCTTCAGCCGGCCGCACGTGGTACTAACTATTAACCGGCCGCAAAACGGAGCTTGGCTCTGATGGTTGGGTTCCCTGTGGTGGAACCAGCCCACCCAGGTTCAAGTCCTAGACTTGGCATGGGCGTTTGCATTTACCTGGATTTATTCCAGGATTATCCGGCGCTATTCTTTCAGTGGTAGGTGACGTGCCCGTCAACAGCGAGGCGCCTGTGGTGACTTCGTCAACCTCAAGATCTGCCGGCTCAGTCCTTCAGAGGTGCTCATAGGGGTAGGGTGTGCGTGCGTGCGTTCATAGGGGTGAGTGTATGTGCGTATTTGTGAGCGTCTGTGTTGTACTGTGTTCTCAAAAAAAAACTATTAACCGGCCCATCCTTTCCATCCGCGACGCGAGCTAAATCCGACCAGGGGCCACACCGCCTCCTTCCCCCGCTCCGATCCCGGATCCATTCCGGCGAGCCCTCGCCGCGTCGACTTTACGCGACCCTCCTCCCCAATAAATCCAACCTCCCGGCCGCCGCTCCTTCCAAACCCTCAATACAATCCGATTTCCTCCTCCCCGGACCGCGCCGCCGCCGCCTCCCGACTCCCGAGCCCGACAAACCCTAGGCGCCGCCCATGGACTTGGAGGCCGACGGCCGCTTCGGAAACAGGCGCGTTCAGAACCGGCTGGGCCCGGCGCCCGGCGCTGCCTCTTCGTCATCTTCTGCTGGGAAGGTCTGCCACCATTGGCGCGCTGGGCGATGCAATCGCTTCCCATGCTCCTTCCTCCACAGCGAGCTGCCCGAGGCCACCGCCAACCCCAGGCGCCCGAACCAAAGGGATGGCCCCGGCCCGGCGGGAACGTCTGGCGCAACCCCAACTCCGGAGGAGGAGGGGGCCGCAGCGGCAACAGATGGGGGAGGGGTCCCGGAGGCGCGGACGGCGGCGTGAGGCCCACGGTGGCCGACAGGCCCTGCAAGTTCTTCCTCACCGGGGAACACTGCAGCTACGGCGAGAGGTGCCGGTACCCGCACACATACTGCATGAGCAACAGCATCGCGCTGCTCACTCCGCTCCAGGGCCACGAGAAGGTACTCCCTTCATCCACAGATTAGATTAGACCGTCTCGTGAAATCTGAAAGGTTGCTGATCAAAATGTCGTGCGTCCTTTCAGGTTGTAACAGGGATCGCGCTGCCTGCTGGGTCTGACAAGCTGTATTCTGGGAGTAAGGATGGAACGGTGCGCCTTTGGGATTGCCAAACTGGGCAGGTAGCTGCTGAGGCATCATTGAATTGTATCCTTGGAAGGTTTGCGTGTTCTGTATGACGATTTTCAGTGCCTTGATTTTCTATGTGGTGTGTGATAGTGTGCCGGTGTCCTCAAAGTGGGGGGTGAGGTTGGATGCATGATCAGCGAGGGACCATGGTTGTTTGTTGGATTACCTGATGCTGTCAAGGTAGGAAATGCGCTCGAGATTTTTGGTTTTAACAAATGCTAGTGCTGTTCGTATGTGTGTCTGACTGTATGACCTGTTGTTGTAGGTTTGGAATATGCAAACACAAGCAGAAATGAACCTTACTGGCCCAACTGGACAAGTCTATGCACTTGCAATTGGCAATGAGCTACTCTTTGCTGCAACACAGGTAAACTTCCTTCCTTTTGGCTTGTTCGTTGGTTCTAATTTCTAACATTTATCTTGGCAAATAGGATTTTCATCATTGATGCATTCTCCTGTATTACACTTGGTGCAGGATGGAAGGATTTTGGCATGGAAATTTAGCGCAGCAACTAATTGTTTTGAGCCAGCTGCTGCTCTCGAAGGGCACCAGCTTGCTGTTGTTTCGTTAACAGTAGGAGGCATGAGGCTATACTCTGGTTCCATGGATAAAACATTCGAGTAAGGACTAAGGAGGACTTGTGCACTATTGTTCACACATTCTTAGACACAGTTGATGTAGGAGCCTTGATACATGCATCAGATCATGAATATCTGTTAGCCTGTAACACTTTCATCGCTTTATGTCATCAACTTGCTCAACATCATATTACTTTTATCCTTAATTGTGGAGAGTGTGGAAGTGTACAATGCACAAGTTCAGTAGACCCTTCTATTGTACATACTACGTCGCGGTACACTTATGTCTTCTCTCATTACTTTAAGGGCAGACTAATTAATTCCATCTGGAGTTAAGAGTCAGATGTAGAACGGATGATGCCTGAGATTTGTGCTACCATGTAGTCAGAATAAATGCAATTCTAAAACAAAGCTAGCATTTAATGGTGGTGCATCTGCACCTGGTTAGGTACTCTTACAATGAGTGTTGCATACCTGCATCATATATAACTTAGCTTTAGAGCAGGTGATAATTTACTGTCAGTTTACACTCAGATTTTATGGTAACATATCAACGGGCATGTAGAGCTTTGGTAACAAGTAGTTTGGGGAAAAAATCATCTACAACTGTAGAAGAGATCCAACAAAAAAAAACAAGTACTGGAAATATACAAATGGTCTCCAATTCTATTTGAACTCAGTTTTCCCCTGATGCTACTATTGAAAGTTTTCATAGTACTTTTGGTGTCATGAGTAATACTTATGTATTGCCTCTTCTTGTTGTTGTACTAGAATACTGATGTATTGCAAAGACCTGTTGTTTTATTTCCTTTCTCTCGTCATAACGCCAACATGCACAAGGCTTGCCTTCACAAGGGCCCCACCTTGACTTGCCATCATGGCTACACTCTTTTCATCAAAGCAACTCTAATCTTAGGGACTGTTTGGTTGGAAGCTAGCTTTGCCATAGTTTGCCACACAATTTTGCCAAATTTGCCTAATCGCAGGTAAACAAATTCTTAGCCACACTTCTGCTGGGTCAAAAAAAAAAAATCTTGCGAAGTGTTGTAAGAACCGAACACTCACCTAACTTGGTCAAACTTGCCTAACTTGAGGTGTGGCAATTGTGACAAAGTGTGGCTAGGAACCAAACAACCTCTTAATTTGACATTAAATGCCCTCTTTCATTTTAATGTGCATGACTTGTCAGTCACCTGGATTATTTTGCTTCACATCACAGATGGTACTTTACTGTGCACTACTGTTCAATGAAAGACCAGAAATCAGAACATTTTCTTGTCCCTTTGGTTTACTCCATTCTACAAATAATAATAAAAGGATAAATGTTTCAGGTTTGGGATCTGGCAACGTTGCAGTGCATACAGATTCTTTCTGATCATACGAATGTAGTTATGTCTCTACTGTGCTGGGATCAGTTTCTATTATCTTGTTCTTTGGATCAAACAATAAAAGTTAGTTCTCTCTCCTTGTCTTTTTTATTGAAAAATTCTGCAAATTCTTCTGTTCATATTACACATTAATCCTTTCCAATGCATTTCATACTTAAGTTATGTTTTCCTTAGGTTTGGGCAGCTACAGAAAGTGGAAACTTAGAAGTAACATATACACACAAAGAGGAGAATGTATGTGATCCGACACTCACCTTTTATGTTGTGCCATTGCATTTTATTTTGTTACAACCATATACATGATTTTATCAGTGTTATAAAAAACCTGTCACCCTTTCCTGTTAACATCTGATCCATCCTTCTTCGCCCATTTTATGTTTATCTTGTATATTATTTATTTATGTCCTGCCAATTATATACTACCTCGTTCCTAAATGTAAGCCTTTTTGGAATTTTCTTGATTCATGCATATGAAGACGAATTTAGACACATTTTGGTGTGTAGGTTCACTCATTTTCTTCCGTATCTAGTCAATGTTGAGATATATGTAAAGGTCTAATATTATGAAACGGAGGGAGTATTCAATTAATAATCGTATGAGATCTTGTATACACTCTTTCAAATTTACCATCAGGCTTTCTTGTCAAATTATCATATGCTAAACATCTTCAGAAAATTTTCCATGCAAGCTCAACATCTACACAATGTACAGGAATCTACATCCATGTCAACATTTTTGTCGACTCATGAAAATTAGATATTTAAATCTGATTAGTCAGTGAACCTGTAAAATGACCAGTACGGTTCAATAATATTATTATTATTTAAATACTACGTCCATCTCTATTTTCATGGTGCACACCACATATTTCAAGGTTCAGTCTTGACCAAGAAAACATACGTTATGTGCTACAAAAAATTATACCATTGAATTCATATTCAAATAATGTTGTGACAAGTGTTCGAACAAGTGATGACGACACCGATGACCTTCCAACTAAAATAGAACTGCACCGGGGTCTGCTTTGAGCCCTTATCCTTTCACTTTGGTGATGGATGAGGTCACAAGGAATATATAAGGACATATCCCATGGTGTATGCTCTTTGCGGATGATGTCGTGCTAGTCGACGATAGCCGGGCGGGAGTTAATAGAAAGTTAGAGCTGTGGAGGCGGACTCTAGAATCGAAAGGTTTTAGGCTTAGTAGAACTAAAACTGAGTACACGAGGTGCAGTTTCAGTACTACTAGGCACGAGGAGGAAGAGGTTAGCCTTGACGGACAGGTGGTACCTGAGAGAGACACCTTCCGATATTTGGGGTCTATGCTCCAGAAGGATGGTGATATCGATGAAGATGTGAGTCATCGAATCAAAACTGGTTGGATGAAGTGGTGCCAAGCTTCTGGCTCAGCCTGGGAATGGGGAGAAAACCGCACCAAACCCGCCCCAACCCAGCACGAAAATTAATTCACCACCACACCAAACTACCCCACTAATTAATCCGTGGAAACCAACCCGCACCGCCCCGCGCTCGTCTTTAGCCCAAACCGCACCAATCCATCTGTAATTTGCGGGTTGAAACCGTTTCATACCCCACGTACAGCCCACACGACCACCCGAAGTACTACTCCATGAGCATCTAGGAATCGTCGTGGAGCAGTCGCGGGCTCGCGGCCGACGGAAGCCGACACAAGACGACGCCGGCGGTCTGGCCGCGGAAGGAGTGAACGGCGACGGGGGTTCAAGCGTGGACGCGCCCGGACGCGCCGCCGCCGTCGAGGAGGTCGGAGCCGCGCGGCGCCGCCACGAGCGACCAGAACTCGCCTGCGTCCGTGCCATGGCCGCCCGCGCCAGAACTCGCGTCCCCCGCACCTTGCCGGAGCTGGTTTGCGCGCGCGCCAGAGCTCGCGTGCTCCTCGCCTGGCCGGAGCTCGCCCTTGCCATGGCCGGCCGCGTCAGGGCTCGCCGCCTCCGCGCCTTGCCGGAGCTCCACCTGTGCCCAGAACAGATTCACTTGCTCCGCGCCTGCGCCATGGCCGCCCGCGCTAGAGCTCGCTTGCCCCGAGTCTGGCCGGAGCTGCCCCGCGCCTGCGCCGGAGCTCGCAAGAAGAAGAGGCCGGGCGACCCCGCAGTCGAACTGGACCCCGCGGAGGCGCATGGCGGCGGTCGGTAGCGCAGACGCGGCCTGGGCGCTGTCGCCGGCAGCGACCTGAGCGACGAGGCGCCGCACCTGCGGGTCGACCTGAGGGAGGAGAGAGAAAGGGGATCACGGAGAGAGAAAACTCTTTCCTTGCGCAGCAGTGGTGGTGGAGCAGGTCGACGGCAGTAGTGGTGGTGCAGGCAGGTCGACGACGGCTGTGCAGGGAAGCGCAAGTGGTACAGGTACTGGGGCTTAGGGACATAAGTTTGACGTGCGGCTGCCATGGCCGCCATAAGAGAGGAGCAGAGGTAGGAGAGGAATTTGGGGATGTGGAGTCTCGCCCCGAAGGTCGTCTGCGGGTTGAACCCACGGGTTCACCCCATTTCCGTGTTTTTTTTTCAGCCCACACCGCACCGCCCCGGTCCGCTTTCCTGCTAAACCCACACCGCTCCAGCCCAATTAGTAATTGAAACCGTTTTAGCCCAAACCAACCAACACCATAGCATGACCCGCACCAAAATCCCCATTCCCTCCCGCACCATTCCCAGCCTGACTTCTGGCGTTCTCTGTGACAAGAGAGTGCCACAAAAGCTAAAAGGCAGGTTCTATAGGACAGCGATTTGACCTGCGATGTTGTATGGCGCAGAATGTTGGCCAACCAAGCGGCGACATATCCAACAGTTAGGTGTAGCAGAGATGCGCATGTTGAGATGGATATGTGGCCACACAAGAAAGGACCGGGTCCGGAATGATGATATACGTGAGAGAGTTGGGGTAGCACCGATTGAAGAGAAGCTTGTCCAACATCGTCTAAGATGGTTTGGGCATGTACAACGCAGTAAGCGCCAGTGCATAGCGGACGGATAAAGCGTCATGAGAACGTTAAGAGGGGTCGTGGTAGACCAAACTTGACATGGGAGGAGTCTGTTAAGAGAGATCTAAAGGATTAGAACATAACCAAAGAACTAGCCATGGACAGGGTGCGTGGAAGTTAGCTATCCATGTGCCAGATTTCGAGATCTTATGGGTTTCAACTCTAGCCTATCCCAACTTGCTTCGGAATGAAAGCTTTGTTGTTGTTGTTGTTGTTGTTGTTGTTGTTTGTTGAATTCATATTCAAATAAGTTTCCAATGGTATAATTTTATGACATATTTCTTATGTATTATTGGCCGAAGTAAAAACATGGAAAATGAGGGCGCCATGTAAACAGGGACAAAGGTAGTATTTTATGTGTAATTTTGTACGCGCTATTATTTGGTTGGTATATAAGCTTTTTCTCTTTCATAACTAAGTAATGTCGTCTTAGCAAACAAGACCATGCAAGGCTTTTGATCTAGCTTTGATAATTATGGCCTGAAAAAGCCGAAGTATTAATAAACATACCTTGACTAAGAGATTACGGCTTCTGAGAAGAAAGAACTACAGAAAACAACAAGCTTCAGTTATCCAGCAGATAGAATGCATTTTCATAGGGGTTTACTTCCCTTTGTAGCCACCAGCTTTGCAATGCCTACGAGTCTTCATCAAAAAGGTGGTCGAGAAATATAGATACCTTTTTCTGACTCATAGAACAATTTGATCTTTCTGGACCTAGTAAACCACCACATAGAAGAATTGAGAATTGCACTGCGTGCAGTCTAAATTATCTTCACACAGTGACCGTGTTGTTTCTTGTAATCACCTGCCTAGCAACCAACTTAAAAGTAGAGAACAAAACGTATTATGTGATTTGAGGCTTCCAAAGCATGATATTTGGGCTGCACTTGCCCACACAATTTACAGTTGTATCTCCCTGCCACTTTTTCCGTTTCAGTACGCCTCCTGAGGAGTTTCTGTTTTGGAAAAGCTGCCAGAGAATTTCTATTTCAGAGGTTTTACCCTTCAAGATTTTTTGGGCCGCCATTTAATACTTTCTTCCCCTTTTGTAGTTTTCAGCGGAACATTTCTCTAGTTAGAAAAGAGTTTCCGCTCCTGCAGATGACCTTTTTTGTCACTCATCCCAGCCACCGAGCACATACTGATGTAATGATTCTGTAGCTGATCTCATGTTAACATCCAGATGGGTCTGAAATTCTCAATTGTTTGGTTATATAAAACGCAGCCCCTGTGTCTGGGCCACTATGCAATTATGGGCCCTAGTAGGCCAAAATCCGCCGAGCTTAGGTGCCACTTAAGTGACCAAGGTGCTAGGCACTTCTAAAATGTATGCTTAGCACCTAGCTCCCTTTTGAACTTTAGTATAGGCTATACTACAATCACTTCTGTCAAGAGTCAGTACGACTTTAAGAATCTGCTCCTTTTCATGCATCATCTACCTTACCGAAAGTTTGTTAACATGCATGCAATGCACCTCCTTTCTTATATTCTGCTTTATCTCTGTGATCTAATGGTTCGTCCTATTTGTAGGGAGCACTTGCTCTTACTGGCATGCCTGATGCACAATCAAAACCCGTGCTAGTATGTTCACTAAATGACAACACTGTCCGGCTCTACGACCTGCCATCGTAAGAAAAGTTACCATACTAAGATCATAATATCTGTATGCTTTACTCGTGATTTTTGTCTGAAGCGTCTCTTGCGTGTTTTATAGGTTCAGTGATAGGGGCAGACTATACGCCAAGAAGGAAATTAGAGCAATACAAACTGGCCCTGGTGGTTTATTTTTCACTGGCGATGGAACTGGTGAGCTGAAGGTTTGGCAATGGGTTATTGATGCCTCCCAAACTTGATGAATAGTGTATTCTAGATTAGTTCCCCGATGTATGTTATGAGGGATTTCTCAAAGATACGGATAATGAGTTGAGGTGTGGTTTGACGGCCAGTTCATTTTTCTATTATATCCTTAATTTATTCTCCAAGGATATGAGATTCAGCTGGGCTGGCTCGCAGTAAGAATACATGCAGAGGCTAAGTGGTATCAGTATGGACGCTTGTGCTGTCCTGGGAGGGAATAATTCCTTGTAATTTGTAAAGCACTGAACCAAGAATTGTCTGAAAACTTCTCTCCGATCTGCTGATAGCTTCAAAGGATGTATTAATACAAAGGTTTTGTTCGGTCACATTTGTGTTCGGCCACAAAGATTTCTGACCTTTTGATGGCATGATCCTACGTGAGAGTCAACATTGGAGCTTCCCGGAAGAAAAAATTAATCACTTTGGACTTGGTTAGTCAGTTACGGATGCAGAATCACCTTACCTGAAGAAAAATAAATCACTTTGAACTTGGTTAATTTCAGTTTTGGATGCAGAATCACCTTACGTCGAAGCCAGTCTCTGGTGTAGGCTACTCAGCTTCAGGCAATCAGGCTTCAGCAAGCTTAGCAGAAGTCACGCGCAGCATTGCCTAACTTTGCGTCTCTGCCGGCAAGCCTACATGGTTTTCGCGGCATACAAATGCGACCGAAAATAGAGCAAAGCTTGTACTCCATTTAGGAGATCTGCTAGTCGTTGCTATTGAAGAGTTTGGAAAGGAACTGAAAACGATAAGAACATGCGGCCTCGATCATTTTGCAATGATACCATCCACCCATGTGGTGTCACATCACATCATGTGTCCCAATTCCTCCCGGCACGAACAAGTGGCAGGAATCGCCACCAACGACTACTCATGGGCCATGGCTGATGGCTCTCTCTCACTATCGCCAGTCTAAACTATACTAGCTTGAAGATTGGTTTGTGGCATTGGCGTTGCTGGAACAGTAAGAACTAAGAACACGAGATGACAACCATCTTTTCGAGTGGCAATGTACATTTTTTCCCAAGGAAACATATATGTATCCAATGCCCGGACTATTGTCAACTTCAGCCTTCAGTTTTAAAACTATACTTTCGGGATTCTCTCTGTTTCTTTGTGCAATTTCCCTATCCACGAGGACGATCTCTGGAAAGAGATGGTAAAAACGAGGGAATATCCTTTGGTACATTCCTCGCGCTAGTGCAGTGGTAGCAAGCTAGCAGCCATCACTTTTATCGAGAACCGTTAGCCATGTGCAAGATGCTAGAACGACAGCGCTTACGTGGCTCCAGCAATTCGTTACTAAAAGCTCTTTACTATTGTGACGAAAGTAATCTGCCAGTTAAACTAACCCTTCAATTTGTGGGTGTAGAGGGATTAGCTACGAATTGCTTTCTTGTGTAGGTCAGTCCATCTGGAACACCAGCAATTTGTGGTCCATCTGGAACACCTGTGTCAAGTGTATGCTGTTGAATAGGTTTGGGGATAAGACGAACGACAAAAAAAAAGACATTTATTTTCTCTCTTAACTTTGGCAGAGTTTATGAATTTGACCCTTTACATTCAACTCACTTATGACATATTTATACTCCGACTCTAATAAAAATAGTTCTCCCTTTGTCACTAATTTAGTGTAAAGTTGTACTAAATCCGCGACACTTATTATTAATCCGCTCGAGGGGCCTTGCTCCCCGTTTCGAAAAAAACTTATTATTAATCAGAGGGAGTAGTATAATCAGTGGCCTGACGGTGGTTTCACATAAGCCAGCCTTGTTATGAAAAATAAATCATAATAGATATATACAAATAACTATAACATAAGAACAATTCCATATAGTCATTTGTTTGCGAAATCCATAAACTTCTGAACATGGTAGCACGGAATAATAGGGGAATTAAAGTGATTTTCTTACATTACTTATGAGTTTCTCAAATTCCTTGTTTTTTTCTACTAGCAATTCAGATTTTTTTAAACCCTTTTTTTTTGTATGGTACATACATACACGTTTTTCCTCTACATCTTTTGATTTTGATTCTATCTACTTTTCAATTTATGTAGAAGCTAGATTTCTATATGTATATTTTTGCTCAGCTTAGACACAAAAATAAACCCAGCCCACGTTTAAAGGACATTCTTCTTTGTAAGTCTTTTGTCGCACCATGTACGACATGCGAAGTCCCACGAGTTCATTAAAAAAAAAAGTCCCACGAGTCTACTTAGCGTATAAAGCAAATTTAATCTACGATGTGTTACACGAAGTTCTTATTAATGGAAGCTGAGAAAAAACTATGCTTACTCAAATTTGATTTTTATCATCAATTTGTCGGCTGATTTGTTCTGTGAGCGCTCCTTTGATTTGTAAGATAAGGAAAGTGCAGGAATAGGAAAGTCATAGGATTGGTATGACATGTATAATTGAATCCTATGGGAAGAGAAAGTTCCTTTGATTGTGGTGAAAGAATTTTTCCGTGAGATTAGACCTCATGTTATTTTCCTATTAAGTTTTGACTATAAGATTCCTATGAGAATTTTTCTTAGAGCTAATAACACTGGACATACATAAACTTGTCCAGCATGTGCAAACTCATACAACAACTTGTAACTTGGGGTGGAATGGTACACTAACTTGTCATCCGGTGCAATTTGGTCCAAAATCGTCCTGAGAGCGACACGTGGCATTGGTATTTTTATAGAAAAACGCTTCACTTATCCCTATCGTAATATGTGCCCTTCCGTTGATCCATCGATCTCGCCGACTGAGCAACCAGGCGAGAAGAAACGACGGCCGAGCACGGAGCTCCACTCCAGCTTGTTCTCCACCTCGAAGCTTCGCTCCTCTACGCGCACTGCTCCGTAGGGAGAGCTCCACTCCAGCTTGTTCTCCACCTCGAAGCTTCGCTCCTCTACGCGCACTGCTCCGTGCTCGGCCGTCGTTTCTTCTCGCCTGGTCGCCATCTGGTTCAAGAACCACCGCCCAAGCTGGAAAACCAAGCGGGTCGAGCTGACCAGTGACGACGGCATCGCCGTCGCGCACGGCGCCGAATCGCGGAAGCTCGTCTCAAGCTCCAACGGCGCGTACGCACGCCCCTGTAGATCGCCTCAAGACGGCCCGTCGGCATGCACATGGCCACGGGGATTCCCTGAACTAACAACCACCAATCCAACAGATAGTAATTTGACAAGCTAACTAATCGAAGTTGTAGAACCTACTAATGGAAGCTGCAGACCATAGTAACTGAAATTATTTTGCAGAATGTATACTAGTTAATTCGAGCTAGAGGCAGAGCAGCTGCAGGGGGAGTTAATCGAAGCTGCATCTCACGGATTGGACAGCCAAACCACGATCCTGGTGGCATTATATGGATGAGAAGGAGCGGAGGGGCTGCTCGGCGGGAGGCCAGGCGGCTTATCGCCGTGGAAGGTGCCACCCATCGTCGCCGGCGCCACGCCTTCTCTGCCAGGCTTGGGGTAGCCTTGACGCGTTTGTCGGCCGCCTTTACGTCGCCTTCGAGGAGCACGGCGCCAATCCCTTGCGCCGTCCGACTCTAGCTCCGTGATGTGAGGGACAGCCAGGACAATTTCGGCGGCAGTCGCAAATGCGCAGCGACTGTCGACATATTTCTTGAGCAGGCCATGATGTTCAACAGCCGCTCATGGCTGCTGCTCTATGGCGACGGCCACACGATGGTTGGCTCAGTCGGCGAGATCAATTGGGGATTAGTGCAAGGACACGAGGGTGATAGGGATATAAATAAAGGGGGTTTTCTATAAAAATACCAATGCCACGTGTCGCTCTCAGGACGATTTTGGACCAAATTGCACCGGATGACAAGTTAGTGTACCATTCCACCCCAATTTACAAGTTGTTGTATGAGTTTGCACATGCTGGACAAGTTTATGTATGTGCAGTGTTATTAGCTCTTTTTCTTATGGGATATGATTCTATGAATCAAACGGCTTCGAAGGAAAAATTCACATAAGATTTTAATCCTACACAAATCTTTTGATAATACTATGAATCAAAGGAGCCCTAAATATTGTTAGCTTTTGTACCAATGATAGTGCATGCTTGCCGCTTATGCCATTCCTCTGGAAAATCTGAACATATATTGTTTGTTCTCTAGAACTACATTATTGTATATTTGTATTGTTTGTAAAATACAATTTTGGTGGATGCATATTTTTATGCTTGAGTTTATGTCCACATGGCACCAATTTTATGCTTCAGTCGCTGTTCCAACTAAGACCACATGTAATTATAACCGTACTAGTAGTAAGTCCTTTTTTTTTTTGGCAAACGTACTAATAGTCTAATAGCCACTGGCATAATCGATCACAATCCGCAAGTGTCCTTGAGATATTTGTAGAATGGTGGGGCACTGTGAAAAAAGGCATCCACCACTTTTTTTTTTTGACTTGGGACACTGACATTACATAAAACCTGAACGGTAGAATCACCGTACAAAGCCCTGCTTACAACATCAGGGACAAGATCCACCCACATTTGCTAGCGACTGCGATAAATAAAATAAGAAGAGGATGTTGACTGTTCGATCGTTCTCCACGGCCGAAAGCCGACGAGACAAAAGGTCATCTAGGATATTCTCCGGTTTATTCCGTAACACTGACAGAGGACAGTCAGCACTGGGTTTCAATCAAAAAGTACGGGGGCGTGAGAAGGACTGAAAGACAATTGGATTTTGAAAGAAGGCGCGAAGATATAAGAAATGATGGAGACAATTATAGTAGCAGCAACGCCCGTTATATCGCCAAATAATACAATCGTCTTAAGAGGATAACAAACAAAAACATACAAACGTCATATTGTATGATGTGTCGCAAAAAAAATCGTAAAAATATATACCAATATAAAAGCAAATTGTGTCACCCGATGACCTAATTGACTCAGACCATCTTAAAAGGATTGATCTAATGAATGATAAAGTATATAGTATGTCGGAACGTTGCACTTGCACACCTTACGATCACTATCGCACTATTTATCCCCAAAATTACAGAACAAAATTATGATGTGTTTAATTCAGATGAAGTGAGCCCATCTCACTTGGTTAGGAAAGTGGATATACAACCCATCCACCCAGATTCAAGTCCTCACAAACACAGATTTGGGTTCTTATTTTTTTAAATGTGTTTAATTCTGCAATTTTATTAAAAAACTATTAATTGCACGCACAGGGTTGTCAGCGTTACCTAAATATAAAGTAGTTTAAGTATGCAATGCTTTAGCATCCAAAAAAATGGTATTTTCGAAATGAGATAGAAACACTTAAAGGGAATTCTAGTGGTCCACTCAAAACCTCACTGGACAACACACAAAAACTCAACCGCGCAAAAGCATGTGCACACAAGAAAAAATACCCAAACTTAACCGCATACACATGCAACACGCCTAACTCAATGTCTCAGTGGCATACATCCATATCATGTGCACATACTAGCTAGGCTCGAGCATGTTACAAGCTTAATTTTTGTTTGGTTTTTATCTGATTAATCTAGAACTCATTTTTAAAACAACGCGCTCCCTCGTTGAGTTTCAATTAAAGACACCCTTGGTTTTACACAGCCAAAAGATAAAACACAAGAAACACAAAACGCAATAGAACCAATATTATCAGAACTTACCGACAACCTGAGGGCAAGCCATAACGAAAGCTCACACTGGTGCAACAAAACATAACTAAAGATCAAACTTGACTTCAAACTTATAGACATTTTGAGGACACCATATACACACACGAGATACCCCTGAATGAACATAACCAAATACTTTCAATTCGTCAGCCTTACAACTGTTGGAGCCCAACCATGTGAATTTGAGAAGATCTCGCGCATCAGCAACTTGATCTTCTCGACACCCTCTTGAAGACTTTTTTAACCTTAGGTTTCCTACAACATCGCCCAACAATTAAGCATATTAATCTGGAACACTAGTTAGTTAATTAAATGGACTGAGTCGATTTGCATCTACTGTTTGGAAGAAAAAAAACCTAGATCATTCGATCAGCAACCCATTTACCGGAGAGAAAAACTAGGGGCAGTGAGGCGAGAGGCGCTTTTGTCCACAGCCACGGCCATACCATGCCAAAACGGGGCCTTGGGCCGTGCCGATCGAATCCGCCACGTCCGCATCCGCGACCACGAGAGCGACCGCCGGAGCCAAAGCGCTCGTGTCCCGGCCACATCCCCGGCGAGAACACCCCCCCCCCCCCCCCCCCCCCCCATTCCTCCTCCGGCCTCCTTCCTCCCTTCGCCCGTCGCCGCTATATAAGTACCTCTCTCGCACCTCCCAAGCCGACCACAGATACAGCCGAACCTAGCCACCGCATTCGCAGATACTAGGCACAGACACGCGTACGCCATTGCCATTGCACCTCCCTCTTCCAGATTCCAGCCGCTTCGTCTCCTCGCGCCTGGTGCCTCCTTCCGCAAGGGTTTGCTGTGTATGTATGTGTTTTACGGCGCGTATCTGTTTCCTTTTTTTTGGTTTTGATTTTTGTTTGTGGAAGCTGTGTTCTGAATGCGTGATTGATTTTGTTGGTGCGAGCAGGCACGATCGGTGCGTCGATTTGTTGATGGCCATCTAAATTGAGGAGATTGTTCCGCGCGAAGAGAGGGGAAGGGATCGACCGATCGAGGGAAGGAAGGAGCCGCCGAAGAACACACGCGGTAACCAATCTACTCTATTTCTAGCGTCTTGTTCGAAACAGAATTATACTCATTTTTATTCAGAAGAATTGCGTTGCGCTTGGCGTGTCTCTATGGGCTTTCATTTTGGATTCACCCAAGTTCTTTTCATTACACTGGAACACCTTTCTGATCGATGATTTTTTCGAGCGAAATTTCGAACACCTTTTTCTGATTAATAATGCCAGAATCCTTTTCACGCTCCCACTGTCTCGTCAAACTGCATTTTGGCCATGGTTCACAAAATCTTAGGAGTATCACTAGGAGGATAGGCTATCCTCCTGAGTTAGGGGATGCTTTCTTAAGTTTATTTAGGAATTAAGAGAACCATGATACTGACAAGAGAAGCAGAACACCTTGTTTTCCTAGAGCAATTTTAGTTTTCTTGATGTGTCACCCTCGGCCTCTCTTGGTCGTTTACTGGTTCACTTTCCTGTAGTACACTAACGAGAGTACATAACGAAAACAAGGAAAACAACTGCACCTTTCTAGTACACTGCTATGTGGGTGATCTATTTCTTCCGAATAGGCACGTGCTTTGCGAGGCCTATCAGCAAAGGAATTCTGCCTACTTGCACAAGGAGTGCCATACGAAAGGTGCCTAGCTCTTGGGAGACCTTTGAGACATTTATTATATGTTTCTGAATCCTCAGTTGCCCTCTCCAGGGTTTTTGTCCGGTTATGTCACTAGACGATTCTGTGCCATCTTGCTACGTGTCCCATCCTTTTTTGGAGCTGTCTCAAATATCTTAAACCTTTTTTCCAGACATGTTAACATTATCTTAGGTTCTCCACTTATTAAAAGCTACTCCCTCCGTTTCACAATATAAGATGTTTTAGACTTTTTCCACATTCACATGTGTACACATGTATCTAGACATGTTTAGTGTATATGTACACTTAGTTTGGTCTGAATCTAGACAACATGTGTATCACCTAAAACATCTTATATTTTGGAACGGAGGGAGTATGTCTTTTGTCCATTTAAGCACTGACATGTCTGGTTTTGGCACTTCCTGTGTGCATTTTGTCTTAAGCTCGACAAGATCTTTTGCTGAAAGCTACGTATTAGCAATGTATGACTATCTCAATTTCCGACACTTGAACCAATAAGCTGGCTGGTGATCCGAAGTGTTAACTGAATCAAAGTACTGTACTTGAGTTGATTGGTACTACCCTCACTACTGTGATGCTAACAATTTTGTTCTATTTTATTTCAGGTAGTGAAACGCCAAGATGGTTAATTTCGGGAAGATATTGGTGTCGGATCAATTGGAAGAGTGGAAAGAGTATGTTGCTTTGCTACTCCGAAATTATCGAGTTCCCTCACATTTCACTGTTATGACTACATCGACTAGATATGCATAAACTAGGCGTTACAGTTTTATTTGACTAGATATGCATAAACTAGGTATTACAATTTTTTAATATTTAATCAGATAAGCTTGTTTGGTGATGATGTGGAATCTTATGACTTCTTTGTTTACTATTTCTAGATACTACATTAATTACAAAATGATGAAGAAAAAGGTAAAACAGTATGTCCAGCAGACACAAAATGGTGGAAGAAACCATGAACAGGTTCTTAAAGAGTTCTCAAGGATGCTTGACGATCAGGTAAAACTCCGCTGAGTTGCTGATGCATTCCTTTAAACCATAAATGTTTATCTTTTTGTTGCCTCACACCATGTGTGTCCATATATGTTTCTTCGTTTGCAGATAGAAAAGGTTGTGCTCTTTCTACTGACACAGCAAGGTCATCTTGCTAGCAGGATCGAGAAATTGGGAGAACAGCGTGCCCTACTTACGGAACAGTCCGATATATCACAAGTTTCTCAAGTGCGAGAGGCTTATAGGCAAGTTGGGCTTGATCTTGTGAAGCTCCTTAGATTTGTCGATATGAATGCTACTGGAATCCGTAAGATACTTAAGAAGTTCGATAAGCGCTTCGGCTATAGATTTACGGACTATTACGTCTCAACTCGTGCGAACCATCCTTATTCTCAGCTTCAGCCGATCTTCAAGCAAGTGGTAATGTCAATTTCTTGCATCTTCAATTCATATGTGTGGCTTTAGTGCATTGGTTTTGATGGTGTCTGTCCTTGATTGAGTCCCTTGATCCTTCATCATCTTTTGCACTAATGATGAAGTTGTGAATGCAGGGTATTGTAGCTGTTGCTGGTGCTTTAACACGTAATCTCGCATCCCTGCAAAATCACCAAGGAAGCTTTTCGTCGATCTATGACCACCCATCAATTACCTTGAAGGTCTCTTCTGGGTCTTCTGCTGGTTCCGTAATCAGACAATATTTCTCATATCCTCTAACAAAGGAAATCTGTACTCCTTTTCTGTATGTGCAGGACCCTGTCATAGAACAAATAAATCATTCAGTACAGAAACTCACGCACTCCACAACCTTCCTGAAATTCCTCGGGCAACACGCGCTCATTGTTCCACAAGATGTGCAAACTAGCTCAGACGAACTTGTCGATGACCAGAGCTACCATTTCATGTCGCTGATGCTCAACCTAGTGAACACATTTCTCTACATGGTGAACACATATATCATCGTTCCGACAGCAGATGACTATTCAGTGAGCCTTGGCGCAGCGGCAACCGTCTGCGGTGTAATTATCGGGTCAATGGCTGTTGCCCAAGTGTTTTCTTCAGTTTATTTCAGTGCCTGGTCGAATAGATCGTACTTCAGACCCCTCGTATTCAGCAGCATCATGCTGTTTTTAGGGAACCTGCTGTATGCTTTGGCGTATGATCTGAATTCCATAACTGTTCTCATACTTGGACGGCTACTCTGCGGGTACGTATTTATTTTCGACTCTCTAATTTACTTGTGTCATGTTCAGTTTCTGCTTTGATAGGGTGCAATATCGTAAAATGTTTTTTCTGGACGGTCACATTGGCAACACTGTGTTCAGGTTGGGTTCTGCAAGAGCTGTGAATCGTCGGTATATCAGCGACTGCGTGCCTCTCAAAATCAGGCTGAAAGCCTCTGCAGGATTTGTCAGTGCTAGTGCACTTGGAATGGCCTGCGGTCCTGCACTTGCCGGTTTGCTGCAGACAGAGTTCAAGATCTATGGAGTCACATTTAATCAGAACACCTTGCCTGGATGGGTCATGTGCATTGCTTGGGTTGTCAACTTGATTTGGCTGTGGATTTCATTTAAAGAGCCGGATCACATCACTGAAGAAAATGCAGCCAACACGCAGTCAACTGATTCCGGTAAACTAACTCCCTTAATTTAAGTTCTTTTTTTTTGGAACAATATTTACTAGCAACTCTTGCCATGGTCACAAAACTTATTTTCTGGGCGCAGTTGTTAAGTTAAATTGTTTGTCATAACAGGCCATCGCCCAAGTGATAATTTGGAGGATGGTTTATCACAGCCTTTGCTCATAGAGGCAATGGAGACGCAGGATGAAATGTAGAGGATAATGACGATAAGGAAGAAAACACTAAAGAGTGCCATAAGCCAGCAACATCGCTTGCTGCAGCATACAGATTGCTCACGCCCTCTGTGAAGGTTTCCCCTCATCATCCCTTGAATCTGATCATTTTTTGCTGTTGGGTGTACCAGCTTCGTTTGCATCGGCTTACATACATGTTGCTGTTCACGATATATCAGGTGCAGTTATTGATCTATTTCATGCTCAAGTTCACAATGGAGATTCTACTCTCGGAGTCGAGTGTTGTCACTACGTTCTATTTTAACTGGTCCACGGGTAATGTGGCCATCTTTCTAGCTGTTCTTGGGCTGACAGTTCTTCCGGTCAATATCATCGTCGGAAGCTACGTTACCAACTTGTTTGAAGACAGGTAACTCGTACGCTCCTTACACTGTAGGTGCTAGAGCGATTCTCGTTTGAAGTGCCACTGTAATTCTCATATTTTCATCCCCTTTCTTTCTTCCCTGAAGGCAAATTTTGCTGGCGTCTGAATTCATGGTCCTGATCGGCATCGCCGCGAGCTTCCATTTCACCTCTAGCTACTCCGTTCCACAATACGTCGCATCGGCTATCATCACGTTTGTGTTCGCCGAGGTGCTCGAAGGTAAGAACCTAACTGTTAATCTACCCAACGTGAAGTCTGAATATGGCGAGGCGCCCGGAAACTAGCATTGCCTTGATTTCTGACCTTGTCTGAATGAACATCGCAGGGGTCAACCTGTCCCTCCTTTCCCGGGTGATGTCGTCGAGGCTTTCCCGGGGCACCTACAACGGCGGGCTCCTCTCGACGGAGGCTGGGACGCTGGCCCGTGTCAGTGCTGACGTGACGATCACCGCGGCGGGGTATCTGGGGCAGAGCCAACTCTTGAATGCCACCCTGCTCCCGTCCTTGGTCATCTGCCTAATCTCCATCGCCGCGACATTCGGCACTTACAACAGCCTATATTGAGGGATGATTCCATCGACGACACCGATCATTGTATGCGGGACAGCAAGCTGCTGTCTGAAGCTTTGCAGTGACGCTGTAGATGTTAGGCCGTCGCTGCTTCTGTCATGTATGGAAGCTTGTGGCAAACGAGCTACCAGATGTTGTAGCAGTCACACGTCAAATAAAAGGAAAGAACCGATCCATCCAGTCCAATGCTCCAAACAACAAAATGTGTACTAGTCTGGTCAGAAAGCCAGTAAGGTAAAAAGGCACCGCGTTCAGCAAGAAGCGTGCAGAGATCCGGAGAAGAAAGCGCCACGGCAAAGTTTTTTTTTTTTTTTTTTTGAAATTAGCGCCACGGCAAAGTTAAGCGAAGGCAACGGGTGGGTTTTGCCGTTTCGGTGGTTAGGCTTTCTTTCCGCACGCTCCTGGCATGCTCACACCGTTGCTTGATGCATTCAAGCTTGTAACAGAACATTTCTATAAAAAAAAAACTTGTAACAGAGCAGGCCTTAGCTATTGCCGATTTTTACAGGTCTCATTATCGTAGCGTGCTTGCATCTGGTGTTGAAACTGGGGGGCAATTTGGGTAGGATCTAACATTAGATCGGATTTATGAGATCACTTTTATTTAATAGACAAAACATGTTCAAATATTCTCAGAAAAATTCACAACACTCATCCATGTTATATATGCAATGCCAAAAAAATTCTTCAAATTCGACCTAGACTAAGAGAGATAAAAAAGAGAAACTTTGGTTCGCCTCATCCATGAGGAGATTGCGCAGCGCGCATACGCCTTCACCGATGACTCGGGAGACCGGAGTACCTAGGCTCTAGATGGCCCCTTCTTTTCTCTTTTTTCTCCGGACTTAGGGCAAAAACCGATGTAAATTCGTTGTTTCCTTCTAATCCAATGGCAGAGCGTCTACCTTTTCCCCTCAAAAAATAGTGTGAACAACTATTTACCAAAAGATGGCACAATTCACAATATAATTTGGACACGATGTTTTGGCTCATAGAAATACACAACATCATTATACAGGAAATGCATTTTAAAAACATTTTAAAATGTCAAAAAAAATCAGAAATAAATTTCAGGTGTATCTCTAGACATTTTATGTTGGCACACAAAGTTTCACGAAAAAATAATATTTTCTGCTCTTTATAAAAAGACAATTTCGGTGCTTCAAAATGACTTTTTTGGAGACATTTTTTTTGTCTTTTTTAAAGTTGTTACAAAAAATATCTTTTTTGGCAAAATTTTGTGTGTTAACATTAAATGTCCGAATATACATCCGTTTATTTTGGAAAAAATTACATTGCAATTTTTTTTTCCAGAATAGGAGCATCTAGTCCTGCGATCTAAAATAGATTTCAGTGTAATTTAGCTTTTTGGTTTTTATAATTGCATGGTCGACACAAAGTAAACAATTTTAATCTGTTTTCTTAACATAAGCTGGGCCTCGAAGGACCCAGAGAGTTTTTAATTCTTTCAAAGCGGTGGAGGTACAAAGCTCAACAAAGAACTCAAGAAAATTCAGTTTACAAACAGGTCACTAAAACAAGGAGGACCCTAACTCTAGATCTAAGATTACAGTTGGGCCTTGAAATAACCTTTGCCGAGAACGTGCCGGACACCGGCGACGGAACCAATTGGGGCGACTGGAACGCCACGCCTCCTCGCACCGGAGGAAGGAGAGATAGACTCCAAACCGAGAACATACTGCTCCCAAGTCCCATTCGGCAACCAAGCCGAGAGATAACAGGAGCAACAAGGCTCAACTTGGCCGCCTTTCGGCCATTTGGCAAAATCTTTAAGGCCAGCAGAAGCCCAAACCTTGTCGTCGATGTTGGAGAATCACAACCCAGTTGCAGGAACTGGAGCTTCTCTTTGATCTTCCCAACCTCGACCGCCACAGCAGCTGCAAGGAAAGATGAACAAGAGGGGAACAAGGGGACCTCCATTCAGATCAACTAAGGAGACCACCTGACTCAATCGTTGGTGTTTGGTCCCTACGTGTTGAGAAAAAAGAAAGAGAGGCGGCGGCCTAGGGTTTCAACTCTAGCCGTCGCCGCCGCGCCATCTGCATCTTCATCGTCGCCTTCGTCTAAGAATTGACGGGTCCTCACCTCCTCTAGGTGCCGCTCTGGCACTAGGAGGGGTGGGGACCTCGGACCTGCGCATGGCGCTATACAAAGGTTATTAATGTTAGAGCTTGGTTTTGGTTGTTGCCTTTTTCGTCAATGGAGATGGCATCGTCTGCAATAAGTGATCTTCCGCACTTCGTTCGTCGGCGAGATCTCCTTCCCGACGTCAATGGTGGCTTTGGAAGATCAAGTTTGTGTAGGTATGGTTTTTCAGATCTTGCTTCGCCAGATCAATCTTGGATTGTTTCTCATGGTTGCCGCGAGGAGGTTTGTCCTCGCATTATCTATTCCGGCTACTACGTCTTCGGCAATGGTGATTCGTTCTCTCGGCTCCCAACGACGTCGACAAAGTGGCTCGGTTATTTGTCCCTGGAATATCGGTGGTGGTGCTCTTGCCGATGTTGCTTGATTATTTAATGGCTGCGTGCGTGCACAAAGCCTTGACATTGCGGCTCAAAATTAAAAGGGGAGAACCTTCGTTGGTATTTACAGGTCTGTGGTTTGGTGTTTTTGGCGTTGTTCTACGGCTGCCTTCAGAAAAGTACAAGATTGTGTCATGGAAGAAGAAAGAGATTGAAGATCTCATAGATTTGCTCGTCTCTTTTAGTATTGTTTTTGTAATCGATGTAATCGTGTACTCTTTGCTGATTTAATATATATGAAAAATTCAAAAAAAAATAAGTAAGGAGACCACCAGACGAGCTTACTGAAAAACCAAGGCTCAGATCCGCGTCCGTCAGCTTGACTCCACATAGAGCCACTGGAAGACAAGTTGAACAGTGCTGCTCGGAAGCGCCGAGGCGAAGCCTCTACTCGACATCATGCAACACTCCACATGGAATGTGCAGCGTGAAGACTCCTCTCCCATGCTCACTAAAATGTACATACACAAGCAAACTAGAATCTACTGTATTTTGTTACATTGGTGATTACTCTAAGCAAAATTGTTTCAATACCTAGTAGACAATTTTGACTCGATAGACAATTTGACTTGCTAGACAATTTTGGCCATGGAAAAAGTAGTGTCACTGGTTCAGTTTATACTCTACAAGTTTCTATAATGCTACTTACTTAATCATACACTAGAAACTGCTACTGATACATTTGTTAGATCAAACTCTTACGGATCTTTAGTTCTTTACCCAATAATACTTATGCGCATCGTAGGAAAAATAGTTCTAGTAAATAGCTTGTTACAAAGTACAACTTATTTTCAATGAAATACAGTACAAACAAAAACACACAAACTAATGTTTGGTAATATTGATAGATATGTGGTTAAACTATGCAAAAAATAGAAAATTATATACTTGTAATACTATAACATGCTAAAAATAAGCCCACATAAGTATAACAGTTCACTATAAATTGTAATAATTTTTATTCGCCGACCCAAATTTTTATTGCACCGAGCCTGGGCGGAGATTAATGTAAGGGGTGGGGGTGATGAGATTGAGAAAATTCCAAGAAAGCGGAGAATAGGGAATTATTTCTCATTGCAATCGCGATGATGTATAAAAAACATGCGATTTATAGCATGACCGTAAACAACGTACGTGATTGGAAACACTAGCCCATTGCACAAGCCTAACTTAGCAGCTAGTACACGCTGCAAGGCCGCAACCTCTACAATGCAGCGGGTGGGCTCTCCATTAGGTTCTTCGTCCAGAACCTTGGTTGCTTATTTTGCCTCCTACGACATCTTCCCCACCTCCCTCTGGCTGCTGGCCAGCCTTCCCTCTTCTGCACAAGCAAAACAAATTAAAAGGTGAAGATTCGAACATGCAACTAGCAAGATAAAATAGGGATTTTAGGACCACGGACATGCTCCTCAAACCCACATGTTGCAGTGATGTGGTTGTGAGCCAAATCTCCGAACATGCAGCTAGCAAGATAAAATAGGGACCTTAGGACGACAAACATTCGCCGCCACCTCACCATCTGATAGCTCCAATTCTTACCACATTTTTAGAGATGTTTTCCATGGGTTTTTCTTCAAGTTTATTCATATTTGCTCTCTAAACCAAACACCCAAATGTTTGGAGATCTTTTATTTTTATGTGACATTTAGGAATTATACACTTTAGGAAGGAAATAAAGTCATATCTGGAATATTGGGTGCGAATCAAGCATTTTCCTAATGGGTTATTTATTTTCATTCCCCATTTCGCTTAGTTTTCCTTAGTTGTGCCCTACTAGCTTACCTTTCCTCAGTTTTGCCCTACTTCACTCTATCGAGGCTTGCGGATAGTCAAGCGGTCGTTCGGTCAGGTCAACCTCATTTGACCATTATTGCGCTGACAACTTTGATGGGTCGACCCAAATTGACTGCGGTCTCTCCCGCTGTTGAGTCACGCGTTGTGGAATTTAGTCCCACATCGATAGTTTGCAGGGTGCACGTCCATCTTATAAACCTGAATTTGCGATGACTATCGTTAGCATTGAATGAAGTGGGCGGCAAAATCAGGCCCGGCCCCCCTTCATTCAATGCTAATTTTTTATCAATGGTTGTGGAGTCACACGGGGTGGAATGTTTAGTCCCACCTTGCTAGTTTACCAGTTTATGCTTGTGATATAAATATTCCAAATGTGATTATCTTGTTTAGAGATGACTAGGATAAGTCTATTTGACTTCAGAATGGCCCCAAGATAAAGACTGACATTTTTTATGGATGTTTAGATAAATATTCCCCGAAATTAGAAATAATTCGTTGATTAAACATGATCAACATTTAATTTCTTCTATTTAGAGATAATTCGACGATTAAGACTAAAATTATAATTTGAAACTGAAATTAAGAAACTATAATATTCATCGATTAGTACTTGTTCTTCATTACAAAAGTACTAGTTCTTGCGATTAGACTAAACTAATGATTACAAAGGTACTAGTTCTAATCCTACTTCATCTGCCTCTACCTCTTCGTCGGCAGTGCTGCGCCTCGTCCTCATCCACGTCATCGACGTTGTGGTCGTGGTCGTCCTCCTCCTCCTCGTCGTGGTCGTCGAGATGCTCCTCCTCGTCCTCCTCTTCCGAGGCCTCGCCTGCCTCATGCCAGGGGATGTATCCCTCCTGGTCTTCGTCGCTAGCGCGGTCTCTAAGAACATCCTCGTTGCGCCACCAGTCTGAGCCGTCGTTCGCCATTGCTCGCTCAGAGAGGAGTGTGGTTTTTTTGTTGGCGGCGCTCCGGAGGGAAGAAGGATGAACTGGAATGTGAACCGCGATGGGTTTTTTATCGGTGAGAACAATGTAGTGCAGCGAGTTGATCGAGGACAATTAACCGCCTTCGGAAGTAGAAGAGACATGAGAGATCGCTTCGTTTTTTGGCCAAAACCTGTGTTTGACAAGACATGACACTACGGCTTATTCGCAATGATGTTATAAAGTGACTACTATTTCAGTTGAAATTACAGGACAATAACCACGATGTTCACCGCATCATCTGGACCATCTTGACGCATATTGTCCACTTGTCGAACAGTTGACATGCATTGTTGGATTGGTCAAATTTACTGCAACTGAAAATAATATGATCCATCTAAACATGTCACGACCATGTTGGACACGATCTAGCGCGATAATTTGATTTTTACGGGCATACCTGCGTTCATGGCATGCCACGGAGCATGCTCTGGACGCAAACTGGCACACGGACTCGCACCAACAGTGCGCGCTCTCAGACACTAAAAATCTGAAAACAATTGTGTTGCAAGTTTATGATTTTTCTATGATACTAGTACACTAAAAAGGAATATTCCACCATGTTTTCCATTTGTGATTTGTTATCGATTTTGTAATTTTTCGATCGGTCAATGCTATTAAACCGATTTAATGAGTGGAATATAGTTACAAAGCTAAAAAATTAAGATATTTCGGGATTATGCCTCCCATATGATATAATTTGTGTGAAAATTATGAGAGGTCAATTTTCAATCTTATTTGTGGTATCTACTTCACACAAAATGAGGATTTTGGCACTAACGTTTTATAGAAAAAGAACAATTCAAATAATCTCGTAATCTTGCAAGGAGAGAGGTGGATGGGCCAAGAACAAAAGTGGTGTATATAGGCAGGAGAGAGATAGATTGTGTCGGATTATTGATCAACTAGATGTCAAGGTCGAAACTCATTCCCTAACTAATGTGGAACGGACACTTTAAGAAGGGCATCCCTTAGTTTGGAGAAACTCCGAAGGGAGAAAGAAATTAAATGGGCGCAACGGGCTAAAGTGAAATTTATTCAAGAAGGGGGAAGTAATACGAAATACTTCCACCTCATTGCTAATGGTAAACACCGTAAGAAAAAATCTTTTAGTTAGAACAAGATGTGGGGACAACTGTAGGACAAGATAATTTAAAACTGTACATCACAAATTACTACAAAAAATTATTTGGAGCACCGGCACCGAGTAATTTTTCCTTAGATGAGTCTTTGAATGAGGATATACCGAAATTATCAGATGAGGAAAATAGCATCCTGGTTGCGGATTTTACTTCTAATGAGGTATATGGTGCCATTATGCAAATGGAACATCATAAAGCTCCAGGACCAGATGGGTTTCCTGCTGAGTTTTATCAATTGTTTTGGAATGTTATCAAGGATGATCTAATGGCAATGTTTGTAAAGTTAAAAGCAGGAGAGCTTTGATCTGTACAAATTAAACTTTGGTATAATAACCTTGCTGCCTAAAAAGGAGAATGCGGTTCAAATTCAGCAATACCGGAATATTTGTTTGCTCAATGCGAGTTTCAAAATCTTTACGAAGGTTGGAACAAATAGGATTTTGGTGTTGTTGACAAATTTGTAAAACCGACCCAAACTGCTTTTATGCCAGGGAGGCATCTAAAGATATAAACGGTGAGACCCATTAGAGGCTCCTCAGCGATTTAGCCTTTCTGGCCGTCCGATCCTCCCCGCTCCGTGCCTCCGCTCCGTCCGATCCCTGCCGGCTCCTCGAGTCGGAATGAATAGGGATTTGCAAAGTCGGTAACCGTACCAACCTTATTGCACCCACTCTCGCTGACATCCGACATGGATCACCGTTGTAGCCCGAGGGCCCGCCCGTCGGCCTCATGGTTCGTGTTTAATCGGTGTGGCGGAGTGGCGACAGTGCCAAAGATTCCAAGCGTGTTCCTCCCATTGGTTGGTTTTGTTCATTTACCATTCTAGGTTTTAGGGAGTGCATTGCGTGTCCGTCCGGGAGAGTGATCATGCTACGTGGTTCCTCTCCCCTCTCCCTCGCTGACCACGGGTCCCTCCCTCTCCTTGGCCCACATGTCGGTTGCTCGGGACGTTGCATCGCCGATGTTTCCCTTGCGTGCGTCGCCGATGCGTCTTTTCTATAGTCAAGTGCTTATTTTCTACAGTACAATGGGGCACGTTCGGTATTTAGCAGGATCGACACTGTTCGTGATGTCAGCTGAAAATCGGGCCCGATTTCACCGTCCTACATGGCGTCTTTCCATTCGTCGGCGGGTACGTTGCACTGTGCTGGTAGTCAGAAGGCCCGATTTCGCATCACGCTGGCGGCTCGCCATTGGTTGCGAGTGGTTACCGACCAAAATACAGTGCTTCGGGGAACGGGATATATAAGTTGTTTTCTGGATCGGATGATTACTGCAGCTCTCATTTCCCCCTTCTTCTTCCTCTCCTTTCTTACTCAGTTGTACTGTTGATGTGTGCGATATGTTCTTTTTATTGTTTGTTGTTGTGATTGTGCTATTGTGTGATTTTTGGGTGTTTAATTAGTTTAGTTATCCACGGTCCTCTTGTCGTGTAGTTTTTTCGTGTTCCCTTTTGTATTTACGATCGTTGCTTCACTATTTCGTGCCGTGTATGTGACGTGTTTTCTTTTTTGTTTTCCCCATGTTGATGCAGGTCGACTTGTTGCTGCGGATCGATCGTGTCTGCGCGCCAGCTTCGCCCCGGTTTGTATATCAGGTATTTTCCTGTCTTCTTTCGGATCGTGTTTATCCTATTGCGAATCCTTTTGTTCCTACGGATCGTTTCTTTGTACCGTCTTCCTGTCATGTGTTGCTAACAGTTTTTCTTTTGTTCTTCCGTTTTGATGCAGGCCGGTTTCTTGCTGCTTATTTACTTTTGCCGTATTTGCTTTTGATTTTTTCGTGTTATTGTATTTCTCGATTTTCTTGCGGCTGTATCGTTTTGGGCGTTGAGGTCTTTGTTACTTTCGATCGGTGCTTTGGACCGTGTTCCTGTCGTGTTGCTAGAGATTTTTTTTGTTTGTTTTTCACTACCTCTATGCAGGCCGGTTTCTTGCTGTAAATTTTACGTTCCTCGTGTCTCGGCTTACTTTTTTGTGTTTATTCTATTTCTTGATTTTTCTGTAGTCGTGTCGTTTGGGTTGTCCCAGCTTCATCCCGGTTGTAAATTCGTTCTTTTTCTTTCGTTTCTGATTTGGTTCATCCTGTTGGGAATCGTTTCGTCGGTGAGTGCGTGTGTTATTTGTGGACGTGTTTGGTTATTTTCATGGTATCTTGCTGCGGGTCCTTTTCGGTATAGGTACGTGTGTTTCTATGTCATCTTTCTATGTGCGTTCCTCTGTCGGCTTTCTATTTGTTGTGTCTATATTCCGTGCAATTGTGTTTTACCTTTAATTGGTTATTTTCTCATGTGATGCTTGTCTGTATCAGAGTTACCGAGCCGGCGAGCGAAAATCGGCGGGACTGGCTTCTCTGTTTTACTGGGCATTGACCCCGCCGACTCCCTGAAGTCGGCTAGACTGGTCTTCTATGTTTACTGTGCATCAACCCCGCCGACTGCCTGAAATCGTCGGGACTGGCCGTCTCCGTTTTGTTGTGCATCTACCCCGCCGACTCACTGGAGTCGGCGTGACATTCGTTTCTCTGGCAACTCAATGGAAAATAAAACTGACATGATAGTACGTGTCGGTGAACATGAACAAATTAGTGGATCCACGGTTTAACCGTTACGAGAAAACAACGGAATTTTTTCCTTGGATTGTCTGACTATTTTCTTTGTAGGTCGTCAGTTCGTTGGATGGATCTTCGTTTCGTGGGTCTGCTTGGAGATTTTTGGCCTTGGAGGTGCCCGCCGGTTCATATGTTATGGCAGTTCAATCTGTTTTTACATTACATTGCTTAAGGTTGTTGTATTTTTATTTTGCGTTTGTCATGTGTTTGTGCTCTGTTTTTTTCCTGTTTGTGTGGTGGGTTTGCCTATATTTCTGTCCGTATGACGTGGTGTGTCTGACCTATCTTTCCGTGACGCCCGTGTGTGTCACATTTCTTAAATGGCCGCTGCTTGTGATTTAGGGGTACACTATATAGGCCTTTTCTTTATTTCTTTCGGTGTTGGCGTTATCCTTTGATGCCTATACGGATTAGACTACATAACAACATAAAGATGTTCCAACGACGATGGTCAAACTTGGTACTCTGTCTTGGTCTTATCCTTTTGTCTTCATGGGTTGTGGGCGTGTCGCTTGGGCATCACCTGCTGATGAGGACATCGCTGCTGCTGGATTCAACTGTCGCTCCATCAATATCAGCATCATACAATCAGTTTCGCGACCCACGAACAAGTTTTTAAGCTCATGCATATGGGCGTCTACACATGCAGCTAATCCATGGAAATACTCCTGGTGGTGGGCCCTAGTGCATGCGTGGTGGCAGGCCCAATTCAATGTGCACCAACGTGAAAGCAAGGAGGTGGCCCAAGACCAGTACGTGAAACGCGTCTGGATCGATCCTGCCGCCGCCGCATCTGTTCACGCGCCCGTGAATAAATAGCTAGCTATACGTTAGGGTTTGCTCGGGTTTTGTTTAGAGAAGTTTAGCTCCTGCTACTTTTATTTGTCTACGCTCGTAGCGGCTAGTGCGACCGTCAAGACAATCTTTCGGAACCCCAATTTTTGTCTTTGAGATTATTATTCATCTAGCATATCCGCAATTTCAGATTGCTTACGCTATTGTTTTCTTGCTTGTTCTTCGATTTGCATGCAGGAAAAGTCCTTCGTGGACAGGTTGATCGTGTCGTTGGCTCGGTCGATAACATCGCGGAGTTGGTTCAGCGATTGCCGTGGATATCAGTCGTGTACGGTTCTCCCTGTACGGTTGGTAGCCGAATCGTGAGAGTCAAATCCTCTCCAAATCGTAGTTATCCTCTCTCATCGAAAGATCGGGAACCCTAGAACACATCAAGTGGTATCAGAGCTACAGTTGATCGGTGAGAGATTTACAGTTTTTGATAGATTAGGTTTGTTTCATTACCTACAGTCCACTAAAAAGCCAAAAAAATTAGTAGATTAGTTCATCCTTTCACCTATCTTTTTTTAGCCGCAGCAATTTTTGCATTAGTATTTGCATCGTTGAATTTTTGGTTGCATCCATCCTAGATCTAGTGCTGGTTTAGATTAGTTTGGGCTAGAATCATCTACTAGATCACACCATTTTTTTTTTCCTACCCGACGCGTCACTCGATCTATCTAGTTTCGTCCATAATCTCCGCTGCTATTCATCTGTTAATCTGAAAAGTACAACAAAAAAAATATCAAGTTGATTTGCGCCTGTTCGTAGTGCTTCCGCCTGATCACTCCCGCCCACACGCCGCCGCGCACCATCTGTCTGCCGTGCGATCCGCCACCCACGTACAAGCACTCCGGCCACGTCCTACCGTCTCTGTGCCGTTTTCCTGCATTGCACACATCGCTGCCAAACACCACCGCTACCGATTCTTGTTACTTGATCGATTCTGTTGGCGCGCAGGCAGCAACATACACGAAGTCTAGCACCACCCGTTCCAGCAGCTTTTTGTTTCAGCAGCATCCGATCTTGTGTAAAAAATAAAAATAAAAAATTCTGCTCCATAGTAACCGGCTTGTTCAAAAACGAGAAAAGAAGCAAAAAAAAAAAAAAAAAAAGAGAGAAAAGAAGCAAAAAAAAAAAAAAAAGGAAACAGGCCGGCTACCATCCTAGTGAGTTTTGTTTGGCTGTCACGAGAGTTCTCGTACTGGACAACTTCTGTTGGCTGCACCACACCCTTGTCTAAGCTATACGGAAGTATTTGTACTTCACTTATATCTAGCTGAATAGAGCTATTTGTTTTTCTCCGCTTTCCGACTCACTTGTTTCAGTATCTGGTTTAGATTGTTTTATCTCTTTCTAGTCGACTTCCAGCACTAGTTAGGAGTTTGAACAATTTTTCAACTTTGCATTGCTTTTGCTAAATTGTGCCACTGAATTGTGAGTTGAGGAAACCATACCCAAGCTACACTTTTCTACCAATCAGTTTACAGGGTCCGACATTACTGATTCCTGGTTATCGCTCCATCCAATCTTCATTGATAGTTTGAAGCCAACACCAGTGTGCCGATCTGCCACCTGTATCATTGGTAAGAACAAGTAAGAACTTGATAGTAAGCCTGATTTTGTGAGTAATTTTTTCCCACCACGTCCTAGTAGTTGAGAGGGATCATACTATTGTGGTTTTTTTTCCTCTCTTTGTGCTAACCATGGCAGGGGATAAGCTTACACTTGAGGGCCTCACCGAGGACGTGAAGGTCACCAGCGAGCGCCTTGCTCAACTCGAGGGCGCACAGATCGCGACCGAAGGGAGACTCAAGGCCATCGAGGATGCACAAGATGTTTCCAATACACACCTACAAGATATCTTGGCCCGTCTTGACGAGTTGCGAGCTGCACCTCCCGTCGACAACACTGCTGCTACTCGGCATTCCACCGGCGGCCTCACTGCTTCACGAGCTCGGCGTGTGGCCTTCGGTGACCCACAACACCCTGCGAGTGCCACCGATACCGGCAACCATGATGAACAAGGAGACAACTATGAGGAGTATGCCGGTGACACCGAGGCTGACCATCGAGTTAACCATAACAACACTCGTGATCATCGACAATTGCGCTTCAACCGTCACGGTATGGGAAGAGATCCACACCGACATGAGGTTCGAGGCATTGACCACTCTACTGCTAAAATTAAATTCACAATCCCTGCTTTTAATGGTAAATATAATCCTGATGATTACCTTGATTGGGAACTTTCAGTTGAACAAAAATTTGCATGTCATGATATTCCTGAAAATCAACGAGTTAAAGCTGCTACTAGTGAATTTACAAACTTTGCTTCTATTTGGTGGAGTGAGTATTGTCGTACTAATGAGAATAACATACCTACTACTTGGGATACTTTAAAACGGGCTATGCGACAACGTTTTGTTCCTTCATATTATGCTCGTGATAAACTAAATGAATTGACACGTTTAAAACAAGGCAATAAAACTGTTGAAGATTATTATCAAGAACTACAAACTGGTCTATTGCGTTGTGGATTAGTTGAAAATGAAGATGCTATGATGGCTAGATTTTTAGGTGGTTTGAATCGTGAAATCCAGGATATATTGGACTATAAAGATTACAATTCTATCACTCGTTTGTTCCATTTTGCTTGTAAAGCTGAAAGGGAAGTGCAGGGACGACAGAACAAGGGACGAGGAAATTTTTCTGCAGGTCGTAGCACATCATGGACACACACTCCTGTTGTCCCGTCCGCTCGTGAGTCTACGCCGGTTGTATCCAACAACGGTACAAGTTCAGCAACTAAATCAGCCACTCCAGAACCCACGAAGAGCTCTTATTCGACCGCCTCTACGGGACGCACAAGGGACATCGAATGCCATGGCTGCAAAGGACGCGGTCACATGAAGAGGGATTGCCCAAATAAGCGAGTACTAATTGTGCGAGAAAATGGTGAGTACTCTTCCGCTAGTGATTTGGATGAAGAGACATATGGTATGCTTTCCACTAATCATGCAGGTGACGTTAATTATCCGGAGGAAATATGTGATGCTTCTATGGCGGATAAATACCCAAGTCTTGTCACCATGCGAGTACTTAATGCACGTGAGGGGCATACAGAATTGCATCAACGTCATAATCTTTTCCAAACCAAATTTGTTGTCAAAGATCATTCTGTTCGTGTAATCATTGATGGGGGAAGCTGCAATAATTTGGCAAGTATAGAGATGGTGGAGAAGCTGTGTCTCACCACTACACGACACCCCCGTCCATATTACATCCAATGGCTCAACGAATGTGGTAAGTTGAAGGTATCACGTCGCGTCAGAGTGCATTTTACACTTGGTTCCTATCATGATTATGTTGATTGTGATGTTGTACCTATGCAAGCATGTTCCTTATTGTTGGGTCGGCCTTGGCAATATGATAATAGTGTTATCCATCATGGTAGAACAAATTCATATACTCTCCTGTTTGAAGGAAACACCATTAATTTGTTGCCAATGACTCCTGATGAAATAGTCCAGAACGATAAAGCTTTAAACAAGGATAAGGGGAGGGAAGCAACACTAAAATTCAGCCAGATGCTCGTACTAGTCATTTAGAGACAAAGCATAGTATGCTTGCTATAAATTCTGAATTATGTGCATCAAGTGTTTCATCTTCTGATTTGGACATGAATTATTATATAGAAACTATGTGGTGGCGTACAAATCTTTTGTCTAACCCTCATGAGCTAATACCTTTGCAAGGAAATATATATTCTGCACCTGTTTTTGTTTTGCTCTCTGATGGGTTTCAGGTAAATGGACGCCGAGGACGGCTTTGTTTTGAAGACGGAGGGGATGATGAGGACATCGCTGCTGCTGGATTCAACTGTCGCTCCATCAATATCAGCATCATACAATCAGTTTCGCGACCCACGAACAAGTTTTAAGCTCATGCATATGGGCGTCTACACATGCAGCTAATCCATGGAAATACTCCTGGTGGTGGGCCCTAGTGCATGCGTGGTGGCAGGCCCAATTCAATGTGCACCAACGTGAAAGCAAGGAGGTGGCCCAAGACCAGTACGTGAAACGCGTCTGGATCGATCCTGCCGCCGCCGCATCTGTTCACGCGCCCGTGAATAAATAGCTAGCTATACGTTAGGGTTTGCTCGGGTTTTGTTTAGAGAAGTTTAGCTCCTGCTACTTTTATTTGTCTACGCTCGTAGCGGCTAGTGCGACCGTCAAGACAATCTTTCGGAACCCCAATTTTTGTCTTTGAGATTATTATTCATCTAGCATATCCGCAATTTCAGATTGCTTACGCTATTGTTTTCTTGCTTGTTCTTCGATTTGCATGCAGGAAAAGTCCTTCGTGGACAGGTTGATCGTGTCGTTGGCTCGGTCGATAACATCGCGGAGTTGGTTCAGCGATTGCCGTGGATATCAGTCGTGTACGGTTCTCCCTGTACGGTTGGTAGCCGAATCGTGAGAGTCAAATCCTCTCCAAATCGTAGTTATCCTCTCTCATCGAAAGATCGGGAACCCTAGAACACATCACCTGCTCTGCCAACTCCACGCGTTGGGTGGGTAAATGCATGCCAGTTGAGACCGACTTCAGGGAGCCAGCCATGAGTCAAACTTGGTACTCTGTTTTAAAAAAATTAAAAGACCAAGTGATAAAAATAAGAACCTTATCTCTTGATGTTGAGAATACCGAATCTTGGATGCTTATACGGATTAGACTACATAACAACATAAAGATATTAGTTTTTTTGCATAGTAGATGGTCTAGAGAGGAGGAAGAAGATCAGATTGGTGAAATGACTAAATTGGTACTGATTTTCTTCCCTACACGTGTGTAAAAGTGTACGTGTTTTGGCAAGATCACCGCTGGAGCTCCACTTGAAATGACTAAAATTGGTACTGATTTTCTAGACACATTTTAGTGTATAGTTAACTCTATGGAAAACCGTAAGCTTCGGGAAGTCTCGATTGCACATTCGAAGGGTGCATTAAGACGGAACCTGGAGTCGGCGGGGTCGGTGGTGCCTTAAGACGGGAACCTGGAGTCGACGGGGTCGGGTGGTGCGTTAAGACGGGAACCTGGAGTCGGCGGGGTCGGGTGATGCGTTAAGACGGAAACCTGGAGTCGGCGGGGTTGGGTGGTGCGCTAAGACAGGAACCTGGAGTCGGCGGGGTCGGGTGGTGCCCTAAGACGGAACCTGGAGTCGGCGGGGTCGGGTGCTAAGACAGGAACCTGGAGTCGGCATCTGGAGTCGGCGGGGTCGGGTGGTGCGCTAAGACGGGAACCTGGAGTCGGCGGGGTCGGGTGGTGCGCTAAGACGGGAACCTGGAGTCGGCGGGGTCGGGTGGTGCACTAAGACGGGAACCTGGAGTCGGCACCTGGAGTCGGGTGGGCCGAGTTGTGCACTAAGACGGAAACCTAGAGTCGGCACCTGGAGTCGGCTGGGTGGAGTGGTGCACTAAGACGGAAACCTGGAGTCGGCGGGGTCGTGTGGTGCACTAAGACGGAACCTAGAGTCGGCGAGGTCGGGTTGTGCACTAAGACAGACCATGGAGTCGGCGGGGTTGGGTGGTGCATTAATACGGGAACCCGGATGATGAGGAGGGTGGAGTGGTCAGTAAAGTCGGCGAGCTGGATAGAAGACGATTTTCGAAATTAAATATAGCCGCTAAGTTAGATCATTATCCTTTGGCTTTTACTAATCAAATGTTACAAAGGTTAGCTAAGAGCACTCAATTTTGTTTGGTCGATGGTTATTCTGGTTTTTCTCAGATTGCTGTTAGACACGAAGATATTTAATTATGTTCTGTTTGCTATCGTGTTTATAGCTTTGTGTTATATTTTTCATTTGATCGGCCCCTTCTTTATTTCTTTCGGTAACGTATTTATATTGGTTGGTTTCCGTGTGCCGGTTCCACCGCCCGTGAATAGTTTCTTATGTTACGTCGCTGGTCAAACACAACATTTACTGTTGGCTTTAAATGGTTGTCTGCTCGTGTATCGACAACTCTAACTTGCGCCTCCATAAGTCGGATCCCTGGAGTCGGCACTTTATGTACGTGACGATGACGTCCTTGGTTATGTAGCCATGTTCGAGACGTCATGATGCTCCTGTTTGCATGCATAAACGATATGGTTACCAACCACGGCGAGGCGGATTATACCGGGATGTACAGGCGCTCTGTGATCCGCCAGGCGTGCAACCGGACATGAACAGTGCTCGTGTGTCATCGGGTCTAACTTGCACTCATACAGATTGAGGATCAGGAACGTTTGTCAAGCCGACTCTAGGGAGCCGGCTCGACCTGACGGTGTATTAAGACAGAGATGATTCTGAGTGGTTACCCACCTAGCTGTCATTTATTATTGTGTTGCCGCGTATTGAAGCTTTGACTTTTCCTAGGATCTCTGGAGTCCACATGAATAGCGTTTGTCATCAATGTTGAGCGTACCAATCTGCAGCAACAGTAATTGGATCATGCGAACTTTCTCGACCACGACATTCATTCCTGCCTTTAAATCTCTCTCTGCTCGTGAACCGACAGGTCTTGCTCGTCCGACTGTCCCGTTGGATTTATGTTCGAGATAATTTATAACCGCGTATGAACAGTGTGACGAAGGAGGTAACTTGCATGGAAGAAAATGATGTCATTTAATTAAGTCAGACTGATTAAGTCGGCACGGCAGCCTAGCAAGGCGTATATTGTCTTGTCCGTCCTAACGCACCGTCCGACTCCCTGGAGTCGGCGTCACTAGTTCAGAATAAAGAGAAGGTTCCTAATCCTCTTAGTGGCATCTCGCTGTTGGCTCGTCTCTACAGTACGTTCATATTCGCCAAGCTGACATGTACATGGTACATACGAAGGAAGGGCCTTGCACGGAAGAAAAGGATGTCAGTAGATTAAGCCGGATCGATTAAGCCGGCACGGCCGGTTGTATGGAAGAGGTCTTCACACGTCCTAGGGTGTATAGCCTCATCGTACCATGGAACTGATCGATCTACAACGATGCCACCTCGAAAATGGAAGGAAAGACCGGAAAAAAAGACGACCACACGAGTGTATCGCAAAAGCAATGACCAACTAAAAGCACGGGTTGGGCGCGCGACGTGTGTGAAACCAGGGTGTTCTCGATGGTTGTTTATCGAGGCGTGCCTGCCGATGTTCTGCGTGTGATCCCATCGGTAGCCGTGTTCAACTTGTCGCGTGTGTATTGTCACGTACACAAGTGATAGGGACAAACAGTTCTGGTCCATGCGGTATATACATAATCTATCACTGAGCAGCGAGATGGAGCAGGTCAGTCCTGTCGACTCCGTGGAGTCGCGCATCGCCAGGCAGTGAGACGGACAAGGTCATTACTTCTGACTCCCGGGAGGCGGCCAGACCAAACATATTCTGAGTTTTATTGTTTTGTGCCTGCCGTATGCCGGCGAGTGGGAAGCCGGCGCCGACGCCTGATCGATGACGTCTTCTGCTCGCTACACCAACTTCACTGCAAGACTAAGACCACCCTCTCTCTTCGTCAACTGAAGGATGAAGTCAGCAAGACAGGGGCCCTGCTCTTTAAGCTGGCCACTGTGTCGGTTTTTGGGTGCGTTTAGTTTGCAGAGGAGGCGAGAAAATCAAGACCTATGGATGCATAGATCTCACAGGAGGGGTACGTACATGTAGTTGTTAATGCGGTGCTTACCTTGGTATTAGTGACATGTTCAACACGAAGGTAAAACTAAACCGAACAGTGCTCATATATCACATAGCCACATAGGTAGGGTTTTTTAGGTACAATTGTCCGGTAGTAGCATATATATGCATTATAGAAGATAAACAGATGCTCTAACAGGACAATTTCTTCACACCTTTCTCTAGAGATTCCTTAAGAACTCGCCGTAGGCTGCATGTTTTGCTCTGACGTGCAGCTTGCGTCTATGGTGGCCTTGACCGACGCCAACAGCATGGTCCGCCATGCTGTAGAAATCTTCCGCAGTTCGCCTTCCACAAAATGGACACCGATACCTGCCTGAACCACGTAGGTACCTAATCTCTCCATTCCGTAGTTTGTTCAGGACTTGCTGGCGTTTTGCTTCGAACAATTCATCGTCACTCCCGACGTCATCAGAATCTTCTTCCTACATATCAGAAGAACATAACAATTAACTGCAATAGTTGGGAAATAATATACAATAAAAAATACAGAATGGTTCCTCAACATGATTTCGGCAAGTCGGAGGGACCATCCATATGGTGGAACCTGAGCCGACGGTGGATAAATTGAGTTTGAGTTTGTTTTTTTGTGAATCCTACCTAGCCTTCTTGATGTAATCGACTGCTAGCAAATACTGAGATGAATCGGATGGAAGTATACTATTGCGCATTACAGCAAGATTTGTAAAAAATTGTTGCGTACTCAATTGTGGCAAGGATAGAGTATGTACAGAAATATGATAAGCAGGTCAAAATTATATAACCTAAAAAATAAGTAGTATGTACTTGGTCAATCGTATATTTAGATGCATCTAAAACAGTTCTTAATCTAGAGGAGATTGCGTTAGGTAAGTATGCAAAGTTGCACGTGAACTATTCCTTCATTCGTTTAGGATGTAACTCATCTTCCTCGCCGTTGTCAGCCTCCTCGAACGCCGGCATATCTACGGGAGCCGGTCCGTTGTTCTGGGGGCCTATCTCGTCCGGCTGCTGCAGGTGGTCGACGACGGCAGCGACGGGATCGGTCTCCTCCAGATATGCCACGGGCACGACCACGTACTCCTTCGGTTGTCCCTCGATGGGATTGACCACCGCGGTGACCACGGCCGGAGTAGCACTCACGTGGCCATTAGTGGCCGGACCTACGACGATGGCATCCTTGTCCTGCGACTGATCTGCCATGGCTTCGCCGGTTCCTCTTGGTTGTTCTATTGTCGGCGGTGGGTGTGTGACTGTGTGTGCGATAGAGAGAGGTGTTGGAGGCGGGTGTGTGACTGTGTGAGCGGACGAGGAGCGGTACTTATTAGACGTGGGCGTGGGTAGGCGATGCGTCCGACGGTTCGAGTGGCCTATGCCGTATTAACGCGTCGTGTGGGTGTTCTTGATCGTTCTTTACCGAGGCGTGCGCGGCGATGATGTGTGTGTGATCCCATCAGTCAGACGAGTTGGATTCGCTGGTACATGATTAGTAAATGTTGTGTTTGACCAACGATGTGTCGTGTCGGTCCTGTTCGTCCGCGTTCGCACGTCCGCCGGCTTACAAGTGGCTTGTATGTTCTAGAGAAACATCCTGCTGTCGTGTCATTTCGTCATTCCACCGTGGTATGGTCAACTGTTTAAAGTTTTGACCAGGGTGGGGCCTTCCTAACGTATGTATTCTGGGGTGTTATCATGGTAAACAAAAGGGAGTGAAGGAGGTTAGTCGGAACGACGTTGTGGCTGTGCCGAACGTGAGTAATAAATCTTCGTTCTCAAGTCGAGTTTACATATGGATATAATTATTTTTGTCCGTTGATTATTTGCATTGTGTATGGCGTGTCGTCAAAACAGGGCTCGGGGGGTCGTGCGCCAAGCCGCACCCCTAAATCTAGTATTCTTGAGGGGGTGGTAGTGTTACACGAAACCATTCATGAACTTCATAGGAAAAAATGGATGGGGTTTTATTCAAGATTGATTTTGAAAAGGCCTGTGATAAGGTTAAATGGCCTTTTCTACAACAAGCGTTGCAAATGAAGGGCTTTGATCAACTTTGGTGTAAGATGATTGAAGATTTTGTTCAGCTTGGTAGTGTGGGAATAAGGGTTAATGACGATATTGGCCATTTTTGTAAACAAAAAAGGGCTGCAGCAAGGAGATCCCCTATTATTTTTAATGTTGTAGCAGATATGCTTGCTATTTTAATTAATAGAGCCAGGAATGATGGACAAGTCGGCGGACTGGTGCCTCATCTTGTGGAAGGGGGTGTATCAATTTTACAATATGCCGATGATACTATTCTTTTTTTGGAACATCATTATAGAAAGCTGTTAAAATGAAGCTTATCCTTCGCATTTTCGAACAAATATCTGGTCTGAAAATTAACTTTCATAAGAGCAAGAACTTTTGTTTTGGTAAAGCGCAAGACGAGGTCAACGCTTATGAGGATATTTTTGGCTGTGAACGCGGATCACTACCATTTAAATATCTTGGTATTCCCATCCATTATAGGCGTCTGCTCAGCAGTGAGTGGAAACCAATTGAAGATCGTTTTGAACGCAAGTTTGGGTGTTGGCAAGGAAAGTTACTCTCATACAGAGATAGGCTTATCCTCATAAACTCAGTTCTCACTAGTTTACCAACGTTCATGCTCTCTTTCTTTCAAGTACCAAAAGGGGTACAGAAAAGATTGGACTTTTATAGATCTCGTTTCTTTTGGGATAGTGATCACATTAAAAAGAAGTATCGTTTAACCAAATGGAATATTATTTGCAGACCTAAGGACCAGTGAGGTTTGGGAGTAGAAGTTTTCGATGTTAAGAACAGTTATTTATTAAGCAAATGGTTGTATAAGCTTCTCAACGAGGACGGAATGTGGCAAGAATTGCTACATAATAGATATCTGAGTAATAAATCTTTGTCACAAGTGACAAGTAATCCAACGGATTCTCCTTTTTGGAAAGGCATTATGGCTGTCAAAGATGAATTTTTTTCACGTGGTCATTTTGTTGTGGGCAATGGAATGATCACTCATTTTTGGGAGGATGTTTGGTTAGGGAACATGCCTCTAGCCGTTCAGTACCCTTCCTCATTAATCTAGTGCGCCGAAAAAACGTTTTGGTTGCAACTGTGCTTGCAGCGCATCCTTTAAACATTGAGTTTAGGCGTAATCTAGTTGGGAATAATTGGGACAAATGGGTACACTTGGTGCAATGTCTAATGCAGGTTACTTTGTTGGATGCGAAAGATGTTTTTGTATGGAATCTTACTCCTACTGGTCTTTTCTCAGTAAAATCGATGTATCATGACATGTTGAATGATCAGACGGTCTTCTTGAGAAAATATATATATATGGAAACTAAAGGTTCCTTTAAAGATTAAGATCTTTATGTGGTTCCTATATAAAAAGGTAATCCTTACCAAAGATAATTTGGTTAAACGAAAATGGAAAGGGTGCACAAAATGCGAATTTTGTGACTCAATGGAGTCAATTCAGCATTTATTTTAACCTGCCCTCTAGCACGTTTCATTTGGAGAATTGTCGAATTCACCTTTGATTTACCACCATCAACCAATATCACGAATATGTTTGGGAATTGGTCGAGAGGGATGCAAAAAATAGATAAAGCACGTGTACGAGTAGGCGTGTGTGCTATACTTTGGTCCCTGTGGACGTGAAGGAATGATTTAGTTTTTAACAAGTCCAAACACATGAACTATTTGCAGGTCATCTACAAGGCTACGTCCCTACTAGGCGCGTGGTCTTTCCTCCTCCCATTGGAGCAACGGGAGGAAGTGGCTTCTGGTGTGGCCGGCTTGAGGCGGTCGCTCGGGCATTCTACAACTTAGCTGGCTGGCAGATTTTCAATAGATTAAGTGATGCATAAGTGTTTCATTCCTTAAGTTTTTCGCTGGCTAGTGTTTATCGCTACTCTTTCTGATGCATGAGTTGTAATAAGTGGAACCTGATACTTTGAAAAAGATGTAATAAAACAGCTGTGTGCATCCTCGTGATGCGGAGGCTGTGGCTTCTCCCCATTTCTAAAAAAAACTCGAAATCTTGCTTTGGCAATGTTGTTTACAATGTCAATACACATGTTTGTGCCGAGTTGTGTCATCTTAGCACGAAGCTAGCCATGGATATGGCCATGACCTTGGTTTTTGGCTTGAAAGCCATGAATCTCTATAGAAGACTAGGTTGTCAAATATTATGGTATTGCAAGTTTATGATTTTTCCATCATACTAGTGCACTTAAAGGGAAGATTTACCCAGGTTTTCCTTTTTTTATTTCCATTAGTTATGTGTTTTTTAAAACAAGCCCAAAATTGTCCATGTGACCATTCATAGCTAAGGGATTCTTTGGATCACAGGATTAAAAACACATGAATTGGAAAATCACAGGAATTTGATAGAATTGTAAAACAAAGGAAAACTGCAGGAATGTTCATTTGGATGGAATACAGGAGAAACACAGGATAAATGTCTTGATCCTGCACGAATGAGTGTAAAAACGAGATCAGAGTGGATGTTGAAATTCCTATGGGATTGGTGTGTAAGAATGCAATCCATAGGAATTTTGGAGGTATCATTCCTTTAATCCCAAGGCATTCCTTAGGAAAAAATCCTATGGATTGAAATCCTCCAAAATTCCTCCAAAACCTTCAATTCAAAGAGGCCCTAAGGGCTGAATTTTGACTTTTTCTGTGTTGTTCAGGTCCTATGTACATAATTATCGCGCACGATGCACAGGAAAAAAACGTGTGTGCTGTTGACTTTTCACAAACGATTTATCTAAAGGAAGCGTGCGCGATACCACAGTATCGCACACATTTTTCTTGGGACGCTCGTGTGCAATGCCCAGTAGGCTGATACGTCTCAAACGTATCTATAATTTTGATGTTACATGTTTGTTTTATACCAAATGCTACATGTTTTATTTATAGTTTATATCATTTTTATGCATTTTCTGGGACTAACCTATTAACAAGATGTCACAGTGCGAGTTCCTGTTTTCTGCTGTCTTTTTGTTTCGGAAAAGTTAGTAAGGAAATATTCTCGGAATTGGACCAAACTTTACGAAGCCCAGTTTTACGAAAACACAAAGACGGAGTCCAAAGGGCAGCCGAGGTGGCGACCCAGGGGGGCCCAGACACCACCTCAGAGCGGTAGAAGGTGGGGCCGCGTCGTGGGGGGGTCGCCTAGCCTCCTCGGTTACCCCCTCGCGCCGCCTCTTCGCCTATATATACTCCATCCTGAAAACCCTAAAGACCCAAAAACAATTTCTCGAAAAGTTCCGTCATCGCCAACCCTTGTTCGGGAGTGTTCTGAAGCTCTTCCCGGCACTTTGTCCGAGGGGCAGATCTTCACCGGAGGGCTCTACACCGCCATGCCTGCCTCCGGAGTGATGCCTGAGTAGTTCTCAGTGGACTACGGGTTCATAGCAGTAGCTAGATGGTTGTCTCTTCTCCTTGTGCTACCATGTTTAGATCTTGTGAGCTGCCTAACATGATCAAGATCATCTTTATGTAATGCTACATGTTGTGTTTGCTGCGATCCGATGAATTCTGAAGTTATGATCAAGTTTGTTCATCTATCTATATGTTTTATTTATGATCCTGCATGCTCTCCGATGCTAGTGGTTGCTTTGGCCAAGTAGTTGCTAGTGTCTCCAAGAGGGGGTATTTATGATAGATAGTGAGTTCATGTCTCCGGTTGCACAGGCTCGAGATGACAGAAACGACTAAGCCTCTGCATGTGCTGTTGCCACTAGGGAGAAAACAACTGTGCTATGTCTACGTGTCATATACATTGTTTACATTACACACTTTGATTATTGCAATTATCGTTGCTTGCAACTTAATACTTTCTGGAGACACGGATGTTATCCTGTGGTGGATTATTAGTCATAGATGCAGCTAGCAAGCGGTCTATGTATTTTGTTGTATGCCTGATACCCACAAGTATAGGGGATCGTTGAAATCTTCAATGTGTAAGTATAGTATCGATCCCACGAGGAGTAGAAGGTATAAGTATTTATCCTCTCAAATAAGAGTGTCACTTCTCTTATTATCTATGCACTAGACAAACTAAAATGATTAAATGATGCAAGTGTTTTTGGGTTTTTGGCGTAGAGTTTGCAATAAAGTAAAAAGCTGAAAATAAAATATGACAAGTGAAAGCTCTCAAAGAGAGAAAGCCAATCCTCTATGCAGCAAGAGGACAAGCTCAAGTGTGTGTTTCTTATAAGTGGAAACGTTCCCAAGGGCTACCTAGACTTCATGGCATAAATATTTCTAGAACAACAAGGTAAACATTTTGTCAAGTTTTAATCTTCTTTGGACGGAGCCATATTAGGAAAGCTAAATAAATAAACTAAACCCCTTATGATGGTTCTTATGGCCAAGTAAATGACTGCACAAGAGTTATTAAGACATAGAGTCCCACCATAGCCTTAAACTCTAAGGTCCCCGATACTAATACCCTCATAATGCAACTTCATGACTCGGTCTCAGGTTTACATGTCCTCCCAAGTCTCCCTCACTCCATTACACTACGGTGTTCTCCTATGAGCCCATATAGGTGAAGTGATGTGCAGTCGACGTTCGCACAACACCATCATAGAATTACATAAAAGATAAAACTAGACAAAATACCAACACATGTTATATATAAATCATTGCCAATCCATCCTATGCCCCCAGGAACATGAGAGAACTACTCACAACGCAAGACATGATATGATTCAATGGTATAAGTGATACAACACAATCTGAAAATATAATCTCACCCCAAAACAATGACAAGTAGCAATCATACACAGTAGAATAGCACTTAACAATAGCTAGGGTTCAACAATCTCAAACTATGAGGGGGATGAAGTGGATCACGAAGATGGTGATGGAGATGGTGCTGGTCTTGACGGTGGTGTTGATGGAGACTCCGGAGGGGGGATGGAGGAGCCTTCCGGAGGTGATTCCGGCGGCGTTTCCCCCTCCGATCTTCTCCGGCGGCAGCCTTCTGTCTCCTGTTTCGTGGTTTTGTGTTTCTCCGCCGCCTCCTTCCGAAAGCCTCGGGGGACTATTTTTATAGTCGTTTTTAGGTCAAGACGAAGGCACGGGACGAAGATCGACGGCATCGGAGGCTCGAGGCCCAAATAGGGGGTCCCACGCGGTCAAGGAATCTGACCGCGTGGGCCCACCTCTTTCGGCCCTCGGGTTTCCGTTTGTTCGCTTCCTTCGCTCCTACGCTTCGTTCCTTCCAAAAATTGACGCCCGTGAAATATTAGGTCATTTGGACGTCGTTTGGGTCCCTGAAAGTCAAAAATATGGAAAAAGGGGTTTTCTGGTTCTGCAGGGTTAATTCCAAATAAATGGGGAAACTGTGAATTATCCCCTAAAATCATTATAAAACATAAATATAACCCATATATGATGCAAATAAGTTGGAATATCAAGTAATAAAATGTAAAGTTCATGTATGCATTTTACATGCATCAACATCCCCAAGCTTAACCAATGCTCGTCCTCGAGTATGAAGGTGATAAAACTAACATGGACTTTGCATTTTAATACTATCAATGGATATCAAAGATGATTACTATTGCTACATAAAGTCAAATGATTCATTCTCAAAGGAGTAGCAATATACAAGATAGATTATAAAGTGATATCAAATATTCAATGAAAGGATGTTCAATGATAATTCACAAAGTGTAACATAGAAGAAAGTACTATGGAACAAATGTATGCATAATGAAAAGTAAAAACATCCTATAATGGTCATAGAGTATCTTGTAAAATCTGAATATAAAAGTGGACACTTTGGAAAGATAGATAAATAAGTAGAGGTAAAACATGAATAAGTTTCATCTAGCTTCCAAATGCTTCTACTTAAGTTAATGTTTGCAATGTGGTATTCATTGGTGTGGAGCTCTCATTACCCCTATCATAGCATCTTGAATGGTTAAAGTTTAAAGTGAAAGCAAATATGAGTAATGTGCTTGACAAAGTATGGGTTGAATGCCTCATGCCCCGTGAATACGAGTACCTACACCACGGTGTTACTCAACTCGGGCCACAAAGCAAGTTCAAGTTAAAGTCATTGTAAGTAATATAATAGCGTCATCAAGAGCGTCAACTGGGGTACCTCTTGCCTCAGGACATGGAAACTAGCCCATGTCAAAATGACAAGACAAACAGACAATGAACAATCTCAGCACTCTTTTATTTACTATTTGTATAGCTTTTTATTATGACGTGCATCACTGAATGTTCACTTCAGTACGCTGTAAATTTCCACCATGAATGATGCATGGCTTAGGTTAGCGGCCCAGGCGTCTCTCTAGCCATTTATACAAACTCCTCAAACTTACTAAGTTTCCGCATTTATTTGGCACCATGATAAGCATCCATAAACAAAAGTACATGATATCAACTAAATATAATTAAGAGCACGTTGAAAGCTTGCCATGTGACAGCACATATGAGCTAACTCCCAACCAAGACTCTTGTCAAGCTCACAACTTCATAATTTTAATCACAATGGTTCATGTTTATTAAGTGCAATAAAAGTAAAGTGTGCATCAAGTTCGTGAGAGCTTTTTAACCAACTTTTCCCATAACAATCAATAACATAAGCATTTTAATTCAGAAATAGATAATACAATATAACATGATAAACATACTCGGAATAGCATAAAGCTAATAGGTAGATATGGTGGACTCACTGGAAAAACTTTGGTTGAAGGTGTTGGAAAACAAGTTTTTACTTGTTGGAATTTTTGGGCTAGCAAGAGGGAGAAAGTTGACCGTCTAAATGCATGCATAAGTGTCCATAGAACTAACCAATCCATGTTAAACAAAGTAAAGTAACATTCAGCATCAAAACATGAATAAAAGATAGCTCTTGATAAAACACTTGCAAATTAATACTCATTAAAAAGCACATGAATCATGCAACTATATGTATCTTTTTGAATCAACTCAAACATCCCTTTCCCAATCTTTTTAATAGCATCCAACTTAATTCAACCCAAATTTCCAGTAGCTCTCTCATAACATAAATGATAGTGGTGGTCTCACAAATAAAAACAAACCGAAATAAAAAAATAAAAGACGCTCCAAGTTTATGCGATAAAGTGCATTGATCGAAAAACAGAAGTTAGACGTGTGCAAACCGAGAGTGTGTTGGTCCAGTGGGGTTGTCTTCACATCCCCAAGCTTATGGTCTTCACCATCCTTGGATAGCTCTTGGTGCATCTCCTCTAATCCCTGTGAAAAAACTTCAAAACACCGTTTCTCCCATTCTTTTCTGTGGGGTGACATTAGTAGTGATAGACAAATGAATTGCTTGCTGCATAAAATCCTTAAACAAAAATTCATATGAATGTCCAGAAAGTGTATAATGTTGTATGCCTACTTATAAACTCAATTGGATAAAAAAGATTCAAGTTAAAAGTTCAAAGAATGCATCAAACAAAATGGGACAGAATCTGTCCAGAAAAACAGCAGCAGCAAAACGCATTTTTCTACCCTACTTAAATATGTCGAAAAAATCTGAAAAAATTCACGCTTACAGAGGATGAAAAGTTGCAATTACAGTTCAAATTTCAGCTCATTCGGAGTTACAGAATAGGAATAAAAATCATACCGTGCACAGATTCGTGCTGGAATAAAATCTCCGAATACAATAAGCAACTTTTTCAACCAAAATGGGTAAAACTTGGCACTTTATTAAAAATTCCAGAAACAAAACTAAAAACTAAGTCTCTTGTTACAGCAAGAGGACACAAAGAAAATCAAAAATAAAACAACCGGGTTGCCTCCCGTAAAGCGCTTTCTTTATAGCCATATAGCTAGGCTTACTTACTTGGTATCAAGATGGTTGGAGTGAGGTGGCTTGGCATCCCCAAGCTTGAATTCTTGTACTTATTCGAAATATGTAGGGTGAGCCTAGGGGTAACATCCCCAAGCTTGAGTGTTTGTCCCTCTTGATCTTGTTCATCACCCTCAACTCTTCCACTTGAAAATTTCTTTACACAAAACTCATCATAAAACTTGATTAGAGGGGTTAGTGTCTCCATAAATTAAATCCACATAGGTACAGCAAAGACATATCATGAGTTGATTCTAAACATTAGCTACTGTTACTATGGTTGTGTATTGCTCTTTGATCAATAGAACCACACAAAACACAAGTAATGAGAGTAATGCAAAATAAAGACAGAATCTGTCAAAAACTGGACAACCCGTAAAGAGTCAATTTTTAGAGGCACTTACGTTGCTCAAATCAGAAAACTTTGAACTAATGAAATGTGTAATAATAACTGAAGATTGCTGTCGTAAAATTTCAGGTCAAAATTCCTTTTCTGTGATTTTTAACATTTTTCGCAGTGAAGCTTAGGAATCTGTTTTCTGGACAGCCATGATAGTTTTAATGATGCTCACATAGGAACAAGAATTGAAATGCAAAAGAGAGCATCAAGAGAAAAATATGAAACACTTTTAAGTCTAACCCACTTCCTATGCATTGGGATCTTTGTAACATCCCAAAATTATTATAAGTATTATTAATTCCAAAAATGTGGGCCAACAAAAACTTTTATTATTTTATGTGTGTTGGTTGTATTTTGTCGCTTGCCATTTTTGTTTGCTCTAATTAACACTTGAAGAAAAGAAAGAAAACAAAATAAAAAGTTCAAACCATAAAATCATGTGACACGTGACAAACAAATTTCTCCAAGTGAGAAATTGAATTTCTTTCAAAATAAAATCCATAGGAGTGATAATTAAGCACTCCCATTTTATTCCTACACTTTCCCCTCTCAAATAAATATTTCAAAAATCCAAACATAAACTTCCAAATCTTTCTTTATCTTTTTAAAATATCAAAAGAGTGGTGCTACACTTGCAACAAAAATTCCACCACAACACCACAAATCCATATAAGCATATGTGAAGCAAATTATGAAAATAAATTTCAAAAATTCAAATTTAAAGCTGGTTCACATGTTTCATCAAACACCTTGTGGGCATGAACTGTGTTCATCCCCAATTTGATCAAATCCGAGATCGATTTGATCAAATTCGAGGTTAATCCGTCGAATTCTTGCCTACACTCTCTCCCTCTCCCCTCTCTCACCTCGCTGCGCGCACGAAATCGAAGAAACGGGGTCGGGAAGAGGAGGAGCGACAGGGGACAGGCGCGGCCGTGCGCACGTCGCCATGTCGCGCATGGCAACGGAGGTGGCAACACCGTGTTGCGCAGCACCGTGCCCCCCTCTCTCCCGTGCCTCCCTGCTCCCTCGCGAAGCAACACCGCGCCTAGCACGAACCCGAGCCCGCCGGATTGGCGTCGCCAGAGCGTGCCCGTGCGCCGCCCAAGCTCTCCCGAGGCCGTCCCATTTTCGAGCAAGCGCAACTCGCCGCCACGCCACCAAACCTGCTCCCCTTCTTCCCAACACCGTAGACACACACCACCGTCCCCTATGGCGAGCCCACTCCCCTCTCTGGACCTCCCCAGAACCTCGACCACCATGGACCGCCGTCGAGCTTATAAAAGCCACCCGAGCCTCGCATTCTCCACACACCGCCCCACTGCCTCCCCCACTCACTCACCACTCTCTCGTGCACCGCCAGGAGGGCGGAGCCACAGCAGCGAGGCTGATGCTGCCCGCGTCCCTCTGCAAGCTCGCCGTGCCCGAGGTAGAAGAAGACCCTGCAGCCGTGCTGCTGCTGCCTCTTCTCTCCCTCCAATCCCTCTGCCTTGTTCCGCCAACCCTCCGCACTCACTTGCCCCTCTCTCCCGTACCCAGGAACCCCAGAGGAGCTTCGCCGTCGACGCACCGTGGCCGCGGAAGTGGAGCCGCTCGCCGCCGACGCTGCAGGCCGTCCCAGGAAGTAGAACTTCTCCAGCGACCTTCCCCAGGCCACCGCAGTCCTTCTACACCTTCCCTGCTTCGTCCCGAGCCCCCTAGGTGAGCTTTCCGCAAACCTCGCCGTCGCCGGAGCTCCGGCGACGCTGTTTTTATGACGACGATGAACGCGTGCTCCAGGAACCGTTGGATCTTAGATCAACGGCAAAATACCGCTTCGTTTAGTAGAGCCACTGGCAAGTGGACCCCACATGTCAGATTTTTAAACAATTCCAGCGCACGAAACATTTTCTTCTGAGTCTCTGTCGAGTAGGTCCCACATGTCAGAGATCTCAACATTATCCAGTAGAGCTAGTTTTCTTAATTTAAATTCCTGGAAAATTCAGTACTAGACATATTTTAGAAATGCAATATCTCGAGATTTATAAATCCAAATAAATCAAATCCAAATGTTCTGGAAGGCTTATGAAATTGTTTAACCAACCCAAGTGGATTCATTCCATTTAGACAAATAATAAAAATGTATTATTAAAAATGCCACATAAGGTTTAAAATCTAAACTTGTTTGTTTCTGATACTCTGTTAAGCCAAATAATTCCAAACCAATTTTGTTAGCTTGGTACTGTGATCTATTAGCTTCCCTAATTTTGGTAGAATTATTTATGCAGTGATAATTGTTTGGTATAAACTTGAAGTTAAAACACCCTTCTGCACTAAAACAATTATAGATGTATATTGGTTAACCAAATGAATTAGGACCAATTTTGTTAGGTCACATTTAGCCATGGTTACTTGACCCTAAAAGGATTTAATTTTAGGATCAACAGAACTTAATTGGTAGCTAAAACTTGATTATTAAGTTACTGGATTAAAAAATTATGTAGGGAGTTTGGTAACTCAAATTAATTCAAACTAAACTGTTGTCTTCTACACATCAGTAGCTTACTGTAGAAATTTAGTTTGTATTTTTGTGACCAACAGAACTCAAGTTGTAATGTTGTGATGTTGCTTGAGTAGTTTAGTGATTGTTTGTATTTGTTTGTTTATTAATTAGACGAGAACGCTGTCGGATTTATCGAGGAAGGAGAGTTTGTTGAATCTGAAGATCAAGACCAAGGTCACTTTGTCGAGCAAGGCAAGCTACTCTCTGAGCTTGCACCCCCAAATATATGCATCTACTTTGATAACATGATTTACTCTTAAAAGCAAAGATTTTCTAAAAACCTTTTCAAAAAGTATATGGAAATTATTTTGCCACCCTATGTAGAAATATAAGATAGTTATATCAAATTATAGGATGGGAAAAATAAATATTGTTTATTCAAAACTCCTTTGAAAATACTTGTGCGGTTATGGAATGCCGAGATGTCGGTGTTGAAATGGAGAAGTGGAGAATGGAGGTGTTTATGAAAAATGCACAGTGTGTCCTTGTACTTACGTCAACCAGCCGATACCCTGTGCGACCACATTTACCCACATATGGGAAAAGGGCTTAGTCATATAATTTGCTCATATTAGTATGGGATGCCTCATCGACGGAGATGACTCCGTTATGCATGAGGGGATGGTTTGTTGATCTACCCCTGACCCGGGTCCTCGCTCAAACTCTATGGAAAGATAAGGAGGAGGATTGAAGGTTCCACCATAAATCGCCGGGCAAAACTATGAGTCCTCACACTTAGATTCCGACGGGCTGGGTTAAGTGTTGATGGAAAGTGTCATATGGGCAGGGTCCTATACTAGCATGAGCAAAGGACAGGCTAGGGTCGGTGACTCAACTTCGCATACACCTTGTATGGCGGGACGTGGCTGACACGATGAGTTGCCGGATGGATGTGGGAAAAGCGTGCTACCTCTGCAGAGTGTAAAACTATTCGAATAGCCGAGTCCTCGGATATGGACAGTTGGGAGGCCCTACTTTGACCATGTGCAAGTTTTGAAAAGAGTTGAGTTTCAAAAAGAAAAATGAAGTGCAGAATGTTTCCTACACCTATACCAACGGATCGGTATGAGGTTGTTGGAGGAAAGTGGACCATGACGGGCTATGGTCGAAAAAGGAGGAGTTTTGGAAAAACTGATAAGATGGTGATTTTATTTACAAATAGTTACAAAATTCTTCTTACCTTTTTCAATAAAGATATAGAGATGTTTCAAATAAATAAAAGTAAGGAATTAAAATAAAACTAGTGCATACTCATGTTGGGGTAGTTTGCGAGTACAATCAAATGTACTCATATTGGTTTCGTCCCTGGCTATTGTCTTAGCCAGACTTCGAGGAGCACTACGCCGAGGAGGAGTATGGTGACTTCTACGCGAACTAGGGATCTCCATAAGTCAGCTGCCTGTCGGGTCGTCGTTAGGATTTGATGTCTACTACGCCGTAGCTTCCGCTGATATTTTGGTTTGGCCCATGAAGGCACCTATGTAAGACTTGGTCTAAATGACCATTTATGTCAGACTTTTAATTCGGTATTGTAATGGATGTAAACTTCGGTACTCAATTCGGATTATGTGCAACGACAGACTGATCACGGGATCATTGTGTTAAGCATAATCGGGTATTTCGGACAGCTAGTCCGGGGTCCCCACAATCTTGTAAGAAAATAAATCATTGAAACACAAAGCAAGTAGCATAGGAAGATAAAACAAGAGCAATTTCAACACTTTGAACTTAAAGAGAGGAAACGTAATAATATTGAAATGTTTAGAACCATGTTTTCCCCTCTCATAATAACTTTCAGTAGCATCATGAATAAATCCAACAATATAATTATCACATAAAGCATGTCTTTCATGATCTACAAGCATAAAAGTATTAATACTCTCCACATAAGTAAAATCATTCTTATTAGTGATAGTGGGAGTAAAACATTCATAACCATCATTGTAATCATCATATATAGGAGGCATATCATAGTCATAATAAACTTTATCCTCAATGGTAGGTGGACTGAAAATATCACATTCGTCATTGTAATCATCATAAATGGGAGACATAGCATCATCATAGTGAATTTTCTCCTCGATAGTGTAATCAAGAGAATTCAAAAATAAAGTAGGACTCTCATGAATGAGAGTATTGTCACAAACAGCAAGTATATCATCTTTATCCTCACAAAATTTAGTAACAAGTTCAAAACATGGAGGATTATCAAGCAAAATAGGACCATCATATAGAGTACTATCTTAAAACATGTCTAAACCATACTCCTCATCATTTTTAAAATTATTATCAATAATATTCTCATTAGGCACAGGTTGATATTCCTCCTCATCATCAGAATCATAAAAGCAAAGTTTATCATCAGCAATATATTGAAGGTTACCCTCATCCATAGGTGGTGAAGGTGGAAGTTTCCTCTCTTCATTCTCTAGTTGTTCATCATCTTCATCATCTTCTTGGGGTTGCATGGGCATCCCCAAGCTTAGGTTTTTATCCTCTTCTTCACATTCTTCCTCTTCCAAGCTTATGTTTTCATCATCTTCTTCCTGCAAAACATCAGTACTTTCTTGGGGAACCTTGCCCCTCTCATTATAGTCAACAACATAAATATTTTGAGAGAACTTGGCTATGCAATGTTCAAGAATAGAAGTGACCTTTCCTTCGAATCTCTTAACTCTAGGGCAAGTTTTATTTTCATTAGCGAAGGTGTGCAATTCATTAGATGCATAATAAGTAACAAATTCCTCTACTTGTCCCATCCCTAAATGAGTGTAATCATAAGTATGGTAAGATGCTATGACACGTTCTTCATGGAACTTACATTGAAATTCAAAGTGTCTATCAGTATGTTTAAAGCAACAAGTTTTATTATCATGGAATAAAAGCCACTCTCCAGCAATATAATTTAAACTTTCCATGAAATCTTTTAGTATTTTCTGTTCTGTTGAATCTCTAGATTCCTCAGCAATTTTAGAAGCTTTCATGTATCCATAGTAAAAATTCATTATCTCCGGACTTATGCCCATACCAAAAGTTTTTATGGTATTTTCCATTTTCTAATTTTTTTGTGTTTTGATATTTATAATTGAAAGTAAAACTAAACTAAATGCAAAACTGAAAGTAAACTAGAGTATATGCAAAACTGAAAATAAATATCTAGTGCAAACAAGAATAAAAACTTAAGCGCTACACTCCCCGGCAACGGCGCCAGAAAATGTCTTGATACCCACAAGTATAGGGGATCGTTGAAATCTTCAATGTGTAAGTATAGTATCGATCCCACGAGGAGTAGAAGATATAAGTATTTATCCTCTCAAATAAGAGTGTCACTTCTCTTATTATCTATGCACTAGACAAACTAAAATGATTAAATGATGCAAGTGTTTTTGGGTTTTTGGCGTAGAGTTTGCAATAAAGTAAAAAGCTGAAAATAAAATATGACAAGTAAAAGCTCTCAAAGAGAGAAAGCCCAATCCTCTATGCAGCAAGAGGACAAGCTCAAGTGTGTGTTTCTTATAAGTGGAAAACGTTCCCAAAGGCTACCTAGACTTCATGGCATAAATATTTCTAGAACAACAAGGTAAACATTTTGTCAAGTTTTAATCTTCTTTGGACGGAGCCATTATTAGGTATAGCTAAATAAATAAACTAAACCCCTTATGATGGATATTGTGGCCAAGTAAATGACTGCACAAGAATTATTAAGACATAAAGTCCCACCATAGCATTACACTGTAAGGTCTCCGATACTAATACCCTCATAATGCAACTTCATGACTCGGTCTCAGGTTTACATGTCCTCCCAAGTCTCCCTCACTCCATTACACTACGGTGTTCTCCTATCAGCCCATATAGGTGAAGTGATGTGCAGTCGATGTTCGCACAACACCATCATAGAATTACATAAAAGATAAAAACTAGACAAAATACCAACACATGTTATATATAAATCATTGCCAATCCATCCTATGCCCCCAGGAACATGAGAGAACTACTCACAACGCAAAGACATGATATGATTCAATGGTATAAGTGATACAACACAATCTGAAAATATAATCTCACCCCCAAACAATGACAAGTAGCCAATCATACACAGGTAGAATAGCACTTAAACAATAGCTAGGGTTCGAACAATCTCAAACTATGAGGGGGATGAAGTGGATCACGAAGATGGTGATGAAGATGGTGCTGGTCTTGACGGTGGTGTTGATGGAGACTCCGAAGGGGGGATGGAGGAGCCTTCCGGAGGTGATTCCGGCGGCGTTTCCCCCCTCCGATCTTCTCCGGCGGCAGCCTTCTGTCTCCTGTTTCTTGGTTTTGTGTTTCTCCGCCACCTCCTTCTGAAAGCCATCGGGGGACTATTTTTATAGTCGTTTTTAGGTCAAGACGAAGGCACAGGGACGAAGATCGACGGCATCGGAGGCTCGAGGCCCAGAATAGGGGGTCCCACGCGGTCAAGGAATCTGACCGCGTGGGCCCACCTCTTTCGGCCCTCGGGTTTCCGTTTGTTCGCTTCCTTCGCTCCAACGCTTCGTTCCTTCCAAAAATTGATGCCCGTGAAATATTAGGTCATTTGGACGTCGTTTGGGTCCCTGAAAGTCAAAAAGATGGAAAAAAGGGGTTTTCTGGTTCTGCAGGGTTAATTCCAAATAAATGGGGAAACTGTGAATTATCCCCTAAAATCATTATAAAACATAAATATAACCCATATATGATGCAAATAAGTTGGAATATCAAGTAATAAAATGTAAAGTTCATGTATGCATTTTACATGCATCAATGCCCAATCAAATACTACAGTGGACTTTAGCTTGTCATGATAGCATTGTCATACCCTTACAATTTGTCAATTGCCCAGCTGCAATTTGTTTACCCAGCATGTATGTTTATCTGTTTTATGGAGAAACACCACTAGTGAACTATGGACCCCGGTCCATTCTTTTACACTGATAAAAACACCGTTTCCACTGTTTTCCACCATCATTTGCTCGCTATTCATTTTTGCATTTATATTTTTTTCCACACCATACGTTTAATCCTTTGTATTCAGCAATCCAGGAGATTGACAACCTTCCTGTTTAGTTTGATTGTGTTGTGTGCGGGTCCACATTGATCTATAAGCGCCAGAGTAGATTGACACCGTGTTGAAAGTCTTCCAACTCCTACTGGATTGATAACCTTGGTTTTGTTCTCAAGGGAAAACTGCTACCGTACTGCTTCATACCTTCCTCTTGTGGTTCCCAACGAACGTGTGTTCCACGTCATCATAGGCCCAGTAGTTTAGTCGCACGTACGGACTGGTTAGAATGTTTAGTCCCAACTTGCTAGTTTGGAGCGCGTACGACCGGTTTATAAGTCCTGAATGTGGCACCCTATGCCAGGATCATCCAGTATTGGTGTCCTAAATATGTATTGCGGCCTAAATATGTGTTCAGATCCTATGTACATATTTAGAACCTCAATACTGGCTGATCACTCTTTCAACCTAAGAGCATAGAAAAATCATTTTTTAACCTCGATATCTCGTGCAAACGATTTAGAACCCGGGTCCTTCTCGTGCAAAGCTGCCCCTGCTCGAGCTCGGAGTAGCCCCGCCCGAGAGCCGAGGAGTCCTTCTCCTGCCGCCGCTCTCACTCCACTAAACAAACCAAGGATATATGACTTGGCGGCGGCAGTTCGAGCTGCCGCCGCAATCGGGAGTAATCGTGAACGGACATTGATTCGGCTCGTTAGACTCAGCGTGCGGCAGGACAAACTAGGCAAGAGAGACGGGAAAATGGCGCAGCAGATGCGCGGCCAGGCCAGGCCGGCTACGTGGGCGGCGATGTAGCATGGACGTGCATGGCTACATGCATGCACTCCTTCTCTGCTGGTCCCACTTGTAAGCTTTAAGTGGGGACGGCGAGCAGCATGGGTGCACACGGGTGCATGCACTCCTTCTCCTCTGATCCCACTTGTAAGCTTTGATTGGGGAAGGCGAACAACATGGGTACGCGCGGGTGCATGCACTCCTACTCCGCTGGGCCCACGCGTCATAGGCTTCATTAACGGTCAAACGGGTTGACCAGACAGAAACTCCCCATTTGGCCATGTGCGAGTCTCGAAAGAGCGAAGTGGGGCAAAACCGAGGAAAGCTAAGTGAGTGGAGAAAAACCGAGGAATACTAGTAGGGCACCAAAGTAAAAAAAACTTTCCTAATTGCTGGCAACCTCATCCGGGGGAAGAACATAAGATAAAAACCACCAGAACTGCCAGGGGCGACCGTATGGGCGATCGTACCATATCCGACCGCCTTCGCCTCGTCAAAACCAGCAACTTCGTCAGAGGGAGGCAGACAGAAAACATTCACAACATCGTCGAAATCGTCCAGAACCGAGAAGAATGGATCTAGAGGGAATATCTATCTACTAGATATGTCCCTGTGATCCAGTTCTTCAAGATCCTTCACTCCACCATCACTACCCCCACTAGAGAGCGAGAGATTACTCTTTGTAAGCTGGGATTTGTAAACTCTACTTTAGATTGAACTTGAGATATTGTTTTAGTTGATCTCCAACTATTGTGGCATCCTACGGTAATATCGAGATGAACCTTATTCATATCATTATCAAGTTTATGATCATTTCTCTCATGTGTCAGTAATCCCCCATAGGCGTGGGAGATATAGGGGTTTGGTGTGATGTGTTTGTGCCTATCCATTTCTATTATATATGTGAGAGCTTTCCAATTATTGTTTACGTGATTGTTTATTTATGGTTTACCGAATGCTTTTTGTCTAGGGCCCGGGCAACATGATCTAATGACCTACATAGATATGCACTTGTTGTATAGTGAATCTGTGACCCCAATGTGACAACTGGGGATATAAAAAAGGAGCAAATATGACTCGAGGATAACGGGAAGACATCAAGCCTAATACGTTGGTCCGGTTTCATGACCTTAAATGCCGATGCTAACCATGATCGTGGTAACAGTAGGCAGGACAATAGTATCAAACAAGACCGGCTGGAGGAGTTTGATGACACAAGGGCAACCCGCTTACCAACTATTCAATAAGAAGAATATACCTCACATTTCCATCATCATCAAGACACTCACTATCATCATGAACCACATCATCCCTGCGCCTTCCCCTCATCATACGCAGTACAAGTATTTATACAGCTCTTACTTTTATTGTTATTTAATTTCAGCTTGCAATAACAACCCCTTTTTCATATTTTACACCACCCTTTCCATTGCTTAAATCAACAAATCATTGCAGTCAACTCACCCAAGTTTGACACCTTGTGTGTGACAGAGACAGCCGTAAGGAACATTCTCCAACAACTCTCTTGGGACGAAGTCTACCTCCACGAACATGTGCACTTGCAGGTATCACCTAGAAGACACTGAAATTGTAAAAAGAACGGAAACCCCCTGCCAGCGGTAGGCCATTGTCCACCGCACCTCCAACGTCCCAAGGGCCGGCGAGGGGGACCGGGGCGGACCGGTGGCGTCGCCGGCTAGGGGGACTGAAACCCTAGATTGTTCGGGTCGCTTGTTGTGTCACCCGTGCAGGGCCGTAACGGTTTGGCTCTTACATCTCCAAGGCCTTAACCACTGCCGATGCAGTGAACGGAATCCGACATCTCCAAGGCCGCAACCACTGCCGATGCAGCGGGCGGAGTCTCCGGACGCAGCTTCTTGCCGATAGCTCTCGGAGCATGAGACGGCCCTTTCTGACGCTCCATCTTCGGCCACGTACGCGGCCACAAAAAGCCAACATGTCCGGGTTACGACGGCTTCTTTGTATTCTAGAAAGCAACGGCGATATCCTTCGCCCATGGATGGAGCTCACCGTCGCCAACGCTGCCGCTGGAGCTTTCGGTGCAGCCACCACCAGTCACCTTACCGATCACCTCACCGATCTCCCGCCGACTATCCCGCATCAAAGACATGGTCCAGCAGCCCCTCCACGACACCTTATCTCCCCTACCACGCACTCTCTGACTGCCATCGTAGACCCACCGCCGGACCAAATTGCCTTGCAGGCTCTATAGTTAGCTCAAAGGAATCGATTTGGAGAAAAAATTCAATCGACCATACGAAATTCGATGTAGTTTCTACAAACCTTAGGATGACTCCAACGGGCCGATGCATCGAGTCCGCGCGCGTCCGTCCCTGTCCACGCGAGCCAAAAACACGGCCCAACGGGGCGACGCAAACGGACCGCGGTCCGTTTTTCTGTCCGCCGCGACGCATTCCTGGCCCAAATTTGGGCCACGGATGCGTCGGGCGCGGCGGAGCGCAATTGTGTCATCCTCTGGTCCGCACTTCGGCCACGGCCTCTCCCAAAACCCCAGTCCACACTCCAACCCTAGCCATGGCCGGTGCAGCCGCCGCCGGCACCGCCTCCGCCGCATACCCCGCCGTTGGATGTGCGTCCAAAGCTACAAAGAAACCAAAGAAGGAACTCACCGAAGAGCAGAGGGCCGCAGAGACCCAGAAGCGGGGCGACCGGAGGAGGAGGTTGAAGCAGGAGAAGCTCAACGCCGCCAAGAAGGCCGTCGTCGTGCTGGAGGACTCTGACCTCGTGTCCAAGGCCGCGACCGCTGCCCTCCTCCTGATTGGAATTACCCCGACAGCGGCCGCGGTCGGTGTCGCGACTGCGGCGGCCAGCTCCAACGCCTCGGCGGCCCGGCCGCCAAGGTCGAGATCTTCCGCGACGGCACCATCGCCACCGTACGGGTACCTTCCGGGAACCATGCCGCCGCGGGTTTCCCCTACCTCAGGCGAATCCGCGCCCAGCCCAGTCGAGTACCTTCGCTTGATCTGAACACGCCTACTACACCTTTGGCCGGGCACTCACCGGCGGCGCAGACTGCGGCCACGCGTGCAGCTGCCCCGGCAATGGTCGCCCCGGCGCGTAACCTGTTTGGCGAAATGCCCAGGCCGTCACCGGGTGACCCCAGGTACTACGAGGAGGTCCATGATGAAGGGGACGACGTCCTCCAGGACATGATCAGGGACAACAACGAGTACGCCGAGGACGATTACGATGCCGACGATGATGAAGTTCCGCCGACCGGCCCCGATGTGATAAACATCGACAATGAGCCGGTTTTCGAAGGAGAGCTCGAGACCCAAGCCCGGGCAATGAAGAGAAAGATGAGCCAAAGGGCGCCTCATTCACGGCCGAGGAAGACGTGCTCATTTGCGAGTCCTGGATCGAGGTTGGAACCAACCAAATTCTCGGGGCGGAGCAAAGAGGGTCGGCATATTGGGGCCGGTTCACCAAGCGCTACAATGAATGTAGAATCCTACCGCCCCACAACATTTAGACGCAGCGGACGGAGGTATCTATCTCCAAGAGGTGGCTCCACATATCCGCGGAGAGGAGCAAGTTTTGCGGCTCCGTTGAAAATGGTCAAGCCCGGCCAGCAAGTGGCTTCGGAGTGAATGAACAGGTGAGTTTTGTGGCTCCTCTTCCCTTGTACAATTTGTATGCCCAGGTGTTGCAAGCTTTGGAAATTATTTTGGTTACTATAAATTTGTATGCCCAGGTGTTGCAAGCTTTGGAAACCTTCAAGAGGCAATACAAGAAGGCCTTCACCTTGACCCATTGCTACCGGGCACTCAAGGACCAGCAGAAATGGAAGGCCCTCTACACCTCCCTCAAAAATGGTGGACAACCCCTTGATAAGGGAGAGGACACAACGGAAAAGGAAGGGGGGCCAAGGGGGAAGAACAACTCGAAGGCCGAGTTGAAACGAGATGCAACAACCGTTGCATTGCAAGAGACATTGAACGGGTTCCTAACCCAAAAGGACAAGGCTGCCGACAAGAAGGAGGAGAGGAGAGAAAAGGAGCGTCTAGAGAGAGAGACGGCTTCCAAGCTCTTCTTCGAATTGCAGAAGAAGAAACTCGACATAGAAGAAGAAAACGCCCGGACAAGAGCATGGGAAGCCGATGCAAGAGCCAAGGACGCCGAGGCTAGGGCCATGGAGGCCGAGGCAAAAGCAAAGGACATTGAGCTCGCCCTACGCCAAGAGGAGGCCAGGATCATGGACATGGATCTCTCGGCCTTGACCCCTACGAAGAAGGCCTACTACCTCAAGAAGCAAAGGTACTACATGGACCGAGATTGATCAAATCTCGGTCGTTTTATTTATGTTGCATGCCGGTGTTGAACTATGTCCGATATGGCCGGAAAAACATGGAATTTGTAATATTTTGGGTATGTATGCAGACATGGCCCTATGAGGCCGGGATTATATTTTATTTTAGATTCATATGCTTGCTATATACTTCGGCCCCGTTGGGTATGTATGCAGACATGGCTCTGTCGATTTATGATCAAAATGATAAAAACCCTGGCCGGGCGGACTCGATGCGTCGGCCCCGTTAGGCGCAGTGGCCAGAAAGGGGCGGACGTGGGCCGTACGCGCGTCCGTTTGCTGACCCAAACGGACCAAACGCGCGTCCGTTTGGGTCGGCCCGTTGGAGTCATCCTTAGGAGGGTGTCAGCTAAAGTGTCTGGCGCAGAGCGGCGTGCAACTAACCTGCTTGTCATCACACGTGTCGCCACCGGAGGCTAACTTGACCATAATCAACCCGACTAACAAGTTGATGTAGCGTTGTACCACGTTTTGCAAGTTGTGTGTATGAAATTGCGCATAAAATACAAGTCTATGTACCCGGGGTGTTATTAGCTCATTTAAAAACTTGTCGTTGAGTTTGTCTGATTTATGATTATAGGTTCAGGAACTTAGAAGTCTTATTGATGGCATTTCGGTCCTGGACTGATACAGGCATGTACAGACTAAAGACATGTACGTCACGGCCTCAAAGAGGGAGTGACGTGTTTGAGCTAGTAGAATTTTTGACAAAAATAACCACTTCAACGAGTGTATTGTCAAAAAAGACCACCTCTGAAATTTTTTGTCAAAAAGGACCACCTGCACCGTGGCGGCAAGCTCGCCAGGCGACACGTGGCACTTGCCGCCACGGTCAGTGGCGACAACCCTCTGAAGCAAATTACGCCTGGGCTAGAACGGAAAATGGGGCTGGGTGGGACCAGCCGCCACAGGGCATGGCGGAAGATGCACGCACAGTGGCACCGAGGCCATGCACGAGCAATCGCAACATGCACTGGAACATGCCGCCATAGTGCATGGCGGCTGGGCCCACCACTTTCTGTTCTCACGCAACGTGCCTCCACTGCCTCAGGCAACAGGACATGCCGCCTCCGTCCGTGGCGGCAGGCGACACGTGTCGCTTGGCGTGCCTGCCGCCACGGTGTAGGTGGTCTTTTTTGACAAAATTTTTGGGAGGTTGTCTTTTTTGACAATTCACTCGTTGAAGTGATTCGTTTTGTCAAAAATTCGAGCTAGTATACATTCTCCACAATGCTCCCGCGTTTGCCTGCAGAAACAGCAGACAAGTACGGAACAAAGCCAATTATCATAGGCTCATAGCCGAACCCGTGGAAGAATTTTAGCTGACACAAAGGCTGCGGAGCATGAATCAAACAAACTACCGACCATTCAACAACGGTTTCTTGTGGTTACTTCGCTAGGAGCCTAGGAGTAGTATATAAGCACACCTAGTTGTGCAAGTCAGCCACATCAAAACACAAGTCAAAACAATGACGTTCTCCATCGTGGTGGGCTTGCTCCTACTCCTATCCGTCTCCCAACAAGGTGATCAATCTTCTTGCTATGTATTCTGAATATATGTGTCGGATCCTTTCCTCAAAAAAAAAAGTTCCCGGGTCAATCGTCGACTCGTCGTGCTCTGATATCTTATTTAGCATTTGCATTATGAGGTGTTACTGATTGTTGCGCGCGTGTGTGTTTGCATGGCAGCGCGGGGCGTAAACTACACGTTCATGAGGGAGGCGATGCACGCGCCGCCGGTGGCCTACTACGACTACATCGTCATCGGCGGCGGCACGGCGGGCTGCCCGCTGGCGGCGACGCTGTCGAGGCGCTACCGCGTGCTCCTGCTGGAGCGCGGAGGCTCCCCGTACGACGACGACCGCGTGCTCAATATGGCGCACTTCTCGCATGTGCTCTCGGACACGTCGGCGTCGTCACCGTCGCAGCGGTTCGTGTCGGAGGACGGCGTGATCAACTCGCGGCCCCGGGTGCTGGGCGGTGGCAGCTGCATCAACGCGGGCTTCTTCACGCGCGCCGGCGCCGGGTACGCGAGGGCCGTCGGCTGGGACGCCAGGGAGGTGCTGAGCGCGTACAGATGGGTGGAGGACGTGGTGGCGTTCCAGCCGGAGCTGGGGCCCTGGCAGGCGGCGGTGCGAAGGGGGTTGCTCGAGACCGGGGTGGTGCCGGACAACGGGTTCACCTACGAACACATCCCCGGCACCAAGGTCGGCGGCTCCATCTTTGACCCGGAAGGGCGGCGGCACACGGCGGCCGACCTGCTGCGGTACTCGCGCCCCGAAGGGATCGATGTGCTTCTCCGGGCTAGAGTGGCCAGGATCTTGTTCAGTTACAAAGGTGAGAAGACCATGCCATCGCTGCATAATCTTGTTTAAGGGTATAGCACTGGGAATTGACCGTTAGGTTTGTTAGTGCCTTAACGGTAGGTTTTTTTTTCCAGACAAGTCGGGCACTATTGCCATGGCGCGAATAATTTGATCGAGAAGTTCGGATGCAAGTAACAAGATTTTGGTTTTCAGGGACCAAGCCCGTGGCGCGCGGCGTGGTGTTCCGCGACTCGCTGGGCATCGTCCACGTGGCGTACCTCAACCGGGGCGACGCCAACGAGATCATCCTGTCGGCCGGGGCGCTGGGCAGCCCGCAGCTGCTGATGCTCAGCGGTGTGGGGCCCTCCGATCACCTCCGTTCGTTCGGCCTCGACGTCGTCGTCGACAACCCTGAGGTCGGGCAGGGCATGTCCGACAACCCCATGAACGCCATCTACGTGCCGTCGCCTTCCCCCGTCGAGCTGTCGCTCATCCAGGTCGTCGGCATCACCAGGTTCGGCAGCTACATCGAGGGCGCCAGCGGATCCGACTGGAACACCCGCTCCGCCTCCTCCAGCACTGGCGCGCAGCAAGCCCGCAGCTTCGGCATGTTCTCTCCGCAGACGGGCCAGCTCGCGACGGTGCCCCCGAAGCAGCGCACGCCGGAGGCCATCGCGCGCGCCGTGGAGGCCATGAGCCGCGTCCCGGACGCGGCGCTCCGCGGCGGGTTCATCCTGGAGAAGGTCCTCGGCCCGCAGTCCACGGGCAGCCTCGCGCTCCGCAACCTGGACCCCGACGACAACCCCGTCGTCAGCTTCAACTACTTCGCCCACCCGGACGATCTCCGCCGCTGCGTCGCCGGCATCGAGGCCATCGAGCTGGTCATCCGCTCCAGGGCGTTCGCGCGGTTCGCGTACCCCAACTTCGCCTTCCCGGCGATGCTCAACGTCACGGCCGAGTTTCCCGTGAACCTGATGCGCGGCGTGCGCGGCGGCAGCGACCCAGCGGTGCTCGAGCAGTTCTGCAGGGACACCGTCATGACCATCTGGCACTACCACGGCGGGTGCCAGGTCGGCAGAGTTATAGACCGCGACTACCGCGTCCTCGGCATTGAAGCGCTGCGTGTCATCGACGGCTCCACGTTCAATGCCTCGCCGGGGACCAACCCGCAGGCCACCGTCATGATGCTCGGCAGGTACCATTCTCTTGTTTCTTTGTACTACTACTAATAATTTTGAGCACGATGGATCAACTGATATGTGCGCCCATGTTTTTGTTTGTAATATGAAAGGTACATGGGAGTCAAAATCGAAAAGGAGAGGATGCTAACCGAAGGATCAGGGTAGACGCTAGCATGCGCTACAGCATACGTACATGCGTGTACTATTGCATTTGCTAGTTTTCTTGAGGATTCTTTCAGTGATCATCTTACAGCTCGGAAATACTAACTGTAATCGCTGAAATTCTATTTTGCACAATATATGTGAGAGCATATGCTTCACTCAATTGTTGCCAAGTTTGTTGTTAAATTTACTTGTGACATGTAGTGAAGTTGCTGTAAAGGAAATGTAACAGTAATATTCTGCCAATGCTGCAATACCTTTGGTATTGCTGAAAAGAGGAAGAAATGGGTTAGAAACATATATTCTCAAGTTCTACTGGGATAATGGTAAATTATCACAAAACCTCTATGGTTCCTAGCACATGTCCTCAGAAAGAGTGCAAATTGTACAGTCAAACTATGCCTTTCACCTACTTGGGGCTTCCAAAGGGCACAACTAGGCAAAGATTAGATGACTTCACCCCTTTAACTGAAGAGATGGATAAAAAGACTCATTTCTTCTATCTTATCCAATGGTGGAAGCCTATGTTTTATATGTGTGTCATGAACTGGCTATCAATTGTAGATTATTTAGAAAAATATAGTAGGAAATTTCTATGGAATGACAAAGATATCAACGTCCAAGGCCGATGTTTAGTGAAATGGGTGAAGGTTTGCCTGCCAGAATCTGCTGGTGGACATGGAGTCCTAGACGTAAGAGTCCATAACGAAGCTCCAACTGTGATAGCATCTCCATCGGCGCACCGATAGGCCTTCCCATCGGCCTAGTGGGGCTGGACACGAAAATCACCCCCCCCCCCCCCAGTAGCTCCCCCATCGGTACAGACGACCCAAAAATTTGTCCGGCAACCCCTACACTAGAAACACAAGATATTTTGGCTACCCTTCCCCCACAAGTGACATGGAGCCACACATCTAGCTATCCATCTTCCTAACCTTTTCACCTCCAAAACTCATCTTAAAATAGAGCATCTCTAAACAGAAACAAGCATTCCCAGATATTTCATAGGCCACTCACCTTTCTGGCAATTAAAAAGCTCAGCATACTCTTGCAATATATCACCATCCTCTAAAATCAAAAGAACTTCACTTTCCTCAAAGTTGATTTTTTTTAGCCCAAACGTTGATTAAAAATATATATAGACGCAATTTCAAATTTCTGGCCCTTTTCAGCCCATCTTTGATAAACAACATAGTATCATCAACATACAGCAAAATGGCTATGCCTTTTTCAAACAAGTATCAACCAAAACAAAAAACAATCCATTCATCTAAGAATTAAGAACTTCACATTCACCAAGCATATTAAAGAGGAAAGGAGGAAAACATGGACACCAATTTTGTGTAAGTCCTTACACATTCAAATCATGGAAAAGAGGTTTCATACATGAGGTCACCATGCATGTGCATAGGGTGAAGTAAAAACATGTCCAAATTTTGTCAAAATGGATTGATAGCATCCTTTGATTATTTTTATTTCCTTCGTTTGTACATATTTCCCTATAATTTTGTAAGACCTCTCCTTTTATTTCAATAAATATACCGTGGGGCTCAAGGTTCATAGTGTTTTCTCAAAAAAAAAGAGAAAAGGGGTTCCCTGGCCTCACTCCCTTAAAGCTGCCAAAATTAGGATCTTCCTCATCGTTAAATTTCACACTCAAGGTCCCCAGGGTAACTACACTTTTGATCCACTTAAGCCATCTTTTCCCTGCAATAATAAAAAAAATCCAGTTCAACTTTTCATATGCCTTCTCAAAATCTAACTTCATCACCAGCCCATGTTTATTCTAGAATTTAGATTCTTAGAGAATCTCTGGCAACAAGTTCACACCATCCATAATATTTCTACCTTTTATGAAAACATATTGACAAGTGTTGATAAGCTTATCCATTACAAGTTATGTTCTGACAGTTAAGGTCTTGGTAGAAACTTTGAACACGACCTACAACAGACAAGTTGGTTGTTTTTTCTTGATAAACATCACCCTTTGGGATGAGAATAATTATCCCATAACTGACCCAACTCGAATAAAACTCGTGCTCATAGAAATCTCGTTACCATCACATCAGCTTTCACAATGTCCCAGCATTCGCGATAAAATTCAATAGAAAGGGTGCGCCTTATTTTTGTTTCATCTGATCAATAACATTTTTATTTATTTCTCCGTATAAGGCATATCCATGTCCCTGTCCTTTTTGTCGTCATCATTCAACTTTTCCTTTTTGTCGTCATCATTCAACTTTTCTTTTGCAGTCTGATTACCATCTGCAAGTCTTGTAGTAAAAGAAGGAGCATGCCCAAACAAATTTCAGTAGAAATTAGTAGAATGCTTCAAAAAAATTAGGAGTACTCTGGATAATTTCATCATCCTTCTTAAGGGAAAAGATAATTGTTTTCTCTTCCTAACATTAGCAATACGATGAAATATTATGTATTATTAAAGCTTCACTGGCTCTTTGATGCCAATATTTCTCCCCAGTCTCATACTTTTTTATCAACTCATATTGTACTTTACTTTTCTTGTCTGGTGCTCCTTCAAAAAGAATAAGTTGTTCCAACTCTTTCATCTCCTACAATTCATCAACCAGTTGCTTCTTCAATTGAATTTCTTTTCGTCTCACATTAGCTCCCCAACCTTTGAAGTGTTTCTTCAGTTTTTTCAAATTATCTTGTCAGAATATCAGACTCTTTAAACCACTTCCTCTCATATCTAAAATGCCTCTTGCTCCCGCTAACCCTTCCAAAGTATTCAGAATCAAAGTGCTATGTTCTAACATCTGGCGAGTTTGTTGACAACCGCAAGAGGAAATAATGTCTCCCACTCTTTGCTCACAAGAATAATGTCTAGTTTCTCAAGGGTAGGGAGAGCATGTTGATTAGACCAAGAATATTGATCACCAGTCATATGCAACTCTCTAAGTTCACATACTAATAATGGAATTAAAAATGTCACTCAACTTATTAGGTCTCTTTTTTTTTGCGAATTATTAGGTCTCAACCCATGCAAGACATATGTTAGCTTTTCCATCTATCTCTCCATATATGCTATATTGCATCTCAATAATACCTTGATCTTCACGCTCCATGAGCATTATGATCTTCATGATCAGTGGACTTTCCCATGGTAAGGTTCCAAATATCAAACCCAAAGAAGTATACAATGCTATCATTAGGGATCTTTGTTCAGAATAATAAAGGATTAGTTGATGTCCTACTCTGATCTCCCCCACTACAGAATCACGTGGCTAATACAAAAAAAATCCAAGAAGCCAGCCCCAATCAACCTGTTGGTGTCGGTGGATGGATTTGTGTATGGATCACGTTGTTCAGTATAGAAGTAAGATTTATTTGGATCGCGGACAGCGCTGCAGCGTCACCGTCAGAGTTCCACCACTCCGCCCCCATTCACCGGCGATCGCAGAATATCATCAGCTCGCCTCCGTATTATATAATCCCGTCCTCTCCATCTCAATCTCGATCTCGCCACCACTTCCCGTTTCCACTCTCCTCACATCCCCGCCGGATCTCGCCCCGCCATGACGATCTCCACCAACGGCTCCTCGGCGGCGGCGCCGGCGCTCAAGTTCCTCATCTACGGCCGCACCGGCTGGATCGGGGGCCTCCTCGGCAAGCTCTGCACGGCGCAGGGCATCCCCTACGCCTACGGCGCCGGCCGCCTCGAGCACCGCGCCCAGCTCGAGGCCGACCTCGACCAGGTCCAGCCCACCCACGTCTTCAACGCCGCGGGCGTCACCGGCCGCCCCAACGTCGACTGGTGCGAGACGCACAAGGTCGAGACCATCCGCGCCAATGTCTGCGGCACGCTCACGCTCGCCGACGTCTGCCGCGCCCGGGGCCTCGTCCTCATCAACTACGCCACGGGCTGCATCTTCGAGTACGACGCGGGGCACCCGCTCGGCTCCGGGGTCGGCTTCAAGGAGGAGGACACCCCCAACTTCGTCGGATCGTTCTATTCCAAAACCAAGGCCATGGTATGTATGCCCTCTACTCATGTGGACTTGCTTTACGCTCCCGTTATTTCCGAATAGGTGTCTGTCTCTAGAGTAGCAAAGTGCAGACAGATCGGGCCCATTTTGCTCAACAATTCGCAATCCTAAGACCGATTATTACAAGCTGAAACTTTGCTGAGCGGTCTGATCATTGAGGGAAATGTGGCTTCTCTGTGGTTGACATTCCATGATGTGAAGTTAAGCCTCAACTGAGATTTGGTTACTCTCATGTGAGCAGTAACATTTCTTTGACTATGGTCTGATTAGATCCGATCTTCGGTTGACTTTATAAAATAAAGTCAACGAAGTCATGCTTACTTAGGGAATCGAGATCGGATCTATTTGAATCGTCAGAGTAGATTTTCCCCATCCATGCACACTAGTAAAGTGTTTTGATAACTGAGTGTTCCTTTGAATTTGTGTCATGCTCTTGGCAGAGCTTGCTCAATCTTGATCATGCAAATTAGTTGGCCACTTTCCATCGAATGAACATCCTGCATCGGTTACTTCTGCTAGAACTAGATCATTGTCATGTTTTGTACTTCGGTTATCCATACTTCTGCACAGTCATTTCATCTTATTTAGAATGGTTGCTTTATTGGTATTGTAACTTCGTGGTTTAAATTCTTGAATTGCATTATAGGCACAATACACTCAAAACTAATGTGGTCTGATATAACTCAGCACACTTTCTGGAGAATGGCCTGTTGTGACACCCTAATGAATGGAAAAAGGAGTAGCATTAGCTACCATAGATTGAAAATTTGCAATGCAAAATTAACGAACTGAATATTAAACTGGGTGAAAATTTTAAGTGATAGTACTGAGAAGAGCGACGTGAGGCCCCGGAAAGAGTCTAGTTTAGAGGGCATAACCTCGTCTTCTTATTGTTAAGAAAATTATATTAGCAGTTTAGGAGGGTGTTGAGTATCACAAGGTAAAGAAGTTCGTTGACATGTATCTGTGTTCTCACCTGCCTGAATGCCATGAGCTCTTATACTGGAAAGCAACTGCTCATTTTGAAAGCAAAAAGAATGTCATAGCAGGACCCTTCTCTATTAGATAATTAGTATTCCTTATCTTTTATTTGACACTTGACAGTGACATATCGAAACTTAAATAGTTCAAGTATTTGCACTGCATGTACGTCTGTCAAGGATAGACTGTTCTGTGATCTTCCCTGTGCACCTTCAGTAGATTAGTGTGCAATGTTGTTTGAACTTTGGGCAATACTATAGATATTCAGATGTAAATATTATTCAAGAAACTATGGTTCTTAAATAAATTTGTGTTGCTTTTGTTCAGTGTTAACTTGTTAGTTTTTTTTTGTGGTGCACCAACTCCATGTGGTTCAGTGGATCGTTCATTTTGCTTTGGTAGAGTGGCTAAAACCTAATGTGGTGACATATTACCTCCTACAACTCTTCAAGATGGTAGTCAACTAGTACCATTACAAATATATTTTGGTATTAAAGGGAACTAACTAAAATGGAGCTCACGACAATAGATTTCACTGGTTAGGCTTTGCTCTGTTTTTTTATGAACCAACTTCTCGATCTGAACCTTAGTTGAATGGAATTTGGCATAATTTTGATGTCATATGGACTCAGTTAATCTAGATAGAGTGATCATTGTCCATTATATTAAAATTCCAATAGCCAGCCCTGCTACTTCTCCTTTTTAACATGAACGGTAACATGAATAGCTTGTTAGTATACATTTCAGCATAACAAAAATGATCCTTGATCAATGGTCTTGCATTACCAATATGTCATACCCCCAAAGAAGTTACCATTGGAGCTTAATCAATGGTACTTATTATTTTTCACGACTCTTACTTCTTATCCTCTGTATATTAAAATAATCATTCGTATTCCTATTGACGAAAATATGTTATCTACGACTCCAAAGAAACAACTTATTACATCTCACAGAGCAGAAATAACCCATCTTGTTTTTGGTGAAAAACATACCCTGTTATTTGTGCCATTGTGTGTATGTGTGCGCGTTACCATTCTATCTCGCAGTCTCATATATTCATGGTAGTTGCTACTTTTAGCTAGATTATACTGGAAGAGGTTTTCATGGTGAAGCTAACATCTACCTCTAATAGGTCGAGGAACTGCTCAAAAACTACGAAAATGTGTGCACCCTCCGTGTAAGGATGCCTATTTCATCTGATCTGTCCAATCCTCGCAACTTCATCACCAAAATCACCCGGTATGACAAGGTTGTGGATATCCCAAACTCAATGACAATATTGGATGAACTTCTCCCCATCTCAATCGAAATGGCGAAGAGAAACCTCACTGGAATCTGGAACTTCACTAATCCCGGTGTGGTCAGCCATAATGAGATATTGGAGATGTACAGAGACTACATCGACCCAAAATTCTCTTGGAAGAACTTCAACTTGGAGGAGCAGGCCAAGGTAATAGTAGCACCGAGGAGCAACAATGAACTTGACAATGTTAAACTGAAGACAGAGTTCCCAGAACTTTTGTCGATCAAGGAGTCACTGATAAAATATGTTTTCAAACCAAATCAGAAGATTTGCGAGGCTTGACAAATGGAACAGTACTCTCCAGGCAGCCTCGTGTCAATGTTTATTTGTTCGACATACATTTATATTGCTCTCCGGTGCCAGTCCAATAAGCATGCATGGTGTTCTATTCTTGTACCTGCCGCGTGCATTGTTGTTGTTGCAGAAGATAGTTTCTTGTAGGAAGTCTACACACCCCTCGTTATTATCAGATTATTACACAGAACACTACATGGTGTTACGATTGTATCCTATATATACAATGGGAAATAGACTTAAGTGAGGAACAAGTTCCTCTGTTGTATTGTATCACACATCATCATTTATAAAGTTCAGTAGGATATGTCTTTGGGCCCTACTATGTTGCCTGCTTGTGAGTTCCTAAATTGTATCCTCAAGGAATATTAGGGTTGTGGTGACTATGGACATTTGTGTATTACTGGTGTAACGGTTACTGTTTGGTATGAATCGATTTCTTGTGCTAAGAGCATCTCCACCGGCACCCTCCAAATGGCCCCCCCAAAGACCCATTGGGTGTCTGAACGCAAAAAACGCTCACAGCGGCATGCCTCCAAACTTGGGAGTCTGTTCGTGGGTGTCGGACACTGCCCGGGCATGCTCTCTGACAGGCGGGCTACCACATGCCGTTCCTGCTGCGGAATGAGCATGACGACAACAACCCCGGCTTCCTGGTGGCGATCGCCGACTCGGTGGCCACCATCGAGTGGGACTCGCCCGGGCTCATGGCGACCCTTGCCGCCTCCATGCAGATGGTGGCCTCCTCCTCCTCTGGTGCCGACTCCACCAGCTGTGCTCCTCGAGACGGTGTGTCCACCAGACTCCTCCTCCATTGTCGTGCTCCTCGACGAGGACGACGACGACGACGAAGTCGACTGGGACGAGCTCGAGTAGGCCTAGAGTTGAGGCTAGGTGGAGCCGGTCAAATTTCATTCAAATTTTTGTAATGTATAATCAAAATATGAATGAAATTTGAATCTTTGAATTCGAGATTTTTTATTTATTTGGTTTGGGGGCACCGTTGAGTCAACATCCTCATTGGACAGATATATGTCCGGCACCCCTAAAGAGGGCACAATTGTAGATGCCGGACACAAATTTGGCTGCTCCGGTGGAGATGCTCTATTCCTGTCCTCATCGATGTCAGCGGTCAGCACCGGGAAGGGAAACTCCCTGTAGTGCCAACACTACATTGCAATGCCTGCCTGGACTTGGTTGGCCACTTGGCCATACCCGACCTTGCAATGCCCTGTGCTCGGTCCCCGTCAACGAGGTCGCCAGCGAGGCGACGCCTTCCCCACGACCAGCCTGTTGTCCGCCATGGCCTGGACGATGAGCAATACGGGCAGCACAATCATGCCATGGGTGCTGTCAAACCGGTGGATGGCAGCATCGACACTGCCATGTCCTGTCCTTTGCTCCAGTGTCTGCAGCATACGTCCACGGCCAGGACCCAGGTCGGCAAGCCACAGATCGCTTCCCTTGCTTGAATAGGAGTGAACCGGATAGACATTGATCCACACTACTGAAATGGCCCGTTGTGGGCTTATGGCACTATGACCGAAGCTTGTTTCTGGAGCCTTGGTTTATTCGAACTGACATAATATTTCAAAACATCTGTTCCTTAACTCAAATCATCTTCAGTTTACTTAACATGAATCATCTACATGGCTCTTCATCAAATATTGTCACTTACATGTGGTGTGCTTGGAAATCCACAAATTATGTACTATTTGGCAGGAAGATAAATGAGCCCTACCAGATTAGCTTACATGCTAGAGCTCTTTCAGATGATCTAGAGCTGGAGAGGAGGGCCGTAGTAGAACCGTAGCAAAAGAAACACATGCTGGATGCCCCTGCTCAAGTACTCATGCCATGAATGGAGCTACCATTGCGATTGATAGAAACATTCAACCTCTGTTATTTTTTCAGGTGCTGCTTGGAAATGCTGGTCAATCCCAGGTGTGAATCTTCATCAGGTCAATGGAATCGGAGTGTTCATCAGAAGGGAGCTGAATGGAAAAGACTGTGTAATGTACTCCCTCCGTATCAAAATATAAGATGTTTTACATATCTTATATACGGACTACATGCGGATATAAATGAGTGAATCTACACACTAATACGCGTCTAGTTACATCCGTATTAGAAAAATGCTAAAACATCTTATATTTTGGTACGGAGGTTGTAATGATTTAGGGGCCTCGGCACCGCAAGCTTCTTCTGTGTTTCAGGCAGAGGAGAAAGCTTTGTTTCTTGCAGCAATGGTGGCGCAGCAACTCCAAATTCAGAGATCAACTTTCCTTACAGATAACCAAGACTTGGTGAAGGTGGCACTGGAACTCCAGGGATGCACTTGCAGGATTTCTCCAAGCCACGTCTACTTCTTCGACTCAAATCTTCCACATCAAAAGAGATTTTGAATGGTGTGGCTCATAACTATGCAAAACAGGTTCTTAGGCAAAACCTAAGCCATCCCATCAATAGTTGCAATTATTCAGCTCATAGAGCGACAATTTGTTCTGTCATTTCTGTTTTACAATCTGTCCAGTTTCAGGACTTTGTACTGAACGTTGTGCTTTGCACATGAGCTGAATATAATGTGGCGGTGCCTTCCGTTGTTAAAAAAAAGTAGTTACACTTGTTTTTCTTCCTCTTCAATGGTTATACATAATACATCGGGTTAAGACCGACGGGACCAACGACCTTGTATTTTTGGCAAAATTGCTAGGGCCTTATTTGTTTCTAGGTCTGTCTCCAATTGCAAGTGCTCCATACAAAATATTAATAAGAATTTTTCTAAATTTAAGTCATTTTCAAATTCTTTTTTATATCTGAGTCGATGATCACTCTGCGTTAAGATTCAAGCAAGGATGAAAATAGCCAATATTTGATCGGATAGTTCTAAGCCATCGCTTTTGATAGAACGTATTCGTCCACTTGAACGTGCATTTATGAGTATCGCAGATGTGCTCAGAGATCCGTGAGAGCAACTCTAACAGATCCCGCAAAAGTCCATGCCGCAAAAGCCGTTTGAAACACCCGTACGACTAATCCTGCATATCCCGTACCTCAAAACAGAATCTTAGCGATTTTGAGAATCTTTTACATAGACAATATTTTTCTCATTTTCACTAAGAAATATTAGACAATACTTTTTAGTACCAGCATAAGACAATATTTTCTAAATGCTAAACAGTCAAATTTTAAACTTGACCATAGTTTTGTATCTAAAAGTATAGGCCATCACATAGAACAAGTAGCAAATAAACATAACCAAAAGTATGAATCATCTGCCGATGAATCAAGCAACACCATTCTTGCCATGTCCTTCATTGCCACCACCATTGCCGCCATCTCCTCTCTTACCTCCACCACTAGCCAAAGCCATCCTCGCATCCCTCCTAATCTCCCAATAAGATCTCACCTTCTCATTCATGTCATTCGGATCCACCATCATGACCTTTCTTTTGCAATCGTCTTTTGACTCGTCTTGTTCACCTCGAGTTGTCGACGCTTCTCAAAGTCCACCTTGTGCTTCTCCTCGGCTTATCTAATGTGTTCACCTTGTCATCTTATCTTGTTGCTTCTTCTCGGTCAACTCTTTCTTCAATCGCAAAGTTTGTGTCACGGTATCCTTGTTTAACTTCATCCACTCACCTATCTTCTTCCTTATGTTCTCGGCTTTGGCCTTCTTCTTCTTCATGTCCTTTTCCTTTCTCCTTCCATAAGGCCTACCAATGTTTCTTCGCGATGCCAGCATTCCTTAAACCATCATCGTCAGCATCATTCTCATCATCCGAATCAAAGGATCGTGTTCCTTTCTTCGATGGAGGAGCTTCTTGATCCCTTCCACTTCTCACAATGCTCAACAATTTTCAACAATGTTGAAGCACACATGCTTTTCGTTTGGAGGTGGCCCTTTGCTTGTACCTTTGTTGAGCAATGCGGTCCTATATTGACAAAATTATAAAGACAAGATTGAGCACAATTCAAATGGACATATTCACAAATAAATTGTTGATGCCAAATGATAGAGAGAAAACTTACATAGTTATCAATGGTGCAACCACTAGTAGGAACATCGACTCCACCGGCTACAAAATTGGTTGATGACGTCGTACCGGCCTTGTAGAGATACGGAGTATCAAAGATCAAGGTGACCAATGGTTCCGGCATAAACCGGTGAACTTGTCTTCAATGTGCTGCTAATACCTCTTGTCGGATTGGTCATTGACGGTAACTGTTGAAAGTGTCACGCTCTCATGGTCTCACCAAAGTAATATTTTCAACTTTCTACAGTTCATGGTTCTTTTTTTTATTTTCCATCGTACACTCTGGTTTGGGAAGCGAAAAAACTTCCTCCACATTTTCATCTCAACACCAAACTGATCGAACGAATCTAGTGACACTTCACTGACGTTAAACTTAGGCATCCTCCAATATGCTCACAAACAAGTACCTAAATGGAAATCCATTTGAACGAAGTCACGTGACGATGGTGTTCGTCCAACGGTGAAGTGAATCTAGACACGCGCATAAGGGACGAAATAAGGCTGGCTTCAATTTCTTCCGGTCGTCGACCGATGGAGGCCCTTTGGCTTTGGCGCTGCTGGCTCCCGGTGCCTCACCCCAAGTGGTTTCTTCCCCGGTGGTGTTGTGCTTGGCGGCGCCATGCTTCACCGATGCGGTGGTGAAGGAGCCGGATCCGATGGCGTTTTTGCTTTTAGATCTAGTGTCTTTAGTGCAAAATGTATGGACCGGCTTGTAATTTTTCAGTTTCTTCTGGTCCTTTCTGTATTTCGCCACTGGAGTGAATGAAAGCTTCTCAGGACCGCCCCTGTTCAAACAAAAAAAAAATCTGCAATACGCTCACAAACATGCACCTAAATGGAAATCCATTTGAACGAAGTCACGTGACGGTGGTGTCCGTCCAACGGTGAAGTGAATCCGAGACACGAGCATACGGGACGAAATCAGGCAGCCAGACCTAGTACCGGAAAACTTCCTTCGTGTCCATCTCCCCGTGTGGCGGTACCAGGGCCCCCCATGTCCGGCTCCGCCGTGCCAGCTTCACGCGCGTCCACCACAGTTCTACGCTTCCTGCATCCCGTCAGTTTGACAGTTACCGTTGCCTGCGCACACAAGTTACCGACGAGCGACCAGACGACGGACGGGGGCATAAATATATCCACTCCATCACGCTGACAAAAGCAAAGCAAACCCTTCTTCCATCCATCGTCTCTAGAGTCAAGAACCTGCGTAGAGTTCGAAAGCAACAAGGCGGGCACCGGAAGGAAGCTCCGAATGGCCGAGGAGAAAGAAGGCGAGTCGCCGCAGCCACCGTCCAAGGTGCCCCGCCTCTCCCCCGCCGACCCGAATGCCGGTACGTTCAGGCAGGAAAGCCCTAAGAACAAGCGGATTGGGTATGTCAGTATGTGCAAGATGTTTATTGTTCCATGTTTTGTTTTTGCTCTCTAGGGGCGGTGACCATGGGCATGGCAGTCTCGTCGCCGCTGGTTCTTGGGCTGGGGCTGGGTCTCGGCGGCGACAATAGCCGTGGCGTGGAAGCACAGGCGACGGCGACGGCGACGGCGAAGTCGGTGCTGACGTTCATGCAGCAGCAGGAGCTGGAGCACCAGGTGCTGATCTACCGCTACTTCGCGGCGGGGGCGCCCGTGCCGGTGCACCTCGTGCTCCCCATCTGGAAGAGCGTCGCCGCCTCCTCCTTCGGCCCTCACCGCTTCCCCTCCCGTACGTGCCATGCTGCCGCAAGATCCCTAGCTGTTTTCTTATTACAGTTTGTCATTGGACTGTTGGATGATATTTTTGTTCGTCGTTCGTTTTGAATGAATGGCAATGGCAATATAATGGCAGTGATTGGTCTGGGGAGCCTGTGCTTCGACTACCGGAGCAGCATGGAGCCGGAGCCCGGGAGGTGCCGGCGCACGGACGGCAAGAAGTGGCGGTGCTCCCGGGACGTGGTGCAGGGGCACAAGTACTGCGAGCGGCACGTCCACCGGGGCCGCGGCCGTTCATCAAGAAAGCCTGTGGAAGAAGGAGCCTCCGCAGCCGCTGCTGCCCCCGCGCACACCAACGGCGGCCTCGGCTTCTCCCCCGCCGGCAGCGTCCTCCACGCCGCCGCGCGAGCCACCTGAGCCCTTCGGGTGGAAAAAAATGGTGTAACGAAATCTGCAGCGATTTTGTCGCGTCGTGTGCTAGCTTTTTTCATGGCAACTTTTTCAGAACTGCTGAGTTCGATGGCATGCGTAGCGCGTCCCTACTTGGTTTGCTGTGCGTGCGCCTGTGACACATGTGTGGCCAGGCGACTATTTTTTCTTGTCATGTTGGGGCTGTGGGGGATCGGCGGGGTGACCGGGGAGAGTGGTCTCTTCTGGGGCCGCTCGGCGAGATGGAGAGAGAGTCTGCCGCAGGCCTGTAGCAGCTGCACGCACTGACCTGTGTCAGACGGTCTGTGGCTCGGGCAGAGTGAGGCATTGGATGCTGCTGCCTGCGTCTGGGAGCGGCGCAGTGGCCCCGCGCTGCTCGTTTGCCGCATGGGAACGGCCATCGCTGAACTCTTGCACCGTCCGATACTACACTGGGCCATCCCGCTTTCGGCACCGGGCAGGGCCTAAAATGTTCTTCGGCCATTCACTACTGATTGTTCGTTCTCGAGGAAATTAAGATTTGAGTTATAGATGTTTCTATCAAGGTAAACCTCAGAGTGGCGTTTTGGCAACCAGAGCATTCCACCTGGGCACCCGGTTCTTAAAATGTGTTTTAAACGCATTCTAAAATGTCACGGACGAGAAGTTTCACGCGTGCATCTCGACATTCTATGCGCTCACAACGTTGTGTCACGGAAAACCGGCACTTTTTATGTCGTCTATAAAAAGACAGTTTAGTGCTAAAAAAAGCTTTTGAGGGATAATTTTTTGTATTTTTTACAAAGGGCACAACAAAGACCACCCTCCTCCGAAGATGTCGTTTTGTGCTATAATTCTAGACATTTCCTCCGATAAAGACCACACTCACACAACACTGTAACTAAATACATATTTTCTTTCCGCGAGGTTCAGATGCCTGCTTGTGTAAGGTTTTTTTTTTAATAGGGGTTTCCCGGTTCCATTCATTGAATGAAACAGCGCAAAAGCACGAGCATTAGGTTTTACAGCATCCCAGCGCAGCAGAAGTACATGAACAGTTTTTCATCTACTAGAATTCTTATTATATCATCTGTAATCTACTAAGATGAAGCGAGCATAGGGGCGAGATAGCCCAGTTAGTATGGATGGGAAGGTTGCGGCAGGGGGCCCCAACGATGTATTCGATCCCTCCGTTCTTAAATATAAGATGTTTTAGCTTTTTTTCACATTCATTATGTATCTACATGTTTTAGTGTGTATGTTCACTAATTTGGATCCGCATCTAATCAAGATGCGAGAGAGCTAAAACATCTTATATTTAGGAACGGAGCGAGTAGCAGTTTTATCATTTCTGACCTTCATGTTCACCCAGCTTGATCCCTGAAGCTATCTTTTTTTGTCACACACACGGCAAGAAGTCAGAATGCCAAATCCGTAGCTCTTAGAAGAAAAATCTCAACACAGTGATCATAGTATGGCAGTGGCTAAAATAGTACAATATAACACCACCAACATAAAAAACAATCAAAATGAGAACTGTTAACTTTTTTTTTTTCGAGAAAGGAGCACTGCTCCCAATTTCATTTCTCAAACTAATAAACAGTTACAAGTTTAAGAGCAACATACTACAGCGATCACCAGGAAACACAACAAAATGCTTGCTGAAGCATTTTCAAACCTCTACCGGAACACTCAGCTGCCAAACATCATCGGCAAAATTACTATCGTACAAACCCCAGCAGACCTGAATCTGGGACACACAAACATCTAAGATAGCAACAACAGGAGGAAACAGAAACCAAACACCAGCTGGAAGTGCCACTCCAGAAACTATCCAGCAAGGTTTCTATAACAACTTTTTCAGTCTCCTTGCCGCCAGTGGGGGCCTAGATGCTGAAGTTTCTGTTGCTTGGGCACTCCTTGCCGACGTTGCAAGGAGGTGCTTTTCAGGTACGTGGGCCTACGGAGGTGGCATCTTTGGTGTGGGAGAAGATGGCGCTGCGGGCTTTCGCCCACACGCAGGATCCGGGAGATTCCTATTTTTTGTTTTGTTTGTAGAGGGATTTATTGTTGTTGTTGTTGTTGTTGTTTGTAGAGGGATTTATCCCTATCTGGAACTTCTGTACATAACACTCTTTTCTATCTAATCGGAACACTCTTTTCTATCTAATCGGAAGGCAGAACGACTGCCATTAACCTCAAAACAATAAAAACTTTTTCAGTCTTGTCCACCAGTGTTGTCTCCTATGAAATACTTAAGTGGCCACCAGGATCAATAACTTTGCTCCTCTGAATTGCATTTTTCGCAAGCTTGTTATCTGCAAACCAGACCAGTAAGAAATGTAATGAGCAGCAAGAAAGATAACATTGGTGGGATCCTCGGGATAAACTCCGTGAAAACAAGCCTTGTTTCTAGTTTTCAAAAGTGCTAATATCAAGGCAGCCACACCAGCTGAAATTACACCTCTAATTCTACTGGGAAACTTCTTAATCAGATCAAAATATCATCAAAGTTATCAGGACTATTTGTCAAATCAAAAGCACATTTAATAGTATTCCAAGCATATCTAAAGCTATAGGGCAGGTAAAAACAGATGTTCAGTACGTTCATTTCTGCTACAAAATAAACAGCTAGCATTACCAATCCACCCTCGTTAAGAAGAACATTCTTTGTCAAAATACTTCTTCTAAAAGTCAGCCAAAGAAACACTTTAACTCTAAGTGGCACTTTCAGCAACCAGATCTCTTTAAAAGGACAGACAGTTTGTCTCATTTTCAAAGCCACATATAAGGAATAACACTAAATACATGAGATGATGTAAGAGTCCATCTACACGTGTCCTCCTCCTCATTCAAACACAAATTACCACACAAGTCTAACAACTCATACAAAGATTTAGCTAGATCCCTCCATAAATTTCTTCTGGTGTTCAGAAAACTCCATCCTTCAATAAAAACCCTATCAACTGTAATATTTTTGATATGGGACAAGTCATACAATCTAGAAAACTTTACTGCCAAACTCGTCTCTCCTATTCACAGATCTTCCTAGAAACGAGTCCTTTGACCATTGCCCACTACCTTCTTACAAAATTGGAAGAAAATGTCCCTAACTTTAAGGATGCCACTCGAGAAATGTGAATGGAAAGGTTTCAACTTACTTGAAACACAGGAGCACTATGTAAATACTTGCCCCTAATAACATCCTGCCAGACCACCTTGGTCTTTAGGTTGAAACACTTCTCCCCAATTCACTAAGTGATAGTACTCCCTTAGAGAGAGGGAAAAGTGACATCCTATAAAAGGGAACATTGCTTAAGCAAAAGCTAAGCAAAATTAATTGTCACCATAATTTATCAAGTTCCCTTGCCAAGTAGTACTAGTTTTTTTCTCTACTTTACCTTCAGAACCACTCCAATCAGAATTTCTCAACTTTCTATCATGGAGAGGGCGAGAGGCACCCCTAGATATTCAGAGGCAAATCCCCTTCCCCACAAGGTTCCTTAGCTTCTTTACCAAAAAAAAACCACTCTTCAAAAATTTAATTTTCAAACCAGGCGGATGTTCAAAAATACAAAGCAAATTCTTTAGATTTTTTGCGCTATCTATATCATCTTGGAACATAAGAACTGTACCATCAACATATTGAAGCATAGACAAACCACTGTCCAGATGATCAACTAGCAAAGATTTAATAAATCTTGACCTTGAGCTCTGTCTACTGAACTGTTAACTCCTAAGGAGGCTAAATATTATACATTACATTTCGTATCACCTATTCATGTATCTTCCAGCATGTCATCCTTTCAAAGCACGCACAGCACTATCAATGTAAGGGTTAGAACTTTTATTAGGAACTAAACTTCACATAGTGTGGATAAAATGTAATCTTTAGAGTCTAGCTAACAATAGTAATAAGGTTCAGATTTGAATAGGGGCAGATAATAAGGATCCTTGCACTACCATGTAGCTATAAATATGTAACACAGACAAAACCTTGCAAAAATAGCTACGTAAGTGGTCTGCAAAATAAATTTCATAATCTTTAGTTTTCATTTCTGAACATTGAGAAAGGAAAGCATGAATGAATTGAAGGATGCTCTACAGAAGTAAACAACCTTAATTACATGAAGTGAAAAGGTTTGGTAAACCCATCAATGTAAGTCTTGGTATACCAAGAGCACAAAATACAACAAAACTTGCCCAAAACCCATCAATGTAAGTCTTGGTATACCAAGAGCACAAACAACAACATAAATTGCGTGAAAACAATTAAATGGTTGTCTAAATTGTGAATTGTGTAAATTGCAGGGATTGAATTTGATGTGGTAAATTTTATACCGGATGGGGGATTAAAGGTCAAGCAAACTATCTTGATAGTTCACACTATCCTTAATTCATATAGTATCGATGTTTATCTGGCCACAGTGTGTTTTCTTACGACTACTAAAGAGCTTCCGACTTGTCCAAATAATACTCCTTCCATCAAGAAATATAAGGCCCACATGCTTTCAAAGATTTGTTGTTTGACTAACGATCAACCAAAATATATGCGGGTTATCTCAAACAAGATCGATACCATTTAAAAGTGTTCTCTAATAAGAATCCAACAGTATCAAATCTGTAACATGTAATCCACATATTGTCAAAAAAAGTCTTGGTAAAACATAAATCTCAGAAAGCACGAGAACCTTATATTTCAAGACGAAGGGAATACAAAAGAGGCCACAGGCCAATAGAGTCTGTTCTTGCAGACAGAACAGTAGTACACACAACTACACGAGACTAGCTATCACAGTAGGTTCAGACAGAAATTTACCACTTACAGCACCTAGAATCATCAAAGATGTAAGACAAAGGTTGGTGCCAAGAAAACACCAAAATCAGTTCATGTATCTTGAACAGAGATTCTACCTTGCTGTCTTGCTGTATGTTGGCTCACACAGTCACGCCAGGAATGGAAAATTATCCTCCGCTAGAAATCCAGCAACCACAACCCTGCAAAGCAGAAGGAAAACCAAATAAATGTTTAACTTCGCATTTCTGTTTGCTCTGTCCATTCTCACTCAACCCATAACATGCTTAACAAAAACAAACAGTGCGGATCCCACACAGCATACCTAGAAAAAAATAATAATTTTTTAACAAACAAAAATTCCAGCATGACTCAATACTTGCCTTCAACAGGCCACAAGTAGAAGTCACTGTTAGCTCTATATTTGTTGCAAATATTTGGCCATGAGTGCAGCCACTCTGTTCATGATGTTTTTGGCATCTATATTCCATCATTGGTTAGTGGCATAGATCATGACCAGACCTTATATTACTTCTAGAGAAACGCAGCATCCTACTAATAGATAATCTAGTAACTCTATGCCACATTACCATGAGATAATTGATTGTGATTAGCATACCTTCAGGATTTAATACTTCACCAGTTACAAATCAAACATGCAGAGCTGATGAAAAAGATCAAATACAGGGCAAAAGAAAACAAAATAAACTGCTAATCAGATATGCACAAACAATAAAGCAAAATCTATGAACAGGTTCACAACACATACCAACAATCAAGTGTGGCTTGCACAATAAACTGATCAGTGATCATGGTATAAAGTATGAATTGCTAGGCACTCGAGGGTCGCACCTTAGTTTTGTCCCAAGCCTCATGATGCAAAGAATCGTATGCTCACGCCAATGCAGAAGTGAAATGGCAATCACAATCTTATTTCTCGCCGCAGGCGTCTATATTTCTCTTGCATTCTCAAGAGGTCTCTAGAAATCTGTTGATTCCCGGTCAACATCAATCCATTCAGGACACGATTGAGCATGAACCTTCTAGGCAAGTACCCTCTCTCCACCATCTCCATCACCATCCTCGCGGCCATTGCCATGTCCTCAGCCCTCTTGCGCACAAACATTGCACTTATTATGATATTGTACGTATCTTGGTTGGGCAGGCAGTCCTCTCCTTTACTCATCCTCTCAAACAAACACAACGCCTTCTCTATCTCCCCTTCCTCAAATGAATACCTTATTAGAACATTGTATGTCTGAACGACAGGCTCACAGCCTTCGTTCTTCATCCTCTCCATCAGCTTCATAGCCCGGTCAATCTTCGCAGCATGGCAGAGGCCCCGGATCAAGACAGTATAAGTAACCACATTTGGCATGTAATCCTTTTGTACCATACCATCAAACACCGTCAATGCATCCTCCACATTTCCCTTCTTACATATCACCTGGATGAGGGCGTTGTAAGTGGCCACTGAAGGCGTGCATCCTTCTTTAGGCATTTCATCAAACAGTTTGCGAGCTTTCTCCAGCTGCCCAGCAAGACCCAGCCCATGAATGATGGTAGTGTACGAAACGATGTCAGGCTTACAGCTCTCGTCTTTACGTCCCCTCTTCTTCATCTGGAGGAAGAAATCCCATGCGTGTTGTACCTGTCCAGCACGGAAGAAGCCTTTGAGGATGATATTGTAGGTGGTTTTGGTGGGGGTAATGCCGGACTCGGCCATCTGCCGCAGCAAGTCGAGCGCGCGGGATGTGTCCTTGACGCGGCACCATCCGTCGGCGAGGATGTTGTACGTCACCACGTCCGGCGGGAAGCGGGCCTCGAGGGCGCGGACGAGGGAGGCGGCCTTGCTGGCATGGCGCGACTTGCCGAGCGCGTCGAGGAGGGAGTTGAATAGGGGGAGGTCCTGCGTGACGCGGTGGGAGCGGTGGAGCGAGAGGAAGAGGCGGACGGCGATGTCGGGCCTGCGCTGCGAGGCGGCGAAGCGCTCGAAGAGGATGGGGAAGGTGCGCGGGGTGAAGGGCAGGCGGAGGCGCGGGAAGAGCGCGAGGATGGAGTTGGTGAGCTGGCGAGGGTGGCGGAGGCGCGCGGAGAGGTCGAGGGCGAGGTCGATGGTGCAGGGGGAGATGGCGTGCGCGGGGCGGGGAGGTGGAGGAGCGAGTGGAAGAAGAGGAGCGCGCGCGGGGCGTGGTGCCAGAGGAGCTTGAGGACGGAGTTGGCCACGGGCGTCGGCAGGGCGGGCGCGGCGGCGAGGAGGGACGTCGAGAGGGAGCGCGCCGACGCGGTGGTGAGGGTGGACGACGGGTGGTTGAGCACGAGGGCGGCGATTTGTCGAGGGGATGGGGATGATGTGGTTGTAGGCGTGGGGAAGGGTGGCGAGGCCGACGGCGGCGGCATTGGGCACTTCCGGGCGCGGAGGGGGAAGAGCGGCTCAGCTGCACAAAACAAAGGCGAATCAATAGACTGATGAATTTTGATGAGTGCGATTTTCAGTTCACACAGTATACGATTTTTTTTCCCGATTTTCCATGTTTTCTGTTTACTGAACTCCACTTCTTCTCTGGTGATGACTATTCTTGAGATGTCTGTTTGTTTTTTCATTAGGAAAAATAAACAAAAATAATGTTGTCAATCCTTTGCTGAAAAAATAAGTTGTGAATGCCTTCTTTGCCAAAAATAATGATCCCTGCTCTTGGGAGATTTTGTCGGGCTAAGTTAGAGATGGGCCAGGCAGCTAGATGTCAGTAGCGGCGCAGACCTCGAGAGAAGAGCAGTGGGTAGGATGATGCTGAAGGGCAAACTGATAATTTGGAGCACACAATGGTTACCAATTCTTTGGGGTCGGGATTAGAGTCAAGCAAAACTTAAGTCAAATTTTTATCATTATATTCTATTTTTAGGGCATTGTTTGCGATGCATTTTTTTCTAATCTGAATGTATGTAGGAAAAGTTATAAAAGAGCTGTGCAATTTTCCCGGATACAAGTACTTGTAGTATATGTTATGAACCATTGGAATATGAATTTTGTTGTGCTTATTTAGATGTAAAAAACTGCATATAGTTGTTTCTTTGTTGTTATGATCCTTAAACTAAAAGTACACCAGAGTCCCTTTGGACTAGATTATTGTCTTGTTTAGTCGGGTAATCTTTTTTGGTTGTGAGTACGGGTTTGTGTTAACTGTTAACACGTTATGCGGCGAAGTTCAAGTACCTGTTGAGTTCGTTTTATAGCAAAAGATCAGATGGCCGAGTTGGTCTAAGGCGCCAGATTAAGGTTCTGGTCCGAAAGGGCGTGGGTTCAAATCCCACTCTGGTCAATATCTTTTTTTTTCTCAGAGACAGAGAATATAACGATTTTAGCCGATAAAATAAGCAAAAAGATCAGATGGCCGAGTTGGTCTAAGGCGCCAGATTAAGGTTCTGGTCCGAAAGGGCGTGGGTTCAAATCCCACTCTGGTCACTTTCATTTTTTTGTTCCTTCCTCGACAATAAAATTCACCCTACAGTATCCGTCCTCAACACCGACCTGTTGTTTTTTATTTTAACAAGACCAAAGGTTTGCCATTTCATTGATTAAAAAAGGAGTTTTACAAGTGTTACGTGCCAAACCTTGCCCGACCTACAGTTTGTCTGGTGGAGATTGATAGAAGGACTAGCAAACTACCCGTGCGTTGCAACGGGAGAGAAAACTAATAGGCTAATCAATTGCATACAACCAAAACCATATGATATCTATCTCACCATCCAAAACAATATAGTATCTAAATGTATATGAATTTGAACGAGCACATCTTATTGTCTCATTCCAACAACAGTAAACCAAGCAAGGGTGAAAACAATATTACCAGGAAATTGACTGTCCATATCTAAACCACCAATGCCAGACCCTTTACATTGATAACAAAAGGACATGTTTCACTTAATCCATATGTAACATCTATTTTCTTAATCTAGCACCACTTTGTTTTCAATGTATTTTACCAGTCTTAATCGACCTGCCCTATCAAGTTTACATCCACTTGTACCGGCAAGCTGAGGCAGGGCAATTGCCAATTTGATTATGTTCATGTCGGTGATACCAAAGCTAGAAGTTTCAACAAATAAAATGTGTTGACATCATCAGAGCCACCAAAGACATGAACTGCGCAGCTCGTTTGCCGGTGAGAGCACGTGGACGAAGAAGTGGAGCGCCGACTAGACATCTACGGGGGACCAGCGCCGCGGAGGAGAAGGCCATGGCCGGCACCGCCGGACCGAGCTGATCCAGAAGGGGATGGAGATCTCGTGGGGATAAGGTGTGATGCTAGTAGATCGCAGGGAAGAGCTCTTGGAATCACATGGAAAAATCAATGGATTCAAGATCTCTCCAGAGGCGGCCGGTGGCGTGGGGTGGCAGTGGGGCGGAGGCCGGAGTCGGGGGCGGCGACGGTGGGAGTTCCTGTGCGTGAGGATTAGAGGAGAACGTGCGATGTGTTCCAGCTTCCAGGAAAAATAACTGTTCGGCATTGCCTACGGACTGCGGGTTGATTTCGCTATTTCTGAGGGACTAAAGTGCAAAACTTCCGCGACGTACCACCACAGTCGTTTACTCGTAGTATTATATAGTAGAGATAGTAGAGATATAACGGGTTGTCATTTCCAATTTTTCTCAGAAAAGCTTGCGGTGTGGATTATAACAGAGCGGAGCCGACTAATTGACTAGCCAAAACTAAAAAGGTCGGCAGGTTACAAAGTGCAAAGTTTTGGTTTTCATCAAATATAGTTTTTTAGTTCCTGATAACCAATCGTTATTTCAAGCACTGATGCACACGATCAAACTAAAGGAGAGTGGTTGTAAAGCAGGCAAGTATATCAACTTATAGTTGGTGTCCTGGTAGGAGTACACTATAGTGGTAGTACTCCCACCAAAAATGTCTTCATGTACTAATCCATTTGGTCACTTTTCCTCTTCCAACCATCCGTCCTTAACGAAATTCAGACCGGCATCAATCAATAATAGGCCATGCAAGTGCAATCAGTGGGTTCGACAGTACGAAGCGAATGAAATGTAGACCGCCGTAAGCCCGTAACCGTATGAAAGGCCACAGTTTCGTACCTGCTGACCAACCTAGGAGCTGCTTATCGGAAACAACATCGTAAGAACGAGAGAATTTCCACCGAAGTGCGCCACGCTAACTTAACACCGAAATATTTTTATCGGCGCATATGTTGGCTTGTTTCCCACAAAATGATAAGACAAATGCTTGTGTGGCACTAACTTGAAAGGATGTTATTTTTCTCGAATACATCTGACATCTTCGCTAAACTTCTAGAGAAAATTGCTATGGAGGTTTTTGGTGCGAGGAGAATCAGGGCAGCTTGGATTTCAATACTGACGATGTATAAAAAGGGGATGAGAAAGAAGGTGGTTGAAACAAAAGCCGAAGATGGAGAACGCGAAAACAAGACCGAAAGAGGTAGTAGTAGGGCTGCATGGAAATCTAGTCTCCGTTTCTTTTTAGTTTCCCATCGAGTGATTGGTTTCTCTGCTCGAAACAACCATTTTCATCTTTACCTTTATCAACTTTAGAAGGAGCATTAATCTTTGAGACAGCACCAAATCTATTGTTGAAGTCAAGTATGAGCTTCTATCCAATCGAAAGAAGGCATTCTTGTAGTCTACTATAATACTTCCATTTCTAGAAGTAAGACGTATTTTTTTTAAAGTTAAACAGTGTAAAGGTTGACCAAGTATTTACAAAAAAACTATTAACATCTACAATACCAAGTCAATACCGTTAGAAGCAACATGAAATATATTTTCATATGATGCTCATATTATATTACCGTTGTTTGCCCTTTTTCGTAAAAACTTGGTCAAACTTTGTTGTTCGACGCCTTACTTTCGGTTACTTTCAGTAATGGAGGGAGTAGTTTTTAAATTTGGTGGTGCTGTGTTTGGGATGAACTATGTAATGTCAAGTTTCGTTAATGGAATCAGGGGTGATCCCCTTTACTCTAAAAAAAAGTCAGCGTCTAAATATTTTGCACTTTGATTCAGTTAACAGACAGCAAAGACAGCGTAAGCCTACTGAACCATTCTTCCCTGTTGATCCAGGCTGTAATCTCATTAATACGATAATACTCCCTCTACTTCCACCCGCTAACAATTTTTCAAAGTTGAAATCCAGGAGCACAAGAAGGCAGAGACCGCTGGCAGCTCAACCGAAAGGCCCAAAAAATAATCACACGACGCGCGCGCTACGAGCCAGATCGTAAACACGAGCTAAGCTTGAGCCGCCAAAGCATAAGGCAAAACCAGCGTGGCAGAGGCTAACACGCCAGCGCCGCTCGCTAAGCACTTCTCTCCCACCTCCGGCCGCTCTCCCGTGGGAGTTGGGATTCCTTCCTTCCTTCCTAGCTGGCCGTCTTACTTAGGAACATGGCGTCGTCCCGGATCCGCCAAATCCCCCTCTCCTGCTCTGACACCGAAGAGGAGGAGGAGGAAGAAGAGGACGAGGAAGAGCAGCCATACGAGGAGGAGGAAGACGAGGCGCCCGTCGCGTCGCCGCTGACACTTCCGGCGGCGAGGGGAGGGGTTTCCGTGGTGGATATGGTGGCGGCGGCGCTGCGGAGGTCGCTGCTGCTGTGCAGCAGCGTGCGCGCCGAGGAAGGGAGCGGGGCTGCTGCGGGGATGCAGATAGGGCGCCCCACCGAGGTGCGCCACGTCTCGCACATCACCTTCGACCGCTTCGTCGGCTTCCTCGGCCTTCCCGCCGACCTCGAGCCCGAGGTGCCTCGCCCCGCGCCCAGCGCCAGGTCAGTCCGCCGCTACTCCCACCTGCATTCCGCCACGCTCCTGATTTGCACATGATTTTGTTTGCGGCCGAGCTCTGTTCGTCGGATTCCGCCGCGCAGATTAAGAATTTGCGGTGTTACTAGTCGTGGATTAAGCTGAATTTTTACCTTGTTCTATTATGTACTCGTTCCTGAATTTGTCATGTCACGTGATGTCCAGCTAGTTTGTCCACCTGACTGAGGAAAAATGAGCACGGAATAGTAGCTTTTAGCCTGTTGAGCCTTTAAATTTGCTTGACTTGAGCCCGATGTACAGTGGTTGAACCAATTGGACTCTTTGGTTATGAACCTAGTTTTCCTTTTTCAGAACTATTGTTGCTCAACGACCAGGGAATCTTCTAGAGCACACTCTATGCCTATTTTGTGGAGATAGGTTTCTGTACTTGTCAGGGAATGGGATATTGTGGGGTTCTGCTCTTTTTAGCTTTATACTATCCATTCATATCTAAAGAGGCAAACACGCTTGTTGTATTATCTTTTGTTAGTAGTTACTCCCTCCGTTTTTTAATATAAGATGTTTTACCTTTTGTCCACATGCACATGCACACAAATGTATGTAGACATATTTTTATGTGCATGTTCACTCATTTTAGTGTGCATATAGATTGTAGACAACATGTGTATCACCTAAAACATCTTATATTAAAAAACGGAGGGAGTAGCTAGTACTCACCACCTCCACGTTTTCCATTGTCCTGATACTGTGGTATTGTATCTGATCGAAAAAATAGCATTTTAAATTTAGAGGAAGTTCAATGCATTCAGTTTCCAGTTAAGTTACCATTTATTTTATTAACAAACTTATTATGAAAGATTTGGCCGGAGGTCTGCCCATTCACTTTGTAGAGAAGTAGAATTTGGAAGTTACAACACATGTCCAAGATGGACTCACTCGAGAGACAAACTAGAAGACACACCACAAAAAATTACACCGAGTTCTAGTAGTCGCTGCAGCCCCCAATCTAATGTCTACTCCATCTATTGAACTGTGACTTAGTTTATGGTTGCTAATTCTACTTCCCCACAGTGTAAGTGTATTTGGAGTTTCACCAACGTCCATGCAATGCTCTTTTGATAAAAGAGGAAACAGTGTGCCAACAATACTATTGACCATGCAAAGGAAGTTATATTTACTTGGGGGCCTTCAGGTAAAACCTAACGAGTAGCAGAAAAGCTCACAGATACATTTGTGGTACTCAAGTGACGAAAATATTTTTCTTATTCTGCTAGGCTGAAGGGGTCTTCAGAATAAATGCTGACAATAGTCAGGAACTACACGTCAGGGAGCAACTAAACAGAGGTGTCGTTCCAGATGGAGTTGACTTGCATTGCCTCACGGGCCTTATAAAGGTGCAGTGAACTTTTATTTTACCGATATTTATCTGTTTTTGCGCTCTTTTCTCTCTTTCTTGAACGTAATTTCTTGTTCATCTTTAAACATGGAACGTAGTTATCTTACATGCAAGGACATCATACTGATATCTGCAATTTGTCTGTTATCTGCAAGGCCAACATCACGGTTTCTGCAATTTGTCTAATACTTACCACAAGAGAACACTAATACTCTTTTATATATTAGTTTTTCTTTTGTCTCATTCCATGATCAATATGGCTGCTGATTTGTAGGCATGGTTCCGAGAACTTCCAAGTGGAGTTTTAGACTCATTGACTCCAGAACAAGTGATGCATTGCAATACTGAAGAAGAGTGTTCTCTTGTTGCAAGTATTGTGCCTCCAGTGGAAGCAGCATTACTCGATTGGGCCATCAATCTGATGGCAGATGTTGTGGAACATGAAAACTACAACAAGATGAATGCTCGAAACATTGCTATGGTTTTCGCTCCAAACATGACACAGGTTACTCGGAAGCCTATTCATATTCTTGACATACGAACTTTTGACTTTGCAGCCTAACCATTTGACTTAAATCTTACTGTATATTATCTTTCTTTCAGATGGCCGATCCCTTGACTGCTTTGATTCATGCAGTTCAAGTGATGAATTTTCTCAAGACATTGATCTTGAAGACTGTAAAAGAAAGGGAGGAGGCAGCTGCCGCGACAAGGTCATTCACGTCCAACTCTGGCTCCCCAAGTGACAAAGACGAACCTCAGGCATTAAATCATTTGGACAAGCCCTCCATTTGTTCAACCCAGGAAAATGCTGAACGCCCCATGATTAGTGGGGCTACTCTTGACCACTTCCTCTTCAGTGTAGAAAAAGTGCTCGACCATGATTTGCAAGCCAACATTGGAGAACCCAAGAAGTATGACACCGGTATAGTCCATGACAAAAGCAACAACGAATTGTTTCTCGTGGACATTGATTTTAGTAGTAGGCAAGATAACAGTTCTGGAAACAAAATCAGTAATGACAGCGTAGAAGGTATGTTTGACAGATTTAAATTTAGGAAAGGGGTGGGGAGACTCTGCAGGAATCCAATGTTTCAGTTGAGTAGGTCCATGAAGAAGTCTGATGAAGCAGGACAAGCTTGTGTATGACATGGTAGGGTGCAATGGATGATTGTGCTATTCTTGCAGCTGTCTAGTGCTTAACTCATCTGCAGTTATCATAGTCTCTGTGTAGAAGATATGAGCCCATCTGGTAGTAGTACTGATGTGGAGTTCCTTTCGTGTACAGCTCAACTATTCATTTGTGACAATTCCAGATTATAAGAAGCATCACTAAATAGCGAGTACATTGAGATTTGTGTTACCTGATGAGGAACACCGGTGAGCAACCCATTTGGACTGATGATGTTTGACGTGCAAGTGATTTTTTATTGGACCGGGTGTGAACATCTTGTGACCTTTTTACCCAATTTTTGTGGTGTTTAATCTGCCGGTATGTGAAGATAAAGGAATCGTTGCAGAATCTAGCATGAGAATTTGGTATTTCAGGTTCTCACTCAGTTTCAGTTCAACTCTTGCTTTTTCAAGTAGTTTGGGACGAGTAGTCGCCTTCTTGAACTGCGGCCTACTCCTTGTAGTGCAAAGAAAAGTAAGAGTGTAAGACATGAGCCCATGAGGCCCGCGCTTCAACTCAGAACATTTCTCCACAGCGGCACAGCCAATGACTCACGCCTATATTAGTGAAACTTGAAAATCCCATCTCAAGTCGCTTTCCTATATTTTGTTCAAAAAAAAAAGTCGCTTTCCTATAGCTCCAGCCAAATAGTTCTAGCAAAGCGCTATTCCCTTAAAAAACGATAATATGATGCTCTTTTTACATGAAAAAGGCACAATATGCGTCTATACAGATATTTGGCTTTTCCAGTTTTGATGCTACAATAATAAGTTTGCTGAAAGTTTCCGCGCTTTTGCTTTAGACCATGCACTATGTTGAGCCGATTCCATAATGTGTCAGGGTGGAAACCAGCTGCTATTTTTGCTGACTGTGGGCCCTACTTTTGAATAAACAAATACTACCTCCGTACCAAAATCTAAATCTTCCCGCCCAAGCAATTCCAAATCGCCCGAGACCAATCTACTCCGTGAGGCCCATGTCATCCATCTTGCGCAGCTACGAACTGACTTTCTATTCCACGCCTCACAAGTCACGAGGCAAACCCTATTTGACGCCCTAAGCGCCGGCTAGCCTGCCAACGCCTAAATGCTCCTACGTGGTGGCCTGCATAGGCCAGTTTCTTCCTTTTTTTGGTTTTTTTCTTTTTCATTTTGTTTCCTTATTATTTTTGGTTCCCTTTTTCCTTTTCTGTTTTATTTTTTCCTTTCTATTTTTTCGTTCTTTTTATATATTTTTTCTTTGTTGAAAAAGTGACACGAATATTATATTTCCTGTATAACAAGTGAACATCTTTTTTACCCTGCGTGAATATCTTATAAAACTCGTGAATATTGTATTGAACTCGCACAAAAAAATTATAGCCACATTTTCTTTAACTCTCGAACGATTTTGAGAACTTTTACAGGCATTTGTTTTTTGAATTGACGGATTTTTTTGAGCTTACGAACAATTTTTTGAACTCTAAGAACATTTTTTTAATCTCGTGATTTTTTTAACTTCGGAAAAATATACTTCCTCTATCCACATTGTAAGCCTTCCTTTTAACAAGCTAGTTTAGCTTGCTAAAAAGGCTTACATTGTGAAACAGAGGGAGTACTTCGTAACGAAAAGAATGTTCATAGAGAGAAATAAATTTCACATTGTTCGAAATAGCTGTTCACGGATTCAAAATAATGTTTACCGCAGAAATTCCATGGCTTGCAGTTCAAAAATTTGAAGTTGCCCAGCCCATTGTATAAACAGAACCATAAATTCCGCCTTCTTGGATGGCTTGACGTAAGAACGTGAATTCCTGATCAGAAGCTTTGTCCTGCTATGTACTGTTAAATACCAAAACGACGAGGGAGAAGTTTATTTGTTGCACTTGGTGAGTAGGGATCGACAAGCTTGCATGAACCAAAATGAAAATATGTTGAATACGTTGATGCCTCGCATTTTGGACGTGCGTGTGTACCCGTGGAGAGGCTCTCACGATCAACACCGTCATGCAGAGGCAGAGCCTAGCTGTGCCGACCTGCATAATTATGCACGCGACCACACATCCAGGCAAGCTTTTTGCACAGGCCAAAGCTGATATATCTATCGCATCTGGCTTAAGTACCGAAGTTGCATCTCATGCATGCACGTACCGTGCCCTACCACCCACGGGTGGAACCCGGCCTGTGTCGTGTATAGTACGTGGTCTCAATGAATCATGGAATACAACTTGCATATACAGAGTGGAGTCTATATGATTTGACAATAAGATGACTGTTATTTCTCGTGGTTCAGTGAAGCGACACCGGTGAGCGTTGAACAAATGAACATATACTCTCACAACTGAATTATACGATATGTGAGAAGCACAATGAACCCTCAATTATCATCCCCTTCTCAGTCTTTGATCACCTGTATTTTCCGTCTCTCTCACCCAAATCTTTCCATCCATCCTACCTATCTTCGATCCGTTTGGAAGCATCCTCAGGGGCAGGGGCGGCGCCACTACCGGGGCGAGGAGGGGCGGCCGCCCCGGCTCCCTTGCCACGGTGCAGATACCCCTCTTTCCGGCGGCGGCTCCATTGACATCAGGAGATGCTCCGTTCGCAGCATACAGTGTCATACAGTGTCATTTCCAGGAAGGGGTAAGGAAACTGGGCCGTTTTGGGCTGGGGAAAGCACGTCCACGTGAGCCCATCCTGTAAGGTAGTCATTTTTGTCCCAGCTGTGCGATTCTGGTTCTGCTAAAAAAAACAAAGCTGTGCAATCCAGACTTTCCAGCTCGCTCACCGCTGGCCGCCGCGCCCAGAGAAGCTCCGTCTCCTGCAGCTGCGCCTACAGCAGCGCAGCCTCCGCAGTCAGCACCGCACCTTAAGAAGCTCACGGCAAGATCAAAAAATCGTTTAAAAATCAATTTCCTTTAAAAATTTGATGTCGCAAGACACTCCTGAAAGAAGTATGTCTGAATTTTTTGATGCAGCAAATGTTGTTGCCGATCCTTAAATTCGGAGACAAATTGACGTCAGAGGCTCCAGTCATTTGATTGGCCATAAAAACAAAATTTGGGGCAGATTTGTTGTCTTTCTAGAGTACAACGTGGAGAAAAATGCCTATTGTTTTCTTTTTAGAACTCTTAGCATCAGTCCATGTTATAGTTTCCAAGTCGTCATCTTTTTATGTTGCATGTAGTTGTACTTCATGAATTTGAAAAGTGAAATCTTTGTGGACCATTATTTTGTTGAATAGACGACTTATTTTTGTGCCGTAAAATTTTAAACACAGAATGTTCGCCCCGGCTCATTTGAATTCCTGGCTCCGCCACTGCTCAGGGGCCTTCCATAAAGTCATCATAATACTGGCCAAGGAACGTACCCGTCAATCTGTCACCCACGGGACTCGGTTGGCCGGCATGCAACGGCACGTCGGCACGCAGGCTTCTGTTTCCAACAGCATTCCCACACGTATGCCCGAGCTTTGCAGCAGGATGGACCATCGGGCGGGAAGCACGTACAGTGCACTGTAGGATCCATGGCACATGCGGACATGCCGACGGGCATCTCATTAATTCTACACAATTGTTGTTGTTTTCTGTTAGAGGGGATTCGTTTGTTTGATGATGATGGGTTAAGGTGGGTCCGTGGGTGGCAATTGTCATTGTGAGCGATATATTCTAGGCTAGCTCCATTGCTCTACATAAATCCCGAGCCAAGAGAAACCAGAAGTCACACAAACGCCGTCCGGCCGGGTACTACCATAGCACGCTCAGTACAAGAACAGAAGGAATGTTGAGCCGTGGCATTTCTGTCAAGAGGCGCTACGGCGGCGCGGGGTTCGCGCTCGTCTGCGGCTGCAAGGACGCCAAGAGCGTGTCCGTTTCTCCGTCGGTCTCCGCGTCGCCGTCGCCATCCGGCGCTGGTACGTCGACGACAACCGAGACGCCTCGCCCTCGCAGGGGCGGGATGACGAACCCGTCGGCGTCGACGGACACGCTGACCCTGACCTCCGCTTCGTCGTCCTCCTTCGTCTGGGAGGACGCCGTGGCAGAGTTCGACGAGCTGGAGAGGGAGAGCTCGGGCGCCGCGCAGAGCTTCTCCGGCCTGCTGCGCGAGCTCAGCGAGCTGGAGCAGAGCGTCGCGTCGTGGGGGCACCGCGACGAGAAACTCTCGTCCGCACAGCTGCAGGACCGCGTCGACGACAAGAAACCCTCGACACCGCCGCGGGAGCACAGGAAGCAGGTGACCATGACGAAGAGCGGCGACTTGACGACGGGCGCTAAAGGCTACCGCGCCGGCGAAAGCTTCGGAGTGGCGGGGCTCGACGACGGGCGCGTCGACGTGGGGCTCGACGGCAGCGTGGCGGTGGTGAAGCAGTCGGCGGACCCGCTGGGCGACTTCCGGCAGTCGATGGTGCAGATGATCGTGGAGAACGGGATCGTCGCCAGAGAGGAGCTGCGCGAGATGCTCCGCCGCTTCCTGGGCCTCAACGCGCCGTGCCACCACGACGCCATCCTCCGCGCCTTCGCCGAGATCTGGGACGCCGTGTTCTTCACGGACGACGAACCTGTGCCCGCCACCACCACTACTCCGGCGCGCAAGTACACCCGCCGCGAGGAGGCGTCTCCTGGAAGGGCGCCGGCCGTACCGAGGACCCCGCCTCCGCGCCACCGCCGCTCGCCATCGTCGGCATGGCGGATGTAAAGAAACGGAGTAGATTTGCCCTTGACGCCATATGTTCTTGTAAAAAACCGTTTTGTCGTCTTCGTATGTTTTGATCAAGTTGATTTCCGGTTGAGAAGGAAATTAGTGTTGGATTTACCACTATAGCTTATAATTGTACGTGAGTGGGTCCGTATGAACAGCGTCTTCGTGTGTTTTGCCGTTCTGTCTCCGTTATCTTCTCGTGTACAACTACAAGTCGACCATCCAAAGCGGATTCCCGCGTACAACAAGCTCGAGCACGCACTCCTGTCGGCCTGTACATAAGAGCATCTCCATCGCGACTCTCGAAATTTTGTGCGACGCTCCCAATTTCTGTCTGTTTTGGACGTGTCGAACACTTGTCCGGTCATTACTGGTGCTGTTTTTTTGATCTGTCGGCCCATTTTGCCCATTTTTGATATACTCTTTGCATTTGCAAAACACTCGATACCCAACACCTAATCTGGCTACCAAAATAAAGTTCGGCTAATAAAGACTCGACCAACAGCAAGTATGGTCACAAAAGTCTCGGCCAACAGTAAGGCTGGCCACTAAAGTCTCGGCCTAACAGCTAGGTCGACCATCAAAATGGAACCAAAATATCAAGCTATCCAAGAACATGCAAATCATTCTTGGGTATCAACATTCATATCCCTTTCTCTTCTCTCCTTCATGATCTGCTCCGTCAGATACCCCACCGATAGCTCCGCTGGCTCTGGCTTCATCGCCTTCGCTTGTACCCGTCATTCTCTTATTTTTGTTCGGTGGCGGCACGCGTCCTGGCCCCATTCGAGGCGACGAGGAAGGAGGTTTGTGGTGGCACCGACAAGGAAAGAGGGGTGGGCGGCGACAAGTAAGGAGAACTTGAGAGGTTTGTGGAAAATGGGGAACAGTTTTGGCGACCAACACGACAATTTAGAAGGAAGGAAAGAAATTGACCGCCCGGCTGGTGTCTATGACATTCGTAACTTGTCTGTTAGAGGCGTTGTCCGGCAGCCCGAGTCCGCTCTCAAGTTTGGAGACCCGCTCAGGAGTGTCGGACAAAAATCTAATCGGATCGGATACTTACGATGCCGGTGTGGTCATTTTTGTGTCCGGGGCATTTGGTGTGATTTAAAATTGCCGGTGGAGATGCTCGAAGAGGCTGGATCGGGCGTGTGATTCTTCGGTTAGGAGTGGGCCGGTGGGGACTGGTGGCGAACGCCATGGACGACGCCATGAACGCCCGTGCATTGCGGCCGGGGCAACCCGCGCCGCGCTGCATGGTCAGTACGGCAAGCTTAAATTGTCTCTCCTCCTACCAATGCCAAAACTCGTACTGTACCAACACCAGTATTACTCGTGCTCAATCATTGTCAAGGTCATCAGCTGATCAGTATAGGTCACCAATCTACAGTGGCCAGCTGCTACTCCAGCTGAGAGCTGAGATGCACCGATCGATCGAATTTCTTCCCGAGACGTACGTACGACAGGGCCACGGGCGCGACGGATGCTGATTCTTGTTGTGTGGAGGCGATGGGAACGTGACAAGCTCGTCGTTGCCAGCTTGCCATGGGAAGGGACAACGGACAAGCCAGGTAGCCCGCGAGCGCTTGTCTCCACCCTCGTCCCCGGCATCCTCCGTACGTACGTCATCACAGCATGAATCATACGGTGGAAAGGGAGGAATAGAGAGGGATTGGTGGAATAGTTGATTGTATTGCTTGAGCCTCGTGGGCATATATATAGGAGTACATGATCTATTTGGGGACGGCAGCATGGACCACGTGCCGCGACGCTACGGCCAGAAGAGGCGACGTGCAGATTGGTGCAGCCGCGGGGAGAACCACGGTCGGCGGCGCTGCAGCCCGATGCTCGATCGGTGGTGGCGCGCACAAACTCGTGGTGGCGCGAACGCAGCGCCGGCGTGAGGCAGCCGGAACACGGCGGAGGCGCCCAAGCGGCCGCTGCGGCGCCGTGGGTGAGGCGGCCACGGTGGAGGCGGGGTGGTGATGGAGGTGTCCCGATCGGAGCATGGCGACGACGGCCGGCACAAAACGACGGGCGGGCAGACACGCGGAGGGCGGCCGTTTCGGGCCGCCGCGTCGCGCGAAGCCGCCTAGTCGGCGAAGAGCCCACGCGGACGGCGGCTATGATGGGCCGCCACGCAGCGCGAGAGGCCGCCGTGTCGGAGTAGAGGCGCGCGAGGGTCGATGACGGCGGTGGGCGACGCAAACCGGTCTTAGATCGGAAAACCAAAAAAGAAACGCCGATCAAAACGACCGGCGAGAGAGAAAACCCCGGATCAAAGGATCGGGAAAAAGACTCTCTAGGGCAGCCGATCAACACGACCGGCGGACGAACCCTAGGTACGGGCGGCGCGGCCCCCGGCGGAGATCATGGAGATCGACCTCCCCGGGGGCGGCGCGGTGCCGAAGCGGCGTCTAGGGTTTAGGATCGAGATAAGGCTGATACCATGTAGAAGGAATAGAGAGGGATTGGTGAAATAGTTGATTGTATTGCTTGAGCCTCGTGGGCATATATATATATAGGAGTACATGATCTACTTGGAGTACAAGTCAAGGTAGAACAAATCCTACGCTATCCTGTGTTTCCTAAATAGTCACGATACTCAACACTCCGTACGGCGGGATGTGCCACGTGTCGTCTTTGTAGCTTCCCGCCTGGCTACTTTCGACAATAAAATTTAGAGGGGCTAGTTTTGACAATACGATTCGGCAAGGGGCTATATTTGTTTAAAAAAATCGGTTTAGAGTATCTGTACTCCGTATGATTCATTGATGCATCATGCATGGCCTGGACCGTACAAGCATCTTGGCCCGGCCGGGATCACTAATCCAAGTTGATCGGCCTTGTGAATCACTAATCCAAGTTGAACCTCAGCTTCAACACCGGCAAGATGCGAACGCAGCAAGCAGATCATCGGCGACCGAGAACGTGTGCTGTTTTTTATTTTATTTTTTCATGTCAGTGAACAACTGTTAATTAGTACTTGCATGTCCATCGCCTTGATGACGTACACTAACGTTTGTCCAAGGGCACATCATCCGCATGCAGTGACGACACCAATACGCCACGTTGTCTTACTCATGACTCGTAGCGTCGTCACTTAGTATAGACTTCACATTAAACTAACCCGCCAGCTAGCTTGATTGATGCTACTGCTGCACACTACTGAACTGAATACTGACGTCAGTTTCGTCTCTACCGTTTGTTGTAGCAGTTCGTGACTCCAGTCCAGCAAGAGCAAACACGGAGAAACAGATATGTAAAGTAATTAGTTTTTGCTGGAGGTGACGTCAAGAATACTGAACACTGGTGTTGCCTGAACCAATGATCCATATCTGTATGATTGAGTAAAGAATATCGTTTGACGCAGCGGTAGAAGCAGAAAAGATACAGCTACATAATCTTGATCCCACCTGGCCATCATAAAATGTGCAACAGCAGATCAGAATAACTGCACTGCAAAGTTCACACAAAAAAATGACTGCATCGCTGCCTTTGATGCATGTTCGCAGCGCCGATTGTGCCAGCCTGTCCCAAAAAAAAAGCTCCAGTATTTTGATCCAGCGAGCATGGGTGACAACTTCAGAAATGCTAGGATTAGCCATCGACTGCTCGCTGCCCTAAAAAGCCATTGCCTGCTCGTTATGGGAACAATCTTGTCACAGGATCTCCTTCGAAGCAGAGATGATCGTGTTGTCGTTGGTTAGATCAAGGTAGTGCATGTTAAGGCGGAAAGTTCAGGCTGAGCACTGAGCAGCTTTTTCTTTGAACGTAGAACTGAGTCTGCAGCCGACATTCCCCGTTTGTCGCCCGCAGCGTCAGTTAACGCGCTGACGCCCAAGCGATGAAGTGTCGGGCCGGCCCAGGTAGGAGCTTCTTTTTTCTTCTGTTCTTCTTTTGTTTATTTTTTCTTTCCTTTTCATTTTTTATTTTTCATTTTTCTTTTATCATTAATTTTAATTTTTGGTTTATTTTTAAAAACATGATTATTTTTTGACATCGTGAACAATTTTTTAAACTGCGTAAACAATTTCCTATCTCTTATAAAACCCCGTGAACAATATTTTCGAAACATACGAACATTTTTTAAACCCTATGAACATTTTTTAATATTTTACGAACACTTAATTTTAACATACACTGTGTTGCAAGATTAGGCATGATTAATATCGACACGAGAAACAAGTTGTGTGTTAAGACACACGTGTGGTGCTGAAGTTATACATAAATTCCATTGTGTATTTTCTTATCATATTCAGTGTGCTAATTCCCCATGAGAATCATCTTAAGCTAATTCCCCATCAGTATCATCCTAAGGACCTTAGTTGATGATTCTTTCAGAAGGTTGCCCATGGCCTCTGACATTATTTGTGCAATCTTCGGTTATATTCTTTCTATCTAACACTACCCGCGCTATTATCGTTTGCTGATTTTTTTTTCTTTGTCCCCAACTTTGTTCAAAATATCCCGCAATTGTTTTTGTTGTCGCATTTAATCATGACCCGTCACATTAGCTCAGAAAATCGTGAACGAGATGCCAAAGAAGGCGACGTCATGAAGGCCTGTCCAAGATGGACACACCAGTAGATATTTGCACATTTGCGTGTGTGATTTTCATTTGTTCCGTCATTCTCAGATTATGTTTTGTTCTCTGACTTGTGTATTTTTTTTGAAAAGGCCAACCGATTCATTGATTATCAACAACGGCGCGTGATTAGAAACTGAATATCAGGACAAAACCACGAATGCTTCCCAGTTCTTTATTATCATCTCTTAAAGTAAGTTTCGAACATGCAGGCTAACTAGAGTCACACCCAGCTTGTATGGTTCTACTTTGGGGTTTGTTCAAGCGCGGGAGAATCTGTTCATTCATGCATGCAACGTGTTTGGTAAATTCTCTAAGAGCATTGAAGCTTTGCTTATGCCTTATATGACATTATATTTGGATGCTTTTGATTTTCTAATCTGCGATGGAAAACATAAGATTTACACACACGGGGTGAATAAAGTAGGATTAAGTTGAGAAAAGATCAGTTAAAATCTATGGGAAGAACAACCGTATGTGCCTCTACATGGGCTTCGGGGAACCATAGGCACTTTGACGAGCCGTTTCGTGTTATCACATTTTTTTTTCTTGCTTTATTTTTGTATGATTTTTTGGGTTCACTAAAAACTGATTCCCTCCATAAATACCAGACTTAGAAAAGGAAGCTCTGCTAAAAGAAAAACCGCTAATAAGTTCAAACACCAAAGGTACCTGTCTACATCTACCTACCTGGAGCTACTAAAACATCGTCAACAACAATGTCGGAAACTTCCACCTATCAATATGTACCCAGATGCAGTGATAAAAATAAAAATCTATAAGAGCATCTCTAACCAGACACCAACTTCAACTCTATACGTGACAGCATGGACACGTCCAGGCGAAAAATGGTCACCCAACCGGACCCCCCATACTCAGTCCAAATAGTCGGTATGTGGGCTGGGGGGGGGGGGGGGGGGAGGGAATTTAAGGCTGCCCGGACGGACATGATGAACCCACGTAGAAAGTGAGTGGCGTTATTGGTCAGTCTCCGTATTCATGCCGGACCAGTCGGCATTCCGCCCGGGAGTCCCTCTCTTACTATATTTACCCGGTCAACCAAACCCTAACCGCTCACTTCCTACCCTCCCTGTCCATGCCGCCACGTGAGCTTCCCCTCACCACTCCCCGTCCCGTCCGCATCCACCAACGTCGACACCATGCCTAGGTCGCGTGATACAAGAAGTTGACCCCGAAGTGATGTGCGGAACTTGAAGCACAGATGTGCGTCCACGAGAGGGAGGATGGAACCCTGAGTACGGCCGCAGATGTGGACATGGCCAGGGCCATGGACGCGGCCCCCGGCGGAGGCGGGGCGAGGGCGTAGCCGCATACGTGCCTTGTCCCTCGAAGAAGAGCGGGAGCAGTTCCGCATCGCCATGGAGCCACAAGACATCGTGGCAGCTCGTGGATGAAGGCGTGGACCGAGCCGTCATCGCTGATCTGAGGAGCGACCCCTTCCTAGTCGAGGAGAACGACGCTATCTGCGATGAGGACTAGGACCTTCTCTGACAAAGACGACAACGAGGGGGAGGAGGAGAAAGAGGAGATGCCCCCGCCGCTAATGACCACGAGGCCGGTTGCTCTGGCTCCCGTGGGGACATAATAGGTATCTAGCTATGTAGAAATAGAAGATTAAGACCATAGTATGTATAGTTTGCTACTCATTTGCTATCTAGTGAGTAGTGTGGTTGCAGGAGAGGACATTTAAAGATTTGTCGGACCTGTCCACACTTCCGAACGTGTCCGTGCACATGTAGTGAGTCAAATTGACCCGGCCCGACAAGAGACGTTGTATCAGAAAAGTTGGTTTAGGCATGTACAATGGTAGAGAAGGCGGGTCTTGTTTTAGCCCTCCCCATCATTTAGGGAAGGCAATTAATATCAGTCATACAATGTGTTATCTCTTATTGTCATCTCTAGCAATTAATGAGAATCAATTAAATTTTGTGTGAAATTGTGTTAATAAGGGAATACATATCCTACAATGGAGAAAATTGCCTTCTCTTAAAATTAAGAGATCATCCCTTAGCTAAGGGAAGACAACCATATTTTTTCTTCATTCTCTTTCCTCCAAATAAGCAAAAATCCAACGTGGCATATTTAAGGGAAGACTAACATCACCCCACTGTACATGCCCTTAGTCGATAACCAGATGACGCAGTTTCCCCCAAGTTCCGGCGTGTGAGAGCATCTCCAACCGGCTCCCCCAAACCTTCCCCAAACGTCCGGGCGGACAGCCTAGGCTAAAAACACGCACCCAATCGGCCTCCCCAAACTCAGCCCAAACGTCGGGGCTCTCCGGCAAACCCCAAAGCCAGCCATATGTGGGGAGGGTTTGGGACGGCCCGGACAGCCCGCCACGTCGGATCCGACCCACTCCGACCCCACATATATCCACTCCATCCCACCCCAGATCAAAGCCTAGCTCACTCTTCTCTGATCCCCTTTCCACTCCACTCTACTCCTCGTCCTCTCCACTCCCGTAGCTTCGACCATGGCCGGCTCTGGCAGCGGATCTGGTTTGTCCAGGACTGAGATGTATTGGGATGCCTTTGCGGAAGAGGAGGAGGAGGTATGTAGCGAGGCTGGGGAGGAGAAGAAACCCGCGCCGCCGGCAGCAGCTCCAGTGACCAAGGCTCTGTGCTTCGCCTGTTCGGGCAGTTCTGCAACTGCCGGAGACGGACCAGTGGTGGCTCCTCCATAGGTATGTTCCTCCATTCACCTTGACCATTGTAGAATGTAGAATGTAGAAATTTGTAGTACAAATTAGAAATTTAGGAACTTGTTGAATTTATAGATCGGAGGAAGAGGGATGCGCTACTCGTTTAGTGAGGATGAGCTGTTGTGCAAGACGTGGGTGGCGTGTCTAGATGGTCAGGACAGAAGTTATTCCAACCATGCTTCATTTTGGAGGAGAATATATCAAGTGTTCAATGATTCATTTTGGTGGAGGATGCGCACCGAGCAATCTCTCCGAGCCGACATCAACAAGTTCGCCGGATGCTATGGCGAAGTGGGCTGTGTGAATTTCTTGTGCTTCATTATGTTGCTATACTCCATTAGCTTCATTTGTGTCTGAAAGGACAAGGATGTCGCCTAGAGGGGGGGGGGGGGTGAATAGGCGATTTAAAACTTTTCCGGTTTAGGTTTGATAATTGCGGAATAAAACTAGGTGTTTAAATTAACAAGTCAACAATCTAAATAAACTAGGCTCACCTATGTGCACCAACAACTTATGCTAAGCAAGACAAGCAATAAGGTGATAGAAATATAGAATACTTTAAGCACGAAGGCTATCACAATGTAAAGTGTATAAGTAAAGAGCTCGGGTATAGAGATAACCGAGGCACGCGGAGACGAGGATGTATTCCCGACTTCCTCCTTTTTAGGGGAGTACGTCTCGTTGGAGAGGTGTGAACCAACACAATGGTTCAACAATCACAAAGGTTTCACCTTCTTCTCCGATGAACCGCACCACAAAGGTTTGGTTCACCTTCCACCATCGGAATCCTTCGAGGCGGAAATCCGGAGCCTTTCAACAACGAACCGGGCACAACCCACAACGGGATTGGGGGCTCCCGAACAGCTACAAGTGACCACACAAGGGTCTCAACCACCACACGGGCATCTAGGGTCCAAAGACCCAAGAGTAACAAGTTCACAAGCTTTCAACTTCTACGATTACTCGTGGAGAGCATAAACCGATGCAACGAAGCAATGGCAAGAGCACAAGGCTCAAATCCTTCACTCTCGAATCCCACCACAAGCAACTAATGCTTATGGGGGGAGAAGAGAGGAAGAACAACGAAGAACACAACAAATGAACTCCAAGATCTAGATCAAGAAACTTTCCTTCACTTAGAGGAGAGATGGATTGGTGGAAATGTAGATCTAGATCTCCTCTCTCAAATCCCTCAAAGATATGCAAAAATCATGGGAGGAATTGGGAGAGGGGCAAGCTTTCCAAGGTCAACAGTGGAGGAGAGAGAGGGGAAAAACGTGCTTGGAAGAGCTAGTTGGCTGGAGGAAGGTGGAGGGGTATTTATACCCCTCCCAGAAAAAGAGCCGTTGCAGCCAACTTACTCCGAGACTCCGGACCACGAAGGCCGGAGACTCCGGCCCGGGCGGAGACTCCGGACCAAAAGGGCAGAGACTCCGGACGCAGAAAGGGCAGAAAAATAGCCGACGCAGGAAACTTGCCCCGGAGACTCCGGACCACGAAGGCCGGAGACTCCGGGGTTACTCCGGACCAACTCCAGACCCCTATACCGCACGCGCCGACGCCTGGAGCAGAGAAACTTCGAAAGCAAGGGACCGGAGACTCCGGACAGGAAACCACGGAGACTCCGGACACAGAGGTGCGGAGACTCCGGTCAGGAAAACCAGCAAAACAGCAAAGCCTGAAATGCAATAACTTTTGCAAGGAAGCTCCAAACGAGATGAAACCAACGAGGTTGGAAAGGTAGCGACAAGAGCTTTCCTACAAAAAGTTTTCCATCCGGACTCCGTTTTCAATGATCTTGGGCCTTATCTCGAGGAGGACCGGTAATATTTCCAACACCGAGAACGCAACAAGTTTTCCATCCGGACTCCGTTTTCAATGATCTTGGGCTTGCTCCGAAGATAATCACAAGCACTACAAGATCATGCATATACACATCATAGTCCATCATGTGAGGAGGATAACACAAGAGGAGAGTTTGACCTCTCTACAAGAGACGAACCGGTAAAACCACCAACATCAAAAACACCACAAGATATTCAAATGAAATCCCTTTTTGATGAACTAGAGCTTGGTATGGAGATGAACACAAGATCTAAATTCTCACATGGATAAAAGCCAAATAAGAACCAAGAAAGATGATATGCCAAGTATGCAAAGGTTTGAGCTCTCCACAAAGATGCGATCAAGTTACTCACTTGAGAGCTCCTCTTGATAGTACGCCGTCTATCCTATAACCCGGTCTCCCACTAATACCACGAGACCGGTAAAATAGAAACCCTATCAAGATCATACCTTTACCTTGCGCATTCCACTTGAGCTAGATGATGACGATCTTGACTCCCTCAAGTTGGAACACCTTTCTTGATTGTGCTTGCTAGCACATGCTTGATGAAGACTTCTCCAAATGCTCCCCCATACTCCATTATGGGAGAGACTCTCTAAGCTCGGTCTTCATGTATCCACTTGCGCTTCATATTCTTCTCTTGATATAGATGATGGCTTGGAGGTAAACATGAAGTTCACCAATCTTCTTTTCCAAACCATGCTTGCAATAAGCTCAACTCTTCACATGACCATTCTTCATATAAACTCTTGAATAGAGCATTAATCATCATGTAATCTTCTAGAGTCCAACACATGAACTCCAATCTTTTCCTATGGACAAGATCTACAAGTATATCTCAATGCAACCATTAGTCCATAGGGATTGTCATTAATTACCAAAACCACGCATGGGTCAACACATGCACTTTCAGTGTTGACTGGATATTCTATTTGGTAGATGAAGGATGCCATCCCAATGTTCAATGTGATTTCTGGGTGGCCGAGCATGATGGAATGGCAGCTCGGCCCTTGTTTGGCCATACTGAAGGATAGTCCGTTCGTGGACTACACGCTGGACTCCGATAAGAGGGAGAGGGTGTGCCAAGCGGAGACTCAGGCTCTGACGGAACAACGCTCTCGGCAGAGGGTACGCGAAGCAATGACGAGAAAGGCAAGGGAGATCTAGAGTCAGGATCGGCAGGCACGGTGCGCTCGGCAAAGGGAACGCGAATCAATGGCGAGAGCGGAGAACGACCCGATTCCCCTGCTGTGATGAGAAGTTCCGGTCTGGCCGATTTGTTTGTCCGATGACGAATTTGTATCCGTGTGTGATGAACTCTGTCCGATTATTGTGTGTGTTAGAACTATGTCCGTGCTTGATGAACTATGTTTATCCGTATGATCTACGTTGAACTACCTTTGAACTATCTCCCTATATAATCTACGTTGCATGTCAATATGGATTTGAGGTGGCTGATTTGAAGATTACAGTTGAAGGAAACGGTTTTGAGGGATTGTCAGGTCGCTGTTCGTGGGCACGTCGGACAATTTTGGGTCGCCGGTTGGAGATGGTGTGAGTGCAGCCACGAAGACGCCATATTTATACCTCTAGTCCCCTTCCCCAACTCCGGCCGAGCGAGGTCATCCTACCCTTTTCCGCATCACGCCGCCCCCGCCTCCGCTTTCTACTGTCCCTCGTCTTATGCCCGGCCCCTCCGCCTCCGGCCCTCGCTCGAGACACAAGCAGCCGTCGCCCCTCGACGCCCCCACCGCGTCCGGCTCCAATGGCGCTGCCCTACCTGGAGGCCGTCCTGTGTAAGATTCCGCCTCTCTCCGGTGCTCATTCCGCATGGTTCTCGCTCGTTTGCTTGCTCGATCCGTGGGGCCTATGGGATTTCGATCGGCGCGGGATCCGCGTGTAAACCCTAGGGGTTAGAGGGGGTTCGGATTTTCTTCCCGCTGCCGGATTTTCCCGTGCTGTGGAGCCGTTTGAGTGTGGCAGCGTCGTAGTGGGCTGCTGGGTAGTTTGATTTCTCTATCGTTAGCCTAGTGATCTTAACTTCTTAAGGACTTAGTGATAAAAGCCTTCGCCTTTTGATGTTAACCGGGAGCTGTGATCTGAGGTGTTGGGTAGATTGGCTTATCTGATAGTGCAGAGTGTTAAGAATGGCAGGAGCATCCGCAAAATCAAAATTGACACAAGTGTTTCTTCTTGGGGATACAGTGAACGTCCTTTTGTAAGTATTATAGGTCATATTGGATCATCTGACTGAGATGGATGGTTGTTATCAACCTATGCATGAACTTGTTTATGTTCTCAAGCTCTGTTATGTAACAAGATGCAATATTGTGTAAACTTTATGATCACTTACTAGTAGCATCAAATGAGTCAAATATTTTCTGAATTAAGCACAAGTAATATGAGGTGATGGCTGATGACACTTCACTCGGAAAAATGTCAGCCTTCTTACCATAAGCTGGTCCACATTTTTTCAACAGCTCATATGTATGAAATAAAGATTTCGTATTTTTAATTCTCTTATTATGTCATATATTTACCTTGTCACCATCATTATTAATATACCTACTTTTTACTACTGGCATCCTCGTCTTAATGTTTGTCCCTTCTGCAGGCTTTATGATTCTCAATTACATATTTGAGACATATCTTAACATCCGTCAGCATAGAGCCCTTAAATTGCCAACGTTGCCAAAATCCCTGGCAGGAGTAATTAGTAATGAAAAGTTTGAGCAGGCAAGAGCTTATAGCCTCGACAAAAGGTTCTTAAAATACTCTACTAAGTTCTTGCAACCATACTCTGTTTTATAAATCATTTCTGACTACTAATTTCATTAGCTGTATTCCAATGTAGTCTTGTCTGTATCTTCTAGAGTGTCTGTACTGACAGGTATATTTCCTCTTGCAGTAATTTCAATTTTGTACATGAGGCTGTCACTATAGTGTTCGATATCACAATACTCTACTATAAAGTTCTTCCTTGGTTTTGGAAGGTAAAAGAAAGTCTTCAACTGGCTTCCATTACCCTTTCTGTGCAAGAGTCTGGTTTTAACTATCCTCTTCCTTTTATAGCAATCTGGAGAGTTAGCAACCAATGTTGGCCTCAATGCAGAGAATGAGATAATACATACCCTTGCGTTCTTAGCAGGTGTCATGGTTTGGTCACAGGTATCAGCAATCTATTTGCCTCCTTTAGAATGCCAGATGTGTTAATTAGTTTTCCCCCTTTTATATTCAGTTATTTTAACACAACCTCAATAGTCTTTGACTGTTTGGCTTTAGCTCTCAAGCTCCAAATGTTTGATCATCTATGATCCTAGCTGTTGTAGGAAGATGTCTATGAATCAGGACTTAATTTCATAGCATTATGACACCTATAAACTCATTGATATGCATTTCTGTGTGCTGCTTTTGGTCCTGCAGAGATACTTGTGACTCTCCTCTTCAGCACAATTTTCAATTCTAAAATAGCTATGTTTAATGGAGTGCATTGGAAAAGATTTATGCTTTTATTAGAGACTACTAGCCCTTATTTATTTCAACGTTTTCATTAGTTGTTTTAACTTATGATTTATAACATGAGGTGCATCTATTTTCTTCAAATTTGCATGCATCAAGAGTTCTAATTCTTTAGCCTTATGGTTGATTGATCAGCATTTTCTTTTTGAATTCTTCTGAAACACCTGAGCATAATGTTGGCCTGGGCTCATAGTCATAGCCATGTTTTCTCTCATGGTGATGCAACTTCTCATGTACATGTGATAGCCTAATACATACTTGATGCAATACAGATCACGGACTTGCCATTCTCTCTGTATTCAACATTTGTTATTGAGGCTCGACATGGTTTTAACAAGGTATATGTCTATATTTTTCAATTTCGCTGTTCTGTTTGTGAACTTAGAGGGATTAAGGAGTATGTATGTATGCACGTACACATGAACTCGTGTCAATATTTGGTGCTTGGTAGCACTTAATAATTTTGTATTTATGCTGATATTTCTCTTGCTGTGGCCCTTTCTCAGCAAACAATATGGCTCTTCATTAGGGACATGATCAAGGGAATTTTTCTATCCATCTTACTCGCACCGCCAATTGTGGCTGCTATCATCGTTATAGTACAGGTACCTCATTTTTTTCTGTTATGCCACCCTCCATTCTTAATTATTATGCTAACAAACATCTTTATCAAATATGCCTTTTAACCCTTTTTGGAATCACAAGAGTCATATGTTATCGAACTGAGTTATCTGAATACTTGATTAATCGTTTTATCATGTATTGCTTCAGAATGGAGGTCCTTACCTAGCAATATATCTCTGGGGTTTTATGTTTGCGCTAGCTCTCCTGATGATGACAATTTACCCCATCATGATCGCTCCTCTGTTCAACAAATTCACTCCTGTGAGTATCTTTTTTGCTGCGCTGCATCCTTGTATTTGCGTCGTTCAATATGTTTTTGTGTGAGAATGGTTTAGGCATTCAAGCTGCATCTGCATTGTAACTTCATGGTATAACTGAACTATAATTGTTTCTGATTTTAACAGCTTCCTGAAGGTTCACTCAGGGAGAAAATAGAGAAGTTAGCAGATTCCCTCAAGTTTCCTTTGAAAAAGCTTTTGTGGTGGATGGGTCAACCAGATCAAGTCACAGTAATGTATGTTAGATTCTCTATCTTCGGAGTTAGTGTCATTGCTAACTAGTTATCGATACTTCTCGAATATGATTTCAACTTTCAATCTCTTCCAGGCTTACATGTATGGATTTTTCAAGAATAAGCGCATTGTTCTTTATGACACATTGATTCAGCAGGTTCAAACAAATCACGGTTTTTGTACCGTGTTCATTTTTTTCTGTTGCAATTTTGGGAATGCATGCATGAATTTGAGTACTTAACTTTGTTGTGTTTGTTTCAGTGTACTAATGATAACGAGGTAGTTTCTGTTCTTGCACATGAGCTTGGGCACTGGAAACTCAACCACACTACATATTCATTTGTAGCTGTCCAGGTATTTTCTCACCCAGATCACTAATTCCAGTCACTCTTTTAGTTTTGTTGCATTAGCATTAGCATACTAGGTACCTAAGGTAGCATTTGGTGACATGCAAGAAATTGGATGGGAGATGGCCATCCAGGTTGGTAGGAGTGGGGCAAGTCAACTCTGTGTTTGGTTAGGTTGATTGAATTGGTGAGCCAATTGTATGTTTGGTGTGAGTGATAGGTGTGGATGGGATGATCCAGAATTGTGTTTTGTTGGAACCTTGGAGTGACGACTCACGAGGGATGGATTTTGATAACTTTTGAGTGCTTGTGTGATAAATTTGTGCAAAACATTAGTCATCTGCCAAAAAAAATGTTGTACAGGAGCTGACTGTTGCGTATTAACTACTGTCAACTTATCAATGACACTAACGTTCAAAAGGTCAAGCGTTATAAACAGCATGAGAATGTACTATTTTGTGCATGTACACAACGTAAACAACACATGCTGGTCTCCCATCCAACTTCATCCAAGCAACCAAACACTACTTAAAGATATGGTAGTCATCCAGTGAACCTGCCCTAATAGTTGGGTTTAGCCCCGAAGTCCTTTGTTGGTTCCTGAAAGGGCTTGTGCCGTTGTTTTTCTCGGAAGTCGGAAGGACCTTATAATGCTGCATCAGCTGGCATATGATTACTGGATTAGGAGGTAGGAAACAAAATTAACCTTGGTCGGAGGAATTGATAAGAAAGTGTGTACAAATTCCAAGCAGTTTTTTTAGACACATCTAGTGTAAAAAACTAAAAATTCAAGCAGTACTATTTCTAGCGAAGTATCCTGTTTAGTTTGCACAAAGTGGAACATACTTCTTCTGATGAAGACCCTCGTAGGTGGTGCTAATCCTTATAGTGGATGTGATGTGATGAGTAATGACTAATGAGTAGCTACTTAGATTATACTCACGAGGGAAGTTAATTAGATGGATGAATATTTAACAAAATAATTCCTAGCTTAAATTAGCAGGAAATCAGTTTTCAGACGTAAACAAGCACCAACGGACACTGAAAACCATTAAGCATGAATGTCGTTATAGGCATCTTCATGGTGCAGTGTTCTAGTGTTACTGGTGGAATTGGTGTGACCGTGTGATAATGCGTCACAATATCAGTTTGTGTCCCCATTCCATTAGTTGCTGAAAACCTGTTTGAAATTTGATTTTATTTCAAAAGAAAACTGCCATCTCAAGCATTGTTTTGATGTTCAAATTATTTTCTTCACCTCATTTTCTACTTGCAGCTGCTTACATTTATGCAATTCGGAGGATACACTCTAGTAAGGAATTCCAAAGATCTCTTTGAAAGTTTTGGTTTCGACGATCAGCCCATGATAATTGGACTGATCATTTTTATGGTATGTTATGCTCATGTATTTTTGTAAGTATTATTGTGCTATTAGTTTATTGCCTGTAGATGTGTTGGTATAAATTCTGCCTTAGCAATCCAATCTTTCTGAAATGAATTGAGCCTCAGCTGTCTTTCAAGCATTGTAGTCACTGCTATCTGATTGACACACACATTATTTTTCATGACAGCACACCATCATACCTGTCCAACACCTTCTGAGTTTTTGCCTCAACCTTGTCAGCAGAGCATTTGAATTTCAGGTTCATTCTTCTTGTCTCAGTTTTTCTGCATTGCCAGATGTAAAACATTTGGTTGCACTTATCTAATCCGATCTCGATGTCCAGGCTGATGCTTTTGCCAAGAACCTTGGGTATGCTCCTGAGCTCAGGGGAGCCCTTGTTAAACTACAGGTAATTATTTAAAGGCCCTTCTTATTTATTCTGTGTTTTTATAGTTGACCGTGGAAGCACTGTTATTTTTCAACTGGACATCAACACCTTACTTGAAGATCTGACCATAATTGATGGTCCATCAAGCCATTTTTTTCTCCCAAATCCATTGCTGGATTTGTTTGAGAAACTACTAGCATCCTTGCCTCTCTTCTCGTGAAATTTCTTGTTTGAGTACTATTTGTGGTTCATCTATGTTAGTGATATACACATGCTGTGGAAGTATAACCGTACGAAGATTTGAGTTAACTAACTTGATATATGCTTGAAAATTTCAGGAAGAGAACTTATCTGCAATGAACACAGATCCATGGTATTCAGCATATCACTACTCCCATCCACCTCTTGTTGAACGACTCTCTGCTCTCGAAGATCTGGATAGCAAGAAAGAAAACTAATGGAAGACGACTGAGCTGGTATCATCATACTTGAAAGCCGTGGAGGTTTTGAACCTTGTCAATGTATGGATGCTAGCAGGGATTTGATACATGAGAGCCTCTGAACATATATGTGTACGGGGAACTGTAAGAAACTTTGCACCTCTAGGTTAAGGTAGATCTCACTCATCAATCGACTTGCAGATATTGACGTATACAAAGGTTTGTTTGTCCTTTTAATATTGACATATGGAAGTGAATTAGCTATGAGATGTTCAGATGCACTGGTGCATCTTCTGTGTTCAAAGTTGGTGCGCTCCCTTGGCTTTCTGCAACTATGCTTACAATCATGCCGCAATGCATTGCAGTTGAGCAGCATAATATCAAGTCCTTTATGTCGTGGCATATGTATTTTGTAGTAGGCGTTGTGTGAGTGTTGAACAGTGCCTGACCGCTTTTTGTAGAAAAGCCCCCGCGTTTTCCACAAATTGTAAATTGGTCCTCCAGAATAAGCCATCCTTGGTCGTTCTGTACGACGGAGGGACTTATTTCAAATTTTCGGACAATCCAGGGACCTTCTCGCAACGACGCGGCCATCTCCGTCAGCAAGTGACGTCATTGTGGGCCCCAGTTGTCAGAATTTTATTCATTTTGATAAGTAATTTCGGCAATTATTAAAATCCTGCCATGTGGGTCTTGTTATCAGAATTTTAAACATTTCCAGAAATTTCAGAAAAATGTCCAAAATTGTATAATCTATAACTTCTGATCTGCAATTCAGAAAAATGTGTTCAATATATCAAAATGTTCAGAAAAATTAAATCCGTCTCCTGGTATCAAAATTCATGCATATTTAACAACTTTTAACCATACTTATTTAGGAGAACAAAATAACTAATATATGGATAGGCCGATTTATTGGTTTGAACTTCGCGGATTTTTCTCCCGTTGTAGGCACGGTTACCAGAAAAATACAAGTAATATACCAAAATGTTTAGAAAATTGTAACTTGTATGTTTATGTCAAATTCATGCATGCTTATCCCCTCTCCATTTCCGTCAAGTCTCGCGTGCTGGGACGCCCGAGGCATGCCGGAATCGCCGCCGCCGTGAGCTTCCTGCAGCTGACCTCCCAGTTTTTTCTTTTTAAATTTTTTTTTCACAAAATTGAAGTATTTCTATAAATACCCATCGGAAAAATATGAAAAATACATCAAAATGCTCAGAAAAATAAATGCTAACTATTTATGGTAAAAAATAAACATGTTTTGATATTTTGAATTGGTGAATATTTAGACAAAAAACAAATGCACTTCCTCTAATTATGTGGAGCTAAATTTATTAGATGCTCACATAATGCACTTCCTCTAATTATGGACTTAAATTGACATTTCAATTTAGTAAATATTTGGATATAATCTAGATGAACTTTCCCTAAATATGGAATTCAGCTCAATAAATGTGAATCAAACATGTTTAAATATTTTGAATTGGTGAATATTTGGACAAAAAACAAATGCACTTCCTCTAATTATATGGAGTCATCAAAATGCTCAAAAAATAAATGCTAATTATTTATGGCAAAAAACAAACATGTTTAGATATTTTGAATTGGTGAATATTTGGACAAAAAACAACTGCACTTCCTCTAATTATATGGAGTTACATTTATTAAATGCTCACATAATGCTCTTCCTCTAATTATGGACTTAAATTGAACATTTCAATTTGGTAAATATTTGGATGTAATCTAGACGAACTTTCCCTAAATATGGAATTCAATTCAATAAATGTGCATCAAACATGTCTAAATATTTTGAATTGGTGAATATTTGGACAAAAAACAATTGCACTTCCTCTAATTATGTGGAGTTAAATTTATTAAATGCTCACATAATGCACTTCCTCTAATAATGGACTTAAATTTAACATTTCAACTTGGTAAATATTTGGATATAATCTAGATGAACTTTCTCTAAATATGGAATTCAATTCAATAAATGTGTTTTTCCACTCATTATGGACTTAAATTAAATATTATTGAAAAAATAGAAACATATTTGAACATTTCAACTTGCTATTTTTTTTTGGAGATACTCTAAAATATATCAACATGCTCACAAAAATATATGCTAACTACTTATGGCATAATGCAAACATATTTGAACATTCCAATTTGGTGAATATCTAGACACAATCCAAATGAACTTTATCTAACTATAGAGTTAAAATTAATAAATGCTCGTATCATGCATTCTCTAACTATGGAGTTAAATTAAAAATTATGGCAAAATACAAGCATATTTGTACATTTTAATTCACTAAGTATTTAGACATACTCTAGACGACAAATTCCGACGGATTTCAACATTTTGAATTACAACGGGTGCGGCGTGACGCCGCGCCAAATTCAACTAGTATGTCTGATATATCTCCAAAAACTGTGTTAACGGGTCCTAAGAGCGTCCCCATTGGCCCAATGGTGTCTGGACAAGAAAATGGCCCCGGGGCGAAGCCCCCTATTGGTCTAGACTGTTTGAAAAATATTGGCAACAACCCCTTAGACTACTCATAGTGGGGAGTAACATTGAGTGGTAACATACTCATGTTACTACCCTATGTTACTACCTTCATAGTGGGTAGTAACTTATTTGTGGTATCATGCATGATAGCATTTATTAGGTTGTAGACTCATTTTGTCTTGGGGTGTGTGATGTTACGGTAACTATCTATGTTACTCTATTTGTCTTTCTCCATATTAATTAGCTGCCACATCATCTTTTTTGCTTAGGTGGCATGCATGTTATTACCTATGTTACTCTCACTATGGCTAGTCTTACAGCAGGTACAATAAGCTTATAAGAGCATCTCCAACCACAATGGTCAAATTTGGCTCCCAAACTGTCCGTGGACATGTCCGGGCGTGTTCGTGGACAGTGACCGTACCGCCCCTAAAAGTGGTCTCCTCCAACCATGTATCTCAAAGTCTTCTCAAAATGTGGGGTCATTTGCATGTGATTGGTGGAGAAGGAGAGAAAAATAAATGAAGGACAAAAGAAAGAAAAAGACAGGAAAAAGTGGTCCAAGCGGACAGCCCGGACGTGTGACCGGACAGGTAATCCTACCCCAAACTCTCCCCATATATGCCTTGACTTTGGGAGTTACTGGACAGTCTGGACGTATAGGGGCAGTTTGAGGGGACCGGTTGGGTGATGATTTTTCACTCTTTTTCCTGCCGGACTCGTCCGGGCTGTGCTGCCGGACGTATAGGGAGGATTTGAGGGGACCGGTTGGAGATACTCTAAGCTAAGCTTATGTAAGCAGGCGAGAAGAGGAGAGAGCATTTTTTTTGAATGACATGGAGGAGAGAAGAGGAGAGAGAATGGGAGCAAGAGCAACACATGCTCTACTCACTTTGTAATGGGAGGTGGGTCATGTCTTAATAAAATAACAAATTCTTATATCTAACTATTATACATGTTTTTTTTTTGCGAGGAAACTATTATACATGTTGGCTATTTGGTTGGCTATAGGTGACATGACAATCAGCTTGCTCTTATTTGTGCTCAACCTTCGGAACCGGCTTGGGGGTGCTGGATACGCATACCACGTATGATTCAGTGTTGTTTTAATGGTTCCAACTACCTTCTCGGTTCCCCAGTCGGATGATGCTGGTTTCCCATGGGTCGTCGTCTCCCAAGCAGGCCAACCACCTGCTGGATCCTGTCCTCGCCACCTTTTCTCGCCGAGCTCCAAATCCCTATAAAATGGTTTGCCGTACCGTCGACTCCCCTGTGATCCCATCTCACCCCCGCGAACAATTGTTCGTCACCACCTAGACCACCCTGATTGTACAAGCATAGGCGCCACCAACCCCGCCTTCAGACGACGAAGATGTCGAGGAGGCAGAGGAGGAGGAGCAGGAGCCGTCTCCCTGGGTGCCGGAGCAGGTTGCCTTGTTGACATCATGCGCCGGGAGAGGGTTCACCGACATGTGAGGGAAGTGGTCACCGAGTAGACTAACACAACCATTGAGGGTCGCGTTAGGGAGATCCACATCGCCACATTTGTGAGAGAGGCGGCCACCCTCCAGTTTATGGCCGACATTGGCGCTACAAGCTCATGCCGAGGCAACACTTGCCGCTTGCATGCAGATGGGTAAGGCGCACCACCAGGTGGCGTGTGAAGCAGCGACGACGAGAAGACTGGCGCACGAATCACTGGACACACGCAAGCCAGTGCCGCACGACAACCCCTCACGTTGTCGAACTAGATTATGTTTTGTGTGTTAGGTTTTTAATTCAAATTTTGTTGTAAATTTGAATGAAATTTGAGCCTATCGTTTAAATTTGACGGAGCAGTCGGCCCTTTCGGAACCAAGGTAAAAAAATAACGTGCTAAAAGAAATAGCGGTTGCCTCCTCCAGATGCTATACACACTATAGTGTGCTAACCGTGCTATATTCTATATAGTGTTTTGAAAAAATATACAAGAATAAACAAAAAAGTAAAGGATTTTTCAACAAGAATAAACAATAAATATAACGCGCTATTTTTTTCATGTTCTGGACCCTCCAAAATCCAAATTGACGTCTACGCATTTTGAGGGGCGCCGGTGAGATGCTCAGTCATTTGCTTTTCCTTCTGCTCAGTCCTACGCTGAAGAGGCTTTCGAGTTGCATGTGCCCTGTGCCGACTGCTCTCCTTGAGCTTCTCTTTCCCAGATCCCCTCGCCGGCCTCTCTCCCTCTCGTCGTCGGCGACCATGGTGGCCGGCGAGGAGTGTGAGGGGGGTCTGGCTTCTAGTAGTTGTAGGTTTTTCCTTTGCTAGTTCTTCCCCAGCGAATAAAGAGGTGGGCGGCTCCAGATGCGCCGACACCTCCCCTCAAGCTTCTCTTCCTTGGTTGCTTGCCGGCGGGACGGAAGGTAGGGGAGAGGGGGTTGCTGCTCTCTGGGCCGGCGCCTCCCAGCTGATTCCATGGCGAGGTGTTGCTCCAGCTCTCCCCGCTCCCATGTTCCCCCTTTTCTTGCTGGAATAATCTGGAGCTGGTAAGCCGCGACTCTCTCTGTCCCCGTTGGTCCTTGGCCATGGTGGCTGATAAGGAGAGGACCGGAGGGTTGAAGCTTTCCAGTTCGGTGGGGTGCTGCTCTGGTTCTATTCGTCTTCGTCGCCGTGGTGGTGGAAGGATGGATGGAGCAAGGGGATTTGCTACCCCACGGGTCATCTGGAGCTGGTCCGTCTCGGCGTTCGAGCGCGGCGCGGGACGGCTGCTGCTGCGCGTCTCCAGCAGGCTTCCATGGTGGAAGCCGAAGCAGGGGCCGCTCGGAGCTGACTTCTTCATCAAGCGCTGTGGCCTCCTTCTTGGTGAGTTTCCTATTTCTTCCTCCATCTTGGCCGGCCTCGGTGGCGAGGGAGTTGGGGGGAGACATTCGGTGACGGCTAGGCTGGGGAGGCCATTCCCGCTGCATCGTTGGGCGACTCACGCGGCGGTCTTGACTGCTGTCGCGATCTATGGCCGGTTTGGCGGCCCTGTTTCTGCCTCCAAGGTGGAGGCTCTTTTGGCCATGTCCCGGAGCTCGACGGCGCCTGGTTGCCAAGTGGTTCGTCCCCGGTGACCTTGTGCTGGCCGGTGGCAGTGGTGCTTCGCCGGAAGAGAGAGGCCGAGCTCTTCCCTCTCGAATCTCGGTGCTTCTTGCACCTGGAGATCGTCGGCGACTGGTGGTGGTGTTGCCCCTGTACCTGATTGATTTTTTACTCTTTGTATCAGGGGTGTGTTTGTAAGACTGGAGACCTTATCTTCAAATTTTAGGTTCATTAGGACAAGAGTTGTAAAAGGGCCTCCTTGTAATTTGTACCGCCACGTGGTTGATTATGAAAGCAGCTGAGGGTCCTTCGTGGCCCCACCCCTTGTACAAAAAAAAAAGTCCTACGCTGACTACAACCCCGAAGTAATCCATTCACAGCTGAGCTCCGATGCTCTCGCTCTCCACTCCTTCCTCGCCCCCGCCCCCAACTCGTACCGGCACCACCACCGCTCCCGCCGCCGTCGGCCTCCTCCGTGGAGCCGCAGGGCGGCGCGACGCGCCGCTCATCACCGCGCTCCAGGCCGTCCTCCTCAAGTCCGGCAACCTCCACTCTTCCCAGCCCCTCACCGCCTCCAACTCCCTCTTGCACGCCTACGTCCAATGCGGCCTCCACTCCCACGCGCTCCATCTGCTCGACGAAATGCCGCGCCGTGACGCCGCCACTTACTCCACCCTCATCTCGCTCCACTGTCGCCTCGACGCGCCCCTGGACGCCTTCCGCGCCTTCGTGGACATGCTGGCGCAGGATGCGCACGAGGACGACGGAGCCGTCCGCGCCAACGAGTTCACCGTGGCCGCGCTCCTGCAGGCCTGTGGACTCGCCAAGGACGAGTGGCTGGGGAGGATGGTTCATGGCTACCTTGTGACAAATGGGTTCTGTGCCGACCCGTTCGTGGTTGGCTCGTTGATCAATATGTACGCCAAGGTTGGGGATGTGGTCAGCGCGCGGAGGCTGGTTCTCCGATTGGCTTGCAGGGATGTTGTTTCTTGGACTGCGGTTATCTCAGGGTGCGTGCTCAATGGGTTGCTAGCAGAGGCTCTCGAGGTGTTCGTCATGATGCTGGAAGATGGTGTCCTTCCCAACAATGTTACCATGTTGAGTGTTATTCAGGCGTGCTCTTTGATGGGCCACTCGGGATTGTTCAGTCCGGTGCACGCTCTTGTTGCTCGGTTGGGGCTTGAGGACGATGTTTCGGTGGTGAATTCTCTCATCATGATGTATGCGAAGAATGGCTTAATTGAAGAGGCTGCACTGCTTTTCGAGGATCTGTACCTCAGGAGAGGGAACGTGTGCTCTAATGCTGATGTTCTTGGCGCGCTTATTTACGGCTGCACAGTTTCAGGATCCCTGCTTTATGGGAGAGAAATCCATGCACACTTGATTAAATTGTGTGCTCTCCCAAGAATCAGCATTGAAAACTGCCTCATGGGCATGTATGCTAGATTTGAGAAAGTTGACGCTGCACACTCGGTGTTTAAAGGCATGAAAGTTAAAGATATTGTTTCATGGAACACCATGATATCATGTCTTGCCAAGAGTGATCATCTAAATGAAGCCTTAGACCTTTTCAGCACTCTTCATAGTGGTGGTGGTGGTGGTGGGCTTGTGCCGGATTTCGTCACTGTCCTGAGCGTAGTTCAGGCATGCTCCAATTCTGGATTGCTGCTGCAAGGGCAGATGCTCCATGGATACATTGAAAAACATGGATTTGTGAATGATGTCTCGATCTGCAACTCTCTAATAAGCATGTATGCAAAGTTAGGAAGAATTGATTCCGCTGAGCAGATCTTCAGGCAGATGGATGTTAAGGACCTTGTTTCCTGGAATTCGATGATCAATGCTTATGGGTTACACGGAGATGGTCGTTCAGCTCTAAGGTATTTCCACCAGCTGACGGATGTTGGAGCACATACTCCCAATGCTATCACGTTTTTGAATGTGATATCTGCGTGCAGTCACTCTGGTTTGATTTCAGAAGGATACAAGTGCTTCGAAAGCATGAGAAGGGACCATGGCATTGAGCCTTGCATGGATCATTATGCTTGTGTAGTGGATCTGTTTGGAAGGTCTGGGAGATTTACCGAGGCAGAAGAATTTATCAGGGATATGCCTGTTCCTCCCAACTCATCGATTTGGGGACCTCTGCTGGCTGCTTGCCAGCTTCATGGTAATGTTGATCTTGCAGAAAAGGCTGCTAAAGAATTGCTAGTCTTGGAACCCGACAGTGATATATGGAGAGTCTCTTTGTCAAATATCTACGCATCGGCTGGGAGATGGAAAGACTCTGCAAAGATTAGAGCTGACATGAAGAGAGACGGTTTAAGAAAGGAGACCGGTTGGAGTTTTGTGGATGTAGGAGGGGTTGAGGGTTTTAAGTTTGTGTCAGCGGATACAAGGCATCATGACGCTGAAAAAATATATGCTGTATGGCACAGTATGAACAAGCACATGACAGATGTAGCTGGTGATGTGCATCAGCTTAGTCTAGTGAGTGTAAATTAGTTGACGGCAAATGCTTGATTTTCTTATGCTAGAGTTATGAAGGTGACCTTTTATATCTATTAATTGGGGTGCTGGGTGTAGTATAGACCTATAAGTGAATATAAAAAAGTAAATATAAACTGAATGCTTAAGGGATTTAAAGGACGCTGCAGTTGGCATGCTAACTCAATCTATCTTTTGTAATCCTGCCGTAGGCATCTAAATTACCTTTGTTGTAATTTAAAAGGCAATAGTCCCCATGAATCAACATTCTGATATGCCAGCAGAAGTGGAGAGGAAAATCTTGCTGCTATGAAGTTCTTATGCTAATATGCTTACTGAAAGCAGCAAAGGATTCGCAACATGGAATGGTTGATGCTCTGTTTAGGTTCAAATTTTGATTATTTGTTGTCTGCTGGAGAAACAATCTTGTGTAAACCCATGTACTATGTTTGATACTTCCAATATCACAGGATGTGAATTTATTCAGAAACTTATTTCTTATCTGTACCTACGTACATATGCTATAAATTTGTTGCAAAAGTATGCAACCACGTGTTTTGCATAGTGTCCCTTCAATGAAGTCAACACTTGGAAATCTTAAATCCTGAGGAGTTGACAAATGAGCAGAGCCACGGACTCGTTAAACTGGTTAAGTCTGGAGAAAATATAACACGAACACCCAAAATGATTGCTATTTAGTTTCATGTCAGACGAGAATTTTTTCCGAACAACAAAAAGAGACACAAGCTGGATATATTTCCATTTTTCCTAGCTTTATTACTCTTCCTTGACTAGACATCTTACATAAGGGATAGTGTAGTAACCTCTTGTACACTACAATACAATTCAAATTCTGTATTATGTAGTATACTTGCAATATTCTACTTCCGCATCAGGAGAACTACGGTATGAGCAGCTATGCTCCTGTTTTCCCCAAGACTGTCGACTTTCTCATGAGTCTTGGCCTTGAGATTGACAACAGAGGGATCAGCACCGAGTAGGTCACACAAGTTAGACCGGATTGTTTCCTTGAAGGGACTAATTTTGGGTTTTTGCAAGATCAGTGTAGCGTCAAGGTTCCCCAACTCATAGCCTGCTTCATGCATCAGCTTTACCTGAAATTGCATAACAAGAAAAACGTGTTAAGCAGATACATGGCAAGCCAAATTGCATCAACATAAAACCAATTCATGAGCTCATCTTCAGGACTACAAAACTTCGATGATATAATAACGCACACAAAATTCATATGTGAACACAGGAAACTAGCATCCTCCAATTGGATAGCATTCGGCATAACATTGGTGAAATGAACAAAATACTGCTTGATGTCAAAACGAAGAGAGAAGAGGATGACTTCAATGGTCCATGGCACCATGTAGAAAAAGCATAACATAATGAGCTTAAGTTCTAAAGCATGGGAATACTAAGTCCAAGAGCAAATGCGCAGGCAGCATTCTAAGCACATGGTACATCCCTTTGGAAAAATTCTAAAACGTGGAGTACTTTTTGTTCCGGAAGAGCACAAAAATCCAAGACAAAATTTGCAGTCAGCAATTCATGTCATCATGTGTACGTAGGTATTGCCACATCATGATTGCAGCGCCCGATGCTTACGATGTTGATGCAGGAATGAAAATATTCAAACAGTAAAAGAGTAGGCAATGAACTGCGATGCCTCCAATATTTGCGGAAATGGATGAATTTTGGGTTCCTCCACCTAGAACAACTTTAAGTTTAAAACGGTTCTTTTTCCAAATGAGATATGAACAAGTTGAGTCACTTAGCACGTAATAGTCAATACTTCAGAATTACCCCTCATTCAAGTACTTGATGAAAACTAATTTGCCCACATACCTAGTATATGATTAGCAATTTAAATTCATTCAGCAAAAGCAACACGCTGACTCTACGTTTGTTTCTGATTGAGCATTTTGAAATTTGAATCATTCGACAGAAGAAACACACGATATTTTTTTTCTGATTAAAGCATCCCACCATCGAACTACACGTATCTTAAAATGCTCACAGAAGAGGAAATTGCTATGAGAGAATGAAATTGGGAGTGAAGTTGAGAAACTCACAGCTTCCCTCATGAACACCGACGACTCGGCACCCTTCCACCGTGGATCAGTATCAGGGAAGATCTGCCCGATGTCCGGCAGCCCCAGGGCGCCGAGAATCGCGTCCACCACACAGTGCAGCAGCACGTCGCCTGCACACAAGGAAAAATTCCCCATGTCCGGTAACGCAACGAGCCCAATGAACGGAAGCACAGGCAAAGAATCAGCAACAGTACACGGCACGCACCGTCGGAGTGGGCTTCGCAGCCGCGGTCGTGCGGGATGCTGATGCCGCCGATGATGAGCGGGAGGCCCGGCTCGAGGCGGTGGAGGTCGAAGCCGTGGCCCACGCGGAACGGGAGGGCCGGTGGCTTGGGCGCCGCGGCCACGGCCGGCTGGTGCTCCGCCTGGAGCGCGGCCGCGACGGCCGGTGGCTGCTGCCGGAGCCGCAGGGGCGGCCGAGCGGGGGAAAGCGGGAAGGGGGTGGCGTGGGTGCGGGTGCGGGTCCTTGGCGCGGTGGAGATGGGGGAGGCCGGGCAGAGGGAGGAGGCGGAGGCCATGGCGTCGCGCTCCGATGGGCGAGATAGCGCAGTTGCCGAGTCGAGCTTCGGGGTTTTCTTGGCTGCGAATGCGAGAAATGGCCGGCTTCCTTTTTTTGTGCGCCGGAATTACTCGGCGAGACGGGAATCTTAGCGTTGGAGATGCGGTTCGCGGTGACCTGACCAGGTTTAACGCAAGTACTGTACTAGAACAACAACTCTAGCAGATACTCGTACCGCAAAAGACTTGGAACCGCAAAAATAAAGGGCACGTTTGATAGCGTGCAGATTCTCGAACCAGGCTCGCCAGCTACAAGGTCTTGGTGATTGGATGTCTGTGTGAGCCAGACCATTGCGCTACTCAAAGCACGCTCGGGCCAGGCCTACCGGGTACGGTTGAATCGGCCATTTTTCTGGGGCATGGCCGACCGGAGTGCAAGGGCGGCACGCGGGCGTACACGTGGAGACGCCGTGTCTGTTGGGGGAATACTTTACAGGTAGGCCCGTCTTCCCGTCTTCCTCGAGTGCTTCGTCAATGGTGGTAAGATGATTTCTAGCCCGTAGATCGAGCTCGATTTATGAGAAAAGTATGACATGCACGGTAGATCTACAAGTTTCTTGGATTCAATGTGCATCTATGATACGATATTTTGGCCTTAGTAGTTCATTTGGTGTCTCCTTTATATTTGGGGTATTTTCGTGGTCTAGTTAATCAATGAGACGATGATTTTGTTCGGTTAGGGTTTGTTACCGTACCCAATCTATGATTCTGATTTCCACCAAGCCGATGATTACAGTGTGGCGGAACATAAGTGCAAGGATGTGATTCTACAGGACCTTGTGCAATGTACAAGCACATTTGTGCATCTCTCTCTTGGTCCTGTACATCTCCCTGAAATCTTTGTGTGCTATTTTTCATGAGGCAAATTTCTTGTGCATGTGAATTTGGACACCACTGTCATGGGGCTGATGCAGCACTGTCGCCAGCAGACGGTCAACAAAAGTATGAACCGTCACAAATAGAAGTGGCTTCTACTTGCTTTTGTTGGCTAGTCTGATGGTGCAAAGTTGACCGTGCCTCTTGTGTGTCTATGATAACTGAGGCCAATGGTTGTCATTGCATTTTTTATGACCAATAATTTAAATACGCATCATACAAGTGCAAGTATTGGTCTAAATGACCTACTGATATATTCAAAGGTTGTCCATTTCTCTTGGTCCTTTAGTTCCAACACTTGGAAAAACCGTGATGTGCTATATTCACTGAGGCCATTGATTAAACTGTGTATCCAGTTGTGTAATGTTGAATGTGCATTGTCTCTTTTTGACGTGTGAGCCACTGGTAAACATGTTTTAAATGACTTTTTTTTCTAGGATTCGAAGCTTAAAGCCCCTTTTGAGGAGGTTGAGATTGACACCTCGAACTTCAAGAAAAGAAAGGCAACTTATGGCTGGATCAAGCAAACGGTGTCCCCGAACCACTTCTGCAAAGTGGTCATCGCACCTGGATTAGGACTCCTTCCAGTTCATGACGCCTTCAGGTCCTACTTGGGGGAGGTTCCTGAGGAGATCATACTCAGAACGAACACATGCTGCATGTGGACAATCAAGCTGGCCAATGTCAATGGGAAAGTATGCCTCGATCAGGGATGGCTAGCCTTTGCCATAGCTCATAATGTGAATCTTGGTTACCTCCTCATGTTCAAGAAGCTCGGTCCAATGGAGTGCAGGGTGATCATTTTCGACAACTCAGGCCGTGAGCTGGTGTTCCCTGACCACCCAACGAACTACAAGAAAGACGACTAACTAGTGGATTATGCTACTGGTTAGATGAGACTCTGTTTGTGCCCTGTTTATGCTACTTGTTTATGTGGGTTATGGTACATGTTTAAGAACTAGTCTGGTACTATGCTATGTGGATTATGAGACTATGTTTGTTGTGTGTTTAATAACTTGTCTGCTTGTTATAGTTCATACTTATGCTTCTGTGCTATGCCTGGTAACCTCACCAAAAGGGAGAAGAGGTTACCGTAGCGGCAGTTTTGCATCCAACCATACACATGCATAGTTGCATTCGAGCATGCAAAACATATAACCAAACACCCACTACCATGTTTTCGGCTGATGTCAGGTTCTCTGCTGCAGACTACCAAACGGCATGCACAACACAGCTTATAGCCTCTTTTCGCTCGGCCAGTCCCAGTTCAGCCTACCCAAGAGAGCTCAAAAAGTGATGCAGGCTACCAAACACGCCCAAAAAGAACATGACGGCTAGTATCCGTACACGGTAACGCAAAACGAAATGTGAGGACAACTTCATTTTCATTTCTGCTATCTGGAGTAGAACACTTGGCAAGTGCACAAGTCACGTTTGTGTGTTTTTCGTAATGGGTCCTGGGCAAGGGGATTGCTAGCTTGCCGGTACCCGTGGACGGTCGGTTCCGACCAGGTACCCACGGGGTTATTTGACTAGGTGTCGCAGCGGAGAGGGAAGTGAAAGGACCGATATGGCCACCTAGAGGGGGGGGGGGGTGAATAGGTGCTACTCAATTTTTAGCTCTTTTTCGAATTTAGGCTTGACACAAAGATAAATTCTCTAGATATGCAACTACGGTGAATTTACCTATATGACAAGTTAACACAAAACTAAGCACGATGCAAGAAAGAGCTAGTGAGTAAGGAGTAACCAAACGGGAAGCACGCGGAGACAAGGATGTATTCCCGAGTTCCTTCTTTTTAGGGGAGTACGTCTCGTTGGAGGGGTGTGAGTTTCAAACTCAAACACCACAAATGGCCTCACCCTATTCTCCGATGAACCTTGTCCAAAAGCTCGGTTCACCTTCCACTATCGGAATCCTTGAAGGCGGAATCCGGAGCCCTTACAACAAACTTGAGGCTCAACCCACAAAAGGATTGGGGACTCCCAAGCACCACAACACCTGCCACACAAAAGTAGCAAGCAAGTAAGTACAACAACATGCCTAGGTTTTCCTAGAGGAAATCCTAGGCTCAAATCCCTCAAGTGAATGAGGGGGAAATGAAGAACGCTTTTGTGACGATGTAGATCGGGGGCTTCTCCTTTAGATCTCCAAGTATGAGCTCGATTGGTTGGTGGAGTAGGGAGATCTAGGAGAAGGAAGCTTGCATTAATGGAGGGGAGAGAGTTGACTTGAAGCTTAGTGTTCATTGGGGAAGAACACCCTTTAAATACTCCTCCAAATTCTGGCCGTTGGGGTCGGAATTTGCCCGCAGCGACCCGCGTTGACTCTGCCTTCGTCTTCGCCGTCCAACGCCAGCTCGCAGACCGCCCGCCGCGGTAGTGCTCTCTGGCGGCACAGTAGTACCGCCAACATAGTAGTACCGTGCCAGTACCGGGTGAAAAACAGAGGCCACTTTGGTGACCCGGTACTGGGCTGCGGCAGTGACGCGGCAGTGCAGGATGGCGCACAGGTGCGGTAGTGCCGGAGATGAGGTCGCTGGTAGTACCGGCCAGGAGGTTCCGGTAGTACTTTCGTGACAGAACTACCGGACCACTACCGCGTCGGAACCGCTTGAAAACAGGGCTATCCAGTAGCGATTGACCCTGTTAACCGGTAGTACCGGGCCCCAGCCGGTAGTACCGGCTGGGACAGAAAACACTCCTTTTCAGCCTTGACAAAACCTGGGCATATACAAAATATATAAACGTGTTCCTGCAACTATTTGACACACAGGTTAGTCCTCTAATTGTGTTGTCAACAAACATCAAAACACATTAGGGAAATGAGATGTTCTTTCGGGAAGGAGAGGCCATCGGCGCCGGAGGAAAGCCGTCGCCTAGCACAAGCCTAACCGTCGCCCGCGGCCGGCGCACTCCGCGACGCCTTGCAACACCACCCTACCCTAGCCGCCTACTCCGCTGCCCTCGGCCGGTCATCACTCTAAGCGTCCTAGCTTATTCTTCTCCTTCGTCGGCAGCTTCCCGTACCCCCAACCCCTCTAAGGTTAGAACTCGGTTCTGCCTCGCTCTGGCCTCGCCGTGGGGGTCGCCACACCATCATCGGCTCTGGCGATCTGGTGCAGGAGGTGGGGAGATCTAGTGGAGGAGGAGGATGTGAAGGAGAAGAACGGGCATGCGACATATTTCCGCTGCCTTGCTTCGATTTTGTTCGTTTAAAGGCTTCACCTTTTTAGAAGGTCCGTAGCCGAGGGCCTATCTGAAAGAGAACCAGTACCTCTTGGTCGTGAATATCAGAATAGGATGATCCATGGCGGTGAATCGGGAGGAGGAAGACGCGGTTTGACCATGGGGTGAGGAAGATAAATGGAGATAAGGCGTGTGGGGCCTGCACTCGAAGGGCTTCAAACTTAATAGCCGAACACACGGTCAACCTGCAGGAAAACTTTCCCCCTAGGCAATGCATAACAGAAACACAAACTACATGGGGAAAATAAGTCACGGTTATGATAACCTCAACTGAATTGCTTATGATAAACCTCAACTGAAAGCAATGCACAACACAAAGCAGATGTAGATTATGGTTATGTCATGGTCACATGGGCTGGGATGACAATATCTTGCCAGATAACAGAAATGAAAATGACATCCCCGATCGAACTCAAATGGAGGGAAAAGGGAGTAACCATCATTACTCAAAATTTCCTTTCCATTTTCTATTACTAAGAACAACACTTTTAAGCTTTAACTGAAGCAACATCTGCGCACCTAGATGGCGGTGGTATTGGGGAGGAAAGATACACGCTCCGGGGCAAACTATATACACATCAGGAGGCTATAGACAGATCTCACCTTATGGAAGCCTACTGTACATGGTTACACCCTTATACATTCTACAGTTCGTGGCTTGCTAGAAATACAATGGTGCAAGCGTATTCATGGGTGCTCCAGAAAACCCCCTATTCAGAGATCGAGCTGAAATTATAGGGAGCACCATCCGCCTTCAATCCTGAAAGAGTTGCATAATTATCAGTGAATTGTGCTAAGGATAGGAAAATGAAACAAAAAGATGCAAGACTTACTATCAAAAAAGGCTCAATGCACTTTCAGCTAGAAGTGAGCTTCTGGAGCTGCCTAGCTCAAGCTCGTCAGAGGTGGAATTGTACGAAGACAGCAACTTCCTCTGTATTAAGGTGCACATAATACATGTTAGTTCTTTTTCCAGATAAATGCAATTACATTCTGAATAGGTAATGGAACTATACTGAACACTGTAGTTTAGCATTGGTGCAAATCACTTCCTACTTCCCAGTGCTACATTACTCAGAGAGCCCAGCATGCTAAAATGGCACTTCTCCCTTGAAGGCTAAACTATTTATAAGACAAACTAAATTTGGTATTGAACCTTTTCTATTTTGGAGAAGTAATGGGTATCAGTACATACCAAAGTTCTGATAATTCGAAAGTTTGCAAAAACATGATGACTTTACACACACGATAGCTGCCCAAATATTCCAGTCATTCTGCACAGTGGCAGCAAGTTGTACTTACAATACCAGAAACCATGGGCAATTGGGCAAACCCTGCTAAAAGCACAGTGTGTGAAGAGACAAGCTAAAGAAGACACGAGCATGCTGTTGAAATCCTACGAAGCTTCTTTATATGAAAGAAATAACTTCAGCTTCTGAAGAAATTAGGAGTTAAACATCTGAAACGGACTGCCTGCGGGTCAAACATGCATTTATGGGATTTCATGAACTGGTTACCTTGACACCACCATAGAACATAATAACTGTTAACATACAACACAACAGGCATTATGCAACAAAGTTCTCAATAAAAAACTACAACAGCTTGACTCATAACAATTGCTGACAACATGAAAAAGCAGTGAACCATTTAGTACAAGTATATGATCTATAGTCTAAAGAAATGTTGGGTAGCTACTTACTTGATCTTCAAAGTCGGGACTAGTCAAGTTGATGGAGAGATTTCTCATCAACAACAGTGCCTAGAGAAAAAAAAGGCACACATGTCAGTACTAAAAATAGATATACAGTTTGTTTCTATGTTTTCCTCAGGAGAGTGTGCTGCATAAGCCCATAGTTACACAGGAATTTTTAGAGCAGAACATTATTTATTCTTGTGCTATCTTAACCCTTGATTTGACAGAAGCAATTATTTTGCAGGAGAAATTGTTCAACACCACATTACAATGATACTTATCTAAGCTATGCTTATGATTAACTACTGCATGAAAACAAAAAGAGAAAACCAAGCATGTCAACGATTGACGTACCGTTTCAACATCAATTGGATTCATCTCCTTAAGTTTCTGCAAATGACCTTTTGTGCTTGGATCGAAAACGCTGCCCAAGAAGCTGTATACTTGAGCAAAATCTGGCATAACTGTATCAAAATTTCAACGATGGTTAAAGGAGTAGAAAATGGCAGGTTGAATAAAAAACAAAGTAGTCATGAAGGATGATATCAGTACTAGTAAATCTATGGGAAGAATGAGCTGTAGGCATTTCTTGATTCTATTTCCATTCTAAAGAAGGAACCTGGTGTTCTAAGTACAGGAACATGCGAAATTAAAAATTCGTAGGAAGCATAGAAACATTTTTTAGTCTTGAAAATAAAATGAGTGCATAGACTGTAAGAAGTATCAAGAGGTACTGACTGCGAAGTGATGGAACTTGATTTATCTGATCATTGGTTTCACCAGGTTGCCATGCCCTTGGAGGGCCTTCACTACTGCTCGAGCAAAAAATGTTTGCATCCATAGATCCAGCACCTAAATCTTCTGAGTGAAAGATGGTAAGGATTAACGGACGAATATCACATTTAAATATTTATAAGAAGAGGAGCCTTGGAGTACAAACCTTTCACCAAAGATGAGGCGATAATTGGTGGGATGGAATTGGGTGTCCATGAAGAAACAGCAACATTCATTCCTGAGTTCCTAAGCATGGAAGATGAATCTATCTTCAGGGCATATCCAGGTTCTGCAAGACAAGAGAAGATAGTTAAGAAATCGTTTGGTATAAAGAGGCACTGATAAAGTGATAATGTAAAAATATTACGTCTAAAGCTAATTTCAATGACTCACCATTTTTGGAGGCCTTCTGAGGGTACGGATGAGCAGCTTTACGCTTTGGTCGCGGAGGTGGGACATGTTCGCTGGTTCCATTTTTCTGAACCTTCAAAAAATACTTCTGCGCATGGCTCCTTATCTGCAAAAACAAGCCGGAGTACAAAATGAAATGGTTTTAGCGGAGAGACCATTGCCATGAAAATCACAAGTGCTTGTGCAATATTTGCAATGGAGTCTCAGAAAAACGACAAGCCATCGGTTGTTTGCAAAGCAGCATGCATCTCCAATAAGGTGTTCCATTATTCAGGAATTCCGATGCATAATTTCACTTGAATTATTACACAATAAGCTCAAATGATTTAATTAACCAGCCTTCTTTAACTGGTTGCAACTAATCCAAATACCTGGATGACAGTCTTCGAACCAACAAAAGTTTCTATCTTTTTCCAGTCACGATCAAAGCTGAAAAGGGCCCAGGTTTTACACATTAATGTCACATTAAGAGGCAAATCTTATAATAGTCTATCAAATCTTCGCCACATATGCTTGAATTCAACCACAGTAACTGTCGCAACAAAATCACATTATTCACAGACATACAAGGAAGATACTGCACCTATACATCCTGAAAAGGACATAGTATTTACATATAAATCATAGTGGCGCAAACGTTTGCTAATTCTATTATATATGGCTCAACGAAAATTATGCTGTAAACTGTTCTATCCAAAATCTGAAGGAAGAAATTCCTACAAAACGCAGCAACTGGTCCTATTACCAAACTTCAAACAACTGGCCAAACAAACAACTGTGGCAAACTATACATTATACATACCACTACTTTTCTTAACAACAAGCACAACCAAGACACACAAATTTACCTCGATCTAACTAACGCATAAAAAATCCATTTCAATCGTGGGATCGAAGACCAGAGAAAGAACGGAGCTTTATCGAAGTTCCGAGGCAAAAGCGAGCCCAATTGCGTTAAAAAAACATAGTAAAAGGGGAAGAGAACTCTGTTGCAATTAGTGCTGCGGTCCGCTTACAGCTGGAGTGCCTCGAGGAACTTGTCGTGCTCCTGCTCCGTCCAGCTCTCCCGCGACTTGGTGATGGTGTACGGCTTCCGCACCTTCTTGCTGGCGTCGTCGCCCGACAGGCCGCCGGCCGCCTCGGCCAGCTGCGTCGGCAGCGGCGTCGTCGGGTTCGCGGACACCATGCGGAAGGAGGGAGGGAGGGGGCGGTAAGTGCTGCGGCGTGCTTCGGCGTCCTGGTGGTCGGCTCGCTGGTGTTCTCGGGAAGACGGGCTTCTGTCTGTAGCGCGGCGGCGACTGGTGTGCTGTGTGGCGCCGGGTGGGTGGGAGTGTGTGGGTGGTGTCGCCTCGGGAGGCGCGCGGGGTTTTTTCGGCCGTGCGTTGTGCGTGTGGTGGGTCCCACCCGCCCGCTTGGTGGGCCACGAGGTGCGCGCGTTTTGTGGCTGCGCTGCGCGGAAGGCAGCCCACTTGAGACTTGACTCCTCTACCGTCGCCCTCAACCTCACGCCGAGTTCATGTGGCTGCCTGCTCAGTGCTCATTCGCGGCTGGTTTTTTAAGCGGGAAAGGATTGAGTAAAACCGCATCAAGGCCCGGAAAGTGGAGGATATACGTGAAAACTGAAAAGGTTTTTGATTAGACGTGCGACGGTTATGTCTCTGAAATTCAGTGCCTCCTGATGCTGAGATAGCGGAAGACAGCATATGTCTCTGAAATTCAGTGCATCCTGCGTGTGCCCCTGTGGATAGGGATGCCGGGAGTTTCACCATCACGTCCATGTAGCCTTTCTATCGCACGGAGAAGATTTTTCCATTATGCAACTTGTTCCTTGCTTTCTTTTTTTTTGAAAAGCCCACGTATATTCAACATAGTACCGAATACAAAGTAGACAGTACAAATACGAAGAACAACAACCCATACGTAGGGGAACCAGATCCAGAGCAGAGCACAGCGACACCACCGGCGCCGGAGACGAAGAACGCTGACCTCCTTCTAGCCACCGCCCAAGGGAGCCTTTCTTGTTGAAGATCGCCGCAGAGCCCACCCGCCGCGCAGCGACGGAGATTGTGCCGGTAAACGGACACGGCGAGCACCCTTTCCTTCGAGCTACACCACCTTGCCGCAGCCCACTTCGTCGCCGACGCAGAGAGAGACCGCCGAGCTCGCCCGTCTCTGATTTCCACCCGCCAGATCCGCCGCCAGCGCAGATCCGACGGGAGGCGGAGGAACTCGAGCACCACGCCGGGCCTCGAGCTCCCGCAAGTCAGGCGCGGCGACGGGGAGCCCCGAAGAGCACCACCGCCGGAGAAGACCGCCCCGACACCAAACCAACCACCGGCACCACCACCCTACCCTACCGTATGTACATGCCGGAGCCGGGGATCCCCCACCCTCCCGCCGCCGAAGCGGCCGGCGGAGGAGAGGAATCCCGCGGCTCAGCGGCGGCGAACGCGGTGGATCGGTGAAGACGCCCAAAAATCGCCTCTCTCCTCTACAGTGGCGGGGAGGGGAAAGACGGAGATTATTTTTGTTCCTTGCTTTCTGTTCGTTGGCGCCGAGTGAACAGACTGGTATGAAATAATCGAGCTTGGTAATCGTTCCCTATCCTTGTTTGAACAGATTGCAAGGCAACTTTAAACCCCTTTTGAGCGATATGATACTAAACATTTACTGTATTAGGTAGCCACCACCTCTATCGTGATAACGATGAAAACACATCCGGCAGTGTCAGCATTTTACTAGTACTTTCTACTAATAAAAGAAGATCCACGTTCAATGGCCTAAATGCCTAATTACACACTTCTGATTGCAACAGTCTATTTAACCCAAAGCTTATCATCAACATATCGAATAGGAGGGACGTTCAAATCAAGTGAAAAAGCGTAAGGGTGGGTGGCTATACACTCTGTCGGCGGAACTCAGCATGCCACTCCATCCACTTCCAGTTTTGGAGCTTTAACACTCAGGGAATTTCTTCAAAGTAACATAAAAATTACAGCATCCGAGTCATACTGTTGACCTTTTCAGACATTGACATGTTCTGAAAGTACTATTTTAATCAACCATTTACGTATAAATATGTTGCCCTAAATAGACTAAATATGCATTACTAGTTGCTTAAGTTGATAATATTTACTATAGTGATGGCTAGACCTAAAAATGTTTGACTTGACGAGATCCCAAAACACCACCAATATTGTCGATCAGGCGGAGTACCATTCTTACTAATAGAGTAATAGTGTTCCATAAAAAATGAATTGAAACATGTTTTCATGTGAAATGGGTGAACTTAGACAGTTCATCCAAAATGTTAATTCGGAGTAAAATGGATGTTTCATATAGTTTGTGGTGAGTTTTCAAATAGTCTCTCATACTTTTACAGATATGTTGGGGGTATTTTATCTTTTTAGGTTTCTCAATGTTCCTTTCGAAATTTTGAAGGTTGTAGACACATACTTTGTGAACACTCACATTTTTTCCTAATTTTTTGAAACATTTAAAATTATTTTTTAATAGTAGCACGGGAATCACCTAAAATATGTGAGAGCTAGATATTCCGTCCTCATGGATGAACATCATAACTAGGTGGACTGTAGCGTGACTCTTGTGCCCTGTCCGATATTGGAAGCGACATATAGGCTAAAATGGTCGTTTCAGTTGAATTTTGCCCTTAAGTTGATTTGTTTGGTGCTAGAGTGGAGTGTCTACATCCGAAGTTGCTGATCTGTTTGTTCTGTTTGGCAAACGTCTTCATCCAAAATTTTGCATTTAGTTTTCTCTCGGTATGGTAAGTTATGCCTATTAGAGTGCTACTAGATACGTGTGATCTTATTTAGCCGAGTGTCGATCAGTTTGCTGTGGACCAGTAGTTTTAGAAACATTTGAGGCATCTACCGCCTCCTGTTGCAATTAGTCAGACATTCTAGCGAGTTGTCATCATTGTCCGTAGTGAACATGTTACCGTATTGGCTAGCTATTGGGTGTTTTCTCTTGATTATTTCATTTCCTCTTGACTATGTTCCAAATTTGGTTTAGAATTAGAGATTGATAATTACTAGAACAGTAAATTCAGGTGAGCTTATAACACTTCATCACGACTTCTGAGTCTTTATCAAGAAATTTTCGGGGAATAACCAACCGGGTAGTCCCACAAAAGAGACGGCCCACAAGACTAAGGTGAGCTTATAACACTTCATCACGACTTCCGAGTCTTTTATGAAGAAACTTTCAGGGAATAACCAACCGGGTAGTCCCACAAAAGAGACGGCCCACAAGACTAAGGTGGGCATTGCCGGCTCACGACCAACCCTCCATGGGTTTACACATACAAACTGGCTGGCTCAAGATTCAGTATGACTTAAGTTGGAGTCATTGGACGATACAGTGGCTCAACTTGAAACACAAGACATAAGATATAGTTAACTCCATGTAAGACACAACCGAGTCGGGTACAACCATGTAACATCGAGCCGGTCGTGTATATAAGGCCGGCCATGATCACCTTCTAAGGGCAAACACTTTACACTCTAGTTATCTCGACTACAAGTAGCGAACTCGTAACTTTGTAATCGAGATCATCATCAATACAATCAAGCATGAGTAGGTCTTTTCCTCCACCGCGAGGGGCCGAATCTGGATACATCGCGTGTGCCAATCTCGTCATGGATAACCTAAATCGCCTAGTACCACACCTCATGTAAGTCACCCTATGATGGCATCTGCTGTGTCAACCCCATGACATGAACCCCAACTCCAGTGCTATAAGGTCCCCTAAAGTTCTGGTCTTAAGTATTTATCTCTTAGAACTAAGCACGCCAACGCATGTTCAACCTATTGTGGCGAGTTTTTAATGAAATCTTATTGACCTAACTTCATCGTGTTGGGGGCAAGTAAACTTCATTAGCTTACCTGCAAGCACTATTTGATTGTTGGTCATCTACTTCTTTTTACGGAAAATAAAAATCAAATTGGACCACGTACCATGACGGTTAGCTCCAGCTGGCCATGACCATCGTATATTTCCTCACTTCGGATCTTGAAAAAATAGATAAGGTTGATTAAATAAGAGAACGAAGGACAAGACGAAATGCGATATGTAGGGAGGATTAAAAACATACATGCGGGTCAGGAACACGGGTGGAACTCTGATGCGACTTCAAAGACCACATGAGATCCTACGATATGACCCCCATTGGCTTATGGAGCATCTCCTGCTCATGCAGATTGTAGGGATCGAAGGGAGAAGTGGGAGAGAGGCTAGTAGTAATGGAGGGCAGTGCTAAAATCTAGGGTCGGCATGGAGATCTAGTGGTAGTGAGGAGTAGGGTAAGGGTTCCATATCTTACATAGAAAATCAGAGTGGGAAGTATGAATTATTGTTGATTGTACGGGGTCTTGAGCAAGTGACCACAATTACATGGGCCCATGAGCAAGTGGGCCACAACTATATGGGCCACAGTGGCTCAAAGGCTCCATAATTGGCCAATCGGGTGGCCTTTGTTGTGGGACACACCTGTCAACGTGGAAAAATGCTCCCAAGTATTCATTTTATAATAAAAATTGATAACATAAACATAAGGTGCATATGGACGACGCTGCCAGAACGACAACCTTTTACCCACCTCTCGATGCTTCTTCAATGGTCGCTTTGTTCTCCACGCGTTTGATAAAGAGATCCTTGGCCTCCCTCTAGAACAAACTCTTGAGGCTCACCGACGCGGTTTCCCATGGCCTTGTGACCGGTGGATCGGCGATTACGTGTGCTCACCCCCACGTACAAAGGTGAGACAGTTCGCTGGCTTCTTCTGCTATATAGTGGCGTAGACGAACCGGGCCTTGCCATGTGTGGAGGAGAGAGCCATCTACGTGGCTCAGCCGAACTCCATAGCTACACGCGGGGATGGGGCCGTGGGTTCGTTGGATAAATGGTGGTGGTGTTATGCATGGAGCAGAGCGATATGGTTCGTGGTATTTTAGTGACAGTAGATTTGTATCTTGATGGGTCACGCTCGACAAATCTAAATGGTAGCAGGGGTTTAGACATGTTTAGATCTCAACAAACAAAGTATAATAATAACCCTTTTGTGGCAACTTGATTATATGTGAGTGCTTTTGGCAATCTTGAGAGATGCTCGATTTCACCTATGGTGGATGGGATGGTGTATGTCGAGGATGATGTATCGTACCGCTGGGCATACACCTATTCCCCCGAATATGGACGGTGGGAATTATGGTTATAAGGAGCTGAGTTGGTTTAGACGTGATAAACATAACGCTAAACCCTAATAAGAATAACGAGATCCGATCATTCGGTTACAAGAGGTATCCCGTAGAATCCACGTGTAGATCTTGCGTTGTTACTTATACTCCAAGATGATTCCTTCCCCCCTCCCCGCTTGGGTCCGAATCCTTGTGGTGGACCACCATTACGCGGAGTGGGCCGACTTTAGCCTTCGTGGGCCTACCCGGGGAATGACCTCGTGAGTTGTATGGAAGAGAGTGACAGGGGGCTCTGCAGTGGAACATGGTAACCTGCACCGACTGAGCTAGTGGGATCTCGGACATGCGATTTGGAGCAAGGGGGCTAGTCGCATGGAGGACAGAGCCAAGGCGGTCGAGCCACACGAGCCAATAGCCGGATTTGGAAGAGCACGGGCCTTGCGGCAGAGCACGCCGCATATGCCCAATTTTACACGCCGGTTGATTTAGGGCAGATTTTTGTACCTTGGAGGGCCGTGATCATGGGGAAAACGTACGGAGGAAATGCCCCGCCGCCGCCCTCCGCCATTGGACGGCCTCCTCGGCCAGCGGCGAGAGGTTTGGGCATGGTGGGGGAGGTTTTACTATTACTAGGAAAGTAAGTTATTGTATCTTACAGGTTTGAATACATGGGAAAAGAAAAGAAATTCTGACCACCTATGCAATTCTATCTATTTTTAAGTTAATCAATGAATCTATGCTTGGCTGAACTCCCAATCCTTGCATACACCCACATCTATGGTCATCGTCTTGTTCCCGTCTCCTTCTTTCCTCGGAGAGGACAACACCCTGCAACAATTCCGCATCGGGGACTGCAAGTCCATTCAGATTACGAGTCAGTATTGCTACCAGAAGTCAGTTAGTCACTGGACCAGAACAATATAAGAACAATGCCTTGAGGCCCTTGACCAACTGAATCTGAATTTGGAATAGTATAGAAGGAAATGCTCAGTTGACATATCATGAAAGAGCGCGGTGAGGATTACCCGGTCCCATAACCCGGGGTCAGGCTTCTTGAGCACGATGACGCTGTCGAGCAGTGCGTCCGGGTCGGCGATGTTCCACCGGCACGGCGGCCGTATCTCGTTGCGGTGGCGCCACCGCTGGTACCTCGTCACGGTGGTCTCCCCTGTGCGCACCACCGTGCGCCGCGCCGACGCAAGGTAGTACAGCGCGGGTTTCTCGCACTGATTGCGGGCCAGGGGCCTCGTGTTGAACGCGTGTGATTTGTAGTCCGCGCGACGGTACCAGTTGAGGAACGTCCGCGCCGGCATCTCCATCTCCCGCGCCGGCATCACGCCCCTCGCCACGGTCACCACGAACCCCCACGCCACGGACACCGTCCACCGGTTGGCCGCGTCGTAGCTGTTAGCACTAATCTTGACTAGTTGTTAGCTACGTGTGTGTGTGCGTCTGTTAGTGCATGCGTAGGAAGAGGTCAAGGTAGTTAGTGCTGTTAGTGGCCGAGAGCAGCGGCCGGTCATGTGTGCGTGCGCGTGGTGACCGTGGCGTGCGTGGGTGAGTGGCTGCTGTGTCGCCGAGGGCTATAAAGCCCACCTCCTGTAATCTCATTTGTACCTGGTGTTAGCCATGTAGCCATTAGAAAGAAGAAAGGATTAGGGCGTCAGTGCGCCCGTGGCGGCGTCAGTGCGCCGGCCACCGAAAATTCTTGTGTCTACTGATCTTCTTCCTCCACCGTTCGTGAGTGAGAGAGAGGGAGAGGAAGGTGCAACCGAGGTGCTGCAACAACATTTGGTATCAGAGCCTTGAGCTCGGGGCCGTGGCGCGGCGAGGCTGCGGCGGAGGCCGTGGCCAAGGAGCAAGACCATGTCGTGCGGGGGGAGCGCGGCGGCCGCAGCGGACCTGCGTGGTGGCGCAGAGGCTGCGGTGACGCGGCGTCGGCAGCATGGAGGAAGCCGTTCGTGCGGCGGGTGAAGGCAGCTCGAGCGGCCGCGTTGTCGCGTCGGAGCGCGACATGGGCGCGAGCCGAGGGTGCGCGGACCACCGGAGAAGATGGACGCGTTCGTGCGCGGGGCGTGCGTGCGCAGGGCGTGCGTACGCGGTGGAGAAGGAGCTCGGAGTCAAGACCGCGTCCTGGGCACGCCGGCCGGCCGTGTTGATCGCGTTGGAGCGCGACGTGGGCACGAGCTGGGGCGTGTGGAGCGCGGCGACGATCGCCGAGGAAGGAGAAGACTTGGTCCGTCAGCAGGCCGGCCGCGTTGATAGCGTTGGAGCGCGTCACGTGCGCGAGCTGGGGCATGCGGATCATGGCGGAGTGGGTGCGTGGACTGCGTCAGTGCGCGTCCAGTGCGCGGCCGTGGCGTCGTGAGTGCGCGCTAGAGCGGCTAGAAGACCCCTCCCTGTGTACTCCATCGTGGCATCGAGTTGGAGCTCGAGTGAAGAAAGAAGAGGCGTCAGTGCGTCGGGAAGATGGTGGCTGCGACGGCGTGTGGAGCTGTCCCGTGATCACGAGTTCAAGATTAGGAGGGAAAATGTTAGCACTAATCTTGACTAGTTGTTAGCTACGTGTGTGTGTGCGTCTGTTAGTGCATGCGTAGGAAGAGGTCAAGGTAGTTAGTGCTGTTAGTGGCCGAGAGCAGCGGCCGGTCATGTGTGCGTGCGCGTGGTGACCGTGGCGTGCGTGGGTGAGTGGCTGCTGTGTCGCCGAGGGCTATAAAGCCCACCTCCTGTAATCTCATTTGTACCTGGTGTTAGCCATGTAGCCATTAGAAAGAAGAAAGGATTAGGGCGTCAGTGCGCCCGTGGCGGCGTCAGTGCGCCGGCCACCGAAAATTCTTGTCTACTGATCTTCTTCCTCCACCGTTCGTGAGTGAGAGAGAGGGAGAGGAAGGTGCAACCGAGGTGCTGCAACAACAGTAGCATATCGACTGCTGCATTACCCCTGCCGAGTCCAGCATCACTGGCCCGTCGAACAGCCTCCGCAGCGCCGCCGGGCGGGACCGCACGTTGGGGAACAGCGGTCGCACCACGTCGAGGTGGTGCAGCGACACGAGCGGCACCACCGGATGGGCGGCGAGGAGGCCCAGGAGGTCCCCGTACACGTCGTACTGGTGGAATCCCGGGTGCCTCGTGAGCGGCACGCCCAGCTCCGCCATGCACGCCTGGATCCGGTCGTCGCTGCCGTAGAGCGACGGGTACCGGCGGATGCAGGCGTCCTGCATCCGCTCGAGCCTCGCCGCGAGAGGCTGGCTGATCGCGAAACCGCCGCCGCCGAACGCCATCCCATACGAGAAGAAGATGTTCTGCAGGTGGCTCTCGGAAGGGGAGCCGATGTAGTAGGGCTGACGGTGGTCGAGCCTCCCTAGGACGGCGAGGAGGTTGTCCGGGAGGAAGACCGTATCGTCATCGCCCATGACGAACCAGCGCACACCCGGGAGGCCGAGGCGGAAGGTCTCGGAGACGATGCGGGAGATGCGGATGGCAGAGCGGTGGCCGCGTCGGTGCGTGTAGGGGAAACCGGAGGTGTCTGAGGAGATCTTGATGGCCGGCAGCCCCGCCGGCACGCTCGACTCCCGCACACCGCGATCCAGCCACACGAAGCCCCGCATGCCCGAGTTAGGGCGCCACCAGATCTTGATGTACTCCTTCCGCTTCTCCCACAGGCGCGCCGACGCCGCGATGCCGAACACCACGTGCTGCAGCGTCGTCGCTGATACCGTGAGTGTGGCGGGCGTCCTAACGGTCGAAACCGTGATCGTGGCGGGCGTCGGCGGCGTCCTCACCATCGAAACCGTGACCGTAGCGGTCGTCGGCGGCGTCCTCGCCGTCGGCACCATGATCATGGCGGGTGGCCGAGGCATCGTCGCCGTCGACACGGTGACTGTGGCAGGTGGCGGCGGCGTCGGTGATGTATGATTGTGGGTGGTGACGTGGGAAAAGGAGGCGGTGGCGATAATACGACCATGTTCAGGCGGGCAGGATGGTGTGGAGGAGAGAATGGCGTGGAGAGCGTAGAGGATGTACAGGACGGTGAGAGGGAGAAGCAGGAGGAGGATGTAACGGAGGACGGAGGACGCCAGGGTCTCCTTGCCGCCGCCGGGGCCTACCCCGGCGGCGGCCTTCATTGTCCGCGCCGTCTCCGGACGCCGTTACATATATCCGCACCTGCCCGTACAGACGATCCTCGTGGCCGCCGGACGTCGTCGTCGGCCAAACTCTTGGGCGGAAGGGATCGGAGATTGGCTGGACGGAAAGTGAGAGAAATTTCCACTGGAGAAGAAGTTGGGATCGAGCTCGCCAGGTTTGCGGAATCTCCTCCGCCGCGCGTTGTTGGGACGAACGGTTCAGCTCGTTTGTTTCAGGCATTTTCGGTTTCTGTTCCTGTTGCGGCCGCTGTGCTTTGCGTGCCTCCCTTCGTGCGTGCATGGATCGGATGCCTCGTGCTACCGTGTACGTAGTCTTGACTCTTGAGAGGTGGGTTTTTAGGCGAATGCACTCAATGTCTATGAATTTTTTTGATTCATACATGTTTTATCTTTAGCACGGATGTTAGGGCACAAATCTACGGTGAATCTTGTGCCACTAAGTAACGGCTCCGGTAAAATTGATCGAATATGATTTTTCGTCACCTTATCCTTTACGACCTTTATCATATTTTTTCATCACATTCAGAGCAGAACGGATAATAACGACTTAAGGATTCAAATGCAGATATATAAGATTTGGGTTCGAAACAGAGACAGAACTGAATTAGGGCAACAAGAAATGGAAGGAGACATTATTTTAGTCAACTGGCTCATCTGTATCAAGACCCTCAGTTTATTGGGTAAAATGAAGCATTATTACTCAGAGAGGGTTACAAGACGGTCTTGGTCAAGAATCTGAATCATATCGATAGGTCCTGAGCGTACCCAAATGGCATTTCTATGATCAACTAGCACCATGCATATTAGCGAGAGTGTGGCTAATCCTAATCTTATATCGCTCCACTTATACAAATCACAAAATCTCTCATGACTAGAAAGTAATCAGTTTAGAAATCAAATGCACCAGTGGTCATTTATGTTGCAACTTATCCTTTTGCAGCAGCAACACATTAGACTGCTCATAGTGGTAGTAACATAGAGTAGTAACATATGCATGTTACTACTCTATGTTACTACCTCTAAAGTGAGTAGTAACTTATGAGCGATGTCATGCAAGACCTTATTTATTAAGTTATACACACAATTTGCTTTGGAGTGTGTGATGTTACGGTAACTAACTATGTTACCACAACACTCTCTTTTCTCATTTAATGTCATGCCATGTCACCAAAATGTTTATGTGGCATTGCATGTTACTAACTTAGTTGCTCCCGCTATGGCTAGTCTTAAGAGCAATCTGTCTCGGGAGGAATGAGCATTGAGAGCTCTTGCGACTCCAGTGGTGACCCGCCGCTGGGCGCTGCGACCTCGCCGTCGGGAGCTGCGACCTTGCTCTCCCCTCTGCTGGCCGCGGACTCCCCCACCCATCCCCTCCGCTCTACCTCCTCCCTCCCTCCAATAGGACTAGCCACCTTCCCTCCCGTCGCCTCTCCCGCCCTGGTGCCCGTGGCCCCCGTGCAGCCCGCTCACGTGCTGTAGGATGGCGTGGTGGCCGGCGTGCCTCCCGCCCCGGCCGCCTGCGGCGGCGCCCGCCGCCTCCCAACAAGGATTTCTAGCGCGGGGGTGCCTCGCGCGCTCCGGATCGACGTCGCCGCCCTGCAGCCGCCGCTGTCCCGCCCCGGCGACCTCGTCGCCCAATTCGTCCTCGAGAGCTTTGGCTCACTGGTATGCCTACCGGTCGCTCCGCAATCACCGCTGTTCAAAACCGTCGCCTGTTTGGGTCGTGGTCGCGGTGGACACCGCCCCCTTCCCCTCGTGTGCTGATATTTACAACTTGCATAAGTTTTGGCTTAGTTCTTCGTTTGAGAGCTTGTCTGTTACGTTCCTCGGCTCCGGCGTCTTTCAGTTTTCGGTTTCGTCACCCCGCATCGCCCACTTCATCGTCTCTCTTGGGGGAATCTGCCATGGACCTATGGTCGCTTCCTTCTTCCTTCCCAACCCCGCTGTTCCCGTTGGCTGTGTCGCCTCCCTATTACGCCTGGGCCCCTCCTTGACCGTGGACGATGTTCCGTCAGGGTCCCTTGTCTCTTTCCCTGTTCCCCTGCTTCACCCTCCCCGTGACCCAACCCACCTGTACGGCAGAGGGATGCGCTGACCGCCGCTCCTCGCAGATCCCGCCGCCCTCTCTGCCTCTCTCTCCTTGCTCCAGGGATCCTGCCCACGCCTGCCGGCCCGTTTTCATGGCTTGTCCACCCACGTGAGCCCATTTCCTCTTCTAGCTCGTATCCCTCCCCATGGCCGCCTCGCCTCTCCCCACCTTTCCTCTTCCGCCCTCCTCCGCCCCGCACGCCGCGCCCCTGACCACCCCGTGCTCCCCTTTTCTTGTTGGGCTTTCTGGTTACCATGTCGCCGTAGATGGCCCCTCCTCTCCCTCCTATCTCCAGGTGGCCTGCTCCTCCCCAAAACCACCACCCGCTCGCCTCTTTCCTCTCCCTCCCCCTTTCGATTTCTCCATACCCCGCTGCTTTTGATGTCTTGCATCAGACCATTTGGTGGCCGCCTGCCGTGACCCGCTGCGCTGTCGCCTTTGCCGCGCCTCAGGCCACCGCGAGTGCCACTGCAAGTCTCCCTTCCTCCTCGGTCTCCATCTCGACCCACTGCTTTGCAACCCCGCTAATCTCCTACCTTTTCTCCTAGCCTGCTCTTGGATTTCAATGCTGTTGCCGACGCGGTTGCCGATGATGTTGTCTTGAACTCGGACGGTCTGTGCCTTGGATCCACACACACCCAGCCCCTGTCTGCCGCTCTACTCCGGCTCCCCTGGTACAGCTCGAGGAAGAACACGTGGGACCGAGGAGCTCGTCCCCGCCAGTGACAGCGAGGAGGAAGGCCCTGAGGTTGTCTCTAACATGCACCTTGCTCCGGTGGTTGTCGCTCCGCTTGCTGCGCATGCCGAGGCTGCTCTGCCTTACTTTGGCTTCGTGGAGGCCCAGCCCGACGCCGTGGTGGCCCAGCCTGCTGCTGCGGACGCTGCGCCACCCCCGCCCGACGTCGACGTGGCCCTAGCTGCGGTGGAGGATGTTGCTGCTCCGCCTCCCGTGGGCCTCGCCGCAGCCCGCGCTGATGACGTGAAACACACGTTCGTTGGGAGACCCCAAGAGGAAGGTATGATGTAGTCAGCAGCAAGTTTTCCCTCAGAAAGAAACCAAGGTTATCGAACCAGTAGGAGCAGCAACTCTTCAGAAGGTTGTCAACGGCGCCAGAAAAATAGCTGTCGCAGGGAGTCTGGACTGTTGACGTGGAATCTGCACATAACACAATCAAACTACTTTGCCCCAACGAAACAGTGAGGTTGTCAATCTCACTGGCTTGCTGAAAACAAAGGATTAAACGTATGGTGTGGAAAATGAGTATTAAATTGCAGAGAATGAAAAAGGAACAGTTTGCAGTTTGTGGTTGTTTAATCAGTGTAAAAGAATGGACCGGGGTCCACAGTTCACTAGTGGTGTCTCTCCATAAAAGATAACTAACATGTTGGGTGAACAAATTACAGCTGGGCAATTGACGAATAGTGAGCGCATGACAATGCATATACATGACATGTTGACTACTATGATATTTAATTGGGCATTACGACATAATACATAGACCGTTATCCAACAGCATCTATGACTAATAATCCACCGCCGGGTTGTCATCCGAGTCCCCCGTTGGTATTAAGTTGCAAGCAACGGATAATTGCATTAAGTAAAGTGCGTAATGTAAACAAACACATATGCCCGTGGACATAGCATCGTTAGGTTATCCCTAGTGGCAACAGCACATCCACAACCTTAGAACTTTCTGTCACTGTCCCAGGTTAAACGGAGACATGAACCCACTATCTAGCATAAATACTCTCTCTTGGAGTTACAAGCATCTACTTGGCCAAAGCATCTACGAGTAACGGAAAGCATGCAAGATCTTAAATAACATATAAGATAGATTGATAATCAACTTGACATAATATTCAATATTCATCGGATCCCAGCAAACACAACATGTAGCATTACAATAATATGATCTTGATCATGTAGGGCAGCTCACAAGATCTAAACATGATGGCACAAAGTGGAGAGACAACCATCTAGCTACTGCTATGGACCCGTAGTCCAAGGATGAACTACTCACGCATCACTCCGGAGGCAGGCATGGCGATGTAGAAGCCTCCGGTGACGATTCCCCTCTCCGGCAGGGTGCCGGGAAGAGGTTCTGAACCCTCCCGAGCTAGGGTTGACGACGGCGGCGTCTCTGGAACTTTTCGTGGATTTTTGCTCAGGTACTTAGGGTTTTCGCGTCGGGGGGAATAAGTAGGCGAAAGGGCGGCGGCTGCGAACCCCCGAGGGGCCCACACCACCCTAGGGTGCGGCAGAAGGGGGCCCCGCGCCCTAGGTGCGTGTGGCCTCCTGGTGGCCCTCCTCTGCTGCTCCTTCGCTCCGTCAGGTGAGTTCTGGAAAAATAGGGACCCCCGTGTAGTTTCGTTCAATTCCGAGAATATTTCCAGACTAGCTTTTCTGGAATACAAAAACAGCAGAAAACAGGAACTGGCACTTCGGCATCTTGTTAATAGGTTAGTCCCAAAAAATGTATAAAAGTGATATAAAGTAGATGCAAAACATGTAGCAATTGGTATAAAACAAGCATGGAACATCAAAAATTATAGATACGTTTGAGACGTATCAGCATTCCCAAGCTTAGTTCCTACTCGTCCTCGAGTAGGTAAACGATAAAAACAAAATAATTTTTGAGGTGACATGCTACTATCATAATCTTGATCATATAATATTGCAAGGCACATGTAAATGAATGAAGTGATCCAAGTCAATGGTCTATAATTAGCTATCAAATAGATAATGAGTAAACAATGAATCACACAAGCTAAACGTTTTCATGAATAGTACTTTCGAGACAAGCATCAAACAGTTTTGCATAAATGTTAACTCATAAAGCAATAGTTTCTAATAAAAGGTATTTAATCAACACAAAGGAAGAATTAAGTTTCAGCATTTGCTTCAACTTTCAACATATTTATCTCATGGATATTGTCAACACAAAATAGTATAACAAGTCCAATACATTGCATATAACGCATGTTGTAACAAAGTTGACACTAGTGTTTGCTTGTGGAAGACAGAAAGAATAGGAAAACTGGCTCAACATAAAAGTAAAAGAAAGGCCCTTCGCAGAGGGAAGCAGGGATTAAATCATGTGCTAGAGCTTTTAGGTTTTTGAAAGCATATAGAGATTGCATAAAATATTTGATACTCCTCCCAACCTTGCTAATACAAGCCATGGCTAACCGAATCCTCGGGTGCCTTCCATCAATCACATACCATGGAGGAGTATCTATTTTTGAGAGGTGATTGTTAATTGTCAACGAATGGTAGCGGGTGAGAACGGTATTCTACCTGTCGAACGGACTTTTAAGAGCGGCTCCCATGAAGGACGTTATTTCTACCAGCAAGGCAGATCATCCCTCTTTCTCTTTGGTTTACACACATTCAGGTATTTCACTGTTTGTCATTGCTTACTGATGAATCAGGGCAAAAGTGTGAAGAGAATTAATTGGTTAAAGTTGTAATTAATTGGGACTGGGCACCCCGTTGCCAGCTCTTTTTGCAAGTTATTGGATAAGCGGATGTATATGCCACTAGTCCAGGTGTAAAAGTCCACTCGACAAATAGACTAAAGAATAACCACACTAATTCCTCATGAGCTAGTAAACATTGACACAAAAAGGGAATAATAACATTTTGAATAATTTAAACGTAGCACATGAAAAATTTACTTGGAGTGGCAAGGAAATACCACATATAGGTAGTTATGGTGGACACAAATGGCATGGATTTTGGCTCAAGGATTTGGATGCACGAGAAGCATTCCCTCTCAGTACAGAGTTTAGGCTAGCAAGGCTATGTAAGCAAACAAGAATATCAACCCATACACCAAGTTTTATATGACAAACATATTGCAAACGTTATAAGACTTCATACCGTCTTCCTTGTTAACCAAACCCTATTATTAGAAAATATCTAGACCTTAGAGGTACCACTGATGCAAACCAAATTTTCAACAAGCTTTACGGTAGTTCTTCACTAATAGGCTTAACTCATGTGATGCACAATTTAATCATGATCTACTTGTTAACTCAAAACAATTGACAAGCATCAAGTTATCCATTTTAGTGATCTACAAGATTAAGCAAGTTTTTCCTTATACCAATTACCACATGCAAGATTTTCTGAACCAACCAAACACCAATCAATTTATTTCATCAACTCTCCAAACAAATATAAGTGAAGCAAGATAGTACTTTCTACAAAAGAAAGCTAATAGCTCTGACAAGAGATACATGAAAACAAGAGCTAAAAGCTGAACAACGCTAGATATGAATACTTCAACAAATATAAGTGAAGAATAGGAGTATTCTCATGAAAAAGCGGAGCGTGTCTCTCTCCCAATCAAGAATGCTAGGGTCCAGTCAAGCTTTATTGAAAATAAAAGTGCAATACTGAAAATAAAAGCACACAGACGCTCCAAGAAAAGCACATATGATGTGAAAGAATTAAAATATAGTTTCACTAGAGATGACCTGATAATTTTGACGATGAAGAAGGGGATGCCTTGGGCATCCCCAAGCTTAGACGCTTGAGTCTTCTTGAAATATGCTGGGGAGATCCATGGGAGCCTCCCCAAGCTTAAGCTCTTCACTCTTCTTGATCCTATTATATCATCCTTCTCTCTTGACCCTTAAAAACTTCCGTCACACCAAACTCAAAGTAGATCTCATTAGAGGGTTAGTGCATAATCAAAAATTCACATGTTCTATAAAGATGCAATATGATTTGTTACTTTAAACATTAGCTACAGCCACTGATGTTATGTGAAGCTCTTCCACCCAAAAAAGAATTTCACTCAACACTAGTAAAAGAGAGAATGCAAAAATAAAAAGGCATAATCTGTCTAAAACAGAACAGTCCGCAAAGACGAATTTTTTCGAGGCACTTACGACGCTCAGATCGAGAAACTCTGAACTAATGAAAGTTTCAGACATTCATAAAGATTACGCACAAAATTTTTCAGATTTTTTTAACAATCTGGTGATTTTAGGAATTTTGTACAGTGAACAGCAAAAATCTGTTTCTGCGCAGCAATCAAAATTAAACATCATCTTATCATTAGAGGCTACTCTTGGCACAACAATGCGAGAAAATAAAGATACAAAGGAGTTGCTACAGAAGTAAACAAGCACCTTGACTCAATAAAAGAAAAATTGCAGAAAAATAAAATGGGTTACCTCCCATAAGCGCTTTTCTTTAACGCCTTTTAGCTAGGCACAAAGCATGCATCAAGTATTACCAAGTGAAGAAGCATCAACATTGTAATTTGTTCGAACAATAGAATCATAAGGTGGCTTAATCTTCTTCCTAGGAAAGTGTTCCATACCTTTCTTGAGAGGAAATTGATTTTTTATATTCCCTTCTTTCATATCAATAATAGCGCCTACAGTCCTAAGAAAAGGTCTTCCCAGCACAATAGGGCATGATGGATTGCACTCAATATCCGAGACAATAAAATCAACGGGGACATAATTGTTGTTAACCATGATAAGAACATCATCAATTCTTCCCAAAGGTTTTTTAATAGTAGAATCAACAAGGTGAACATCCAAGTAACAATTTTCCAAAGGTGCTAAATCAAGCATATCATATAATCTTTTAGGCATAACAGAAATACTAGCACCAAGGTCACACAAAGCATTGCAATCAAAGTCATTCAATTTCAATTTAATGATGGGTTCCCAACC